>BSBM01000502.1:1200000-2400000 GCA_027924585.1 Larix kaempferi
CCAACCCTCCAACAATAGTAGGAAGAGGCACTATGGTCAGTTTCTCTTGGAATGTGTACTGTTAATTTTGGAAATGTAATGATCTGTCTAGTGTGATGTCGTAAGATATTATGATGTCTTATATAGAAAAGGAAGGAATGATTCTCTCTATCTTATTTAAAAGGACTTATCCATTGTGCATCATGGAGTACTATTCACATGTCACCATTCATTAAATAAGGAGGCATAATATAAGTTATTCTCCCATACCTCTAGCTAAATAATAGAGGTGAAGGATACACTTTTGCATATGTTGAATGTTATTGTGAACAATATTGTAAAAATGTGATAAGCATATGTGGGTGGAACTCAAGTGTAAGAGTAGATATATCTCAAGAATAAAGAAGATCATACCTTGCCATGGATGTTTCCCATTTGGAGTTTTAGCATGTATATGTGGTATACTATCTCTTTTTTCTCTTGTCCGTCTCTTACTATTTGATTATTTGGTGCTTGAATGGATAAGAGTCTAGACTAGTTAATTCATCTTATGGATTTACATGCTAGTAAATTTATTATTGTATGTTTATGCACATTTCTTAATATTCTAACATGGTATCAAAGATGTTTACTAAGATTTACATTCTTTAGTAATTTATTGCTAATTGTTTTTTACAAGAATCAAGTTCTTAAAAAAAATTAGGCCCTCATTCTCTAGTTGATTTTCCATTAGATATGGACAACTATTGAGGCATTTCTTCAGATCTAGGAAGTTTTTTATATGTTTGAGAATTTTTTATCAAAATCCTAACCTCACCATTTATTTTTAAAAAACAATTCAAGTTTTCCTTGGTTTTTTCTATAGATCCGAGTTGAAATCCATTGTATACTAACTTGCCATCAAGAATCTATATCTCTTGTAGTATATCTGGTTGTTTGTTTCCAATTTTGTTTTGTTGTAGGTTTCTGTCCAGATGATGACTACATTCACAAAATTCTAGTTTATTGGTTGTTTTTGGCATTCATGCACCTTTTGTTCATTAAGGGTGTGTGCGCACACTCCTTTGCTTCAGAAGAGGTCCTTACACATGCTCCATGGACATTATGAAAGCACATGGGGCCTGTTTTAAAGAGAAAACTTTGTTGAAAACTGTTTCTTTTTCATTGTTTCTACTTGGAACCATAGGTTCCTTGGTGATATCACCTTGTCATCTTACATAGAGTATGTCCACTTTGGGATCTCATATCCACAAATTAGTGCATTGTTTAGTTAATAAAGTTGTGTTCTTGGATACAATTTAAAGATGTAGATGAAGGACAAAATTATGAAAAGAAGGATGAGAGAGGCCCTTACACCTATTCATAATTTCATATACCTTTTTATAGGAATATTGATGCCTCTAACATGAGGACATCCAAAAGGAATAAGTTGATAGATATAAGTTGATTAGGTTTCCTAGAGAATATAATGAGAAGTTGCTACAAAAACTAAGGAAAAGGATAAACAATTTTGTGTAGTAATATCATTATAGGTTGAGTGCACTGTATAGTAGTTAATAATTTGTGTGTTTTGGATTTTTTTGCCTCTTTTATCTCTCTACCATTTACTAAAGATGAGATGATGATATGGTAGTTTTGAATTCCATGGAAGACCCTACAAACATAATTTTACATTAGAGAAATATACATCATTTAACATTCAGTGATGTCCAGTCTAAACAATCCATATATATTCTCTGATATATTTCAAAACATTTTTAATGTGTAAGCAACCTACTATTTATCAGGTAGGCTCTACAAACTGTGTATACATTTCCCATCTTTCTTTATTAAGTATTTATATCTTATTGGCTCATATTTGAGTAATGAGAGTAGTTACATATCTAGATATTGCTAACACTATTGTACACATATAGTAATGAACAAAATTTTTGTTTTTGGTAACATTAGTAGTGTTTCCATTTCTGCAATTTTATTTAGTCATTTCATTTGTTGTTATAACACATTGAATTATGAAATTTAGCATGTTGTCCACCTGATTGCTCCTAAAATATATGTATGGGTTGGGTTTAAGGTATTTTTTATAGATTCTAATATTATACTTACGTATAGTATCCTAGGCGATTATTTTGGATTGAAAAAAAACATGTATATAGATAGGTAGGCAAATATTAAATATGAAACATATAATTTACTACTAAAATGTGTAAATTTTGGTGAATATTATGATAAAAAACATATTTTATGTCAATATAGGTGATATTAGAGACTAAAAACGACCAAATATCGAATTTAATTTTTGATAAAATACCGAAAAATAGCCAATTGGCAAAATTTCGACTTTAAAAATTACCCTCGTCAACTTGGGTTATGGTCCAAAACTAGTGTTGATGTATATGTAACTTTGGAATGTATTTCACATATATGTATATTGTATTCCTATATAGATGTTATTATTCCTCTATACGTAAGTGTTTGTATTCCTATAAAGATGTTATTATTCCTCTATACGGAAGTGTCATCATTTATATTGTAAGTGTTGTAACTTATACTTGATGGGTTATTAGACCACCTTATTGGGGTCGACCCTGTATAAGTCATGTGGATCAAAGGGTTATTAGACCACCCTATTGGGGGTAGGCCCAGTCAACATTGTGTTATGTGGTTAAGTTGAGGCGGACCTAGTAAAGGTTATTAGGCAAGTCAAGTCAAGTATAAATAGAGTGCGGGAGGCACTCTATTTGATCATTATATTCTCACACACTATTTGGAGAGTGGCGCATTTGCGGAGGAGGAGAAGCTGCTGCTAGGAAATGTCTATATCTTATGCTTGGGTTGTATCATTGCTCTATCTATCTCTTAGGAAGTTATTGGGGTTTTTCACCTTTATGGTTTTCCCCAAGTAAACTCTATGTCTCTTGTGTGCTTGCATTATTGTGTCCATGATTGATATGCTGCAGATATGCTGTACATGTTGTTCTCTTAGTTAATATCCTAGATCATATTGAAGTAAATTCTGAAAAACTAACATGGTTTCAGAGCTAGCCTGAAAGAAGGCATGGTATGGCATGTATGACACTTGTTGCACTTGCGATGCTTGGGATTGATATAGTAAAAACCCTTCATCGTATAAATTTCGCTATAAATCCATTTTGGCAAAGTTTTCGGATTTGAAACTTTTACTAGTTGAAGATCAGATCCTCATGTACCTTGTGTCCAAAGTAAAACTTCTAATTCGTTGTACTTTATGTTTTATGATCTATACAATCTAGTGTTTCTACCTCTTCCAAATCTTAGTCATAAACAGGTGACCTAGGAAAAAAGGACATAACATGGGCTAGGAAGCTCCAAATGAAATTTCGTAAAAATGGACAGGTAGTGAACAGGTTGTAATTTCTCAGGTAACATTTTCAGAGGCCAAAACTAAACCAGTGACACGTGGCACGACATACAAGTTTTCTCTCCTGTTTTATCCCATAAACAGGTCACATTGTGACACTTGGCATAACTCTCTCTCAGAGAATCCAATTGAGTTCAAACCTGTGGGGTTGGAAATATGATAGGTCGGGCTACCACAAGTAGAAGTTGCAGACCCTGTGGATTTATAATTTCATAGTTACACTAGAAAAAATCAGGTGCATATTTCTGTCAAAACAGAATTGGATTTTGAGCACCTTCATTCATGGCTCCGGGAATTAGGGTTTCGGAGAAAGTTGGAATTTTTGTAATCGGAGACCACAAATGAATTCTACTCATCAAAATCAAAATTTAGAGACCAAGATCATATTTTTTGGTTGGGAAGAAGGCCAGGATTGATCAGACCCTAGTTCGGGACTTTGATCGGAAAAGTGGAAAATTAGGGCTTCTGCAAAAATGGGAATTTTTGAAATTCGTGACCACGGCTGGAATCTCCTCAGAAAAATAGAAGCTTAGAGCTTTGGATCGAACCTTTTGATTGGGAATAAGGGTGGGCTTTATCAAACCCTAGTTCGGGGTCATGTCTAGTAAATCCAAAAGTTTTAAAGGCAAATTTGAGGGGTGAAACTTTGCAGTTTTCAAATTTTGAGTATACCAAGTTGATCAGCTCATCAAGGCAAATCTTTCTATCCTTTCATAAGTTTGAAATTCAAAGTTTTAATTCTTAGGGTTTCCCTGACAAATCCTAATCCAGCTCCAGATCTAGTTTCTGCAAATCAAGTGGATTGGGTTAATCCTAGAAGAAAATGGATTGGTCACCTGCATAAGTGAAGAAGTTCCAAATTCAGAGGGAGATAAGGCTAAGGCCTTACATAAGAAGATTACAAGAAATCTCGATAGGTATGACTTATCCATGTATGTTTCAATATTTCTTCATGATTAAGTTTATGGTATGTTTGTCTTCATATTATTACGGTTAGTACAATCTTGATTAAATTTAGACTTGTCGTATCACCTTAATAAAATTATGAATGCATGATAGAAGATATTCATTGATTAGGGTGTCGACACTTATGATTGTACTAATGCATTATGGTGTTGTATGAGGTTTATGTTGTCCGCTAACATGAAAGGTACACTAAGAAAGACAAATCATTTTCTAGTTCAAGAACATATGATCATGGTGACATGAAGACAAAGATTCATCCATTGTCATGGATCACATAGAAGATCTATTTACGAGGTATGTATTACTTGGTTCTATAATGGTTAACTTATGGGATATACAGGTTACTAGCACAAGTCATTAAAGAGAACAAGAAGACATCATGTGGGTATGTTATACATAACTAGCTAACCTACTAATCCAAGTATGTTTTTCCTATATCAAGTTAGAATCCTACCTTGTGATAGGATCTCTTATATAAGTATACATGGCATGATTGATAATGATTATTCATAGGTTTGAATAATCATGGGTGTATGCATATTATGTTTCTTACCTTAATTGATGATATGACTAACCAGAAGAGTCATGAAAGTATAGGTTTGAGTAATCACAGGTTTAGGCATATTATGTTTCTTACTTTAATTTATGATATGACTAACCATAAGAGTCCTTAAATACTAATGCTTATTATTTCGGTTTGAAATGATAATGACTATACATGCTTAAGATTACTGTGTTTTGATAGTATTGAGAATACACTAATAAATGTATGATTATGTATGAGATCTCGAGGATACCACAATAATGATACTTATAAACATGCATAGTGATCAAGGATGGATATAAGTTCAAGGACAGGTAATCTAGGAAGCAAAGATCAAGAGGGAGCACACTCCAGTAGTTTCTACAAGGATGCAAATATTCAGAAGGAGTTGACCACTTCTCACAATCCACATCAGAATGGAGTTACAGAAAGGAAGCAAAGACTGAGAGGGAGTCAACCCTATAACCAAACAAAGATAAGTATTTTAATTGTCATTTCTTGCATATTTGTTTGTTTAAATAATATTGTTCAATGATGTATATGCTTATGTTCCTAGAATTAGGGTGTGTATTATGCATACTAGAATAATTGCATTAATGAACAGTATACAACTAATTTGCATATGATGGGTAAGTGGCCTATGGCACTATACAACATTCCATTGCTACTTATCTAGAATGAAACCTCTTTGCTGACATGTTGGGAGTAGTGCAAACTCTTAACAATGTTCTGGTAGAGATTGGAAGGCATCTAGAAAGTTATAGGATATGGATGAATGTTGTATTGAAGCATTGGCTAAAATAATTGCATGACTGTATGACATATTTCTTTGTGTAAGAATTTGTTCTGAAAACTATGAGATGTTTCTAATCATGCAATTTAACTTGTTTTGTAGGAAATATCGTATACCTTCACCTACAAAAGAAAGACTACAACATTTGTTCCAGCAACAAAGATATCTATTGAAGATATTGAAGATATTAAAGTTCCCAGGATCTGGGATGAAGTAATGGAAGAATGCCATGATCACTCGATCATGAAGAATGATGTTTGGGATGCAGTCCCATGACCTGAAGGGAAGTCTACTATGACTTCCAAATGGATATATAAGATCAAGCATGTTGCAGATGGTAGCATGGAGAAATACAAAACGAGGTTTGTAGCTCGTGGATTCTCCTAGAAAAAGGGATTGAATATGAAGAGACTTCTACACCTATAGCCAGGCACACTTCCATCAGATCAGTACTTGCTCTGGCTGCAGTGATGAAATGGAAGATACACCATATGGATGTCAAGACAACTTTCTTGAATGGCGTAGTTGAAGAGGAAGTGTATGTGGAGACAGATGGTAGCATGGAGAAATACAAAATGAGGTTTGTAGCTCGTGGATTCTCCTAGAAAAAGGGATTGAGTATGAAGAGACTTCTACACCTATAGCCAGGCACACTTCCATCAAATCAGTACTTGCTCTGGCTGCAGTGATGAAATGGAAGATAAACCATATGGATGTCAAGACAACTTTCTTGAATGGTGTAGTCGAAGAGGAAGTGTATGTGGAGCAACCACTTGGTTTTGAGACACATGACGGGAAGTCATATATGTGCAGAACTTGGTATGGTAGGATAGACAACTTTCTATCCAGTTTGGGATTTACCAAGAGTAAAGCAGATTCCAACCTTTACTATAAGGTTGAGGAAGGCCATCCAATGATGCTCTTATTGAATGTGGATGACCTGTTTGTAACAGGAGAGGATAGATTGATTACCGACACGCAGTGGAAGCATACTGCCGAGTTTGAGATAACGGACTTGGGGATGATGCACTACTTTCTAGGCATGGAGGTGTGGTAGAGTGTAGATGGAATCTTCCTTGGACAAGGGAAGTTTGTAGTAGAGATCCTGAAGAAGTTTGGGATAATGGACTGCAAGGCCGTGGCCACACCTATGGCATCAAACCTGAAGCTTTTGTGTGATGCTTCATCTGATCCGATTGATATCACTATGTATCGTCAGATGATTGGGTCCTTGATGTACCTGATGAACACAAGGCCAGATATTTGCTTTGTGGTGAACACATTGAGCCTGTTCCTGACAGATCCCAGAGGTGTTCACCTGGTTGTTGTAAAGCATATTCTGAGGTACCTGAAGGGTACGGTTGATTATGGGATCAAGTATGATGCGAATCAAAATCTTAACCTGCAGGGTTATGTTGATTCAGATTAGGTAGGAAGTGCTGTAGATAAGAAGAGCACTCTTGGGTGTTGCTTCAGTATGGGATCAGGTGTGATCTCTTGGTTTAGTAGGAAGCAGTCCTGCGTAGCACTGAGTACAGCCGAAGTAGAGTCTGTTAAAATGGATGAGCAAGTTGCAGATGTATTGATGAAGCCGTTGGCCAGAGTGCAGTTTGAGTACTTCAGAGAGAGGCTTGGTGTACTTCAAATCGAGGTTCCTTCCAAAGAAAAGTGACGCGTTCGAAAGATGCAGATGCACATGAGCTTTGCTTACATGGTTGATTTGTTCTCCCATGGTTGTGATGTAATTGCTGAGCCATTCTCACATGGTGGTAGATGTGTTCTCCCATGGTGTAGATGTAAGTGTTGAAGCCATTTTTCACATGGTGGTAGATGTGTTCTCCCATGGTTAAAAAGTAAGGGTTGGAGCCTTCCCCGAATGGTGGTAGATGTGTTCTCCCATGTCGGTGGTGTAAGTGCTGGATGATGTGCATCTGGGCTGTGCTTTGTGGACGATGAGATGATCTGAAGAGGACAATTCTATGATGATCCAGAGGATCATGGATGATGAGCATCAAGACGATGCTCCAGTTACTGCTCTGTATATGTATATGCATCAAGTTGGATGCTTGTTATGATTAGTTGGATCATTTATGTATGTATGCATCATGTTGGATGTTGGATATGATTAGTTGGATCATTTGTATGTATTTGTATATGCATCATGTTGGATGCTTGGACCATGTATCTATATATGTATCATGTGGATATGTTGTATGATCAGGTAGATCATGTATGTTGATATGTATCAGGTAGATACATTGTGTGATCAGGTGGATCATGTATATATGTATGTATCAGGTCGATACATTGTATGATCAGGTGGATCATGTATGATGATATGTATCAGGTAGATACTTGGTATGCATCAGGTAAATGCATTATATGATCAGGTAATCATGGATGATGAGCTTTAGGATGTTGCTCCAGATGATATGCATCAAGACGATGTAGTGATGATGATCATGTGTAAAATAGGATGATGTATGGTGAGTATCAGGTTGATACTCTGTGGCCATGGAATAGGTTGTGCAGATGAGCATGTAAGTAGACCTGGGAGATCTGGACAGGATGAAAAAGGCCTCAGATGCTCTTTCGAGGCTTTGCTCTGGGATGGCATGTAAGTAGACCTGGGAGATCTGGACAGGATGAAAAAGGCCTCAGATGCTCTTTCGAGGTTTTGTCCTATGGCATGTAATGTGCTCCTGGGAGATCCGACAGGTAGAGATGAGTGCTTGTAACATCCTGGGATGCTACAGGCAGGTTTTTCCATGACCACATGTAATATGCTCCTGGGAGATCCAACTGGTAGAGCTGTGTGCTCGTAACAGCTTGGGATGCTACAGCTAGGTTTTGTGGTGAGATCACATGTAATGTTCTCCTAGGAGATCCGACAGGTAGAACTGTGTGCTCGTAACAGCCTGGGATGCTACAGCCAGGTTTTGTGGTGATATCACATGTAATGTGCTCCTTGGAGATCTGTCAGGTAGAGTTGTGTGCTCATAACAGCCTGGGATGCTACAACCAAGTTTTGTGATGGGGTCACATGTAATGTGCTCCTGGGAAGATCCAACAGGTAGAGTTGTGTGTCGTAACAACCTCGGATGCTACTACCAGGTTTTGTGACGCACGTAATAAGTCCTGAGGATTCCATAGTATGGCCGGTGATGATGAAGACCTGTAGATGGTGGGCCTACATCCAGTATGAAAAAGGACTGGCTCTGTAGAACTTCCTATGACGAGTAGATTCAGAGATTGATTAGGATAGCAGTAAGAGTGATGATGATGATGATTCGAGGATGATGATTCACTGATGATGATCTAGAGAAGAAGACTTGTGCTAGAAGATCTGTGTCGAGAAATACCTTCCTAGTTAAGAGGGAGTGTTGATGTATATGTAACTTTGGAATGTATTTCACATATATGTATATTGTATTCCTATAGAGATGTTATTATTCCTCTACACGGAAGTGTTTGTATTCCTATAGAGATGTTATTATTCGTCTATATGGAAGTGTCATCATTTATATTGTAAGTGTTGTAACTTATACTTGATGGGTTATTAGACCACCTTGTTGGGGTCGACCCTGTATAAGTCATGTGGGTCAAAGGGTTATTAGACCACCCTATTGAGGGTCGGCCATGTGGGTCAAAGGGTTATTAAACCACTCTATTGGGGGTCGGCCCAGTCAGCATTGTGTTATGTGGTTAAGTTGAGGCCGACCTAGTAAAGTTTATTAGGGCAAGTCAAGTCATTCTATTCTCACACACTATTTGGAGAGTGGCACACTTGTGGAGGAGGAGAAGTTGTTGCTAGGAGATGTCTATGTCTTATGCTTGGGTTGTATCATTGCTCTATCCATCTCTGAGGAATTTATTGGGGTTTTTCACCTTTATGGTTTTCCCCAAGTAAACTTTGTGTCTCTTGTGTGCTTGCTTTATTGTGTCCATGATTGATATGCTATACATGTTGTTCTCTCAGTTAAGATCTTAGATCAGATTGAAGTAAATTCTGAAAAACTAACAACTAGAAGTTCAATTCTCAACCCACTCGAAAATGGTTCTACTGGAGAGTCCAAATCCAAGGTAACAGAAAATTGGGTAATTTCTATGTTCATAACAAATGTGTATCATCTTCTACTTTGCACTGTAGTAATGTATCTCATGTGACTCCTCATCTACTTACCTGCTCGGGTTTGACACAAGTATGCTTCATCTTGCAAGAAAAAATAAATTCATATCTTTCTATGATGTCAACTTATCATGACATGCTATGAAATGGAGATTTCCTCCCTTGGATACTATTATTGTCTATATATAATCATTGACTCAATTTCACTTATAAAATTTAATCTTCCATTAGGAACGACCTTCGTTTTCACCAAATCCCCATTGGTAGCTATTTATCAATCAAGTGTTTGTTTTTAATCCCAAATGCCATCTAATATGTTTTAATTTAACTAAATATTTCATAAACTACCACACAGCCCCACATATACAAGAATTTCATTTAAGTGTTTCACACTTAGATTTCTACACAAGAAATCCAATTATAAATTGAATTGAATTCGGCCCGAAATACTTAGAAAGTTAGAAGAACCACCTATGAGCAGTAAGAAATAACTATTCCCATGTCTAACCTATGGAAATTTTGTAGTAATACTTTAAATCCAAATTTTAGTTTTTAGTATTGCTATATCATATAAACACAATGCATGGATTTTGGATTGTTTTTCTTATCTCAAGTCTATATAATTTGTTTTCAGGGTGGATATCACCTTGTCGATAGTAGAATTAATATTCGGAAACATTAAAGTGGAAGTTGAATTCTAAGTTGGAGGATGATCTCTTCCAACACTTTGGAATGCTACTAGAAATGGTGTGTCCAAGTAAGTCTATATGTGTTTTCTTCACCCTGGTAACATTTAGTAAATTTCAATGGTTAGTTTTTGTAGAGGCCTTGACAAAAAAAATATTCTCTTCAAGCATGAAGAAATTAAAATATATTGAATACTTTTTATAGACACTTATCTAATATTGAATGTTGTCTTCATTTCAGTTTTAGGGTTTGCTGGAATTAGTCCATTCATCTCCCACAAATAGGACTAGGTCACAAAAAGAGTAGATAATGATGTTGTAGTCAAACATAAAAGAAACCTGACAATCAGATCCATAGGGAAAAACCATAAAAAAAAACCAAATTCCATAGAAGAAACCTATTTATAGATTATATGGGTCAAGCTACTTGGGACTAATTCGCCTACTCTACATCCACGCTCCCTTTCTCATCATGTCAAATTCTTCATAAACCAAAGACCCAAAACCAAATCGGACCCTCTTCTTGTAATAATATATTGCCTAGTGAACAATGTAATCCATAGCGTAGGGAATCGTGACGGGCCGCTGTTCCATGTATTTGGGTTTCAAAACAAATATTATTCTCAAGGGATAAAAGTTGATTGATCCATCAATTAATTAACAACATGAATTTCCCCATGCGTTTTGCCGAAATTCCAAAAATGGTTTCATTTAGTAATAGCAGGTGTCATCCATTTAGGGAAGCTTGGATTGATTCATAAGAGATAACCAAATGTCCAAATATGTGGCTTTGATTTTCATATGAAGATCTCATGGAAAAACCCACAATGATAAAACCCCAAATAGGTTCTCACTAATCTATTCTCGATCGATAATGGCATCTTTATTAGTTAAAAACCACGAGATCCATCGAGGTTTAGCATGAGTCATTGTATGACTGTAGAAAAGTGCTTCAAGGGTATCCTTAACATTATTATTCGATATATTTCCATCTCCATCTCAAATCTTCGCTCAAACCTTGCAAAAGTATGCTCGCATTGCTTCCTTTGCCCCAAACCCTAGCCCAAACTATTCAGTAGTATGTTTGTACTCTTGCATCAAAACATATAATATTAGGTGTATCAACACCTCCAAATCAAACCTTATAATAGTATGATCATTCTCTTGCATTAGAATCTAGGGCATCTTCGAAGTATTTCCATCTCCACCTCAAACCCTAGATCAAGTATTGCAATACTATGCTTCTCTTGCATCATAACACATGGCATCGCTGAGGAATATGGTTTGGAAATAGGGGAAGGATAAAGTAGAGAAAAAGTTATTACATGAATAAAAAATAAAAAAAATTAAAGGCAAGGTAGAGACAAAACAACAATTTTGTCTTAAATAAATGTTTTAGAATACCTTTCCCTATAGTAGTGATGTGGTATTGACTACTATGGTGAAGAACAATGAAATTAAATAAATTACTCATAAAACCCATTCCACTCCATCCAAGGATCTCTTGTCCTAGTCAACTAATTTGTCCATAATGCCAATATGATAAAGTTATATGATGGCCTTATATAATAATAATAATATAATTGAATAAACATAATTTCTCTATTCCCTAAAAAAGATGGAATGTCTATGAAAGGCCTGTTACATTTTCCTTTGTGGTCCCTGAAAAAGTCCCTGAAAAAAATAAACGGTCTATAAAATGTATGTGATGTTTTCCTTTGTGATCCCCAAGAAAGATGAAAGGTCTATGGAAGGTTTGTGATGTTTTCCTTTGTGCTCTAGGAAAGTTATGTGATGTTTTCCTTGGTACATGATGAGTAGTTTCTATAAGTTGTAAACTCAAATACAAATTATGTTTTTATGCTTTGTGATTGAATGTTTCTAAAGTTGTCTATTTACATAAGGGTCCATATATTTAGGAATTAGGTATTCTATACGATTGTGACTTACAGGGTCTATATTTTCAACCAACCTATAAACTAATTTATCAGCATGGAATTATAAAACTATTACACTATCCCATACAATGTAAATTAGATCCCTTATTTCAAGGCCATCTATAATTTAGTGCCTTCAAAAAGAAAATAATGTAATTTTGGTTTTACTTGAATTTCGTAATTCTGCACTAATTAAATAATGTTCCCTGAACGAGGAAGAGGAAACTCAAGTTCTAAACTATATTCATATGATCATTTCTTCTTGGCACCATAGATAATTTAACACATTGTTCATAAACACAACCATAATAGAATAATCATGTTGGAAGTTATCAAAATTAACATTGATGAGGCTACAAAAGATATACCTCGGAAACATACTCATATCAAACCAAAAAGGTAAGACATGGAAGATGTTGATATTAGAATTCACTATTCAATTAAAAAAATCTAAGGGCTATTCTAACCCCAATGGTAGAACCCAAAAAATGTCAATGATTTTAACCGCAATGGCAAAGCACTAAAAATAATTTTACCATTGAAAATATCTAGGTTATCATAGTTCTCAATAGTAGACAAAAACAATTAGGGTGATTCTAACCCCAATGGTAGAATTAGTATAGAACAAAAGGTAGAGTAGCATCTTTAGGGTATTCACAGTATTGGATAAACAGAGGAAAATCTATAGTGCACTTATATTTTATGGGTGAAATTTAAATGTGCTAGAAGGGTGGGTGCGCAAAGTTGCTCCCCAAATGTATTGCAACGAGGCCATGCTAGAGGGGAAAAAATGAAGGCACACACACACCTAAGGAAGCGTGCATGCACCATTAGGTTCGATACTGAGCCGAGGCACATGCGTGTTGCCTTAGATGTTAGGGGTTTTAGTGGTTAGGAGAGTTAAGGTCACGTTGTGTGATATGAATCTGTTGCGAAATATAGATAATCATTGTGGTCACATTTATTGGTTAGGGTCTTTAGGGGTTTTTGGACTTATGGATTAGGGTTTAGTGGGTTAAGGGTTTAGGGGGTTTATAAGGAGTTAGTTTTAGGTTTTAATGGGGTTATGGTCACTATGATCAATATAATAATGGATTTTGCTTGTCCTATCTATGTGCATAATTGTATATGGATCTAAATATTGAAGGGCATGTAATGTGTCCTCCACAAAAGACTTGATATGGATATGATCTCGTTGCTACTTGTGTCCTTTAATATTTATCGCAGGGAAAATGTTAGCTCATCCAAGGATTAGGATTTATCACTTGCTATCTTATGTTCATATGTCACCTTATTAACACCATATCACTATAGTATTACATGGCCATCCTTATTTCATCCGCAAGTTTCCAATCTTGGAACATCAATGTGTAATGGGAAAAAACTCATGCTTGGTTATTTTTTGTCTTGTGATTTGTATATTTTCATTTTTAAGAGTATATAATTGTTCCCCATCTCCTTTATCACTAGATATTTTAAAAAATCATCCATCATTCTATCATAAATCTTGAGCTAATGAGATTGGGCTATGATATGAGCCCCTCTTCCCTGATGGATCTCATCAATTCTAAAGATTGGAAGAACTTGGAAGCATTCATTTTCTATTACTAATAAAAAGGGTTGAATCACAAAGCCTTGGAAACTTCTTGAAATTATTCTCAAACTACCATGTTCTAGTTGTGCTGGATGGCCTCAATATGACAACCATAACTCCTAAAAAAACTATAAATAAACTTGAATATGATTGTCTCTTCAAGATATTGTACCTTTGATTTGATGTGAATATAGTTAAATTACTCATTGTATTGTTGGACATTCTAATTGTCTAAGTGTCAAATTTGCAATCAACAAGCAAACATGGCATACTTCTATCCAAGTGGGTAGAATTTCTTTCAATAACAACTTTGAAATCACTCTATATGTGAATAGTTTTTTCTATTTTGTTGCTCAACAACCAATAATCAAACTCCCACCAAGTAATCTCTTGGTAATCCATTTGCACTCAACCACCATTATCTATTGGGGATTGGTTAGATTTTGTTGGGTCTTGAAATAATATTTGAGAATTCTGATTTAGGAATCCAACTTATCATTATTAAGAGCCATCAAAATAAGAGATTGTGATCTTGGTGTCTAGATTCAATGTTGGTTGAGAAATGGTGATGGTTCAATTCACTTTCTATTATTTTTTTTGCGTGGCTCTTTAGTGTTGTTGTCCTAGGGATTCCTCTTGTTGTCCTAGCATCTTTCATAACTTGTCATCATGTCCTACATCATTTTTTCCTACAGTGCAACTTGTCACAATCTTTTCAGTGCAAGTTATTTGGCTAAGAACTTGTTATACAAATGTTAAATACTCTTGAAATTTTTGAACAAAGAGCTATATGATTCTAGCTTCATAAGAAAAATCTAGTTCTTTCAAAGCATTTGAATGTAATGAAGCCATGGAGAACATGAAACTATACATGGAAATTAAGTGGGTGTTCAAAATGGCTCATAATTTTCAAATCTAACATAATCCCATCCACCTCCTTGCTACTCTCGTCTCCAAGGGTTGTCCCTATGGTTATAATTTTTTTTTTACAACTTGGTATTAGATTCATGTGCTTTTCTTTTGGAAGATCCAAGAGATTTCATCTTGAGAGAGTTCATACATGTGGACATTTTTTGTGTTTCTTGGCTCTATGGGAACTTATAGATGAGGATTTTTAAATTTATTACTTCTATAAGTATCAAGAGGCAATTAGATCTAGCCATGATAATTCGACCAACATAATTCAATGAATAGTGAAACCAAAGCCATTGATTCTCTATATGTTTGGCTAAAGGAGGAGAAAAATAAAACCCTTCACCATTGTTGAGTTACATTGAAGATCCATGATTAACAACATGGAGTTGTTGTTCTCAACTGAAAAGATAATATTGTCAAGCTTCACAAGTGCTTGGAGGAAATTCTATGAGAGGAATTTCCCTGCATGCTTCCCAAAGTAAAATTGGTTGTGTTATTGGAATCAAATCATCCTTTTTATTTTCTCATTCATTTTTCCTTTTAAGTTGAGTACAAGTTTAAAGGCATTAATATTTATGGTTAGGGCTTAAGGGATTAGGGAGATATGGGAATAAGGGGTTAGGGGTATAAGTAGGTTTAAGTTTTAGGGTGTTAGGGGATTAATCGTGGTTAGTGGGTTAAGGGCTTAAGTGTTAGGTGGGGTACTAGGGGATTAGAGGTATAGGTGGTTGGGGTTCAATGGGTTAATGGGTTAGGGGTTAGCAGTAATGGGTTTTAGTGGTTAGGGGCCTTATTGTCATGTTATTCCATATGCATGAGTTGCACAATATACATAGTCACTATAGACGCATTATGGTCACTATGGTCATTACAATGACTATGGTTTCAATGTGGGATTTAGCAGTTATAAATCACTAAAAAATACACCATATGATAGCTTTGAGAGAGTCCATGGATCATTTTCAGTTATCTACCCACTTAAAAATGCATTGTGCATGCATAACATTGAGTACGATTGGAATGTCAAACTATGGAGGGTTAGTTTTCCAAAGTTCCTTGTAGTCTAGATATGAACAACTTTGGGCACATAGGTAAGTGGCTCAAGGTCATAGTTATTCATTACAACAACACCTTTGAAAGGGATTTTGATGGCTTGAAAACAAAAGTCGATCCCTAAAAACTTAAAAAATTTCCTGGGATGAAGCCATGCCTACCCCTATTGAGATAAGATAGTTAGGAATATGACATGATTTAGTATCTCTTTTGAGGGGAGGGGGAAGACAATCAATCTCAATATTTAGTTTTAGTTTTTTTATTGAGGTACAATATAGAGAATTTTGATTTTTGGTAGATTTTGGATAATTCTTGAGCTCGCTAGGATTTTCCAGTTTTTGGTTGATACATATTCAGGTTGATGATTGTGGATTACATTTGACTTGTGCATGGTTTTAAATATCATTTGGGTTGAAGAATGAGTATCTTAGTACCCTACTAAAATACATGACTTTTTACTTGAGTATTTCCAAATGTTTACCTAGAATAATTCTCTCTTGTGAGGATAGTTTGGTGTTAATAAGCTACTTGTGTTTTTACCAATTTTTAACACCATGATACATGTTTCTTAGATACAATAACAAGGAGAGAAGTTAGTACAATTAATATGCACAAGTTGATAGGTTTTTTGAAAGGAATGAAAATTATATGATGCATTGATACCTCATATAAAATATGGAATTAATTTGTACAAATACTAAGAAGCATCTACAAAACCACTTACCTAAGTGATATTAATGGGATTAGGCCATCTTTGAATACTTGTATTGGATTTATATTTATCTGACCTCCATAAACTATGAAACCTAAAAATATAAATACTTGTCTACAAAAATATCACTTCTTCATGTTGAACTTCAACCTTTTGTCCTTTAGAGTTTCCAACACATGTTTCAAATGGTCTACGTTCTCCTTTCATTCCTTATTGTAAATGAGTATATAATCTCAATAAACAATCAAAATGGAATTGATGAATGGTATAATAACTTCATTTATAAACTGTCTGGATGTGGTTAGTGAGTTAGTAAGCCCAAATGGAATTACAACCATTCAAGCAACTCTTGTTCTCTTTTGAAAGGTCTCTTCCAAGATTCTCTTGCTTTATATCCATTGCGATGATAAAAATATGAGGTTTAACTAAAAAGGTAGTGTTTTCCTTGTAAATGATCTAAAAATTCATTAATGCTAGGTGCATGATAGCATTTTTTGTTGTGATCATGTTTAGTGCTAAAAACCCAACACCCATCTATTATTTCCAAACCTTCTTTTGCACCAAGAAAATCAAAGACACAAGGGGACACATTATGATTTCTGACCCCTTATCTAATAATTCTTGAATATACATATTAATATCCTCACTCTCCATAGTAAAAATTCGGTACAAACCAAGATATCGTAAAGGTTACTCTAGCACAAATTGTAGCTCATGCTCAATTGGCCACTTGCATGTGGGATCCAACAATTGCATATATACATCCATACTCTCTGAAAACCCAATTTACAATGGAGCATGAGTGGTCACAAGAGAATATGTATCCCTGCATGAGTCATAGCTATCTGCCAATCACTCTAATAGCTCAATTCCTCCTCTGTCTACCCTTCACATCTCTTCCTACTGCATCCAAAACATGCTTTCCATTTCATGAAAATCATCAACATGCCACAATTTTGCAGAGTCTACGACCAATAAAACAAGAAGTAGGGATGGATTATCATAGATAAATCATGGGGATCACTTTGTGATTCAATTATTTTATTCTATGTCATCTCTCTCAACGAATGGCACACGATTCCATCACTAGCACACGGTTCCCATTTAGTCATCCATCACAATATCTACTTAGCCATCACAATATCCATTGGTTCTTGATTTCCTTTCATTTAATATAGTATGAACTAGTCAATGTCAAAGAGGTGTATTCTAAAATCAACCAAAGACAAAAAAAAATACAATTGCAAAATTGTATTGCAACGATAATTATTGAAAAGGATGGATACCACATATATTTCGACATCAAATTTTGGGTAAGCAGTGGTCTTCACATGAATTATTGATTATTTCGTCAACAAATTTTCCATTACCACCCAATTTACACATTGTAATATTGGTGAAGTGAATTCAACCTGACATCCATATTACAATTATCAATGTCATATTACAATTATCATCACATTGGAACAATAATACCAACATTTGGATTATACATACAATGGTTAAAACAATGATCACTAAAGGGTAGGAAAAAATACTTTATGTCTAATAGGATAGATATAATATGCATTGCAAATTAGAGATATTAAACCATTGATTGATAGTGAATACCAATAGATGCGCTAAGTTGTGCATCTATGGTATTTTTTTATTCTCTCCCAGTACCTATAGACACGGTAATTTGCCATTTTTTTCTCAATTTCCTTTAACATGAGTGTAATACATAATTATGAATTTTAACTAACATAAACACTATTTCACAAAAAATTGTTGATAATGAAGCTAAATAGGAGATATTACTATGCTTGGTGAAACAAAATTTCATTGTTTACTCAATCCAAGGAAAATCAACTGCATTTGTGTCATTTTTCTCCTTGAGTATCATGGTTTCCACCATCGAGCAAGGTTAGTGCAAAACTCAGCTGAAAGTTATCTGCCTCCCATGTAGTCTATTAGGGTCACTCTGTTTCATGGTTTGCAGGTGAAATATGAATGTGGGATCGGTTGAAGGTTGGTTGATTTCCAAAATAAATTGGTGAAAACGCTCTGGATCCATCCATGGTTGATTTCAAGAAGAAATTGGTCAAAATGATCTGAATCTAGCAATTAAAGGCCCTACAGTTGAATTCATAACCAAAAAAATCGCGTTTGGATGTTGGTTTTCCTAGTTTTCCCGTTTAAAGGAAAAAACAGTTAAAACCATACAACATCACGCGAAGAATTTCAATTGGGTGCTCATTTAGACCGAGCGATAAGATTGAGGTTTTTATTAAAGAGGCATGAGGTTGTATTGTGAAATCATCATGGTGGCATTGAGAGTGTTGCCTATCGTAGGGGATTTGGGTGTAGGAGGAGGAATTAGGAAGGAAGCAGTGCAGGAATCTATGGCTTCCTCATACAGAAGAGAAGAGGATTGGGGGGTCGGCAAGGATCCATTCAACCAGAGGATAATGAAAGCCTTTCTTGCTTCCACGACCACTAATTTGGCCGCTGTGTTTCCTTAAAATAAATTGACAGTGGGGTATGATATGAACTCCAAGAAGATTAATATCTTCCTGCAACCAAAGCTTGAAGGGATGGCTAGGTATTTACTAAATCATGTTTGGTGCCTATTTTTTTTTAATCTCTGGGAAGAAAAGTAAAGACACTCGATTGGAAATTTCAAAATATTTTTGTTATTTATTCCTAGTTGAAATGTCAACGTATTTATTTCAATATTTCTTAACATCTAACAAGAAAAATTAGGACATCATTTAATGTTGGGTGTGAGAATTCTGGAATAAGATTAATGGGAATCATTGAATAAGGAACTTCAATTGTTTATTTTTATAGATGTCAATCTAAGCAGTTGTACATGATTGGATGAATGAAGTATTTTTAAGCATCTCTCTAATCAGTTAGAGCTAGCTATAGTAGTTTCCTAACTTTACTAGTGGCCTCACTTTGGCATAAACCACTAAGGATGATGTGTTTTGTCTGTCCTGCCATAGTTAACTAGGTTTGTTACCAAGTCCTACCTAGGGTAATAGGCCAGTCATTATACAAAGAGCCATCAATAGTCAAATATTGATGGACATGGTCATATTGGTTCTCAAAACAGCTCTAATAACTGATTGTTTGAAATATTCTAGAGGAAAATGCACCTAGAATCAAATATTTCAAGTTGGCTTCAATGGAAAATTTAGAGTAATAGATCATCTACGGGGAACCTTAGTAATCAATCCATTACTGTTGGTACTTAGGCCTGAAATTTGGCTGTAAAATCGTGTGCCAACTAGTATTTCCACCGCCAATTGTGGTCGGTAATTTGTAAAATATACGAATCATGTCAATACTCTCGTCACTTGTCAGTTATAAGTTATAACCAATCTCTAAAAGCTTCTTGGTTTGAGTGAAACTTAAAATAAAATAGAGCACTTATATTTAAGGCATAGAGTGAGCTCATTTGGGTTGTATTTAATAATTTTAAGCTTAGTAGGTTGCATACCTGCAGCTAACGTCGACGAGCCAACAAAGAACATCATATTGTAAGTGCGTGTGAGCCATCAAAATCCATGATTTTATAGATTAATTTGGACTAAGAATAGAGTCGATACCCTCGAAAAGTGGCATTTTAAGTTTATATAACCTTTTTGCATTACTTCAATTGCAACATATTAGAGTGATGAAATCTCCAATATTTGGCTATTAGTAGTTTGCATTGTATTAATCACACTCAGTAACATTATTAAAATCTATATTGCTTGTTGATCGAGAACTAGAATTTGAAGTTTGATATCTTCAATATTTAAATCCACTTTTGATGGAGTTCATGTGCGTGCAATTTTGTATACAGACATATGCTAAACACCTTAAGAGCTAGATGTTGTTTGTCCCTAGTTTCCCTTGAACTGCTCCATTGGATTTAATTGAAATATATATGGTGTACTCACAACAGTCTCATTTTAACTTGTGGAACTGTATATGTGCCCAAAATTTTTACTTGTACACATGTCTCCTCGTGTTCATTTGGTAAAGAGAATGGAGTACGTTGGTGTCCTTATTTCATGGAAAATGCCCTTCATCTAAAACAAACAGTCATGGTCCCTCAAGTAGAATATGTTGGCAATATTGTGTCATTTAATTTTCTTTTTTTTCACAAACTATACTTGAGAACTGTGAATAACTTACAAGGATAATACTCTTCTTTTATTTCCATTCTCTCAATGTATGAAGTTGGTTTCATCTCAATTCTGCTTCCTTATTGGTTACGTCATATAGGTTATAAATAGGGATCTCCTCGACTCTCCATTTTTTAAACTATTTCATCTATGAACCCAAAATTATTCTGGGTGCTACAATTCGTGGCCTTTCCTCTGGGTACTTAGTAAAAAAACCTTGAATAAAGCTAATAATAAGGAAGTTATTCCCTGTTCATAGTGCATGTGCCAAAATGCAACCAAATTCTTCAGCGAGAAGGTTCTTTTGCAAGAAGTTAAATCCATAAATTTGGTGTGATTTCATGTGTTTTTCCATATGGGGATGCAAAACAAGTTGAATGGTATAGGGGTACTCTGCTCTAAGATTTTGTAATTAAATGACTCATCAGTATTGATCCCTAAAATTGTCCCCAAGTCCCAGTTAGGGTTTATTAGGCCCATAGTCATTAACTAATACATTGAAAATATTTTGTTTAGTGTCATATGTTTATACTAGAACTTCTATTTAAAACTCTTACAGGAGAATGATCACAACAATAAAAATTAATTTATGGTTTTGTACCAAATTAATAGTTGGAATATAGAATTGGATGATCATTAATTCATTGGATATCACTCAATGGGGTTTTAATGAAACGGACAAACATAATCATAATTCACTCACATTGTAAATTGGAAGTTATTAATATTATTATAGCATACTCTCCATTACTCTTTATACAATTTGCTTTGGGAATTCCCTGGTAGATTAGGGTCCAAATATCAGCATGTGAAGATGAACCTGGGCCACTAAATGTAAATCGCATCAGTTTATTACTGAACCTTTATGAAACTAACCATATGGTCAAGATTTTACTACGTATGTTGAAAAGTCAACATCTATTTACAATCACTCGAGAAAGGGGAATCTTTCGATATTTGGGTGTCTTGAACAAAACCATGGCCCAAATCCAATTGCATATGACTGAAACAAATATTGCCATGGATATTTAGGGATTAGCATACCATATTGTACTACGACGATGAGACTTTTTCTATGTCTGATATGCATCGATGTATATGTTATAATATTATAATCACATGTATATATGTGATGCACCTGCAACAATTAATTAATACGAATATGCGAAATAGCAGAAATGACAGAACTCAGAATCACTTTTATATTGATCACATGCCACTTCGAGGGGGAAACCTCCTATGAGCAAGCTCAATACAAATAACTTCACGGTCCTTCATAGGTCTCAACACACACTTATATACTAAGTCTAGGCGCCAATACTATGGGTCAAAACCATGGGCCACTACAAACTATGGATCAACAATACTATGGGCGACTTACAAAGAATATGCACCAACAACAATAACACAAACTATTGATCAACAATTACTACAGGATGACTTACAAAGCATATGCATCCAACAAAAACATACTAACAAAGTAAAGACATGGGTTCCTAACATCCCCTCCCCCTTAAAAAAAAGATTTGTCCTCAAAGCTTTAGATGTGGAAATTGTTGTTGAATCTGAAGGAGTGGTTCCCATGTAGCATCCTCTAGTTGCATGCCGTGCCACTGAATTAAGACCTCTGTGATAGAGCGAGAGCGAAGCTGACGCGTGCACCGATTGAGGATGGCCTCTGTTTCCAAAAGGATGGATCCTTCATTATCCAGTTCGGGTAAAATCGTTTGTACACTGATGTTGGTGACAAGAACTTTCTTCAGACAAGAGACATGAAAGACTGGATGAATGCGGAAAGAAGGAGGAAGTTCCAATTTATAAGCAACGGACCCAATCTTCTGAAGAATCCAATATGGCCCATAGAACTTTGGAGTGAGCTTATGACTCCCTTTGAGTTTCAAGGAGGATTGTTTGTATGGCTGGAGATGAAGAAAAACCATATCGTCGACTTGAAAAGTGCGCTCAGAACGGTGCTGATCAACTTGTTGCTTCATGCGATTTTGTGCCATGTGAAGATTGTCCCGCAAAATGAGAAGAATCTGATCGCGGTTTCGAAGGACCATGTCAACTTCCTGAACTGGTGAACTGGTGGGGGTGTATGGAAGAAGAGCTGGAGGTGCCTGACCATAGACTGCTTCATATGGGGTCATTTTAGATGCGGTGTGGTAAGAGGTATTGTACCACCATTCAGCGAGAGGAAGCCACTTTTCCCACTGATGTTGTTGTTCCGAGGTGAAGCAACGAAGATAAGTTTCCAAGCATTTATTGATCATTTCAGTCTAACCATCCGTTTGTGGGTGATACCCTGAACTCATCTTTAGTTTGGTGCCAGTGTGGCGAAATAGTTCTGTCCAAAAATGACTGATGAAAGTCGCATCACGATCCAAGACAATGGAAGAAGGGATGCCATGAAGACGAAAGATCTGGTCTAGGAAAATTTGAGAGATGGAGGAGGCTGTATAGGGATGGCTGGTAGCACAAAAATGACTATATTTGGAGAGGCGATCAACCACAACGAGAATCACTGTCTTCCCGCCAGATTTAGGGAGCCCTTCAATGAAATCCATAGAAATATCTGTCCAAATCCGTGTAGGTATGGGCAAGGGTTCAAGCAATCCTAGAAGGAGTTTTGTTTCACCCTTATTGCGCTGGCAGGTATCACATTCGGCCACCATCTGTTGAATTTTCCTTTTCATGCCCTGCCAAAAGAAGCTACGTCGTGCTCGTTCATACGTTTTGAGGAACCCAGAGTGCCTTGCCGATGGAGAAGCATGGAGTTCATAGAAGACAGCCTGTTGAAGATCTGTGCTTTGGGGAAGCACCAGACGACCCTTGTATCGCAGAGAAGCACCATCCCAAGAGTAATGTGGTACAGCAGAAGGGTTGTTGGTCAAGCGTTGGATGATTTGAGATAAGGAAGAGTCATTGACATAACCCTGTTGAACAGATTGCAACCAATTTGGAACAGGCATAGAAATAGCTGAAAGAGAACCTTGGGCATCAAATGTGCGAGAAAGAGCATCTGCCACAATATTGTCTTTACCCTTGTTGTAAGTGATCTCATAGTCATAACCCATGAGTTTGCTAACCCATTTCTGTTGTGTCGGGGAGGAGACACGCTGGTCCAAGAAATATTTCAGACTCTGGTGATCAGTCTTGATGCAGAAATGATTCCCTAATAGGTATGGGCGCCACTTCTGTACTGCATGCAAAATAGCCATCATTTCTTTCTCATAGGTAGAGGCAGCTAAATTCTTACATGAAAGGCCTTGGCTAGTGAATGCAATGGGGTGTTCATCTTGAAGGAGAACAACACCAAGTCCATTGCCGCAAGCATCACTCTCAATAGTGAAGGGATTGGAAAAATTGGGCATAGCTAGCACAGGTGTAGTACACATAGCTTGTTTTAGTTTGTCAAATGCACACTGAGTAGCAGGTGTCCATGTAAAAGCATCCTTTTTCAATAGAGCAGTTAATGGAGCTATAATCTTCCCATAATCCTTGACAAACTTGCGGTAGTATCCAGTCAACCCCAAAAAACCATGAAGGCTCTTGAGTGTCTAAGGATGCGGCCAATTGTTCATGGCATCGATTTTGGCAGGATCCACGCGAACCCCTTGTGCTGAGATAATGTGCCTGAGATACTCAACTTGATTCTGTCCAAAAACACATTTAGACTGCTTGGCATGGAGATGATGGTCAGAGAAAAGTTGCATGACAAGATCCAGATGCTAGAGATGTTCATCCCATGTTTTACTGTAGATGAGGATATCATCAAAGAATACCAGAATGAATTTCCGCAAGTAGGGTCGGAATATTTTATTCATTAAGGCCTGGAATGTGGAAGGAGCATTAGTGAGGCCAAATGGAATGACCAAAAACTCATAATGGCCATCATGTATGTGGAAAGCTATTTTAGGGATATCATCCTCATGAACCCGAATTTGATGATACCCAGAACGAAGATCCAACTTGGAGAAAAAGTGAGCCCCATGAAGCTCATCAAGAAGCTCATCGACAACAAGAATTGGAAACTTATCCTTGATGGTGAGGTGATTAAGTGCTCGGAAGTCAATGCAGAGGCGCTGTGACCCATCTTTTTTGCGGACAAGAATAACTGGAGAAGAAAAGGAACTAGTGCTTGGGCGAATAATACCTTGCTTCAGTAAGTCCCGAACGAGCATTTCAATCTCTGCTTTTTGGTGAAATGGGTAGGGATAGGGCCTGATGTTGGGAGGAACGCTACCAGGAAGGAGCTGAATACGATGGTCTTCTGGCCTGGAAGGTGGCAATCCCACTGGTTCAGCAAAGACACTTGTATATCGATCCAGAATTTGTTGTAGATCCAAGGAAGTAGTGGAGACCGCTGATGGCTGGATCTGAATGGAATTGATCTGAGCGATGACACCATGTGAATTCTTCTTGAGGAGTTTTTCCATGCATTGTGAACTGATGATGCTGAGAGAACCTGGTTGTAATCCTGTCAATGTGTGTTTTTGTCCATTAAGGGAAAACTGCATCGAAAGTTCAGCAAAATCCCATAAGATAGGGCCAAGTGTGCGTAGCCATTGAGCGCCCAAAACCACATCACATCCGCCTAAGGGAAAGGAAAACATGTCAGAGCGCAAGGTATAATCTCCCATAGAGATATGCACATTTCGACACTTCCCTTTGCAAGGTAAGGTTCCCCCATTGGCAATCATGACTTCAAAGTTGGAGCAAGGATGGATAAAACAATCAGCTTGTTTGGCGATCCGAGGGTCAATGAAATTATGAGTGCTACCAGAATCAATGAGTATTGTAAGAGGAAGCTTCTTGAAGTAACCCCTGACCCGCATTGTTTGGGGGGTGGTGATTCCAGCTAAAGCATGGAGAGATATCTCTGGCTGGTCATCCTGAGACGGAGGGTCAATAGGCGGTTCCTGAATGTCGACCGGAGCATCCAGTGTTTCGGGATCTTCGTCACCAATTTCAGAGGTAGGCGGAGACTCCACATCCAAGAGATAGAGCTTTTGCTAAACACATCTATGTCCCCGAGTGAATTTCTCATCACAATTATAGCAAAGCCCCTTTTCTCTGCGTGCTTGCATCTCTGTTTTAGAGAAACGCTTGATAGGAGTCGGTCGAGGAGCCTGCGGTATAGGTGGTTGCTGAGAACCCATATTTTGGAAGGGAACAAAAGTGGGCTTAGAGCGTTGTTGGGATGCAATCTTGTCTTCTTCCAACTTAGCCAACCCTAGGGCTTCCATCATTGTGGTGGGACAGAACATTTTGACCTCCGAGCGGATGGCATCCTTTAGACCACTGATAAAACAACTCCGGTAAAATTCATCAGACAATCCTTCGGTGTGGTTGGCTAGGTTCTCAAATTCGGTTTGATACTCTCTCACAGTGCCAATTTGGCGAAGTTTAGTGAGGGCTCCAGTGAAGTCATCAAAATCACTAGGACCAAATCGTTGAAAAAGGAGTTGGTAAAAGTCTGACCATTTGGGCTCTAGATGAGCCTTGATGTACCAACGGTACCATTGAAGAGCTTCATGTTCCAAGTGAAAGGATGCCAGCGGAACTTTGTTGACATCAAAAGTATTATGCAGACTGAAATACTATTCTGCACAATATATCCATCCAGTTGGATCAGTACCATTGAAGCGCGGAAAATCAAGCTTCGGACCACGGAAATTGCTGGAAGAAGAGAACCCATTGTCTAATGAAGACTCGGACTGCCGTTTGTTGTTCATAGCTGAATGTTCAAGATGGAGGCCGAGAAATTTTTCATCCAGATCCTGGAGTTTGGCTTGGATTGCTGCAAGTGCTTCTTCCATGGTTTTTGCTCCTGCACGGGTGACAACCATAACCAGGAGTTTGTTTTTTTGACTGGGTAGGAAAACAAAAACAAAAACTGCTTCAGTAAGGGAAAATCTGGACTTGAGAAAAAATATGATGGGTAATTGGGGTTTGACTAGATTTTGGACACTCTCGAAAGGACAAGAAGGAAAAAAGGGGGATTTCAGAAGCGGGATGATAGAATGAGAAAATTTGGCAGAGAGGGACAAAGAAGCAGAGTTCAGAAAGGAACTCTCTGGTAAAATTTGAAGGCGATTGGGTGAAATCTGAGGAAGTTATGGCAAACCCTAAAAATAGACAAATGTGGGCTTTCAGACTTTGGGAAGGGGAATTGGGGATAGGGTCCTCAGGAATGAAATATGCAAAATGGGATGACAGGGGTTCCCCAAAAATTTCAAGGGAAACAGAGTGAATTTTTTTTTTTTTTTTTCTAGACTGGAGCGGCTACGGCTCGGAAGGAATCTGGGACAGCGCCGAATGCATTGAAAATGGCTGGATCTAGAATGGCTTGCAAAATGGAGCTGAAACAACGCAATGGTGATCGACAATAGTTCAGCTGAAAGTAGATATGGACCCCAGGTATGTGCGACTTCCTAACAGTTCAGGGGTTTCACTCGGTCACCAATGTTGTCTGACGGCTTGCGTATTGGGGCAGTACCCCTCACTCCACGGCTCAGGTAAAACTGATAACCGCTTTGCCACAAACGACACCTCTTGGTTTACCTCACGGGTGGGAACTAGTCAATCAGGTAGGGGTCGTTTCCCTTTTTGCTGGCAGGTCCTCTCAATGGGCCAGCTACTTCAGGGTTCCTGTGGTACTCCTCACAATGAGTTTTAGGGATTATGCCCAAGTACTTCCCACAGTTAAGCGGATAGGGATTATTCCCAAATCCGAACCTGCAACAGATGCGAAAAAAAAATTGGCAGAAATTTCACCCAACGAGCCCAAGAAAGTGCTCTGATACCAGATGTGATGCATCTGCAACAATTAATTAATACGAATATGCGAAATAGCAGAAATGACAGAACTCAGAATCACTTTTATATTGATCAAAGGCCACTTCGAGGGGGCAACCTCCTATGAGCAAGCTCAATACAAATAACTTCATGGTCCTTCATAGGTCTCAACACACACTTATATACTAAGTCTAGGCGCCAATACTATGGGTCAAAACCATGGGCCGCTACAAATTATGGATCAGCAATACTACGAGCGACTTACAAAGCATATGCGCCAACAACAATAAAACAAACTATTGATCAACAATTACTACGGGATGACTTACAAAGCATATGCGTCCAGCAACAACATACTAACAAAGTAAAGACATGGGTTCCTAACAATATATCATTAACTAAGGTTCCTGACATGAATATGGACCACAAGATTGGGGTTCCTTGGGATTGGAGCTATCATTTTCAGTGAATTTCGTATAATTGCAGCCTCTACTTTTGTTCTTTACCCTTGTAATGTCGTCCTAGAATCAGGAAGAATACAAGTAGTTTTCAGATCTTCAAATCCTGATAACTTTGAATATCAACAAATTTGTTATGACAGTGAGGAGATACACAAGTTTATGAAAAACATGGAAAAAAAATTTCAACCTCATTATGCAAACTTCCTTGCTTATTTTGAAGGATATTTGGGGCAGCAAACCGATTTTGGAGAAGAGGTATATGATCAAAGTAGTTCATACTTGAGCCCAATTCAAGCATGGATAGAAAAGTATTGTGAGAAAAAAATTCCTCGTGGAAAGAGTTTGAAGGCATTCAAGTTTGTGATCTTCTATGTCATTGCAGCTACATTTTAATGGTGTTAATGAAATTTACTCAATTCATCATCAGCGTGGTTTTGTCTTGGACTATTTCCAATGACAAAGGAAGAATCCCTAGAATGAATAAGATGGAATTGGAGACCAACCTTCTCAACGCATTCCTTCTGACATGTAGTTAGTCTTGGACAAACACCAATTTGTATTTGACACAATTAAAGGACTAACACCTTCCCGTGGTGGGCACAATCATTCCAGTATACTCGTACTAACTAGTAGCCTCTTGTTACAACACAAACTAGCATCTTGAAATTAAAGTCCTTGAAAAGTAGGACATGTTTATTATGAAATACTTGAAAAGTAGGACATGTTTCTTCTAAGAAATATGAGTTTTCCTTGCTAACCAGGTTCCTTACGGAACTAAACAAGGAAAAGCTCTAAATTCTCTTAAACCTGGATTTCGATAGCAAAGTCTAAAACACTCTTCCATAGACTCACCACTCCGGACATTGGGAACACCTGTTAATAGTTCAATATCCTTCCATAGTTTTTTTCCAAAAGGGAACTTTATAACAAAATGATTTATATGCTCTTCACACTTTCAACAAAGTTAACATAAAATTGGACAAGATATATTCCTCTTTTGCATATTTTCCCAAGTCAAATCCTTATTATTTGGGAAAGGAATAGAAAGATACAAGGTTTCTTTGGATATTTGTATTCTTGGATATTTGGATTCCAAATCTTCTTCCACCACTAGGATGACTCTTGGGAGTCTAAAATAAACAATGATTTATAGCCCATCCTTACTGTATACATCCCTGAACCTTTTTTTTTTCCCGCACCAAAGTATCTTCCTCTTCTTTCAACCTTACATGCCCTCATTTAAGACTTGCTATATATATGCCTCATCAAATCGCCTTCTCATCGGCAATACACAAATCTCGAGCACTTCTACATCCTTGATGGCATATATTAGTTGTATATTGATCTCCCTCTTGGTTGCAAGCAAACATACCTCTTTCCTGCAAGGTCGGAATGATATCCTCATAAAACAATACATCTAGTAGCTGACATTAATATTTAAATCAAAATCAAGTTAAATTTCTCCATCTTCATCTCATATGACGATTAGAGAAATTGACCTTCTTTATTTATAGAGAATTTATTTTTGAAAATCCACATGGATAAGTACTTAAAGATTTAATGAGAGAGGGAGTGCAGTTACATCCTTTTTAGGGAAAGAGATATGCTACACAGTAGTAGTACTGCCATATTTAGGGCAAGGCATAGGATGCACACTATGATGCTTAAGTTGGATTGCATGACTAGTTTCTTAGATATTAGGGATGATACATGAGCATTTGAGATTTATGACTGAGGATAATTTGTTGAAACTAGGGACCTTTTCTGTGCAACTGCTTCAATAAATGTGCCTTGAGAGGCTACAATGAAAAGAACATACTTTCTTCTACTAAGGTACCAAGTTCGAGGGGTATCTATTCACATGAAATTGATTAGGACGTGAATTTGGTCTCATCCCTTTAAAATTCATGCCATTATGGTGGGGGTTACCATGGCTAGAATGGAACTCCATCGATAGATTAACACTCCAATGACCTCACAGGTGGACCAATGCTCCATTAGCAGGGGAGAGGGATCATTTTTTCATCACATCACTAGAATTTTAAAAATCCCATTTGGATTGAATGGGGATTTTGGTGTGGATGTTGGTTAGTTATATGTTTCTAGCACCTAAGAAGTGTGCTATATACACCCTACGTATTTGAGGATGTCATCATTTCCTCACTTAATTTTATTTTGTTGCTAATTTATATGTGTTTATTAGTTGTGGATAGGTTTAATTCAGAGATGTCCTAATTATCCTTGATGTATTGCCATAGTACCTTTTCTTTTATTCTACTCAATTTATGGTTGAATGTCACAAAATTATACTGATTGCTTTGATTTTCATTCAAGGTATTCATAGGCTGATGGACCTACCTGTGGATGCTCAGATATAGAGGGAGAAGGATGCTCAAATATAGAGGGAGTAGGATGCTCCAACACAGAGGGAGGTGTGGTGAGTATGATTTCCATATCAAACAAGTATTAGCCATGTGTCTTGGATATGTGTGAGTGGTTCAATGGTAGTACCACATATTCTCCCAAAAAATCTATGATAGGGTGGGAAGGCTAGTCTCGTGATATTCTTCCATACATGTGCATAAATTCAGTAATGTGATTTGTTATTATTTTATTTATTTTCATTTCATGACTAGAATAGGGCAGGACATAAATGTTTTCCTCGATTTACTTGATGCCTTTGTTAGTTGATATGTGTGTAGGTATCTTCTCTCGATCATTTTGAGAGAGAGTGAGAATATTGGTCCCATAATTGACTCCCTTGGTAAGAGGTAAGGGTGACTTTACTCCCTAACACTATATGATGGAGTGGGGAGATTGGTTTCATGATTATGTCCCTTGCTAAGAGGGAAGGACGATGATACAAAGACCAAGCATTCTCCCAATCAATTTGAAAGGAGTGAGGAGATATCTCATACATCCTGAGATAGGGTGGAGAGGCCACTGCATTCTCTCGATCACTCGGAGATGGAGTGAGGAGATCTCTCAGACATCCTTAGATGGGCTTGAGAGGACACTACATTCTCCTGATCACTCTGAGATGGAGTGAGAAGATCTCTTAGACATCCTAAAAAGGATGGAGATGCCAGGACACACTTGTGATCATTCCAAAAGGAGTGAGGAGATATCTCATGGAGATATTTAGTACATTCTCTCGATCACTCTTAAAAGAACAAGGAGATCTCTCAGACATCCTGAGATGGGATGGAGAGGCTAGTGCACACTGGTACTTTTGTATGATGATAATTAATTGTCACTAGGTTGGTTCCCATCAACCCTTGTGGTTGGGAGACTTGTAACTGGGTTGGTTTCAAGCAACCGTTGTGGTTGGGAGCAGGGTATTTTTTAAGGATTATAAAAGTATGGTTAAGTGTAGTATTTTAGGTGATTATTTTGGATTGAAAAAAACATAAATATAGATTGGTAGGCAAATATTAAATATGAAACATACAATTTACTACTGAAACTTGTAAATTTTGGTGAATATTACGATTAAAAAAACATATTTTATGTAAATATAGGCGATATTAGAGACTAAAAATGACCAAATAGAGAATTTATTTTTTGAAAAAAGGCCCAAAAAATAGCCAATTGGAAATATTTCTCCCCTAAAAAATTCCATGGTTGGGAGACTTATCACTATGTTGGTGCCCAACAACCCTCATGGTTGGGAGATTTATGGATAGTAGCGCATTGTCCCTTGAGGTTATATCCCATACGAACATGATGAGAGTCTCACATGAGGTTGTAGTCCTTGTGATCCCACATGTGGTTGTAGCCCATGGTGTGTTGATGACTTGCTAGTGGTTTTAGCCCCAGTGATCTCATTGGGCTTGTGCATGTTCCCTGGAGTATTGGGTTGAGCCGAGGCACATTATCCTTATGCATGTTCCCCGATGGACTGGGTTGAGCTGAGGCACATTGTATTAGTGCATATTCCCTAATTGACAAGGTTGATTTGAGGCACGAGTGACTCCCCTATGGATTGGGTAGAGTCATGAAGCTAGTGCATGTTCTCCGATGGGCTGGATTGAACTGGTACATGAATATTGATTTGATTGACACTTCTCTATGGACTGCCTGAGATTGTGTTGGAAGAACTTCCTTATGATATAGAGAGGTTAGAGATAATTGTGATGTACAGATGATATCCATATGTGTTCCATTTTTATAATATTGATGATGCCTCCCTGGAGTGTTGGAGTAGTAGTTGCATGAGGCATCACCTCATAGGTCGTCCCAAGAAATAATAAAATTAGAATACCATGTCCAAATAATACCTTCCTTGTTAAGAGGGAGTGTTGGAAATAATGTAACTTTAGAAGTTATTCTTATTGTATATTTATTGTACCTCCTTCGGGAGAAATTATAATTTTAATTGACCATGTAAAGATCATGAAAGAATCAATGTAAACATTGGGTTGAAATTACCCAAATAAGGCATTAATCAAATGTATTTTTTGTATTCTCCAAGACAAGTCATTCCAATGGGTAAACTTCCCCAAAAATGTGGGAAGTCTTCCCCAAACAATGTGCAGAACTACCTCAGTCAGGTCATCCCAGTTAGGAAAAGTGAGGTCTTTGCATTAAGGAAAAAAATCACCTTTTGATGTGTATAAATAGAGAATTCTAACTTCTCATTTGGTCAATTCACCCAATACAAGTTCGCTCTACTAAGGGAGGTTCGCTACTACAGCTAGGAGATTGATTTTTGGTGTTCTCCACTAATGGAGAAGTTTCTCTATTGTTTTTCTTGGGGTTTGTGCTACTACTATCTAGATGTACATCGTTCTCTATTGGAAGGCATGAGATTAGGGGGGACAAATAGACTTGTCTATGGTTGGGAGATGATTTCTCTTATTATCATCGTTAAACAAGCTCCACAGTCATTTTGTTTCCGTGCTTTGCCATTCTTTTAGTGATCCTAGTGATGCTACTATAAAATCTAACATTATAAACCTGAAGTAAAACAACCACCTTATGAAGTTGAGTACCAGATACCTACAAGGTATTAACCTCATCATGAAATTGGATATTAGCTTATTTATTTGAAACAACATGTTCATTAATACTAGTATTATATTCGTACAATCAAGGAATATTATCTTGCAATGAAGGTGAGTAAGGATTATGAACAGGTAAAACATTAGAAGCAGTGACAAAAAATGGATTATTATAACCTTGAAGGAAATTTTGGTTTTGAATGGCCACAGTAAGGTCCTTGATATGTTTCTCAAGGTCTACCAATTGCGAGGGGCCTTGTTGAATGTTGTATTGTGTTGATTCGATTGGATGCAACTGTTACAAGATTGATTTACTATAGAATGTACACATTATATCATTTGCACAATGATATACTATTTTCTATGAATATAGTGGGCTTCTTGCAAGAGGTGTTATGCATGTCAGAGGGAAAATCTTGTGTCTGCTTTTAGTTATTTTTAGTTGATGCCGAAATCCCTTGATGATATGGAATATGAGTCCTTCCATGCATGCCTTGAAAGGTCTAGAGAAGAATAGTTCCTTCAAGTAGGGTCCTGCCAAGATGTGTTATGAAAAAGAAAGGACAGATCTTTCCTGCTTAGCTAATAAGATTATATAGAAAGTCCATGATATAGCAGACTATAATTCCTCCAAACAGGGTTTGTCAAACAATATTTCCTTCATTATGCATGTTGTGAGGAAGGCTACAGTTTTGATGATGTTAGTTGCTTGTACGCCTCTTTGTTTAGGCATTATACCTTGTGCACAAGCTCAAAAATCCTATCTCAATTCTTCAACAAAGATTCCCTGATTGTAGCAAGTTAGATATGTGAGTAGTTTATCCATTGGATGTTTTCTCCATAGCTGATGCTAGAATGAATTTTTTGAATATATAGGGTGGTAACCTGAGCAACCATTATTGTCCATATTTATTCAGAGAGTTAAAATATACTGGATATGACTTCCATTTTCATTATGTTCTATATGAAAGTTTGCACTAGTGGACTAGGATTTTGTGTTTGGATTTCTTTGAAAAGGGTCACCTTTGTTTATTATTGTTATTATTAGCATTCAGTACCATGTTTCTATTTTCCTCCTACAATGAATAATCCAATTCTGGAAATATTTAGCTAAGTAGGTGGGTCTGTGTGAAGGTGCATTTGTGTGCACATGTGGTGTATCTAGACCCCTCTAAGCCATCCTCAAGGAAGTGGGGAACTTAGATCTTCAATATTTTCTGATCTATGGACTAACATGCATTCTAAATTTAACCATAGACAACCAAAATAGAAATGAGCCATAATCACAACTGGTGTGTGCCAACTATGCAATTTTAAATATATTACGTCATATAATTTTCAAGTATTTCAGCCGACAATGGTAGATACAGTATTCATAACATTGAACATGGTAAATTACTACTCATCTATAATTTTTGTTGAACCACGTGGAATAGGTATTGGAGAATAGGTTTCGCACCAACCATAAGAAATTCTATGCAAGTTCACACTCTAGGCTATGCACCACAACTTTGTACTTTGCTTTTGTTTGTTTTTTTTTAGATCTTTGATATTATAGGTTAGATATGATTTTATCTTGTTTTTATAGGAGCAGTTTTTGCACTTCCACTTTGTATTGATAGTGATGTACTTAGCAGTCCCATCTTATCTCACAGGATTGAAACTCATTTGCAATGATTTTTGGACATTAATAAAATTATCTTATCTCACAGGCTCGAAACTCAGGTGTCAACTTCACTGTAGGAAAAGTATCATCCTTCTCAATGGAATGGGAGAGCATAACATTTCTTCACCACCATTCAACCACATTTTCAGAAAGAAAACAATGTAATATCAAACCCACCCACTCTGTTAGAGAATACTTTGTAGTATCCCTATGTTAACTCCCATATCGCGTGGGTGTCCACTTAGGTTTTTTTTGTCACAATATTTGTGAGCAAAAAGGTACCTATGGATTGAACAAGATCTAATAGGTTGCTGGAACTATTTCATGTGCCCTAGAGATTTTGGGATGGTAGGAATATTTTTGGTTTGAGATCAAAAACAAGGTTTTCCAGGGGGGCAAATAAGCAACACATTTATAGATCTGTGCAATTGAATTTGTCATCTGAAAAATGGGTGTTCACATTGGCCTTGAGAGAATAGAGATATTTGTAGGTTGCCTTCCTCTCTGAGACCTTATGGAACTCTGCAGTATTCTTGGTCTTGCAAATCTCTATAGGATTTTTGTACTCAGGTTCTCTCAAGTTACATAACCTACTAAGCATATTTTAAAAGGTAAAAATTCCTTAGCAAAAGGCTTCAGAATAATTAAAGAGATTGCTTTGTTTATTGTTAAACTGACTGTGTGATGGGAGTTATCCTTGTAGAACATGGTGTCATGCATAGTTTGAAAACAATTGATATATGAAATGGGTGACAGAATTTCATTTGGTCATCAAGAATAAAAAATTCCTTGAGACAAGGTATCAAATTAGCTTAGTTGAATCTTAGTTTTGGTGTTATCTAGAGTATTGAACTTGAGTATACCACTCTTTGTCATAGTCAATAACTAGTATTTTTATGAGGGATACTTTGTGTTTCCTAGATGTTTCTTCTACATTTTAATATACACAACATAGCCTCTTCAGGATACATAAGTAGGTTATGGTGGGTACAATGTGAAAATGTCCCCAAAATATTTGTAATAGATTTCTCATTTCACATAAAAGATTGAAAATACAAAATCCATCCAAGCAAGTTATGTTGGGAGATAAAGTAAGATTGGAAAGAAATCCATTTTAGTTTTTAGACTATAGCTACACAGTTTAAAGCAAAAATATTATGGAAGTCCAAGAATTCGACAACCTTTTACAAAGACAATCTCAACTACAAATAGAGTATATGACTAAATGCATACATGAAGGTTAATCCAACTCATACCCATAGATTGAAGGTGGTGATTCCATTCACAGCTAAAATTTGATGAAATCCCTTATACCCTATTTAACTGACAAGTTCAAAATGCATGGGTACAACATTGCGAGACATAGCAAAGAATCAGACTATAACTTTTCATAGTCTTGATGTAAGTCTAGAAATTTAGTCCAATTAAGGGTGGGCCTTTTCATTTATATTATAATTAAGAGTACACAGACCCCATAAGGGTTATTCTATTTACTATTTTCTATGAAAATGGCACTCAAATACCATCTAGTCCATTGGTATTTTTTTCCCTCCCAGGATCATGTTCCTCATCGTTGGATGGAAATTTCACCTCACACAGGTTCTTTGTCTTTGGTTGTCTTCATTAGTCTTTAACCCCATATTCACCTTGCAATTTCTCTTGCAAAACCATTTCCCAAAAATCGTGGATTTTTTATGTACTCTCCTTCAACATCCTTTTCAATGACAATGCCTATTAATTTATTGTCAACAAAATATCATATCAAAAGGGAATTTAAAAAATACCACTACCAAGAATACACCTAAATATAAATCCTATCAAATACATAAAAATATTTGAATGGCTTCTCTATTTTTCATTATCCCCTTGTTTATTGATTTTTTCTTGTGGTTCACTTCATGGCAAGGTTATTTTTACTGCCCTTGTGCCTATTAAGGTACTATTAACGTCTATTACTTCCATTCTCTTGTTATAAATATATAGTCTATTCTGGGATTTATTCAATAAGTTCTTTGTCGGTATGGAATTCAATTGAAAATGCGGAGATGGTTTTCGAATATTTCTTGAATTGCTAAGTGGTGAGGTAGATCAGTATAATATCTTCTAGTTTTCGTGGAAAAAAATATGTTATGGAGTCATGAAGTGACCTTGAAATTAAATTTATTTTCTAGAACAAATGTGAGTAGATTCAATTCCCTTAATCTTATGAATCATCTTAGATTCTTAGTGGAAGCGTGGAGACTACATGCATGATTATAGATAAGAATACTAAACCTGTTGTACGATACATTGATGAGATAATGTTTACTCTAGTTTTCACTTTTAAGGGATTATGCTAGACAAATTGAAAATATTCCTTCCAATTATTTCAGTTCCTATACACCCTAGAAAATTCAAGGCAATTCTGCTTGACGCTCCACCAAAGAGAAGATTGGAAAATTTTATTTTCCTTTTCATGCATTGCTTTAGTCTTGGACCTTGGTGAGACTAATCTAAGGTTCAGTTTGGAAAGCAATGGTGGGGAATCCTTTCTGAGAGAACTTCCAAGGTTTATAGATTCTAAATTATTTTCTTATGTAGAGGAGCACCCTTGGAACTTCATACTAAAAAACAATCTTAGAGTATAAGAACCATTGTAATAATAGTCTAGATCTGTATATATAAAGATTTAGTTGTCAATTGGGTCTAGTCTAACTAGTAATGGGATGGAGTGTTATCTTCCCTGCCCAGGTTCTATTCCCGTAAGTGACATGATGATCTCATAATGAGTATATTGTTATATTGGCTTCAAGAGTTATTATTGTCTTTTCCTTGTGCCTTGAAGAATCTAGGGTTTACCTTGGGTAGAATCCTCAAAATTAGGGGAAGTTCTTGAAAAGGTTTTCCCGGGAATAATTATTTGAAAAAAAATCCCTGGAAACTTATTTTTTCCTTTTTTCTTGTTGTTCCCTTCTTCTCCCTTTTGTTGCTTCCGTTTTCTGGAATCTAGCTCAATATAGAGAGCCTTATTTCTTACCTCACCTATGATTTCCACACCGAGGATTTTATAATGTCCTAGAACCAAATCAACTGCTTGGCCTCAACATGATGAGGTGAATTTGGTTCAAAGGTTTTGTCAGATACTTTGTTGACAATTTGTTGTAGGTAACACTTCACACAACTAATTGTATTTTGAGTGGAACTAAATCACTATGTGATTCACTGTATCTTATTGTTGATTTATGGAGACATCACTTCACTAAGGTTGAGAGTGTACTAAGCTTCTTATTTATTCTTGAAGGTTGTTTATCTGTCCCATGATACAATTTTAAGTCTGTTCATTAACTATCCACTGAATGTTGATTATATTGGCTTTAATTTTAAGAGTTTAATGACCATGAGAGTTTAACATTTCACACCATATTCAGATGCTTTCCACAAGATGATTTATATCAAGTTCAATGACATAATAATAAAGATTTCTAATCAGTAAAGAGTAACTGATATCTATTCTATGACTTTGTATGATGAAGAAGAAGACTCAGTTGGGGAAGTTGCAAAGTTCCACATTATGATTGTTTGCATGGATCATAATATATCAACTATGATCACAACCCCCCTTTGTTGAGAAATCAGGTGATTTAGTAACTAAAAACGACCAAAACGTGTGTGTTAGTCCCTCACTCTTGTTCTCTAGATTCAACCTCAACCCACACACGAATAACGAATGCGGTGACAAGGTCATTATAATGCAGTTGTCCAATTCCATTGAAAGTGAATATCAACTGGTGTGTTCCTTGTACAAAGAGGTAGTGAGGAAGGCATTCTGTGAATAAGAAGAGGGCATCCAAGAGAAAGTAGGGTGTCAAGGAGAGAGTTCGAAGACACTCCCTTGTGATAAGCGACTTGAGACGACTTGTTAAAAGGTCAAATATGCCCACTTTGAATAGTTAGGATGTGAAGATCATGTGTGAGATTACATTTGAAACTGCCTCTGTAGGTACTTATGAGGGGGATTTGTAACTTTCCCTAAATGTTTACAATAAGGACTTTTAGGGGGGTTTGGAACCGCCACCATAGGTGTCTACAAGGGGCATTTAGAACTACCCCAAATTTCACTTTTTTTGGGGGGGGGTTAGAACCGCCCCCAAAAGTCACTTTTAGGGGGGTTATAGAACGTGTATAGAACCTCCCCCAAAATCCACTTTTATGGGCAGTTTTCATCTCTTCCAAAACCACCCCTAAAATTTCAAAATTTTAGCGCCGATGCTATTAGAGGTGGTTTTGTAAAAACTACCTCTAAAGCCAAAACCTCCCCCAAAAGTGACTTTTGGAGGCGGAATACAACCTTCCCTAAAAGTCAATTTCTTGTAGTGTCAACATAAAAAAATTGGTTCTTAACATTTATACTCCCTCAACGACCCTGTCACTATGACAAATCCTTTTTTTTGGCTTGAGCTGCCCATTCAGGGAATCAACGTGGCCTTTGAAATGGTGATATTGGACAATGAACCACATTAAAAGTTAATTTTACCAACCACTGTTGCAGTGTCTGCTAATGGTGAGATTGGATTCCCAAAATCATTTGCAGTAGAAGTTGACATGCCCTCAAGCAATATGAAAGGTGTGTTGAAATATTGTAACTTCAAAGAATATTATATTTGTATTTTATTATTCTAGAGATGGTACATTCCTCTGTGGTGACCCTATTGTATATCCGGAGATGTTTATTCCTCCAAGAGAGTGTCGTAACTAGGGTTATTAGATCTCCCATGTGAGGTCGGCCCTGAGTTTACTATTTGGGGGTTATTAGACTCTCATGGGAGAGGTCAGCCCCATTAGTATAAAAGGTCAGTCGGGAAAGAAGTATAAGTAGAGGAGGAATGTTCTTCACTTATCTCATTCATTCATCCACTTGTGAGTGGAGAACAAGAGAGAGAGAGGTCTGCATAGGAGGAGAAAGAGATCTTGTTGAGGACTTCATCTTGTATTAGGTTGATTATCTATATTGAGGAAAGCTTTGCTGGGTTTTCTACCCCATGAGGGTTTCCGAGGGTAAATCTTTGTCTATCTTGTGATTGTGTTTCTTTCAGTGATCTTGCTAGTTAAATTAGGCTAAAATTAACATGGTTTCAGAGCTAGCCTGAATAGGACATCTTTCACAAGGTGAAAATACCTCTCTCTCTTCCTCGAGTGAAAATTAGGGTTTCTACAAAAGTTGGAATTTTTGGAATCTGATTGCATGGCTAGATAGCCCTCATCAAAATCGAAGTTTTGAGCCCTAGATCAATATTTTTGGTTGGGTAGAAATCCGGGGAAAAACTAGAGAACCAAAAAAACTGCGCACCTATGCACCAGTGAACCAGAAAAGCTGCGAACATGTGCACCAGAAAACCAAGAAAGAGAAGACCACAAAACCATAAATTCTATTACAGATCCAGAAGGTGTAAAGTTGAAGTTTCAAGAAGCTGATCACACCAGAATTACCAATTCAATCAAGATCATTTACTGGTAAGTACTATTCTATCTTTTGAAACTTCAATCTCTGTGACAATCTAGAGGGTATAGAAAATTTTCGGGCATTGAAATACATAATTGGTCTCATTCTTAAAGAGAATGATCTTGTCCAATATATCAAAGATAAGGTTTCAGAACCTACGGAAGATGAAGCCAAAGAAAAGTAAAGGAAGGACCTGATTAGGGAAAAGAGAATCATTTTTTATTCTATAAAAGACCACTTGATTCCCCAAGTGGCATCCAAGAAGGCCCCAAAGGAAATGTATGATGCCTTTTCCAAAATGTATGAGGGAAAGAACATGAATATGAAGATGAATCTAAGAGCTCAACTGAAGAGCACCAAGATGAATAAAGGAGAATCCATTCAAGACTATTTCTCAAGGCTTTCCCAGCTCAAGGAACAACTAGATTCCATTGGAGATTCCCTTGATGAAGATGAACTAGTCATGACTACTCTAAATGGTCTAACTAGACCTTGGGAGTCATTCATCCAAACTATGTGTGCAAGAAAATAAAGTATGAAGTTTGATGTGGTATGGGAGGATTGCATTCAAGAAGAGGCTAGGGTAGCCAACAGAGAAGCCCTGCTCAAAGAAGATGACCAAGCTTTGGCCACTCACACTAGAAGGAGAAGGAGTCACTACAACTCCATGAAGAATGGCCATAAGAAATCTCACCCTCCACATAGATTTCAAAAGAAGGAAGGAGTAAGCTCAAAAAGAGACCACTCCTCAGTTAAGTGTTATAATTGTCACAAACCAGGACACTTTGCTAGAAATTATCCTTCAAAGAAGAAGAAGAATTTTCACAAAAGACATCATGCACATCTAGCAAAAGATGATAGTGAAAAAGAAGAAGAGGTGAGGCCTAAAAGGAAGAGGACCAAAGTAGAGGAAGAAGATGCAGAAGAATATGTTCTATTCACTGTACTCTCTGGGTCAGTAACACCTGGAGAAGATACATGGCTCATTGACAGCGGTGCTTCAAAGCACATGATAGGTCAAAAGAAGACTCTCTCAAGACTTGAAGAAAAGACCTCCCCACAGAAGGTATCTCTAGTAGATGACTATCAATACCCCATCAAGGGAATTGGTGAAGCAAGCTACAAGCTTGATTATGGAACCCCATTAAAGATGAAACAAATTCTATATGTACCAAGTTTGAAGAAGAATTTACTTTCTATCTCAGCATTAGATAATAAAGGCTATAGGGTTGCATTCATAGATGGACAAGTACTCATGTGGTCCAAAGGAAAATCAATTAAGGATGCAATTGTTATTGGTGAAGAAGAAGGAGGTCTATACAAACTCAAGGGCCATCCAGAAGTTTCTCTTGTTCATGAAGCCACTAGCCCAAGTGAGCTATGGCATAGAAGGATTGCTCACATTAATTACAAAGCACTACCTCATGTGAGAAAGGTAGTCATAGGACTACCAAACTTAAATATTGACCATGATGGCACTTGCAAAGGATGTGCAAGAGGGAAGAATGTCAAGAACCCATTTCCAAAGAGTGATACAAAGACTATGAGTACATTGGAATTTGATTCACTCAGATGTATGTGGACCAATTCCATCCACATCCTTGAGTGGATGTGAATACTAACTTACATTCTTCGATGACTACTCAAGGAAGACTTGGATCTATTTTCTGAAGGGAAAAGATGAAGTTTTTGGAAATTTCAAGGAATTCAAAGCCTTGATATAAAACCATTCAAAAAAGAAGATTAAGATACTAAGGACAGATAATGGTGGAGAATATACTTCAAAATATTTTGAAATATTTTGTAAGGAAGCTGGAATCAAGAGGGAACTAACCACTCCCTACAATCCCCAATAGAATGGTGTTGTGGAAAGAAAGAATAGAATCATTATGGAGGCAGTAAAGACAATGATACATGATCAAGACCTACCCATGTATTTATGGGTTAAAGCATCCAAGACAACAGCCTATGTGCAAAATAGACTATCTCATAGAGCTCTTGATTTCAAGACCCCAGAAGAAGTGTTCCTAGGGAAGAATCCTGAGGTAAGTCACCTCAAGATATTTGGATTCCCAGTATACATTCACATTCCAAAAGAAAAGACGACCAAGCTAGATCCTTCTGGTAAGAAAGGAATATTTGTTGGATATTGTGAAGCATCCAAAGCATTCAGAATATACATCCCAAGATTCCATCATATAGAAATAAGTAGGGATGTGACATTTTATGAAGAGGCAGCTCTCAAGAGGTCTAGGAAGTGCCAACATGAAGAATTATATGAGGAAGAGGCACCTTCCAGAATAACAGAAGCTACACCCACCCCTGAAGAAACAACTCCTAAAGACCATGACATGATGGAACCACAAGAACCCCCTGTCATGGAAATTTCAAGGAAGAGAAAGCCAACATGGGAAAGATACATTATACTAGGAGCAGAAAAATATGGAGCTACTAAAGGATCCACTAGGGTGAGCAAGAAACCAAATACATTCTAAAACTATGTGGCCCTGATGTGTGATCTTGTAGATCAAGTACCCACTAGTTATGAAGAAGCAGTTCATAAGAAAGAGTGGGTAGAAGCAATGACTGGGGAATACCAATCAACAATGAAGAATGCTATTTGCAATATAGTTCCCAAGCCAAAAGGAAAGAGTGTGGTATCCTCCAAATGGATATACAAGATAAAGCATGCCGCAGATGGCAGCATTGAAAAATATAAGGCAAGGTTTGTGGCCTGAGGATTCTCTCAGAAAGAGGGAATTGACTACGAAGAAACATTTGCACCAGTGGCAAGGTACACTTCCATTAGAACCATCATAGCACTTGAATCCATGATGAAGTGGGAATTACACCAGATGGATGTAAAGACAACCTTCCTAAATGGTGTAATTGAGGAGGAAGTGTACATAGAACAACCACAAGGATTTGAGGTGGAAGATGGAAGAACCCATGTGTGCAAACTAAAGAAGCCATTGTATGGACTGAAGCAAGCTCCTAGAGCTTGGTATGGAAGAATTGACAGTTTCCTGACAAGCTTGGGCTTTACCAAGAGTAAAGATGATCCTAATCTTTATCTCAAGGTTATGGATGATGAACCTGTCATATTGTTGCTATATGTGGATTATCTATTTCTGATAGGAAATGAGAAACAGATTATCGAATGCAAGAAGAAAATCTCTGTATAATTTGAGATGAAAGATCTCGGATTGATTCACTACTTCTTAGGTCTAGAAGTATGGCAAGGCCCAGAGGGAATCTTTCTCAACCAGGGAAAGTATGCTATGGAAATCTTGAATATATTTTTATTGTTGGAATGTAAGGGCATGGCCACTCCCATTGGATTCCAACTTGAAACTGTTAGCAGATGACTCATCAAAGTTAGTGGATATGACTCTGTACAGACAGATTATTGGGTCATTGATGTATTTAACAAATACCAAACCAAACATATGATTTGTTGTGAATACCTTGAGTTAATATCTAGTAGAACCTAGACGAGCTCACCTGATAGTTGCAAAGCATGTGATGAGGTACTTAAAGGGTACGATAGAATTTGGTCTATGTTATCTTGGAGATCATGGTCTCAGATTGTATGGCTACACAGATGCTTATTGGGAAGGAAGTGTATCAGACAGGAAGAGCACATCAGGAGGATGTTATTGTCTAGGATCTGCCATGATATCATGGTTTAGCAGGAAGCAGTCCAGTGTGGCTCTCAGTACAGTTGAAGTGGAATATATTGTTGCTTGCTCTGCTAGTTGTGAAGCAATATGGCTTCGAAAGTTGTTATCTGGTTTATTTGACTTAGATATGGAACCCATTGAGATCCTGTGTGACAACCAGAGTTGTATCAAGATGACATAAAATCCAGTGTTCCATGATAATTCAAAGCACATAGAGATCCTATAATTCTATATACGGGATATGGTGCAGAAAGGATCTATCAAGCTCGAGTATGTAAGCACTGATGAAGAAGTTGCTGATATATTGACCAAACCTCTGTCTCAAGTAAAGTTTGAGTATTTCTGAGACAAGCTTGGTGTAGTTCAGAACGACCCTCCTCGAAAGGGGAGGTGATGTGGTCACTATTGATGAGATTGCCTGCATCAACAGTGAGGTTGATGATGTGGATACCTATATTGGTGATACCGATAGTGAGGTTGGTAAATTGTCCTTAGACAGGGTCTAAGTTGACGAGTGGATTGTATCATCCTTGAACACATGTTCTAATAGAGATCCATAGACATATGTCCCCGAGAAAGAAGAGGGATTGTATCATCCCTGGACTTTAATCCCAAAATTGATCCGTAGACATATGTCTCCGAGAAAGAAGAGGGATTGTATCTTCCCTTGACTTCAGTCCCAGAATTGATCCATAGACATTTGTCTCCGAAAATTGATGATAGGACTGCATCGTCCCTAATCTTTTAGTTCAAAATGTATGTGATCAATCCTAGATTTGATCTAGGTCACATCCAGTATGAAAAAGGACTGGCTCAATGGTGATAAATCCTAGATTTGATCTAGGTCGCATCCAGTATGAAAAAGGACTCGCTCTATGGTAATAAATCCTAGATTTGATCTAGGTCACATCCAGTATGAAAAAGGACTGGCTCTGTGGTGATAAATCCTAGATTTGATCTAGGTCACATCCAGTATGAAAAAGGACTAGCTCTGTGGTGATAAACCCTAGATTTTATCTATGTCACATTCAGTATGAAAAAGGACTGGCTTTGTGGTGATAAATCCTAGATTTGATATAGATCACATCTAGTATGAAAAAGGACTAGCTTTGTGGTGGTAAATCCTAGATCTAATCTAGGTCACATCCAGTATGAAAAATGACTGGCTCTGTGGTCGGGACTGTATCGTCCCTAGACATGAGATTTGTCTTAAAAGGATTAGGATTGATCATCCTATAAGTATATCTGGATTGTATAGTCCATAGACATGAGAGATTTCTTAAAGTGAGTAGGATTGATCATCTTGGAAGTGGATCTTGTATATTGCAAAGTATGCTGCGATGATGATGCTATAGATCGAGATGATCCAGATGTTGTAGGTCAAGATGATCCAGATGCTGTAGATTGAGATGATCCAGATACTATAGATCTCGAGATGATCCATTTGCTGTAGACCGAGAGATCCAGATGATGATATTGTAGCTGTTCGGGTGCTGCAGAAGATGAAGACTCACTACTGAAGATGTTGATGTTCCAGTATTGAAGATCTTGAAGATGTTCCAGTAATTGTTTGAGTTACTGATGATGTATAAAGAAAGCTTCCAATGATTTGTAGATGTATCATGTACCATGTAGTTGATGACTCCTTGCTTTAGTAGATATTGTTATATTATCCTTCTCGTTAAGGGGGAGTGTTGAAATATTGTAACTTCAAAGAATATTATATTTGTATTTTATTATTCTGGAGATGGTACATTCCTCCGTGGTGACCCTATTGTATATTCAGATATGTTTATTCCTCCAAGAGAGTGTGTTAGCTAGGTTTATTAGATCTCCCATGTGAGGTCGGCCCTAATTTTACTATTTGGGGCTTATTAGACTCTCCTGGGAGAGGTTGGCCCCATTAGGGTAAAAGGTCAGTCGGGAAACAGGTATAAGTAGAGGAGGTATGTTCCTCACTTATCTCATTCATTCATCCACTTGTGAGTGGCGCACAATAGAAAGAGAGGTCTGAATAGGAGGAGAATGAGTTCTTTTTTAGGACTACATCTTGTATTGGGTTGATTATATATATTGAGGAAAGATTTGTTTGGTTTTCTACCCCATGAGGATTTCCTAGGGTAAATCTTTGTCTATCTTGTGATTGTGTTTCTTTCAGTGATCTTGCTAGTTAAATTAGGCTAAACTTAACAAGGTGGACATCACACATCCATTGATCCGGATTTTATGAGCAAAATGAAATGAATATAGATTATTATCAGATGCTTAACACAAAATAACAGAGATACAGTAAAACTGTTTTTCTATTCAAAAAGGAAATAAGCTAAAATTGTAAAATGCAGCAGAAAACAAGCTTGTTGGAATGGTGGCGGCTTATCTCTGAGAAGAGATGTGACGGCTGCGCTCATTTCGCAAGAAGATGGTTACAATGAACCTCTCAAGGCCTTTTACAATAAACAGTTATGTAAAAAACCCTAGACATCCAAAAACCTAACCCTAGGAAATGAAGCACCAAAAGTCATGTGGGCCCCGTTTGGGTAAGTTAGTACATCAACTTCCCGGGGTCATAGCTTTTGCATACGATCTCTGTTTGGGGTGCTCAGTATCCCGTTGGAAAGGTCTATCTGAGATTTACAACTTACGAATGGGTACAAATTTATGCCATTGGAAATCATGTGGCCTCCCAAATCTCCAAAAAATGTCATTTAGGGCCTCAAAATGGCCCCGGAAGTTCAAGACCCAAAAAAATGCTAAAAATAGTACATTACTAAAATTTCCAGAAAAATGTTTTGAGCCAGTTGGAAAGGTGGGTGGCCACCGATATCCACCCATATCATCCATCATCAAACCCATGACAATTTTTCATTCACCATTAAACTCAATTTTCCACTAGAAAACAAATACTTAAAAAAAACTTAAGATATAAGGGAGGTTTCCCTAGGAAAATGTATGGTAAGAGTTATAAAAAATTAATGGATGGGTGGACCAAAATTAGTGCTTATCCATAATAGGTCAAATGGAGTCAAGAGAGGTCTTGTTGGGTTGTTTTCTTATGAGATAAGAACATAATGAAGCTGGGATCAACAAGCTGCAACTATCCTTATATTTCCTAACTGTACTACCTGCAAAGTAATACCCTACTGTCCAAACTGCTGCAATAATATCAGTTGCACTATTTCTCTCTTGTGTTAGGTTTCCAATAGTAAAAAAATAATCAACAGATGCTCTAATTATACTAGGCACAGATCCAAAGAATAAACTCAGATTTCAACTCATTTCTATACATGAAATACTTACCTTTTGACTTGACTGACATAACTTGACTTGAATAGAGACCTCACTTGTAACATCAGTTGGAACTTGACATGCAAACTTCGAAATTCACAACTCATCTTGCAACTGAACTAACAACTCAAATAAGATCTTGTATTTAGAGTCTAGACAGAAGGATAATGCATTCAATCGAGTTAGACAACTCGGAATAGACACTTGAGTTCAATAAATTCGAAATAGACACTTGATTTCAATCACGAGTTCACACAAATGGCCGATGTATCAAAGGTTAGAACATGAGACATGCAACCTTGTGTTGAATGTTGGACCCAAGTCTATATGGCGCTGGACTAGTGTAGTTTCACTGTTGTCATCCATTTCCTTGATGTTTCTACTTTTTCCTTGGCCCTAGGTCATGGTATTGATCACATAGAGTAGCATCATCTGCAATTAGAAGCACTGGACATCCACCAATGGCATGTCAGAACGGAGGGACAATTAACATATAGGTTTGGGAATCTATGTTCCCTAGTAAACAATCTTCCTTATCAGCAAATGAATATTGACCAATCAAATTACAAATCCACCATGATAGTGCTCTTCAGTGTGCCTACCAAAACAAGTCGAGGCCTAATTGTACTACCTGGAAAAGTAATACCCTGATGTCTAAACTGTTGCAATAATATTAGCTGCACTATTTATTATAATTATAATATTTGATATGTATATTTAATATCCACGTTCTCTAATATTGGCAGTTTGTTTGTTTTAGGAAAAGTTGAGGATGCAAGCAAGGTTCAAACACTCCTTTTCAACACAATAATGTCGGATTGGGTAAAGAAGGTAATGTTTCTGAGAAAATTGAGTGTTGGCTTGTGTTGTTTGTTGCAATAGATTGTACATATTTTTTTGTTTTGTTTTATCCTTTAGTTTCTCTTGATTTTTGTGAATATTGTTATGATAATGTAGAACCAAGATTCTTGATTTAGTTTTGCAGATTTTAATTATAATCATGTTTGTTATCTTGGTAAGCTTGATGAACAGATTGCATTAAGGTTCTTGAAAGCTGACAAAGAAACTGTGGATATTGTTGGAGATCATAAGATGAAAGATAGTAGAAGTGTGAGACACATCGTCCCTCCCTATTTTTATTCAGCAAGAGCACATGTTATACTAGATGGTTGAAGGTAAGAAAATTGTAGATGACTTAGAAAAACCTTTAAGAACTAATTTTTTGTCCTTTTCTATTGACTATGTGAATTATGAACATTGTCTTGAATCTATATTGCTTTTGCAGGCATGGTTATGAAAGATGCATGATATTGTAGAGGACAATGATATTGGGTTCCAACATGTCATCAGAAAAGAGTTATAGTTACCACCATGTCCCATGATGCTAATAAAATAGTGTTTAAGGCTACTAGAAAAGGAGCTTTCCTACAAGTTTTAAACCACTCCATATTGACCCTTTCCATAAGATTGGAAACTCAAACAATAATTATCATTGTTAATATCTGTAGATGGTGACGTTGGTATGAAAGTTGGAACATGTACACGCTAATTATTGTTTATGCAAAATTACTTTCATGATAACCCAAGTTTACATGAAGCTTGAAAGGACAATTTTGTTACATTATCTAGCATGTTAAGTGTGTGTTATGAGTCTTGTCAGTAAAAGATGGTTTATGTTGATATTTTCTTTCTTTTATACTTTTCTTCATTGCTTCTTGATTTTTCTTTACTATTATACATAGAAATGTGTTGCTAGCCATCTCCATGCATAACAACACATGCCTAAGATTGTCATCATTGTGGAAATTAATGGTAATGTTTAATTATGTGACTGTGACCAATGTGTAAATTAACTATGATGCTTAATTCCATGACCATCACCATTAATGAAATACTAACCATTTGCAATTTAATGACTATTACAATTGTTTTCAAAGTGAATATAAATGGTGACAATTTTTAATTGCACGTCATTAAAATATTTTCAAATTGACAATTGGTGATGATCTTGTAGGGCCCATCACCATTGATATGATAATAGCAATGATGTCAATAGTGAGTTTCATCGAAATCCCATCACCATACATCACTATTGTTCATAGTATATGGTGACAGTCGTTGACCATCTCCATATATGCCATCAATAATGATGGTCATCAAAGGCCTATCATTAAAAGTTACTATAGTGAGGGTCATTAAAGACTCGTCACCAAAAAAAACTATTGTTCATAACAAATGGTGATGGAAACCATCCGTCATTATAATTATTATTGCTAACAAAACTTGAACCTCACCATATCACCTTTACTTTTTGGGACGCTTCCTTTGGTGACACTCAGTTTTTGGTAACGGAGGCCCTTTTGAATGTCACCAATACATGCATAAATAGTGAGGGCTATTACATTCTTGTCACCATAAATCACTATTATCCATAGCAAATGGTGAGGGACACCATCCGTCACAATAATTATTATTGCTAGCGGAACTTGAACGTCACCATATCACCTTTACTTTTGGAAACGCCACCTTTGGTGACGTTCAGGTTTTGGTTATGGAGGCATTTTTCAACGTCACCGATATATCGATCAATAGTGAGGGCCATTAAAGACTCGTCACTATTATTCATAGGAAATGGTGAGGGACATGACCCGTCACAATAATTATTATTGGTGACGGAACTTGAACCTCACCATATTACCCATAATTTTGGGGACGCCACCTTTGGTGAGGTTCATTTTTTGGTGACGAACACCGTTTTGAACGTAACCAATCAGATTATGGTGACATTTGTTTACCCTCACCAATGTCATGTTTTTTAGTAGTGATAATGAGAAAGGATATGAGGAAAAGAATGATCTTTAGGAAACCAAGTAGAATCATTCTCGGCTAAATTCTATCCAATGGTGTCAAAAAAATCATAAAGAAGATTCCATGTGTTAAAAATAAATAAAAAGTAACCAAGTGGAAAATCTTCAGCAAAAACAAATAGAGGAATTAAATCATAAAAGAATTTGTTGCACATATAATGACAATGTGTTATCTATTTAGCTCAAGTAAATCATGATGCAAAATATAATGCATATGAGGATGGTCATTGTATAAAATTAGAATAAATTTGCATGGGAATCTTCACTCATAATTCTAGTGTAGATAATTTAGAAAAAATTATGAAAATGCACCATCTAACGCCAAAAAACAACCCTAAGTTGTTCAATACTAAGCTTTCTATTATACAAACTAATTCACAAAGTCAACAACAACTGCTAGAAAGTAGTTTTTATATGGTAGATAATAATTTCACTCTATATTCCAATTCCATTATTGAAGGCATTGAAAAGTATGTATTTAAAAAACAAACTAGATCACATGAGTGGGATTCATCCTCAAATAAATCAATTGATATTGACTAGAAGAAAATTTGTGATGTAAGAGCAACACACCATGGTAATAATAATAACCACATTATTGATGAATTTGTGGGCCAATTTGGAACCAAGGAACAAATTGCAAACAATGAAAATATAATCTAAGCATCAATGTCAAAAAGAGAATGTTTTGAAATCTATAGTTGATGTAAATCAACGGGAACAAATTCCACGGAGATGGAAGAAAATTGGTCTATTAGATCACTATGGAAATGAAACTGTAAATATTGCCTTTGAAAATGCACTGAGACATCCCATAAATATTGTTATATCAATTGAGTTGCATGCTCAAAAGGTCATACATAATTCATATTTAAAAGGATTATCACACTTGGATTTGCATACGCAATGTAAATATAAACAAGTAGACATGGATGATCCAAAAATGGTTGGGTGTTTTTCATCAAATGATTTCAAAAAAACATAAGGATAGATATTCATAATATAAAGTTGCAATATGAATTAAACGAGATGCTCGAAATAGGATGTGTCAAAGAAATTTTGTTTGGACACACTTCCACCAACTTGTTTGCACTGAGGAATTGTCATGTCCCCAATTTTAGCTCATCCAGTTACCATGGTAAAAAGGAGGACAAAATAACCCCTAGGTAAATAATTTAATTTCATTAGGTGTGCATAGGATTAAATTTAGCCTAAGTGAAATGGAGGAATTATTTTTATTAATCTTAATTAATTTCCTAAATAATGGAGAAAGTGGGCCAAGAGGGCACCCTCATGGAGATAAGGTTTCCAAATTGGATCTAGAGACAAGAAAATAGAAATATGGCTAAATAAATTTATGGATTTAGGAAAAGAACAAAAGAAGGAAAGGTGTAAGAGTTTCTGAAAGCAAGAAAATGGAAACAACTAGAAAAAGCAAAAGAAGGGCGCAGTTTCCAAAAAGGAGTCCAGTTTAAAAATCAAGCAAATTTTACAAAGCAAGAAACATACAGAGACAAAGGGGGGCATAGTTTCTAAAGGAGAAAATATTGTAAGGAAAAATAAAGGAAAGTATGTCCACTCATGGGTGACCTATTCTCACAGGTCACCAAGCTCTTCAACTTGCTCAGCAGGTCATCATGAAGTTTATAAAAGAAGCTAACCAACTCCATTTCACAAATTTTGTCATTGTGAATTTTGTATGAGAGCTTTGAAGCTCCTCTAGGTTTGGTGATGTGCCCAAGCCACTCTATGGGTGATGTGCCCCATTCTCTCATTCTCTCTCTCTTTCTCTCTAACAGGTATTGAAGACTATTGGGAAGCCATTGAAGATCTATTTGCAGCCACTGAATGTTAGAATTCAATATGCTAAGACAGAAAATAGCAGCATTACATTCCATTTCACAATAATAGCATATACAGGATCACTGAAGAAACAACAAGCACAACATAAACACAAGAGACAGAGATTTATCCTGGGAAACCCTCATGGGGTAGAAAACCCAGCAAAGCTTCCTCAATATAGATGACCAGCAATATACAAAGATGAAACCCTGAAACATGATCTCCTCCTCCACAATAGCAGACCTCTCCTCCACAAGTGCGATATCCTCAAGTGAGTGAATGTGTATAATGAGGAACACACCTCCTCTATTTATACACTACTTTGATATGTATTTTACACAAGTACATGTAGGCTCGTATTTAACCATTAGGTTAAATACCCCATTATAACTGACTGGGCCGACCCCTCTAGGGTGGTCTAATAACCCTTTGACCCACATAACACATACAGGGCCGACCCCCACTAGGGAAGTCTAATAACCCAAGTTACCACATTCCGACGGAGGAATAAACATCTCCGGATATACAATAAGATCTTCACGGAGGAATGAATCATCTCTGGAATAATAAAGTACAAATATAATATTCTTTGAAGTTACAATATCTCAACACTCCCCCTTAACGAGAAGGATATTATTACAACATCTGCACGAGCAAGGAGTCATCAACATCATACATGATACATCTATAAATCATTGGAAGCTTTCTCAACATCATCAGTAACTCAACCAGTTACTGGAATATCTTCAATACTGGAACATCAACATCTTCAGTACTGAGTCTTTATCTTCTGCAGCACTCAAACAGCTACAGCAACATCAATATCTGAATCCTCACGATTGTCAGCATCGCCATCACACGATCATCAGCATCGTCATCACATGAACAACAACATCGTCATCTCACTATCATCAACATCGTCATCACACGATCATCAACATCGTCATCTCACGATCATCAGCATCGTCATCACACGATCATCAGCATCGTCATCTCACGATCATCAGCATCGTCATCACACGATCATTAGCATTGTCATCTTATGATCATCCGCATCGTTATCTAACGATCATCAGCATTGTCATATCATCTCGATCTACAGCATCTGGATCATCTTGATCTACAGCATCTGGATCATCTCGATCTACAGCATCTGGATCATCACGATCTACAACATCTGGATCATCTCGATCTACAGCATCTGGATCATCTCGATCTATAACATCTGGATCATCTCGATCTACAGTATCTGGATCATCTCATCTATAGCATCTGGATCATATTGATCTACACCATCTGGATCATCTCGATCTACACCATCTGGATCATCTCGATCTACAGCATCTGGATCATCACGATCTACAGCATCTGGATCATCACGATCTACAGCATCTGGATCATCTCGATCTACAACATCTGGATCATCTCGATCTACAGCATCTGGATCATCTCGATCTACAGCATCAGTATCCTCAACCATACAAGTACATTAATCAATACATGTATCATCAAAAGTATGTATTCTCACCAATACATCTATCATAAAAACATGTATTCTTACTAATACATATATCATCAAAAGCATGTATTCTCACTAATACATCTATCATCAAAAGCATGTATTCTCACTAATACATCTATCATCAAAAGCATGTATTCTCACTAATACATCTATCAATACAAGTATCCACACTGATACAAGTATACACAACAGCAGCATACCCTGCAACACACATGATCCAATTACGGGATGGTCAATCCCTCTCAATTTAAGACATCTCTCATGTCTATGGATGATGCAATCCAGATCAACTTACAGGATGATCAATCCTTATCCTTTTAAGACACCTCACCATGTCTAAGGATGATGCAATCTCGAATCAACTTACAGGATGATTACTCCTTATCACTTTAAGACACCTTACCATGTCTAGGGACGATGCAATCCCAATCTACTTACAGGATGATTAGTCCTTATCACTTTAAGACACCTCACCATGTCTAGGGATGATGCAATCCCAATCTACTTACAGGATGATTAGTCCTTATCACTTTAAGACACCTCACCATGTCTAGGGACGATGCAATCCCAATCTACTTACAGGATGATTAGTCCTTATCACTTTAAGACACCTCACCATGTCTAGGGACGATGCAATCCCAATCTACTTACAGGATGATTAGTCCTTATCACTTTAAGACACCTCACCATGTCTAGGGACCATGCAATCCCAATCTACTTACAGGATGATTAGTCCTTATCACTTTAAGACACCTCACCATGTCTAGGGACGATGCAATCCCAATCTACTTACAGGATGATTAGTCCTTATCACTTTAAGACACTTCACCATGTCTAGGGACGATGCAATCTCAATCTACTTACAGGATGATTAGTCCTTATCACTTTAAGACACCTCATCATGTCTAGGGACGATGCAATCCCAATCTACTTACAGGATGATTAGTCCTTATCACTTTAAGACAAGTCTCATGTCTAGGGACGATGCAATCCCATCACGTACATTTTGAACCCAGTTCATGGACGATGCAGTCCTCACGTACATTTTGAACCCAGTTGATGGACGATGCAGTCCTCACGTACATTTTGAACCCAGTTCATGGACGATGCAGTCCTCACGTACATTTTGAACCCAGCTCATGGACGATGCAGTCCTCACGTACATTTTGAACCCAGTTCATGGACGATGCAGTCCTCACGTACATTTTGAACCCAGTTCATGGACGATGCAGTCCTCACGTACATTTTGAACCCAGTTCATGGACGATGCAGTCCTCACGTACATTTTGAACCCAGTTCATGGACGATGCAGTCCTCACGTACATTTTGAACCCAGTTCATGGACGATGCAGTCCTCACGTACATTTTGAACCCAGTTCATGGACGATGCAGTCCTCACGTACATTTTGAACCCAGTTCATGGACGATGCAGTCCTCATGTACATTTTGAACTAGTGGTTCCGGGATGATGCAATCCCCATCACTTTATTCTCGAAGACCATACGTCTACGGATCAATTCAGGGACCAAGGTCCGGGGATGATACAATCCCCACTTCTCGGAGACCTTACGTCTACGGCTCTCTTTAGGACTGAAAGTCCAGGGATGATCCAATCCCCTCAACTGTCCACTAAGGACTTCATTCTCGGAGACCTCACGTCTACGGCTCTCTTTAGGACTGAAAGTCCAGGGATGATCCAATCCCTTCAACTGTCCACTAAGGACTTCATTCTCGGAGACCTCACATCTACGGCTCTCTTTAGGACTGAAAGTCCAGGGATGATCCAATCCCCTTAACTGTCCACTAAGGACTTCATTCTCGGAGACCTTACGTCTACGGCTCTCTTTAGGACTGAAAGTCCAGGGATGATCCAATCCCCTCAACTGTCCACTCAGGACTTCATTCTCGGAGACCTCAAGTCTACGGCTCTCTTTAGGACTGAAAGTCCAGGGATGATCCAATCCCCTTTTCTTTCTCGGAGACACCTGTCTACGGCTCACTTTAGAACAAGTGTTCAAGGATGATACAATCCCCACATGTATTCTCATCAATATACTATCGATCCTGGGAACCCATACAGAACCTGATTCACACATCTTCTTTAATTACACCATTAAGAGAATGGTCTTATCTAGCCACTTGGAGCAAACATCTCATCATGATTCTCTTCCTCTTTCTAAGAGAATCTTCTAGCCACAAGCCTTCTATATTTTGTTTGATTTGTAAATCTTCTTGTTGAACATCCATCACTTGTTCGGTGTTCATTATTCTTCATGATCTTTCCTACAAAACAAAATTAAGTACATGATTAGTAATCCTTCATAATCATGAAATCATGATAACCTATTATGCATACAGATATAATTTACATAGTTATGCAACTATCTTGACCAATACTTTGGCACAACACTTTCCCATATCCTGTATGCATACAGTGGCTATCTAGATGCCTTCCATCTCTACCAGAACATACTATCGAGAGTGTGCACAGCTCTCAGCATGTCAGCAAAGAGGTTTCATTCTAGACAAGCAACAATGGAATGTTTGTCCAACTTACCAATCATATGCATATTAGTAGTATAATGTTCAATGCTCTATGAATGTTTGCACTCAGCATGATATGTTCTAGGAATACAAATATGCATATAAGAAATATCATTTACTATTTCAAATAACAACTCAAATACTTATCTTTTATGTTTGTGTGGTTGCCTCCCACTTGATCTTCTATATGTCCTTTGAACTTCTATTCATTCTGTACCACTGTGCATGCTCAAGTGTGCACTAGTGTCATCCTCATGATCTCATACACAAACATTCATTCATTAGTATATTCTCAAAACATTCTAATTCTAAATAATCTTGAATATGTATAGTCATGATCATTAGTATTCAGGGTTTCAAGTAAGTCTTCTTTTACTCATGCATATCATCAATCAAGATAAAAGATATAATATGCATAATCCCTTGATTACTAACTTTATGAATAAGCATAACCAATCATTCCAAGTATACTTATATAAGGGATCCTAACACAAGGTAAGATTCATGGGAAACATACCTGGATTAGTATACCTACTTGGTTATGTACAACACACCTAAACAATCTCTTCAATGATTTAGAGATCCTGAGCTAGAACCTGCATGTCTCATAGGTTAAGCATAATATAACAAAGTCATACATACCTCGTAAGTAGAACAAAGATTATGGATGAGTCTTTGTCTTCATGTTTTCATGGTCATGGAACCTGATTTGTCTTTTGTGATGTACCTGTATCTTGTTAGCAGACAACATCAACCTCACACAACATCATAATGCATTAGTACAATCATAAGTGTCAACACCCTAACCAATGAATATCTTCTATCATGCATTCATAATTTTGTTAAGGTTATACGACAAATCTAAAATCAAAATTGTACTAACTGTAATAACCTGAAGACAAACATACCATAAAATTAATCATTGACAAATATCGAAACATACCTCGATGAGTCATACCTGTCGAGATCGCTTGTATTCTTCTTATGTAAGGCTTTATCCTCATCTCCCTCTGAGACAGGAACTTCTTCACTTATGCAGGTGACCAATCCATCTTCTTCTAGGATTAACCCAATCCACTTGATTTGCAAGAAATGGACCTGGAGCTGGATATGGGTTTGTCAGAGAAACCCAAAAAATTCAAACTTTGAATTTCAAACTTCCAAAAGGATAGAAATATGCGCCTCGATGAGCTGATCAAACTGGTATATTCAGAATTTGAAAACTGCAAAGTTTTACTCCTCAATTTTGCCTTTGAAACTTTCGGATTCACTGGACGTGACCCTGAACTGGGGTTTGATGAAGCCCACTCTTTTTCCCCATCAAAAGGTTTGATCCAAAGCTCTAAGCTTCTATTTTTTTGAGGAGCTTCCAGCCGTGGTCACAGGTTTCAAAAATTCCCATTTTTACAGAAGCCCTAATTTTCCACTTTTCTGATCAAAGTCCCGAACTAGGGTCTAATCAAGCCCGGGCTTATGCCCAACCAAAAATTATGATCTTGGTCTCTAAATTTCTATTTTGATGAGTAGCATCCAGCCGTGGTCTCCAATTACAAAAATTCCAACTTTCTTCAAAGCCCTAAATTCCGGAAGCCATGAATGAAGGTACCAAAAAATAATTCTGTTTTGACAGAAATATGTACCTGATTGTTTCTGGTGTAACTCTGAAATTTTTGATCCACAGGGTCTGAAAAAGTTTCCTGAGATAGCCTGACCTGTCAGCTTTCCATCCTGACAGGTCTGACCTCAATTGGATGTTCTGAGAGAGAGTTATGCCAAATGTCGCAACGTGACCTGTTTTGGGAAAATATAGGAGAGTGAACTTGTACGGAGTGCCACGTGTCACTGTTTGACCTTCGGCCTCTCAAAAAGTTTTCTAAGATAGCTCGGCCTGTTATCTTTCCATCCTGATAGGTCTGACCTCAATTGGATTCTCTGAGAGATAGTTATGCCAAGTGTCGCAACGTGACCTGTTTATGGGATAATACAGGAGAGCGAACTTGTACGGAGTGCCACGTGTCACTGGTTCAACTTCGGTCTCTGAAAAAGTTTTATGAGATAGTACAGTCTGTTTAATACCTGTCACTTTTCACGAAATTTCATTTGGAGCTTCCTAGCCCAAGTTATGACCTTTTTCCCAAGGTCACCTGATTTTGACTCAGATCTGGAAGAGGCAGAAACCCTATATTGTACAGATCATAAATCACAAAGTACAACGAATTAGAGGTTGTCCTTTGGACACAAGGTACCGGGAGATTTTAGCTTCGTCCTGTAACAATTTCAGATCCGAAAACTTTGCCAAAACGGATTTATAGCGAAAGTGCTACGATGACTGGTTTTTTCTATGTAAAACCCTAACCTTCAAATTGTCGTAAGTAAAGCAAGTGTCTTTAGTGCCATACCTTGTCTTCCTTCAGGTTAGCTCTGATACCATGTGAGAATTCAATATGCTAAGATAGAAAATAGCAGCATTACATTCCATTTCACAATAATAGCATATACAGGATCACTGAAGAAACAACAAGCACAGCATAAACACAAGAGACAGAGATTTATCCTGGGAAACCCTCATGGGGTAGAAAACCCAGCAAAGCTTCCTCAATATAGATGACCAGCAATATACAAAGATGAAACCCTGAAACATGATCTCCTCCTCCACAATAGCAGACCTCTCCTCCACAAGTGCGATATCCTCAAGTGAGTGAATGTGTATAATGAGGAACACACCTCCTCTATTTATACACTACTCTGATATGTATTTTACACAAGTACATGTAGGCTCGTATTTAACCATTAGGTTAAATACCCCATTATAACTGACTGGGCCGACCCCTCTAGGGTGGTCTAATAACCCTTTGACCCACATAACACATACAGGGCCGACCCCCACTAGGGAAGTCTAATAACCCAAGTTACCACATTCCGACGGAGGAATAAACATCTCCGGATATACAATAAGATCTTCACGGAGGAATGAATCATCTCTGGAATAATAAAGTACAAATATAATATTCTTTGAAGTTACAATATCTCAACACTGAAGATAATTTTACAGCCATTAAAGTTCTGATATCAGTTTGGGGTCGAATTGCTTCAGTAGAGTTTAAGAGTTCAAGAATAATCCTTCTCATTATCCCCTCTCTTCTTCCCCATTCTTCAGTATTGCAGGGTGTTGGTGGAAGGTTTGCTCCATTGAAATATTTTCAGTGATCAATGAGATGAAGGATCTGATGTGTGATGGCCATATTCTGAAATAAAGTTGATCTTTCAGCCATTCATTCAACTTCTATCATGTCCAAGTGATTCTAGTTCGAGATTCCCCAAGCGTGTCATGTTTTGTACTCAAAGAGGTGAAGAATTGAGGGATTGAATATTCTTTCCTTTTGTCATTGGAGAGGATGGTTTGCTGCTGTTTTTCCAGCCATCAAATCTCTGTAATAAACATCTAAACTCAGGCCTAAAATATTATCTCCTTCTCTACTTTGTTCTCTAGCTCATGTAAGAAGAAAATATCCTATGAGGCATTGTCCATTGTAAATCAAGCATTAGAAGTTAAGAGAACTGTTATGATCTCTATATTTGATGTTTAATGGTTATAATAATTCATACCAGATCTAATATAATCATTAGAACAGATTTTGTATTTCCTTAAGACAGTTTATCATGATAAAATCCAAGACTAGCTAGTTTGATGCCTAAATTCGACTAGTTTTTCCATTTTGTTTATAAAATTCATTCTGTGCACTATTTTGTTAATCCGTCAGTTGGAGTAGGTCCTTGACACATCCCAGTATCCATATCAGTCCAAAAAATCAGAGTTTGAAATCCTTTTGACCTTTCTTGGAAAGTTAATAAAAATACTAGCTCCACAATCTCGGAAGAGACCAAAAGCCCCAATTCTCTACAAACTCTTCCAAGACTAATCATTTATCATTCTGATCATAACCAAAAACCTATGGAATGTCATAAAATTGAGTATCCTTCCTGATCTTGTTTGTATATGTGGATGTACCCAAAAAGCATTGCGGTAGGCTTCAACAGCTGCTGATGTCCGAAACATCAATGGTCTTCGTACGTTGTACAAAGGATCCAATTTCCCACTGTCAAAGTTGCTGCTGCACATTGTCCAATAGAAATTCCAGAACTGAAATTTCATCCTACCAAACTCAGTTTCAAGTCTCCTTACCTGTCACTGACATCCTGCTCCGTTAGGTGAATTGATAAATAAAAAAATGGACAAGTAAATTTGTTTAAAATTATGAACTTGAGTTAATATCTTGGTTAAATATTTCCAAGGATATTATAGTGGTATTAGAGCACTTTCTTTGGCTCGTCCTGTGGAAAGTAATTCTCATTGGAAAATTATCTCAACACTATCTTCAAGATTGCAGATGTGGAATTAGTTCCAGTTATGGAAGATTTAGACTTTGAGTTGTATGAGCAAGAAGATTATTCTTATGAGGAGTATGATGACGATTATGATGAGCAGTATGAAGAATATTGCAGACAATATGAGGAAGATAATTCCCAAGAAGTACATTCCATGAGCATCTCCCATGAGATCATGATTGACAGAACAGACTATGTTTATTCTGATAGCCATATTCAGGAAAAAGTTGCATGTTCTACAGTCAAAATTGAACCTTCTATGGAAGAGATAATAAAAGATATCAAAGTTGCATTGGATGCATGTTACTTCACAAGAATTTTTGGATCCTCTTCAAGAAGAGCCTCCAAGAATATTTATCCTAATACAACCAAGGGGAAGCAAGACCCAAAGACCAATCATGAGATTGTTGACAAAATGGGAGCAAAATCCACTGCAAGCTTCTATGTCGAGGATTTCAAGATCACCTCAGAGGAGATTGGTAAGCTTAATGATGGTGAGACATATGTTGTATTATATCCAGAAGAAGAACCTAAATCAGATCCAAAGTCACCACATGAGCTACATAGTGAAGCAAAAGATGACCACACATCAGTTGGATGTGAACCTAGAGAATGGATGGCAGAACAAGGCACCATGGATCCAGTGTTTGAAGGGAGAAGTATGATAAAAAGGTATGGACCTCAATCAAATTTTTGTACCCATGTTCATTTTGGAAATCATTAGAATAAAATCGAATACATTGTCAATAATGTGTGCCATGAAGTGGAGAAACTAGTTCCCCGTAATGAAGCATTTAATTCTCAATGCTTAGTTCCTTAGAAACTAATGACTGTGGGAACATCAAGAGACCCTCAAAGTGTGGAAGAAAGAGGGAATACCATGGTTAGATATCAGCATATTTGCAGCAGCCATGAGGATGATAAGTCACCAAATCCTTTGTCAGAAGGAGAGGAAAAAGATCCATGCACAACTAAAGATCTAACAGTCAAAAATTTGATTGTTGGCAATGTGGAAGGTGAAATCACTCCCAATTTCTTCGTGGGTGATTTGAAGATAAGTGCAAAAGATATGGGGAATATTGATGATGGTATGACATATTTGTTAAAATTTAATATGCTAATACAGAAAATAGCAGCATTACATTCCATTTCACAATAATAGCATATACGGGATCACTGAAGAAACAACAAGCATAGCATAAACACAAGAGACACAAATTTATCCTGGGAAACCCTCATGGGGTAGAAAACCCAGCAAAGCTTCCTCAATATAGATGACCAACAATATACAAAGATGCAAACCAAAGACATGATCTCCTCCTCCACCATAGCAGACCTCTCCTCCACAAGTGCGCCTTTCTCAAGTGTGTGTGTGTGTCAAATGAGGAACATACCTCCTCTATTTATACACTACATTGACATGTATTTTACACAAGTACATGTAGGCTCGTATTTAACCATTAGGTTAAATACCCTATTATAACTGACTGGGCCAAACCCCACATGGTGGGTCTAATAACCCTAGTTACCACAACAAATTCGGAGGAATAAACATCTCCGGATTCATAGTATAATCACATCAGAGGTATGGAACATCTCCAGAATAAATAATGTACAAATATAATATTCTTCGAAGTTACAATATTCAACACTCCCCCTTAACGAGAAGGATATTATAACAACATCCGCAGGAGAAACGAGTCATACATCATACATGATACATCTATAAATCATTGGAAGCTTTCTCAACATCTTCAGTAACTCAACTAGTTACTGGAACATCTTCAATACTGGAACATCAACATTTTCAGTATTGAGTCTTTATCTTCTGCAGTACTCAAACAGCTACAGCAACATCAATATCTGAATCTTCACGATCATCAGCATCGTCATCACACGATCATCAGCATCGTCATCATACGAATATCAGCATCGTCATCATACGATCAACAGCATCGTCATCACACGATCATCAACATCATCATCACACAATCAACATCGTCATCACACGATCATCAGCATCGTCATCACACGATCATCAGCATCGATCATCAGCATCGTCATCACATGATCATCAGCATCGTAATCACACGATCATCAGCATCATCATCTTACGAATATCAGCATTGTCATCATACGATCAACAGCATCGTCATCAGCATCGTCAGCACACGATCATATTACAGGATGATCAATCCTGCTCTCTTTAGGACATAGGTCCATGGATGATACAATCCAAATCAAGTTCCAAGATGATCAATCCTTATCTCTTTAAGACAAGTCTCATGTCTAGGGATGATCTAATCCCAACCCCAGTGCCAGTCCTTTTTCATACTGGATGTGACCTAGATCAGATCTAGGATTTACCGCCACATAGCCAGTCCTCTTTCATACTGGATATGTCACGTCTACAGAGACAGCCCTGTTTCATGCTGGATGTATCACATCTACAGAGCCAGCCCTATTTCATGCTGGATGTATCACATCTACAGAGCCAGCCCTGTTTCATGCTGGATGTATCACATCTACAGAGCCAGCCCTGTTTCATGCTGGATGTATCACATCTACAGAGCCAACCCTGTTTCATGCTGGATGTATCACATCTACAGAGCCAGCCCTGTTTCATGCTGGATGTATCACATCTACAGAGCCAGCCCTGTTTCATGCTGGATGTATCACATCTACAGAGCCAACCCTGTTTCATGCTGGATGTATCATATCTACAGAGCCAGCCCCGTTTCATGCTGGATGTAACCTAGAACAATTCTAGGATTTGTCACGTACATTTTGAACCGAGGTTCAGGGACGATCCAGTCCTATCATGTACCTTTTGAACTGAAGTCCAGGGACGATCCAGTCCTATCATGTACCTTTTGAACCGAAGTCCAGGGACGATCCAGTCCTATCATGTACCTTTTGAACCGAAGTCCAGGGACGATCCAGTCCTATCATGTACCTTTTGAACCGAAGTTCAGGGACGATCCAGTCCTATCATTCAATTCTCGGAGACCTCATGTCTACGGCTCAATTCAAAGTACCATAGTCCGAGGACGATCCAATCCCCTTACTTGTTCATTCAGTATTTTGTTCTCGAAGACATCATGTCTACGGCTCAATTCAAAGGACTAATAGTCCGAGGATGATCCAATCCCCTTACCTGTTTATTCATGATTTTGTTCTCGGAGACATACGTCTACGACTCTCTTTAGGACTAAAGTCCAGGGATGATCCAATCCCCTCAAGTCCACCAAGGACTTCATTCTCGAAGACATACGTCTACGGCTCTCTTTAGGACTGAAGTCCAGGGATGATCCAATCCCCTCAAGTCCACCAAGGACTTCATTCTCGAAGACATACGTCTACGGCTCTCTTTAGGACTGAAGTCCAGGGATGATCCAATCCCCTCAAGTCCACCAAGGACTTCATTCTCGAAGACATACGTCTACGACTCTCTTTAGGACTGAAGTCCAGGGATGATCCAATCCCCTCAAGTCCACCAAGGACTTCATTCTTGAAGACATACGTCTACGGCTCTCTTTAGGACTGAAGTCCAGGGATGATCCAATCCCCTCAAGTCCACCAAGGACTTCATTCTTGAAGACATACGTCTATGGTTCTCTTTAGGACTGAATTCCAGGGATGATCCAATCCCCTCAAGTCCACCAAGGACTTCATTCTCGAAGACATACGTCTACGGCTCTCTTTAGGACTGAAGTCCAGGGATGATCCAATCCCCACATCACTATGGGTACAAGTATCTTCATCCATACAAGTACAAACACGTATCAATACATCAAGGCATCATGTAACCTCATCATCAAAACATGTATAACAAAACATGTATCCTCATCATCAAAACATGTATAACAAAACATGTATCCTCATCATCAAAACATGCATAACATCTATCATCAAAAGCATGTATACATCTATCATCAAAAGCATGTATATCTAAAATCAAAAGCATGTATACATCTATCATCAAAAGCATGTATACATCTATCATCAAAAGAAAAAATATAAGATTCCTAAATCTAAATAATTCTAAGTAACTAGGTGCAGTAAAAAGGTAACTTCATCATTGATGAGACAGACTTGTTATCAGATACTATGCTACTCCCCCTTTCGAGGAGGGTCCTTCTGGACTATACCAAGCTTGTCTCGGAAGTATTCAAACTTTACTCGAGACAGAGGTTTAGTCAAGATATCAGCAATCTGATCCTCAGTGCTTATATACTCGAGCTTGATAGCTCCTCTCTGCACCATATCTCGTATATAGAAGTATCGGATCTCTATGTGTTTTGACTTATCGTGGAACACAGGATTTTCAGTCATCTTAATGCAGCTTTGATTGTCACACATAATCACAGTGGGATCCATTTCTAAGTCAAACACTCCATATAATAGCTTCTGAAGCCACACTGCTTCACAGCTGGCAGAGCAGACAACCATATATTCTGCTTCAGCGGTACTGAGAGCCACACTAGATTGTTTCTTGCTGAACCATGAGATCATGGCAGATTCAAGACTATAACATCCACCTGATGTACTCTTTCTGTCTGAGACACTTCCTGCCCAATCAGAATCTGAGTAACCATGTAAACAGAGTTCATGACCTCCAAGATAATATAGAACAAAAATCTAATGTACCTTTTAGGTACCTCACTACATGCTTTGTAGCTATTAAGTGCACCTTTCTAGGTTCGACTAGATACTGACTTAGGGTATTTACAACAAAGCATATATCTGGCCTAGTATTTGTTAAATACATCAATGTCCCATTGATTTGTCTATATAGGGTTAGGTCCACTAAATACGATGATTCATTAACTAACAACTTCAAGTTGGAGTCCATGGGAGTGGCCATGGATTTATACTCCAACATATCAAATCTTTTTTTAGAAACTTCACAGCATACTTACCTTGATTTAAAAGATTCCTTTTGGATATTGCCATACTTCTAGACCTAAGAAGTAGTGAATTAATCCGAGATCTTTCATTTTCATTTTTGCAGCCATTTTCATGACCTGTTTCTCATTCCTTGTCAGAAAGATATCATCGTCATGCAATAATGGTATGATAGGTTCATCATCCACAACCTTAAGGTAAAGGTTAGGAACAACTTTACTTCTGGTAAAGCCCAAGCTTTGTCATGAAGCTGTCAATTGTCCATTATTCACACTCAGCATTGAGTGATCTTCTGCATATCTATCTGTGCCATCTCTTGTCAGATGGGTCTACTAATATGAGCCTCAAAATCATTCGAACTCTGTGGTGAGTTCCTTCTTGCATTCCACATCACCCATGATGATCATTAAGCTCATCAGTTAAATACCGATCCTGGGAACCCATACAGAACCTGATTACATTATTAAGAGAATGGTCTTATCTAGTCCCTTGGAGCAAAACATCTCATCATGATTCTCTTCCTCTTTCTAAGAGAATCTCTTAACCACAAGCTTTCTATAGTGTGTTTGATTTGTAAATCTTTTGTTGAACATCCATCGCTTGTTCAGAGTTCGTCATTCATCATGATCTTTCCTACAAATCAAAATTAAGTACATGATTAGTAATACTTCATAATCATCAAATCATATTGACATGATAACCTATTATGCATACAGATATCATAGTTATGCAACTATTTTCACCAATACTTTGGCACAACACATTCCCATATCTTGTATGCATACAGTGGCTATCTAGATGCCTTCCATCTCTACCAGAACATACTATCAAGAGTGTGCACAGCTCTCAGCATGTCAGCAAAGAGGTTTCATTCTAGACAAGCAACAATGGAATGTTTGTCCAATTTACCAATCATATGCATATTAGTAGTATACTGTTTAATGCTTTATGAATGTTTATACTCAGCATGATATATTCTAGGAATACAAATATGCATACAAGCAATATCATTTACTATTTCTAATAACAACCCAAATACTTATCTTTTATGTTTGTGTGGTTGCCTCCCGCTTGATCTTCTGTATGTCTTCTGAACTTCTATTCATTCTGTACCACTGTGCATGCTCAAGTGTACACTAGTGTCATCCTCATGATCTCACACACAAACATACATTCATTATTATATTCTCAATATTATCAAAACATTCTAATTCTAAATAATCTTGAATATGTACAGTCATGATCATTAGTATTTAGGATTTCAAGGAAGTCTTCTTTTACTCATGCATATTCTTGTTTGATCTAGTTAGTTAAATCATCAACCAAGATAAGAGACATAATATGCATAAACCCTTGATTACTAACCAATCATACCAAGTATACTTACACAAGGTAAGATTCTAACATGACACAGGAAAACATACTTGGATTAGTATACCTACTTAGTTATGTACAACATACCTAAACAATCTCTTCAATGATTTAGAGATCCTGAGCTAGAACCTGCATGTCTCGTAGGTTAAACATGATATAACAAAGTCATACATACCTCGTGAGTCTTTGTCTTCATGTTGTCATGGTCATGGAACTTGATTTGTCTTTTGTGATGTACCTGTGTCTTGTTAGCAGACAACATCAACCTCACACAACACCATAATGCATAAGTACAATCATATAGCCCTAATCAATGAATGTCTTCGATCATTCACATGCATTCATATTGTTACTAGGGTGATAAGACAATTAATAACATTAATCAAGATTGTACTAATAAATAACATGAAGACAAACACATTATGAACTTTAATCAAGAATCAGATTTCAAGGCATACCTGAACCTCCTTAACTCATACCTGTCGAGACATTTTTTTTTGTAGTCTTCTTATGTAAAGCCTTAGCCTCAACTCCCCCTGAAACTTGATCTGGAGCTTGATTAGGGTTTGTTAGAGAAACCCAAAAAAATCATTCTTTGACTTTCACACTTATGAATGGATGGAAGAATGTGTCTTGCTGAGCTGATCAACCTAGCATTCTTCAATTTTGAAATCTCCAAAATTTGACCCCTCAAAATTGCCTTCGAAACTTCTGGATCTTCTGGACAGGAACCCGAACTAGGGTTTGATGAAGCCCACCCTTTTGTCCAATCAAAAGGTTCGATCCAAGGCTCTAAACTCTTATTTTTTATGAGGAGCTTCCAGCCATGGACTCCGATTCCAAAAATTCTAACTTTCTCCGAAACCCTAAATTCCGGAAGCCATGAATAAAGGTGCTCCAAAAATAATTTTGTTTTGACATAAATATGCACCTGATTGTTTCTGCTATAACTCTGAAATTTCTACTCCACAGGGTCTGAAAACCGTTTCTGCAGTAGCCTGACCTGTCATCTTTCCATCCTGACAGGTCTGACCTCAATTGGATTTTCTGAGAGAGAGTTATGCCAAGTGTTGCAATGTGACCTGTTTATGGGATAAAATAGGAGAGCGAACTTGTACGGCGTGCCACGTGTCACTGTTTGAACTTCGGCTTCTGAAAACTTTTCCTGAGATAGCTCGCCCTGTTATATTTCCATCCTGACAGGTCTGACCTCAATTGGACTTTCTGAGAGAGAGTTATGCCAAGTGTCGCAACGTGACCTGTTTATGGGATAAAACAGGAGAGCGAACTTGTACGGCGTTCCACGTGTCACTGGTTCATCTTCGGCCTCTGAAAACGTTTCTTGAGATAGTACAGTCTGTGTACTACCAGTCACTTTTTATGAAATTTCATTTGGAGCTTCCTAGCCCAAGTTATGACCTTTTTTCCAAGGTCACCTAATTTTGACATAGATCTGGAAGAGGCAGAAACCCTAACTTGTACTGATCATAACTTACAAAGTACAACGAATTTGAGGGTTCCCTTTGGACACAAGATACCGGGAGATGTTATCTACGACCTGTAAAAGTTTCAGATCCTGAACCTTTGCCAAAATGGATTTATAGCGAAAGTTCCACGATGACTGGTTTTTGCTATATAAAACCCTAACCTTCAAATTGTCGTAAGTAAAGCAAGTGTCGTAAGTGCCATACCTTGCCTTCCTTCAGTTTAGATATGATACCATGTTAAAACTTAATATGCTAATATAGAAAATAGCAGCATTACATTCCATTTAACAATAATAGAATATACAGCATCACTGAAGAAACAACAAGCATAGCATAAACACAAGAGACACAAATTTATCCTGGGAAACCCTCATGGGGTAGAAAACCCAGCAAAGCTTCCTCAATATAGATGACCAGCAATATACAAAGATGCAAACCAAAGACATGATCTCCTCCTCCACCATAGCAGACCTCTCCTCCACAAGTGCGCCTTTCTCAAGTGTGTGTGTGTGTCAAATGAGGAACATACCCTATTATAACTGACTGGGCCGACCCCCACATGGTGGGTCTAATAACCCTAGTTACCACAACCAATTCGGAGGAATAAACATCTCTGGATTCATAGTATAATCACATCGGAGGTATGGAACATCTCCGGAATAAATAATGTACAAATATAATATTCTTAGAAGTTACAATATTCAACAATATTTTGGATCAAATCCAAAAGAAGAGCATCAATTAGATCTGAAATCATCATTGGAACTTCAGGTTGAGGTGGAAGACAAGCCCAAATCAGCTGGGTGTGAACCAAGGAATTTGGGAAAGAAGCATGCTGCCATAAAAACACCATATGAGGAGGAAATTTGGGCACAAAGGTATGGCTGCAATTATGATTTTTTCATGCCTTTGATGCAGCCCAAGATGGCAGCCACTTCCAGTGAGAATGATGGATTAGAAGATCCTTCTAGTGTCAGAATTCAAAATTGGGAGAAGGCTGAAATGCAAGAAGCAGAAGAGGAGGTTCACCCGCTAGAACTTCTTGCCCTGATTGGACCATTGAAAATCAGTGAGGAAAAAATCAAGGAGGCATTGAAAAACCCCCATGAACTTAATGCTTTGATCTCTCACTGCTGTTGGAGAATTGCATCAATGGAGGAGCAACCCTCTATTGAAAATTTTGTGCACATGTGGGAAGTATTAGGAAGCCTAAAAGGAAATTTATGTCAGCTTCTTTCTGATAGATATCACTTGATGGAGATTGTGAATATCTACTATAATGCTGCAATAAGGAATGATGAGGAGATCAGAAAGCTCACTCATATGTTGGAAACTACCCAGTATTCTCTAATTGGTACTCATGGTGCTTGTCAAGAATCTGAGAATCAAATTGAGTAGCTTAATGAGAAGTTGCCAGAATCACTTTTTACCTCCCATATTTCACAAAGTCACAATAACATGGATGAATTATTTCATGTTCCAAGGGAGGAACCTCATGAGTTGGTGGATCATGAGGAACAGTATGTTTGGTATGTGCTTGAGGAATGTGCAGATAGAGTTGAAGAAAAACAAGCACATGACCTTTCCTAGAATGAACTTGAGAGGTTCATTGAAGAAAGTCACTCTTCCAAGGAAGAGACAGATGAGTACACCATAGATGGATCAGCCATCAATGGAGAGGATACATCCGCTCACCATTCTTCATTCCCCACTTCAAATTCAGCCACAAATTTTGGGAATGAAAATTGGGTAAAAGGATTCTTCCTCTTGGTGTCACATGATGAGTAGGAGGATCCTAAAAGTGAGGCCTATGACATGTTCCTTAACCTGTAGCAGTTTAGGAAGCCCATGCATATGTGTGCAACCACTTTTGACCAGGAGGCATCAGATCTACACTTAACTTCAATGTGTGGGTCAATTGATGGACTTTTACACCCTTGGATTAATGGTAGAGAGTTGAGCCATTGGATGAAGAGGGGAGCACCTATGGAGTTCCATAGAGATCATGAGATTTCTTTATTTGAGGAGGAAATACATATGGCTGATCACATTCCATATGATTCAGCAAATAAAAGTGTTTATCCATCCATTGGTTGGATGGGTAGAGGCATCATTGCAATGAAGACCTTGGAAGGTAAAAGGTTCTCTTGTTTCTACAATAATTTTTTTGTTATAACTAACATTGTCTTGAATTGTGAGCAGCAACAAAGATGTATTTTGCAGCCATTAGATATCTCTAGTACACATGCACAAGAGATGCATTATGATTTGCATGCTCTCAAGAAGTTCTATGTTTGGTGGAGAAGTCTCATGTCTATTCAGTTTTGCATTGGGAGTGTCACACTTCTAGCTTGGTGAATGGATCCTGGCATACCCTGGATTGACAGGTTGTCACAAGTAGCAGTGATGATGGATGGTATTCATCAGGGACCATGGGATCCAGGCACTCCTTGGAGTGACAAATTACCAAAGGTGGCAGAAAAATTTGGGTCCTTACAAAGGAAGCAATGGGATCCAGGAATTCTACTTAGTTATATTAACTGGGCTGAAAATTTTGTTAAAGAATAATTAGTCATTTTGAAAATGACTATAATCAGAGTAATGCAGCAGAAACATGGTGGACATTTGGTTAGAGTTGGAATTTGTTTCTTGCTTCAGGACAAGCAATCTTGGGAGGGGAGGACTATCATGTCCCCAATTTTGGCTCATCCAATTACCATAAAAAGGGAGACAAAATAACCCCTAGGTAAATAATTTAATCTCATTAGGTGTGCATAGGATTAAATTTGGCCTAAGTGAAATGGAGGAATTATTTTTATTAATCTTAATTAATTTTTGTAATTAATTTCCTAAATAATGGAGCAAGTGGGCCAAGAGGGCACCCTCATGGAGATAAGGTTTCCAAATTGGATCTAGAGATAAGAAAATAGAAATATGGCTAAATCAATTTATGGATTTAGGAAAAGAACAAAAGAAGGAAAGGTGTAAGAGTTTCTAAAAGCAAGAAAATGGAAACAACTAGAAAAAGCAAAAGGAGGGCGCAATTTCCAAAAAGGAGTCCAGTTTACAAATCAAGCAACTTTTACAAAGCAGGAAACATATGGAGACAAAGGGGGGCACAGTTTCTAAAGGAGAAAATCTTGTAAGGAAAAATAAAGGAAAGTATGTCCACTCATGGGTGACCTATTCTCATAGGACACCAAGCTCTTCAACTTGCTCAGCAGGTCATCATGAAGTTTATAAAAGAAGCTAACTAGCTCCATTTCACAACTTTTGTCATTGTGATTTTTGTATGAGAGCTTTGAATCTCCTCTAGGTTTGGTGATGTGCCAAAGCCACTCTATGGGTGATGTGGCCCATTTTCTCATTCTCTCTCTCTTTCTCTCTAACAGGTATTGAAGACTATTGGGCAGCCATTGAAGATCTATTTGCAGCCACTGAAGATAATTTTGCAGCCATTAAAGTTCTGATATCAGTTTGGGTTCAAATTGCTTCAGTAGAGTTTAAGAGTTCAAGAATAATCCTTCTCATTATCCCCTCTCTTCTTCCCCATTCTTCAGTATTGCAGGGTGTTGGTGGAAGGTTTGCTCCATTAAAATATTTTCAGTGATCAATGAGATGAAGGATCTGATGTGTGATGGCCATATTCAGAAATAAAGTTTATCTTGTAGCCATTCATTCAACTTCTATCATGTCCAAGTGATTCTAGTTCGAGATTCCCTAAGGGTGTCATGTTTTGTACTCAAAGAGGTGAAGAATTGAGGGATTGAATCTTATTTCCTTCTGTCATTGGAGAGGATGGTTTGCTGTTGTTTTTCGAGCCATCAAATCTCTGTAATAAACATCTAAACTCAGTCCTAAAATATTCTCTCCTTCTCTACTTTGTTCTCTAGCTCATGTAAGAAGAAAATAGCCTGTGAGGCATTGTCCATTGTAAAGCAAGCATTAGAAGTTAAGAGAACTGTTATGAACTCTATATTTGATGTTTAATGGTTATAATAATTCATATCAGATCTAATATAATCATTAGAACAAATTTTGTATTTCCTTAAGACAGTTTATCATGATAAAATCCAAGACTAGCTAGTTCGATGCCTAAATTCGACTAGTTTTTCCATTTTGTCTATAAAATTCATTCTGTGCACTCTTTTGTTAATACGTCAGTTGGAGCAGGTCCTTGACACATCCCAGTATCCATATCAGTCAAAAAAATTAGAGTTTGAAATCCTTTTAACCTTTCTTGGAAAGTTAAGAAAAAGACTAGCTCCAAAATCCCGGAAGAGACCAAAAGCCCCAATTCTCTGCAAACTCTTCCAAGACTGATCATTTATCATTTTGATCATAACCACTAACCTATTTACTATCATTAATCCTGAGTATCCTTCCCGATCTTGTTTTCATATGTGGATGTAGCCAGAAAGCATTGTGGTAGGCTTCAGCAGTTGCTGATGTCCGAAACATCAATGGTCTCCGTACGTTGTACAAAGCATCCAATTTCCCACTGTCAAATTTGTTGCTGCACATTGTCCAATAGAAATTCCAGAACTGAAAATTCATCCTACCAAACTCAGTTTCAAGTCTCCTTACCCGTCATTGACATCCTGCTCCATTAGGTGAATTGATAAATAAAAAAAATGGACGAGTAAATTTATTTAAAATTCTGAACTTGAGTTAATATCTTGGTTAAATATTTCTGACGATATTACAGGAATTCTTCTAACATATCTAGCTTAATTGTTATATTTTTAAGTGAGATAACAATAAGGATCTCTGCAATATAAACAAGCACAGCATGAACAATAGTACACAGCAAATTTATCCTGGGAAAACCCTCTCGGGGCAGAAAAACCCAACAAACATCTTCTATATAGACTATGCGGAATGTACAATAGTATCCCTCGTCCAAATACCCAAAATAAGAAGACTCCACAAGCAACTACTCTGAACGACTTTCTCTCTCCCCTCATGTGAATTAGATGAGTGAGTGAAGTGTACAATTGAGGAGGGAAATCCTCATATTTATACTAAACAAAACACTTGAACTTTTTACTAATTAGGTCAACTTGACTCACTTGACTCTTTCAATGAATTTTACATAATCAATTACATCAATAATAATCCCTATAGGATGTACACTAGAAACAATACAAATGACTCAAATAATACAAATAAGAATATCTTCCGAATTTAAATTCTTCAATGCTCCCTCTTAACAAGGAAGGTATTCTTTAGTCATCATCACCATCGTCTTCCAGCCGCTGTACTTCTTGTACACGGACTATTTTAATATGCATCTCTCGAATCTATATATCATAAGAAGTTCCACAGAGCCAACCCTTTTTCATGTTGGATGTGACCTAGACCATGTCTAGGGTTTTCACACACAGAGCCAACCCTCTATGTGACCTAGACCGAGTCTAGGAATTTCCATGACAGTGCCATTCCTTTTTCATAATAGATGTGACCTAGATAAAATATAGGGTTTTCATAATATATACAAGCAATCCATCAAGTAGGTACAACCCCATATCACATATTACATTTCCAGAGAAATCACCTACTTCTCCTACTATTATCTCATTGTATCCAGATCATCTCACCATCTCATGTGGAGATCAGCCCAGGTGCATATACCATGTCCACCAGAAAACCTTCGCCTTCCACCCAGTGGATACAGCCCAGGAAAATATACGTCCTCCACCCAATGGATACAACCCATATGTATTACATCTCTCTCTCAATCAACTTGCATCTTCCACCCAGTGGATACAACCCAGGAACATCTGCATCTTCCAACCAGTGGATACATCCCATATGTATTACGACTCCCTCGCTCAACCTGCATCTTCAAACATGTGGACACATCCCAGGATCATCCTAGTTGCATTACATCCTTTTGGACCACCTGCATCTTCCACCATGTAAGATACAACCCAGACGCATCATGTATGCTTTATGACCCATGGAACACAATCGTCTTCAAACATGTGGATACAACCTAGGAGTATCCCAGATGCATTGCATCCTTTCAAATCACTTGCATCTTCCACCATGTAAGATACATCCCTGGTGCACCTGCGTCTTTCAGACCTATCACATCACTCCCTCTTTCGAGGAACATCGATCTCGATAACACCAAGCTTCTCTCTGAAGTACTCAAATTCACACTTGCTAACATCTTGGTCAACACATCAGCTATCTGCTCATTTGTCTCCACATACTGGAGCTTCACTGCTCCTCTCTGCACCATATCCCAGATGTAGTGGTACTTGATCTCAATATGCTTTGACTTGTCATAGAACACTAGGTTCTCAGAAAACTTTACATAACTATGGTTGTCACAAAAAATACAAGTCGCCTCTAACTCAAGATCAAATAAATCTGACAGTAGCTTCCAAATCCATACTACCTCACAAGTAGCCAAACAGGTTGCAATATACTCTACCTCGGTTGTACTCAGTGCCACACATGACTGCTTCCTACTAAAACAAGAGATCATACCGAATCCCAAACTGAAGAAGCATCCCAAATTGCTCTTCCTGTCCATGGCACTTCCTATCCAATCTAAATCAAAATAACCATGCAGGTTAATCTTCTGATCCGTTGCATATTTGAGCCCATAATCAATTGTACCCTTTAGGTATCTCAATATATTCTTTGCAGCAATCAGGTGAACATGTCTCAGATATGTCAGGAATTGGTCCAGGGTGTTCACAGCAAAGCATAAGTCTGATCTCGTGTTCATCAAGTACATTAATGAACCAATCATTTGCCTATACATCGTGGCATCAATTGTCTCTGAATAAGCATCACACATTAGCTTCAAGTTCGATGCCATTGGTGTGGCCATTGCCTTGCAATCCATCATTCCGAACCTCTTCATAATCTCCACTACATAGTTTCCCTGACCAAGGAAAATCCCATCTAGATTCTGCCACATCTCAAGACCTAAGAATTAATGCATCATACCCAGGTATTTCATTTCGAACTTAGCAAAAAGCATCTTCTGTGTTTCTGCTATGAGCTTCTCTTTACTTGTCAAAATCAAGTCATCTACATACAATAGTAGAATCATAGGTTTTCCTTCCTCAACCTTGTATTAAACGTCGGAGTCCACTTTACTCTTGGTAAATCCCAAGCTCATCAGAAATCATCTATCCTGTTGTACCATGTCCTCGAAGGAGGCGATTCCTTGTAATAAGCCATCTTTAAGGTTTCCCATATTTCAGTGATGCAGAGGGGTTTATATTCTAATCCATTCTAAATTTCAAGAGGGTCCATACGCCCTACGGTTGGAGCCTTCACTCTGATACCAGGTGTAAGAGCCAACCTAGTTAACTAAGATTTAAACTTTTACTATCAATGAACTATACTTTTAAAAACAAGATTTATAGTAAATAATTACCATAAGTTAGGCATAGGTTAATTTCATAATTTTCTTTATTAATAAAAAGCAATAAATTAATCATTCAAATGATGAAGAGGAAGTCATACCTAAACAACTTAAAGACTAACAAATATACCTAGATGTTGGAAGCTACCCCAATGTTGAATCTACATCCATCTCCAATGAAACCTACAACAAGGTTTGGAGGGACAAGTCTCCACCCAACCCAACCCCTTCATTCAAAGAACTTAAGGCCCTCATCCCCCAAGAAATAACCCAATGCTAGAAACTAATAAACTTCCTTTTCCTCACTCTCACCACCAAACAACAAGTAACCTTACAATGCAAACAAGATATCTAGAAAGTAGTCTTAACCAAACCTCAAACCCCTGGAGAGGAACCCCTTACAAAATATCCTTCCCCCCTTATATGGCTTTAATCTCTAATTAAAATCACTTTTCTTATTTTTGCATGGATGACACCACTTGTCATCATGCACTTAACCCTATTTCATCTTTAATTAAACTTATCTTCTTCTTAATTAATCTACTTATTGGTTAATCCATGTTTCCCCCCTTTTTGTTTCTTTTCCTTTTCTTTTTAATATAATTTAATAATAGTTAATATTATGTCTAAGGAATATGGTTGATATTTTATCTCCAATTGGGGTGTTACAATTATGCAGCGGGAAGTGAGGGAATCCATGCACTTTAATCCTGATGGTGACAATTCCCTTGGAATTGACGCTATATTTATCTACAAAAGATACTACACCATCTACAATGTCAATCAATCCTTCAAAAAAATATTGCCTAAACAACATGTGGCAGGTTGCACCTATGTTGAGTAGCAATGTAGCTCTCCAATATGTAAATGAAGTGCTAAATAAAACTTCATGTATTCAAGTGTTACAATGTGCAACAACAAAACGAGTAGATTTAAGAGGTTTAGCCATATCAATATATTTTCTTGGTACTTCTTTATGCTTCTTCTTTGTGATATTTTCCCATGGAATTCTACATGTTTTTTCCTCATGTCCTTCTCTACCACAATGGACACAATGAAAATGAAGTTTCTCACTACCCCCTTTTCCTCGGATAGTCCTTCTTATGTGTCTTCTCTAAGAATGCATCTTGACAAGGTTGTCAATACAATATTTACAATCTGCAGTATACTTTTGCAACAAAAACTTAAAATATGTGCTTTGTGCAAGTTGAAATGCAATTACAATACCCATTGTGCGGGTATAAGTCTCTGCATATTTTTGCAATAGAGTTTACAAGAGTTTTGTAGGGTAAACTACAGTGAGCTTAATCTCTTCCATACATTGCATTGCAATAAGATTTTTATTCAAGACTACAATCTTTACAAATTAATACAATTGGTCCAAAATCTCTAACTATCTTTGCAATAACAATCAATGCACTCCCTCTAATACAATGTGCAGGTCTAAAGGTCTTTGATTATATACACACACACACACACACACACACACACACACACACACACATATATATATATATATATTAGTGGCACTAATACTCTCAAGCAATGGGTAGCCACTTAGAGAATAAATTAGTTACGCAAAGAACCTACAAATGTTAGTAAACTTCCAAGCCAAGCACGTGACCTTGAGTGGGGGCTTAGTCCTGTGTTCCCAAGGTGGTAGTTAGTCCACAAGATCATTTCCTAGAGGTGCGGCGATTAGTCCAACATAATACAATTGTTGGAGCTTAAAAAAAATAGAAACCCAAAATATTTGCTTCACATTAATAGAGAGAACAACCCAAATATTTCCATAAGCATGAACCATTAGATAGTCAACAATGCTACAATAGGAAATCAATACTCACAAATCAAACGTGAGTGCATATGAGCAAGGGACACTCTTTATATAGAGTGTATCTCAACTTATTTACAATAAAATAGTAGTTTCCTCTCCTATATCCACAATTTGTTCAACAACCTCTCCCATAATAGCATAAAATGGTTAAGATCTAATTTTCCTTCCAAGCAAAACAATAAAATGATGCTAGTACAAAATAAGATGGAAATATTCACTAAGGAACCTAATAGTCCCAAATGGTTTAGTTATTGACAAATTTCTTTATTATAGATGCAAGTCTAAAATGAGTTGCATGTGTGAAGCAAGGAGAGGACATCATTTGCAAGACTACATGTGAAAAGCAAGAGTGTAAGCAAAGTATGCTAGAGGAGAAATAATTTTCAAAATATGCCCATAGAACAAGAAGTTTATGGAAAGCTACACTAAGTGATGACGACAAGATTCCTAAGGATGCTTGTTGTTAGGGTGATTATCCTATAGCAAGGAAGAGACTACCAACGTACTGATATGGAAATTCAAACATACAATGTTCTACATACACATATACTAAGCAAAGAGATCAGGGTTAGAAGGATGTGTACCTTATTAAGAAGGTTGATCCAAGCCTTTCTCCTTCTTGCTCTTCAATGCAAAAATCTGCAAAACAGCCCCAAACCTTCCTCAAACTAGTTTGACTACAAATAAATAGATTGACATTTTCAATAACATGAAACATCAACATGTAATCAAATTTGCAACATATAAGAACAAATCATATTGGTAAAGGAAGAATATCGGATCTTTATTAATCCATAGAACAAGTACATAAATTATACCTGACTGCAACAACCACCGTAATAACCAGACCCTGAGCTCCTAATCCTTTCTCTTAAGTTGGAATTCCTCCAGCATTACATTACCAAAAGTAGGCTCTCCTTCTCCAAGGACTTCCTCTTGTATTTATGGAAAGAGGAGGAGGATAAGTTCGAAGGGTGGTTGGAATAGGTAGTTGAGGAAGGAATAACTCTCAAAACTAATCCATAATTAGTGTCCTTGTATATTTTTTTGAGTTTTCTTAAGATACACGTGACTAGGATATAGGGAAACCCGTGAGTGAATCGCGGCTATCCCAAATTGCATCTAGTGGGTGCATTTTTTCAAAAGATGTTAATTTTTCGATAATTTCATTCCATTATCATTCAGGATCACTAAGAGAATAACATGTACAACATATATACAACATATCAATCATAGACACAAAAGCAATCACACAAGAGACACAAAGTTTCACCAGGGAAAACCAAGAAGGTGAAAAACCCCTCAACTTCCTCAGAGATAAGATAAGCCACAAACCAAGATCACAATGATCAAACCCAATAAGATGTCTCTAGCAGATTCTCCTCCTCCTCCACTAGTGCACCACTTTCTCTCTTAGCTATGTGAGCTTGAGAAGTGAGTGAATGAGTCAAATGAGAGACACAACCTCTCTATTTATACATTGACTTGACCTGCCAATAAATCACTGGGGCCGACTTGCTAATCAAGTCTAATAACCCAACCACACGACCTAACCAGGGTCGACCCCACACTGGTGATCTAATAACCCATCAATACAAATGACGACACTTACAATGTAACTTGCGACACTTGCAAATACAAATGACGACACTTCCAATCAGAGGAATAATACATCTCTGTGGGATATATAATAAAGTACAAATGTAATACATAGAAGAATATCTTTCGAAGTTACAAATACATCAACACTCCCTCTTAACTAGGAAGGTATTCTGAACACAGGTCATCAATACAGATTGGTACAAGTCTTTAATTCTTGATCTGGATCATCATCACTAGATCACGGAGCATCATCATCATCATTGCTTCTGTACTCGACATCTCGATCACTGGGCTATCTCTGAATTTTGCTCGTCATAGGAAGTTCTATAGAGCCATCCCTTTTTCATGCTGGATGTAGGCCCACCACCTGTGGGTCTTCATCATTACTAGCCATACTATGGAATCCTCAGGACTTATTATGTGCGTCAACAAAATGTAGGTCAGACTATAGTATCTTTTACATGTTGACTATCACAAAACCTTAAAAGAGTGTCTTGCAACCTGCAAGAAATCTAAAGAGAATCCTAGCTCAGACTATAGGATCTCCAGGACTGATTACATGTGACCCACCACCACAAAACCTCAAAAGAGTATCCTAGCTCAGACTATAGGATCTCCCAGGATCTTTTCTATGTGGTTTGACAAAACCTTAAAAGAGTGGCTTGCAACCTGCAAGAACTCTAAAGAGAATCCTAGCTCAGACTATAGGATATCCAAGGATCTTTTCTATTCTACATGCACAACCTATCCACAACCATGGAGTATCAACCTGATGTTCATCATACATCATCTTGATCATCATCATAACATCGTCCTGATAATCATCACACATGATCATCGTCATTGCATCGTCCTGATGCATATCATCCAGAGTATCGTCCTGATACTCATTACACATGATCATCCTGATCATCGTCAACTGCATCATCCTGATGCATATCATCTAGAGTATCATCCCGATACTCATAACACATGATCATACTGGTCATCGTCACTCCATCATCCTGATGCATGTCATCCAGAGCATCGTCCTGATACTCATAAATGATCCAACTGATCATACAAAGCATCCACTTGATGCATATACATATACATGATCCAACTAGTCATACAAAGCATCCACTTGATGCATATCCAAAGCAGTAACTGGAGCATCGTCCTGATGCTCATCACACATCACTTACATCCACAGCCATGGGAAGGATCCTCCTCTCACCATGCTTGGAATGGCTCTTGCAAATGTGTCCCAACACTTCTTCCTCGAAGTATCTTCAATCTGAAGAACACCAAGCCTCTCTCTAAAGTACTCAAACTTCACTCTGGCTATTGGTTTCGTCAACACATCTGCAACCTGCTCATCCGTTGCAACATACAGGAGCTTCACTGCTCCTCTTTGCACCATATCCCTGATATAGCGATATTTGATCTCAATGTGCTTAGACTTGTCATGGAACACTGGGTTCTCAGACAACTTCACACAACTCTATTTGTCACAAAGATACCAGTAGCATCCAATAGGAGATCAAATAACTCAGACAGTAGCTTCCTCAGCCATACTGCCTCACAAATAGCCGAACAAGCTGCAACATACTCTGCTTCGGTTGTACTCAGTGCTACGCAGGACTTCTTCCTGCTAAACCGAGAGATCACACCTGATCCCATACTGAAGCACCACCCAGAAGTGATCTTCCTATCTATAGCACCTCCTTCCCAATTTGAATCAACATAACCCTACAGGTTAAACTTTCGATTCGCATCATACTTGATCCCATAATCAACCATAACCTTTAGATACCTCAGAATATGCTTTACAGCAACCAGGTGAACGCTTCTCGGATCTGTCAGGAACTGGCTCAATGCGTTCACCGCAAAGCAATTATCTGGTCTCGTGTTTGTCAGGTACACCAAGGACTCAATCATCTGACGATACAAAGTGACATCAACTGGCTCAGATGAAGCATCACACGGAAACTTCAGGTTCAATGCCATAGGTGTGGCCATGGCCTTGTAGTCCATGATCTCGAACCTCTTTAGGATCTCTACTTCATGCTTCTCTTGTCCAAGGAAGTGTTGAAATATTGTAACTTCTAAGAATATTATACTTGTATTCTATTATTCCGGAGATGTTACATTCCTTCAACAAGACTTTGTCATGTATCTAGAGATGTTTATTCCTTCGAGAGATTATGTCAACTAGGGTTATTAGATCTCCCATGTGAGGTCGGCCTGGAGTTAGTTTATTAGGGGTTATTAGACTCTCTTAGGAGAGGTCGGCCCCACTAGGGTGAAAAGTTAGTTAGAAGATGAGTATAAGTAGAGGAGGTGTGTTCCTCACTTATCTCATTCATTCACTCACTTGTGATTGGCGCATAGGAGAGAGTGAGAGGTCTGCATAGGAGGAGAAGGAGCTCTTCCTTGGTTACTACATCTTGTATTGGTTGATTATCTATATTGAGGAAAGCTTTGCTGGGTTTTCTACCCCATGAGGGTTTCCCAGGGTAAATCTTTGTCTATTTTGTGATTGTGTTTCTTTTAGGGATCTTGTTAGTGAATTTATGTCAAAACTTAACATGGTATCAGAGCTAGCCTGAATAGAACATCTTTCACAAGGTGAAAATACCTCTCTCTCCTCCTCGGGTGAAAATTAGGGTTTCTGCAAAATCTTGGAATTTGTTAATTATGATTGCATGGCTGGATAGCCCTCCTCAAAATCGAAGTTTTGAGCCCCAGATCGAGATTTTTGGTTTGGTAGAAATCCGGGAAATTCAAACCTTACTTTGACCAAAAGTGCAGAAAACCAGAACTAGATTTCTACAGCAGGTCCAAAATTCACTGGTCAAGTTTGGAGGCTGAAAAATTGAAGTTTCCACAAAGTAAGCACTCCAACAACATCGTCTTAGTCAAGCCAATCTCTTGGTAAGATTAGTTTTTCATTTTTGAAATTTTCAATTTTTGGTGACCCCCTGGATAAGATGGCCCCAAGCACTAAGCTTGAGGACAAGCTAGAGGGTATAGAGAATTTCCGGGCATGGAAATATAGGATCGGTCTGATCCTTGAAGAGAATGATCTTATTCAACATATCAAGGATGAAGTGGCAGAACCTTCAAAAGATGAAGCTAAAGAGAAGCATAAGAAGGACCTGATTAGGGCAAAGAGAATCATTGCTGATTCTATCAAAGGCCACCTGATTCCCCAAGTGGCATCCAAGAAGACTCCAAAGGAAATGTATGATGCCCTTTCCAAAATGTATGAAGGAAAGAACATCAATATGAAGATGAACCTGAGAGCTCAATTGAAGAGCACTAAGATGAATCAATTAGAATCTATTCAAGACTACTTCACAAGGGTTTCCCAGTTCAAGGAACAACTAGATTCCATTAGAGATACCCTTGATGAAGATGAACTAGTCATGACTTCTTTGAATGGTCTCACTATACCATGGGAGTCATTCATCCAAACCATGTGTGCGAGAAACGAAAGTATGAAGTTTGATGTGGTATGGGAAGATTGTATTCAAGAAGAAGCTAGGGTTGCTAATAGAGAAGCCTTGCTTAAGGAAGATGATCAAGCATTGGCCACCTACACAAAGAAAAGAAGAATTCAATCCAACTTCAAAAAGGATAGCCACAAGGAGTCTCAATATCCACAAAGATTTCAGAAGAAAAGAGGAAGAAAATACTCCTCTTTCCAATGTTTCAATTGTCACAAAATAAGACACATTACTAGAAATTGTCCTTCAAAGAAGAAGAAGGATCTCCACCATAAAAGACATCAAGCACATCTAGCAGAAGATGATAGTGAAGAAGAAGAAGAGGAAGAAAGGCCACGCAAGAAAAGATCCAGAATAGAAGAAGAAGATGCAAAAGAGTATGTCTTATTCTTTGCACTCTCTGGGTCTGTAACACATGGAGAAGATACATGGCTTATTGATAGTGGTGCTTCAAAGCACATGACATGTCAAAAGAAAACTCTTTCAAAACTTAAAGAGAAGACTTCTCCACAAAAAGTATCTTTAGGAAATGACTATCAATATCCCATCAAGGGAATTGGTGAAGCAAGCTACAAGCTTGATTCTGGAGCCCCCATGAAGATGAAGGAAGTATTGTATGTATCAGGATTGAAGAAGAACTTACTTTCTATCTCAGCATTAGATAAGAAGGGATTTGGGGTTTCATTTATAGATGGAGAAGTACTCATGTGGCCCAAAGGAAAATAATTTGAGGATGTAGTTTTTATTGGTAAAGAATAAGGAGGACTATACAAACTCAAGGGTCATTCAAAAGCAGTTCTTGTTCATGAAGCCACTAGCCCAAGTGATCTATGGAATAGGAGGCTTGCTCACATTAACTACAAAGCACTACCACATGTGAGTAAAGTAGTTGTAGGACTACCATACTTAAATATTGATCATGAAGGCACCTACAAGGGATGTGCCAAAGGGAAGAACATTAAAAATCCATTTCCAAAGAGTGAAACAAAGACCAAAAATACTTTGGAATTGATCCACTTTGGTGTATGTGGTCCCATGCCATCCACATCCTTGAGTGGATATGAATACTATCTTACATTTATTGATGACTATTCAAGAAAGACTTGGATATACTTCCTAAAAGGGAAGAATGAAGTCTTTGGGAAATTCAAGGAATTCAAAGCCTTGATAGAGAATCATTCATAAAAGAAGATCATTATACTCAAGACAGACAATGGTGGAGAATATACTTCAAAGGATTTTGAAGTATTTTGTAAAGAAGCTAGAATCAAGAGGGAAATAACCACTCCCTACAATCCTCAACAAAATGGTGTTGTCGAAAGAAAGAATAGAACTATCATGGAAGCAGTGAAGACAATGATCCATGATCAAGATCTACCTATGCATCTATGGGATGAAGCATCCAGGACAACAGTCTATGTGCAAAATAGACTATCTCATAGTGCTCTTGATTTCAAGACTCCAGAAGAAGTGTTCACAAGGAAGAATCCTGAGGTAAGTCACCTTAAGATATTTGGATGGCCTGTGTATATCCACATGCCAAAATAAAAGAGAACCAAGCTGGACCCCTCTGGAAAGAAGGGAATATTTGTTGGGTATTGTGAAGAATCCAAATCATTCAGGATATAGATCCCAGGATTCCACCACATGGAAATCAGTAGGGATGTGACATTTGATGAAGAAGCATCTCTCAGGAGAGCTAAGAAGTGCCAGCATGAAGAAGTATATATGGAAGATGCACCTCCCAGAATTGCAGAAGTTGCTCCCATCCCTGAAGATGAAACTCCTGAAGACCATGAAATGTTAAAACCACGAGAACCCCCCATCACAAACATATCAAGAAAAAGAAAGCCAACATGGGCTAGAGATATTATATAAGGAGCAAAAAAGTATGGAGATTTTGAAGGCTCTACTAGAGTGAGCAAGAGACCAAAGCCATTATCCAACTATGTGGCTTTGATGTGTGATCTTGTAGACCAAGAACCTATTAGTTATGAAGAGACAGTTCATAAGAAAGAGTAGGTAGAAGCAATGACGGAGGAGTACCAGTCAATAATGAAGAATGATGTTTGGGATATAGTACCCAAACCAAAGGACAAGATTGTGGTATCCTCCAAATGGTATACAAGATAAAGCATGTTGCGGATGGTAGCATTGAAAAGTATAAGGCAAGGTTTGTAGCCAGAGGATTCTCTCAGAAAGAGAGAATTGACTATGAAGAGACATTTGCACTAGTTGCAAGGTACACCTCCATTAGAACCATCATGGCACTTGCATCCATGATGAAGGGGGAATTACACTAGATGGATGTGAAGACAACTTTCCTGAATGGTGTAATTGAAGAAGAAGTGTACATAGAACAACTTCAAGGATTTGAGGTTGAATATAGAAGAACCAATGTATGCAAACTAAAGAAGGCATTATATGGGTTGAAACAAGCTCCCAGAGCTTGGTATGGAAGGATTGACAGTTTCTTAACTAGCTTGGGCTTTACCAAGAGTAAATTTGATCCTAATCTTTATCTCAAGGTTATGGATGATGAACTTGTCATAATTTTGTTGTATGTGGATGATCTATTTCTGACTGGAAATGAGAAACAGATTGTCGAATGCAAGAAGAAGCTCTCTACAGAATTTGAGATGAAAGATCTCGGATTGATGCATTACTTCCTAGGTCTGAAAGTATGGCAAGGCATAGAAGGAATCTTTATCAACCAGGGAAAGTATGCTGTGGAAATCTTCAAAATGTTTGATATGTTGGAATGTAAAGCCATGGCCACTCCCATGGATTCCAACTTGAAGCTGTTAGTGGATGATTCATCAGAGTTAGTGGATGTAACTCTGTATAGACAGATTATTGGGCCATTGATGTATCTGACAAACACTAAGACAAATATATGCTTTGTTGTGAACACCTTGAGTATGTATCTAGTGAAACCTAGACATGTTCATCTGATAGTTGCAAAGCATGTGATGAGGTACCTAAAGGATACGATAGACTTTGGTCTACATTATCTTGGAGATCATGATCTCAGATTGTATGGCTACATAGATGTTGATTGGGATGGAATTGTATCAGACGGGAAGAGTACATCGGGTGGATGATATTGTCTGGGATATGCCATGATCTCGTGGTTTAGCCGGAAGCAGTCTACTATGGCTCTCAGCACAGCTGAAGCGGAATATATACATGCTTTCTCTGCTAGTTGTGAAGTGGTATGGCTTCAAAAGTTGTTATCAGGACTATTTGACTTAGAGATGGAACCCACTGTGATCTTGTGTGACAACCAGAGTTGTATCAAGATGACAAAGAATCCAGTGTTCCATGATAAGTCAAAGCACATAGAGATTTGATATTTCTATATATGAGATATGGTGCAGAAAGGAGCTATCAAGCTCAAGTATGTGAGCACTAACGAATAAGTTGTCGATGTATTGACCAAACCTCTGTCTCGAGTAAAGTTTGAGTATTTCTGAGACAAGCTTGGTGTAGTGCAGAAGGACCCTCCTTGAAAGCGGGAGTGATATGGTAAATGATGATATTTGGATACTGGTATCAGTGCGGATATCTGTATCGATGATGAGATTTCCCATATCGACGGTGAGGTCGATAATGAGGATACATGTATTGATGAGGATATTGTATTGATGATGAGGATACTTGTATCGATGATATGGATACCTGTATCGATGATGAGGTTACCTGTTTTGATGATAAGGTCAATGGTGAGGCTACCTATTCCGATGATGAGGTCGATGAATGGTCCCTAGTGGACGAGAGGGGATTGTATCATCCCCATACTTCGGTCCTTGAATTGATCTGTAGACAGATGTCTTCGAGAAGTGGTCCTTAGACTTTGTCTAAGTTCACGAGAGGGGATTGTATCATCCCCGAACTTCGGTCCCTGAATTGATCCATAGGCAGATGTCTTCGAGAAGTGGTCCTTAGACTTTGTCTAAGTTGACGAGAGGGGATTGTATCATCCCCGGACTTCGGTCCCTGAATTTATGCGTAAACAGATATCTTCGAGAAGTAGTCCTTAGACTTTGTCTAAGTTGATGTGAGGGGATTGTATCATCCTCGGACTTCGGTCCCTGAATTTATCAGTAGATAGATGTCTTTGAGAAGTGGTCCTTAGACTTTGTCTAAGTTGATGAGAGGGGATTGTATCATCCCCGGACTTTGGTCCCTGAATTGATCCATAGACAAATGTCTTTGAGAAGTGGTCCTTAGACTTTGTCTAAGTTGACGAGAGGGGATTGTATCAGCCCTGGACTTCGGTCCCTGAATTGATCTGTAGATAGATGTCTTTGAGAAGTGTTCCTTAGACTTTATCTAAGTTGATGAAAGGATTTCATTTTATCCTTGGACTTCAATCCTAAATAGATATGGAGACCTCTGTCTTCGAGAAGTGGTCCTTAGACTTTGTCTAAGTTTACGAGTTGATTGCATTGTCCCTAGACATGATATGGTGTCTTAAATGGATAGGGATTGATCATCCCATAAATAGATCATGTGTGTTGCAGAGTATGCTGCTATGTGCTGTTGATCAAGACGATCCAGTTGAGATGATGATGATGCTGATCGTGAGATGACGATGATGTTGATCGTGAGATGACAATGTTGCTAATTGTGAGATGACAATGATGCTGATCGTGAGATGACGATGCTGGTGATTGTGAGATGATGATGCTACTGATCGTGAGATGACGATGATGCTGATCATGATGATCCAGATATTGATAATCCAATAACTATTCGAGTTACTGATGATGTATAAAGAAATCTTCCAATGATTTATAGATGTATCATGTATTATGTAGTTGATGACTCTTTTCTCCTACAGATGTTGTTATAATATCCTTCTCGTTAAGGGGGAGTGTTGAAATATTGTAACTTCTAGGAATATTATATTTGTATCCTATTATTCTGGAGATGTTACATTCCTCCGACAGGACTTTGTCATGTATCCAGAGATGTTTATTCCTTCGAGAGATTGTGGTAACTAGGGTTATTAGATCTCCCATGTGAGGTCGGATCTGAGTTAGTTTATTAGGGGTTATTAGAATCTCCTAGTTTAGGTCAGCCCCACTAGGGTGAAAATTCAGTTAGAAGATGAATATAAGTAGAGGAGGTGTGCTCCTCACTTATATCATTCATTCACTCACTTGTGATTGGCGCATAGGAGAGAGAGAGGCATGAATAGGAGGAGAAGGAGCTCTTGTTTGGGTACTACATCTTGTATTGGTTGATTATCTATATTGAGGAAAGATTTGTTGGGTTTTCTACCCCATGAGGGTTTCCCAGGGTAAATCTTTGTCTATCTTGTGATTTTGTTTATTTCAATGATCTTGCTAGTGAATTTATGTCAAAAATTAACAAGAAGATTCCATCTGCACTCTACAACACCTCCATGCCTAGAGGGTAATGCATCATCCCCAAGTCCTTCATCTCGAACTCAGCAGCAAGCTTCCTCTTGGTGTCAGCAATAACCCATCCTCAACTGTAACAAACAGGTCATCCACATAGAGTAGTAGTGTCACAGGATTGCCTTCCTCAACCTTGTAGTAAAGTTGGAATCCGCTTTACTCTTAGTAAAGCCCAAACTAGATAGGAAACTGTCCATCCTACCATACCAAGCCCTAATGGCTTGCTTCAAGCCATATTAGGATTTCTTCAACCTACACACATATGAGTCCCTGTCATGTTTCTCAAAACCAAGTGGTTTCTCCACATACACTTCCTCTTCGACTACACCATTCAAGAAAGTTGTCTTGACATCCATCTGTTGTATCTTCCACTTCATCACTGCAGCCAGAGAAAGTACTGTTCTGATGGAAGTGTATCTGGCTACAGGAGAAAAGGTCTCTTCATAGTATATTCCCTCTTTCTGAGAGAAGCCACGATCTAAAAACCTCGCCTTGTATTTTTCTATGATACGATCTATAGCATGCTTGATCTTATAGATCCACTTGGAATTCATAACAGACTTTCCTTTTGGTCTTGGGACTACTTCCCAAACATCATTCTTCATGATCAACTGGTATTCCTCGACCATGGAATCCTTCCATTCTTTCTTTTTCGTTGCTTCTTCATAAATGGAAGGTTCTTTGTTCATAATATCATAGAGTAAGACAACATAACTGGTATGTGATCTAGTCCTTTTCCATTCTCTTTGTTCTTCTTCTGGAATGCCATACATTTCTGCATCTTGAATGAGCTCTCTAGACCATGTAGGTTTCCTCTTGTGATAAATCTTCTCACGGGTTGGATCTATAGGTTCTTGTGGATCTTCAATTTCATGATCTTCTTCTGGAATTGCTTCATTCATAGTGGTGTCTTGAAATCTGGTTACCTTTGGTTCTTCATTGTCTTCAATAGGTGTCTTTCTTGATTTGATGTATGCTGAGTCTTCATCAAATGTTACATCCCTGCTGATATCAATCTTATTGAACCCTAGAAAGTATATTCTATAAGCCTTCGATCTTTCACTGTAACTCGCAAAGATGCCCTTCTTTCTTGAAGGATCTAGATTTGTCCTCTTTTCTTTTGGAATGTGTGTATATACAAGATAGCCAAATATCCTGAGATGGCTAACTTCAGGTTTCTTACCAGAGAAGACTTCTTCTGGTGTCTTGTTGTCAAGTATCTTGTGAGGTGTTATATTCTGTACATATACAGTTGTCCTAGCTGCTTTTGCCCATAGATGCATAGGCAGATCCTAGTCATGAAGCATTTCCCGTGCTGCTTCCATGATAGTTCTATTCTTCCTTTCTACAACTCCATTTTGTTGTGGATTGTAAGGAGTAGTCAACTCCCTCTTAATCCATGGATCACTGCATAGTTTCTTGAAATCACCTAAAGTGGACTCTCCTCCATTATCGGATCTGAAGGTCTTTATTTTCTTATCAGTTTGATTTTCTATCAAGGCTTTGAATTCCTTGAACTTATCAAACACTTCATCTTTATTCTTCAAGAAGTAAACCCAAGACTTCCTAGATAAATCATTAATGAAAGAAACATAGTATACATACCCACTCAGAGAACTGGATGACATCGGACCGCATACATTAGAGTGCATAATCTCCAATATATCTTTTGCTTTTCTTTCACTACTTGGAAGTTCCTTCTTTGTGTTCTTTCCTTTCGCACATCCTTTGCAAACACCTTCATGTTTAGACTGGATTTCAGGAAGACCTTCTATAAATTTGCTTACAATTGGTAGTGCTCTATAGTGCACATGTTCAATCCTTCTATGCCAAAGTTCACTTGGATCTATGGATTCATGTACCATGGCATGTTCAGGTTGTCCCTTCAATTTGTACAATCCTCCCTCTTTCTCTCCAATCACTACTGCATCATCTATGGTCTTACCTTTTGGCCACATGAGTACTTGGCCATCCACAAATGCAACTCTAATACCTTTTCCATCCAAAGATGATATGGATAGGAGATTCTTCTTGAGCCCAGGTACATATAGAACATCTTTCATCTTCAAAGGATTTCCAGAGTCTAGTTTGTAGGAGGCTTCACCACTTCCTTTGATAGGATATTGATAGTCATCCCCAAGTTCCACTTTATAAGGTGACTCATGTTTAGATAGATCTACAAAGGATTCCTTAAACCCATTCATGTGTTTGGAATCCCCACTATCAATAAGCTAATCATCTTATCCATGAGAGATAGTACCTGTGAGAGCAGATATTAGAACATATTCATCTTCACTTAATGAGTCATCACTTTCTGCTCTAGTCTTCTTCTTCGGAGGTTCATCATCTTCAGTAGCATGAGCATGATATCTCTTCTTGTTGTTCTTGTTGTTGTTGTTGTTGAAGTCTTTTCTTTTCTTGGGACATTTTGAAGCAAAGTGTCCTTTCTCATCACAATTGAAGCATCGAACATGAGAGAGATCTTTCTTCTTTAGATGGAAGTGAGAGTGTTTCTTGTTGTGAGATTTCTCCCTCTTAAACTTACTGCCCTTAGTGTGTGCCATGAGGGCTTGATCTTCATTCCCCATCTTTTCTTCTCAGGCCACAATTCTATCTTCTTCTTGTGAACATTCTTCCCATATTCTACTGAAGGAGATCAATTTCCTTCTTGCACAGATTCCTTGGATGAAGGAGTCCCATGACCTAGGTAGGCCATTCAAAGTGGTCATGAAAATTTCTCCATTCTCCACTACTTCATCCACAACTTCAAGTTGTTCCTTGATTTGAGAGACCTTAGAGAAACAGGATTGGATGATGTCTCCATTCTGGATCTTTACCCCTTTCAATTGGTTCCGTAGAGTCATCTTCTGATTTATGTTCTTTCCTTCAAATAACTTGGTCAAAGAGTAAAACATATCCTTAGGTGTCTTTAAGGAAGACACATGGGGTATGAGATGGTCTTTTATAGAATCAACAATGATTATCTTAGCCCTTACCAAGTCCTTCTTGTGTAAGGCCTTAGCCTCATCTCCCTCTGGAACTAGAACCTCTTCTTTTATGTAGGTATCCAAATCATTTTCTTCTAGAATTAACCCAATCCTATATTTCCATGCTCGGAAGTTATCAACTCCATCAAGCTTATCCTCAAGATTGGTGTGGTGAGACATCTTAACAAGTAATTCAAATGGAAATAGAAAGTTTTAGGTCTTACCACTTGATTTGCTGAAAACTGGATTTGGAGCTGCATTAGGGTTTGTCAGAGAAACCCTAAAAATTAAAAATTTGAATTTCAAACTTCTGAAAGGATAGAAAGATGCGCCTTACTGAGCTGGTCAAGCTGGTATACTCAGAATTTGAAATCTGCAAATTTTCACCCCTCAAAATTGCTTTTGAGATTTCCAGATTCACTTTATAGGACCCCAAACTAGGGTTTGATTTTCCCGAAGCTTCACCCAACCAAAAAGTTCGATCCAAAGCTCTAAACTTTGATTTTTCAGAGGAGCTTCCAGTCGTGGTCTCGGATTTCAGAAATTCCAATTTTTGCAGAAACCCTAAGTTTTAGGTCAAAAACTGAAACAACTCAGAATTGAATTATGTCTTGACAGAAAGATGCGCCCTTGCTAGGAGAGTCAATGTAGCCTCATGCCTTTGATGATCTATCGATAGAAACTCAAATATTAAGAATCCCTAGCTTCCGCAACTGTACAGTGCCTTCTTCTTAGGTCAACTCTGATACCATGTTAATTTTTTGATAATTTAATTCCATTATCATTCAGGATCACTAAGAGAATAACATGTACAACATATCTATAGCATATCAATCATATACACAAAAGCAATCACACAAGAGACACAAAGTTTCACCGAGGAAAACCAAGAAGGTGAAAAACCCCACAACTTCCTCAGAGATAAGATAAGCCACAAACCAAGATCACAATGATCAAACCCAATAAGATGTCTCTAGAAAATGATCCTCCTCCTCCACCAGTGCGCCACTTTCTCTCTTAGCTATGCGATCTTGAGAAGTGAGTGAATGAATCAAATGAGAGACACAACCTCTCTATTTATACACTGACTTGACCTGCCAATAAATCACTGAGGCCTACTTGCTAATAAAGTCTAATAACCCAACCAGACGACCTAACCAGGGTTGATCCCACACTGGTGGTCTAATAACCCATCAATATAAATGACGACACTTACAATGTAATTTGCGACACTTGCAAATACAAATGACGACACTTCCAATAAGAGGAATAATAGATCTCCGTGGGATATACAATAAAGTACAAATGTAATACATAGAAGAATATCTTCTGAAGTTTCAAATACATCAACAAAATATAATTGTAGGTTGTAAGTATAGACACCCATGGAGAACCCGCGTGTTGGAAAGCATAAGAGTTGCGGTTATGCTCTAAAGTAGGCAGAAAAAATATGTTTTGAGGAAAGGACTGAAAGGCTTAGCTCTAAGTCATCTATGGTCAAGCAAGCTCTTCCATCCATAGTGTCCTTTTGTGTGACCGACAGAGCAATGTGGTCACGGACGGAGAAGGGCTATTTTGACCTATAACAGATTCCCCCTAATGTATGAGTTCAGAGGGAAACGATGGTCGAAATACATTCCAATCCACTGAAGAGGAGGAGAATGGAAACTACAAGATGAGATCACCAATGGTATCTGAAACAAAACAAGGTCAGTCATATTGATATCAAGATATGTTCAGAATGGTAGAACATGATATCCAATACATAGCAGAGAGATGTATATATAATGGCAACTAGAATACAAGCGGTGATCCATGTCAAAACAGGAGATCATAGCCATAGAAGCAAACTGGATCTATGTATCATTAAGAGCCAAAATGGGTGTGGCTCAATCTTATGCAGCTTGGGCAATAAAAAAATATGAGGATGCTATTATAGGCCCAAGGTATTCATCCAAACCGTCTCAAGGTACGAGCCCTAACCATGTGAATAAAGGAGTTGAGGTCGAACATGGAGGACATTATTTGATTACCGACCATTGATGTGGACCGTTAACAAACACGAGGGTCACCCACCAATAATGAAAATGGGGCCCAAGTTACCTAGTACATTCTAACAAGTGTGGATAAGAGATCTTGAAGTCGAACACTTGAAGAATCCATCGAGTAGGAGACATTAATGTATTCCCACTACTCAATAGTGAGGGAAATTGTCACTGGTGACTGCAATCCACAAGGTACTACCGAAAACTCTAAACCTTATTCCCATAAAAAGATGGGTTGAATTCGATGGGAAGAATTCCATTGGAATAGAGGCCTTAAATAATCCTCCATCATCCAACACGAGATACAAACAAAGGTTGATCTGATATGGAATGGGACTGAATAGTTGATGAAACATACTGACACCAAGGAATGGCTGACACATGAGGTCAAGGAAACTATAGAATGGCCGACATAGGTTGTATCCTTGAACAGTGAGCATGACACGAGAGTGCCTTAGGCATATTTGAAAACAAAGGGACCATGATATAAATCTGTAATTTATGAGACATTAACAGATTCTCCATATGATTGGAAGAGTAACCAATCGGAGGAGTAAAAACATTGAGATCAGGTTTTATCCCAAGGGAAAAATTAGAACCCAACTTGTTTGATAGACTCAAAAGGTGCTTTGTTCAAGGACATAAATGACTTACTTCCATTACATTGAAAGATAACTTATGTTCTTTCCTTCCCTTTTCTCTTTTTATTAAAGAATGTTTTCTTGATTTTAACGAGCATTAAAAGGTGGAAAAGAATAATATCCTTCTTGTTAGTTTTAGTGAGTCCAAGAAAGAAAACTAAATAGTCCTTCTTCATTTTTGAAAATAAGCTCGAAGATGGGATAGAAGAATGCTTGGTATAAGTCCAACCATGTGTAGTTTAATGAGTCCATGGTAGGGAAACTTAGGAATTTCTTCATGTTTTAATGAGTTTGAAGAAAAGATAGACTAGTACTCGATAGTTTACAAATCTATGGATTTTAGTATCGATCCCAGATCTGTTTTTGCTTGCCGATGTTTCCATATTTAAGGAGTCTGAAAAACTTAAACAAGAAATGCATACACCTACTCGTGTATTTTAATATCAAGCATGAGTTGGTATATGGTCGCCATTTTTTTCGTATTTAAAGAGTATGAAAAACTTAAACAAAAACTCTATATAATTTCTTGTGGATTTCACATTGAGCCTGAGTTGGTGAATGCTCACTGGTGTTTTCATATTTCGAGAATCTGAAAATCCTAAAGAAGAATCCAAGGGTCCTTTTTCTTAAAGTTAGTCTCCTCACCCAAAAACGTGTAAAACAATGCAAGAGAGAACTCTTATAGCCAAGTATGACTAGAGTATACCTTTTTCGTAAATAATCTATAAAGATTCGGAAAAGGGGGTAAACTTATATCAAAGTGGATGAATGTTCAAGTCCTTTAACAAGTCTGAACAAGACAAGTGTACTCGACAATCTTGTTATATTTAAAGATCCTAACAAGAGCATGAAAGAACTCTATCAGACCATGGAAACTTAATCTTAGGTAAAATAATATACAAAGTATAAGTTTCTCGATCTGTCAAATGACGGACGGACTGCATCTAGAAACAATGTCAATGGATAGCATAAAATGTCAGTTCAAGGTGGATAAAGGAGTTTCAAAATGAAATAAAGTGACAAAAAAAATTAAAATGTTAAGTTAAACTGGCATGTCAAAAAGAAAACAAACCTTTGTATAACTACCTTTTGCAGCTGATGGTGAAAGAACGCCTCTTTAAGCTTGACCTAATCAAAATAACTCAAAAAAGGGTCATTTATAATTAAATAAAGTTAAAAAGGAAATTGAAACTATATAAAGTGGGTAAATATTAAAAAGAGATTGTTTATATAGAGTCAAAATAGAAACATAATTCACCAAAATAGTTTACCATTGGAACAAAAGTGAAAAAGAACTCTCATTTCAATCGTTGATTCCAAGCACTCTGGGGAACGAGTCCGAACGCCGTCACTTACAGGTAGACAATATCAACCCTCTTAAGCATTTTCATCCATTATTTTAAATTTGTAATGATTTTTTGAAGTTTTTTAATGGGTTTAAAATTTAGGGCCTTGTACCCACGGGTCTGCCTGATTAAAAATCGTGGGCACGAGAAATGTACACAAGTTCACTTTAGGTGGGGTCGCGGGTGCTTGCCTCTATGTAAAAGGTGAACCCGTGATTTGCGCCATTTAAAAGAATAAAACGCTTCAAACTAATGCAAATGAATGAAAAACTTGATGCAGGATGGTTTTAACTGTAACGTCCCCACTTTGACCCTTGTAATATTTTGGGCTAAAATGTAAGTATTGTATGCATATTATGTATGATTCCTAGAGTGGAGCTCAAGGCCAAGGCCCCGCTAGTGAACGTTCGACCTGGAAGAGGCAAGTATCATATATTATGCTACCCATGTGCTAGTGAACCATACAAATTGTAAATATGCATTTAATATAAATACCAACAACTAGCTATGCAATGCAACAAGAGATAGGGGCATGATGTTACAAGGAAATTGGGAGGGAAATGTTCAAACCTTTGAGCCAATCAATTCAAACCAAGTTTCAATGAGAGATCCCATGAACCCTCAACTACCCATGCTGACTTTTGTACCGAATCATTTACTCTCCCAAGAGTTGCTTGAGGTAGTTAATTCCTTGGTGAATGGAGAGGTATGGCTATCCAAATTTGGGTATGGGCAAGCCACCCTTCATGGAAAATTGTGCTTGGCTTCTTGGGCAAGAAAAGAGCCATGAATTGCTCCCCAAGCCATTATTCATCCATTCGTTTTTTTCTCTCACGAGTTGGAAGCTACTAGGGTGTTTTCCTCCATGGATTTCATGTGCTTTCCTTCATTTTACTAGCTTGGAGGGGCATTTTTACGTTGTATAATAGTGGGGAAGAAGGGGAAATGATTTGGGGATTTAATTGAGGCCATTTTGTCCCACTGAATGCTCATACATCTGTGGGAGAAATCAGTTTTCTTCCCTGGGGTTGATTTCCTCTTCCCACAATCCATCTTTGGGTGTGCAATGATTTGGGAAAACCCTTAGACCCTATTATGTAAATCCCATTGTTGAAATTGTGTTTCCATGCCTATTTTTTGAGTTGTTGTGTGTAAATGAATGTTGGGGTTGAGATGGGTATCCATTGCTTTGGGATTTGCAGAGCTTGAGAGTCCCTTTTTCCTTGTAGATATCATGCCCAGCTCGGGGGTGATCTCTGAGTGTTGAAAGAATACAGGCTAGGCAGAGACCTATGGTTGGGTGGAACGTTGCAACGACATAGCTAGTTGTTTGGGACAACATTACATCAAGATGAGTATTTTGTTGTGTTTTACTTCTGCAATGTTTAAATTGATGGTTATTTTGATATGTTAGATGAGTATGAAATGTGTGTGGATGATGTTTTATTCTGCTGTGCATAATCATTTGAATTGCATCTGCACACCTATGCATTTTTTTGAAATGTCATATCTTTTCTTCATGATGAATTTGGCTAAGTTGTTATAAAAGCCCAGATTTTAGTGCTATGTTCCCCTCCTTGCATTGTATAGATGGGTGGGTACGTTACATTAACCTGGAGGGAAAGGTAGCATGAGGCCATGGATAGGTTGGCCATGGGAGATCTGCTCACATTGAATGCATTACGAAGGTGTGGGATCCTCAAGTTTTTCTGAACAACTAATATGCGTGTGCGAACACACCTACTCCAAATGCTTGTAAACTATTGGGATGTCGATCACGGGATTTTCAACATCCAAGGTGAAATGCTAGATATTACCATTGAGGATATCTACTTTATCACCGGTTTATCATGATGGGTGAGGTAGTAAAACTCAAAGGCACATTTAGGGGAGTCTGTGCCCTCTCTATCCAAGACTATATCAACACATACTGTGTTGCTGGCACCGAGAAGAGTGGAAGCCAAGTACTGATTGGCCAAATAGAAATCTTCCCATTGAAGGTGATCCTGAGTACCATAAACAAGATCGGTGGGAGCGCAACTCAACACTTGGCCTCGAGAAACTATATGAAAATAGGTTTTGAATGCCTAAGGAATCTCATCTTTGACTAGTGCTCAGGGCTACTAGTCAACATGAAACAATAGTTGACGGAGTGTAAGACAGGAAAAAAGAAGAACTTCAGATATGGAAGTATTTTATGCTCTCTCCTCTTTGAGAGTCCTCGCTCTGAGTCTAGGAATGGCTCTACCAGCATTGAACCCCCACAAGCCACTAATGACTTTGTGGGGTGATATCTTCTTGCGTTAGGGTGGAGGTGAAACAAGCTCATCCTACTCCGATGACGACTATCTAGGGTGGTGGAGCCACCAAGTACCGGCGCTTGAGAAGTTTCCATATGCAGGGATGGATTTCCAAGGAGATCCAGAGCTCATGTTGCCTCCAGGGGCAGCCTGGGATGAGATAGGTACCACAATGATTTTTTTTTTGAAAAATTATAATTTTTTAATGTCTTTTATATGTATGATTTTTATGATGAGTAAGAGTAACTGACAAAATGTAATGTGTGCAGATGTGGGGCCTGTGAGACCTACGGGACATGTGTTTGACCCACTGAGCCTGCTGGTGCAGATAACATGTTGAGGACTATTGAAGGCAATATGAGCCAGTTTACTCATGATATCCCTACCGACCGGATAGAGCGCATGTTGTTCGAGATGCAGGAGCATGTTGTAGGGGTTCCCCCATCCTGGTATAGGTTACTTAGGAAAGTAGCCATGATGGTCATATGTTACAGGGAGGCCGTAGCAGAACTAGCTGAGGCTCCTCCTTCTACATAGGGAGAGTGAGACACATTATTATTTTTGAGGATGTTTATGCCTTTTTTGTATATTTTGACAGTGGATAACTCAAAATCTTATGTATTTTTTGGACCATATATATATACAACAACGATTATATACATGTGTGCTTATGTGTTTTAAATGTTATTGTGTGTGATACAAATGCCAATCAAGTACATAGTTTGAAAATGAATCAACTAATGCATTTAAGTTACTTGAAATATGTTGATATGTAATGAAATCAAAATTTCTTTCAAGCAACTTAACTCGCAAAAATTGACGTAACGAACAAGGATCACGAACCATGTACTCACCCGAAAACTGAAGTACTACTAACTATGAATCAAGTCGTACCTCCAAATGTGAAATGTTGTGATGGATAGCATCTCTAAGAAACTTGATAACCGCACTATACTAAACTACATTATTCGTCGTAGGGCCCAAACAAGCCCCTCCCGAAGAAACCAGCTGGCCAGAGGATGAGTAAATAACCCAAGATGCTGAAGCTAACTGACGAGTGTCGTGACTAGTGCCATTGGAGAATCCTATGAAGTACTTGGTTTTCATCTAAAAACACAATCCAGAAGACACATAAGGAAATAAATCCAAAAAATGAATAACTCTACAAAAACTCTACAGCTATAGTACAAGAAAAAGCATGTATGCCTAAGCCTAATACTTTTTCAAGTAGAGCCCATTTCTAGGCTCAAGAAACATATAACCATTGTAATCTGTTAGCTCGTAAGCTCCTTTCTTCAATACTTTAGAAACAATGTAAGGTTTGAGCCACATAGATTTAAACTTTCCTGCCCCCAAGGGATCCTTGTCTTGATCATAGAGAAAAACAAGTTCTCCTTTCAAGAAAACCCTTGGGTTTACAGACTTATCGTACTAATGCTTGACTCAGTTATGATGAGCTTCGTTCGCGGTAAGCGCATCTCGGTGTTGTTCATCTAAGTGATCTAAATGAAGCAAACGCTCTTCTAAAGCAGAAGTTTCAGGAAGTAGTTGGATAGCTAACTTTAGATATGGAACTGGTATGACTACCTCCAACCCATAAATGAGTTGAAAAGGTCAGAAACCCATAGTAGGTTTAATGTTGGATCGGTATGCCCAAAGAGCCGGATACAATATGATGTGTCAGTTTGATCTACTAGCATTAACGATGCGTTGAAGAATAGTCTTCAAATTCTTGTTGACCGCTTCGACTCTCCCATTCTCCTGCAGATATAATGAGGACGAGTGTTCTTGTCGAAAACCTAGCATGGTGTATAAATCGGTCATCATCTAGTTATGGAAATGTCTACCATGGTCAGTGACAATATCCTTAGGTATACCAAACATGGAGATGATCTAATTGAAAGTAAGTTGCAATTTCTCCATCTGCTTTTATAGTAGACATTTCCTTGGCCCACTTCGTAAAGTAGTCGACAACAACGATGATGTGGTGATGTCCTCCAGCCGACACTGGATTACAAGTCATGAAGTCAATCCCCGACTTGGTGAACGGACCTACTGTGATCACAGGGTGAAGAGGAGCTGGTTGTGCTTACATTTGCTTGGTTAAAAACTGACATGGCTGACAGTGTTTCACAGCTTTGACGCATTATTTGAATATGGTGGGACAAAAATATCCATCACGCAATACTTTCTGGGTTGTTTCCAACCCTAAAAGATGACCCCCACAAGCTACACCATGGGAATCATTCAATACCAATTTTGCTTCCTCCAAAGTCAAACAACGACGTAATATGAAATCTACCCCGCGTCTATAGAGCGTGTTAGAAATGATGATGCACTTCTTAGCATGAGCTCTAATCTTTCATTGCTCGTCTCTGGAGAAAATGGGTGGACACTTCAAAGTATGGAGATATATTAAAATGTATCCATACCATGGGTCAGAGGTCACAATGAGAAAAATATGTTCATCAATTAATGACAGATCTTTCTCATTGCTAATTACATCACTAGATAACTTTGATATAAGCTCGACGAACACCAAATATTTCTTTGACTTAGTCGATTGAAATGCTAGGTCAAATTCTTGCAAAATGATAATCCACTTATTAAACTTCCCTCCGATGATACGTCGGTTTAATACATATTGAAAAGGATTTAAATCCACTATAACTGTGGTGGTCTGTAACAAAATTTAGTGACGTAATCTATGAACAACATAGAAAACAACTAATGCTAACTTCTCGATGTGAGAATACTTAAGTTCTGGAGTTACCAATACACGAGAGAGATAATAAATGACATGCTCTTGGATCTTGTCATCCTCTTGAACTAGAATATACTGATTGTGGAAACCGACGCCGCAAGATATAAAAGGAAGTCCTTAGTATAATCTAGCTGGCTCAGCAAAGGAGTTGATAACAATGCCTTTTTCAAAGAATCAAACGAGGTTTGTACAGCCTCGTCCCGTACAAAATGGGTGTATTTCTTGAGCAGTCACATGAATCCTTTGGTGATCTTGGAATGATTCTTTATAAACCGTCATAGAAATTTAGACATGCCCTACAAGACTTGAAGTTGTCTAACAGTGCGAGGAGGAGGCAATTTGACAATCGCCTCAACTTGCAATGGGTTGACCATAATGCCACGACTGGACACAATGAACCCTAATAGACGTCCAGACTCGATGTAGAATACACACTTATTAGGATTTAACCATATCTTTTAATATCTTCATCGTTCAAATACGATCCGTAGATGATCAAGATGATCTCATCTCTTACGAGATCGCGCGGGGATATCATCCAGATAGGGTTCGACTACGTGTTTGATATCATGGAAAGAGAAGTTCATGGCTCGGTGGAAAGTAACTCCAGCATTTTTCAATCCAAATGGCATCTTCCCATAAGTGAAAGTGCCCTAGGGACAAATGAAATTTGTCTTATGTTGGTCTTCGATTTTGATTTGTATTTGATTGTATCCCGAAAAACTGTCCATGAAAGAGAAAATTTCTTGTCCTGCACATGCATCAATGATCTGATCAATGAATGGTGTGGGGTAGTTTTCCTTTGGACATGCTTTGTTAAGGTCCCTAAATTTTATCCATACACATATGGTCCCTTTCTTTTTTTCAGCCGGGATTGGGTTAGAGACCCATTCCTTCATGTCGATCGGATAGATGAAACCGACCTTGAGGAGCTTCTCGACTTCAGCCTTGATGGCCGCAACTTTCCTAGGATTAACTGGATGAAGTTTCTGTCGTACAATTTTCACATGGGGATAATTCGTGATAACGTGTTCCACAATGGCGGGGATGATGCCTGGAATCTCCTTGTAAGACCAGGAAAAAACGTCGCGAAATTCTTTAAATAGATTGGTATACAAAGTGATCTCCCGTGGAGAACAATTTTCTCCAATAAAGATGTTTTCCACAACATTCGGTTTGGTGGAAATATCAATAGGCATGGTCTTTGAAATATATTCCATATTTCCTTTTGGAAAAATCGTATGTTTAGTAGAAGGAGCGATGGAAAAATCGATATTCCCACCGGATATCATTGAAAACTCACCATTCTCCATCCTGTCTAGATCTGGAAGAAAGTAAGATCTATGATGCATGTGTTCCCAAGGATGATCCAGACCAATGATGGCTTCTGGGATAGCCTCGTCAGAAGGAAAAACAATATCCAAGTAGTCAAAAGAATGGGTGGAGTGTACTGACCATGCAAGTGCATAATCAAAATATGACTCAGCTAAGACTGACGAAGTCAAGATGTGATCCATTGCATCATTTTGTGATGCTTGGTATGCCACTTCTGCAATGGATGGGGGCACATTCAGTTCTTGTTGATTCAGAAGAATCCACGGACTAGTCGTTTGACTAATCGTAAAAACTTCCTGAGATGATGTATCATTAGAACTCATAGAAACAATGTAATATAGAGGAGCGGGTAGGTCAAATGTGCCCATCAACGATGAATACATACCTACTCCTAAGCTCTCATTGGGCAGTCGAGCTTGATCAATCAAAGGGATATTAGAATCCGATGAATTTTTTTCGTTCTTCTGAGTGAAGGATAGTTGATCAGCTATGATGATCTTACCTTCGTGGGGGAACATGAGTACTCAGAAAACAAAAAATGGGATAGCTTGCATCACATATGTCCAGCTTCTTCCCAACAACAAGTTGTAATCAAGAGAAGCATCTACAACTTCTACCTCCATAGACACTACCTTATTGGCAAGTTGAATCTTGAATGCTGGTAAGACTCCATGCGGACGGCAAGACTTTCTGTCAAACGTGGTATGTAGTGTAATTGAATGGGCTAACTTAGGAGAACCCAAGGCTTTACAACATGATATATGAATTACTCACATCGATGCACCTTCATCTACGACCGTTGGTCCAATAGTCTTCGGACCATGGACTACTTCAATCTCGAAGGAAACGTGATACGGAAACTAGGGTTTGATATTGGACATATCAAATCTAGCTAGCATATTGATGAGTCCATACTACCTATTTACGCTAGAAGTGCATTCCACTACGAAGGGAATATTTGCAAAACTTCTAGTGCAGACATGGCACATGGCGTTTAGGATAGGTCCTCCACAACATATTAGTTGGGAGCACCCCACACATTAGGGTTGTGCACAGCCCATTTGTAGACACCCTTTGGTATCTTCGGCAAAGGCTCTGCTGGCCTCTCGATGCGGAGAGGAACAGATGTTTCAATAACCTCCTTATCTTTTTGCTTCATTTCCTATTTATAATTCCTAGATCTTGTTTGCAACAAGGTGTGTGAGTTAACCATGTTTATATATGATTGATTAGTTGATGTGGCACAATGAGTGCCCCCAGTATTAGAGTTGCCAGAAGTTAGGCCTTGGCCTTTGGGAAATGAATCCTTCAAGACAGTCGGCTTCTTTTCACGCAAAATCTTTTGAGATTCTGTGATAAGAGGGCATTGGTGAGTAAGGTGATCATCCTTACAAATCTTGCAAGGAAACTTGACCATATTTTTGTCTCTCTTTCCCTCCTCAAAATTTTCAGTGTTTTGGGGATTTTGATTTACCTCCCCTTTATTACCCTTCTTCCTGGGTTGTCGAGGACCCTTTTGGTTTGTCTACACACTCTATACAGATTTAGACTGTGAAGGGGAGGCCACAACTGTAGTTTATTCCATTGTTGATTTCTTTATAGAAAGTGCATGGACTTGTTTCGTTAAGGCCTCCAACGTGGATGAGTCGGTCGAACCAACAATGCCATCGGCATGAGGTCCGGGTTTGGGATTACCAAGATCTATATTAGATCACGGTGCGTCAGGTATGATCTCATAAATGATCCCACACTGAGCATAGACTAGGTCTAGCTACTAGGTCCTTAGAATTGCTTCCTCTTCAGATGTTACCCCAGAATTTGAAACATCTTTAGAGACGTAAGGGAGCAATGATTTCAAATACCACTCCAAAAGAAACTCTAGTGGAATCTTAGCCTTGATGATCGTCTCTTCCGTCTTCGCCACTCCGGAATGTGATCAGAAAGGTGAGTGGCTTTGTTATGTCTAAATGTAGAGAGAAGGTTCGTGCTAGCATCATACCGGATGGGAAGCTGGAAGTGGTTCAGAAATACTGTCTCTAAATCCCAAAAGTTATCGTATGCTGCAGCCGATAATTCAATGTACAAATTAGATGCTACACTCATTAAGGTTCTATGAAATAGCCTCAATTTAATTGAGTCATTGTTTAATGAATTCGAGGAGAACCAGAGATGAAAGGTTGTAACATGGTCTCCAGGATCTTCACCAGTCTTACCTTTGAACTTTCGAATGTTCAAAGGAATCTTGGTTGCGACCGGAGTCCAAGTAGGGTTATGATGTACTGGATCATTCATGAGTTTCAAAAGGTATGGCAAGTTCAAAGTTTCCAGAAACAACAAACAAGGTTTCACCAATGGCATACTATGTGGAGGACTTTGGTAATGGGAACCACCCAAAACTTGGCTCCTATAAGGTTGGTTCGGGTTTCCCCCAGCCACTGGTTGTGAAGAAGAAACATTTTGAAAGTTGCTCCAACCATAGGATAATGGTTTACTTCCTTATGGTGTCGTCCACTACGGCTAAGTATGAGTGCCTCCAAATGGAGGGTTGGTATAACTATTACTGCCCATTCCACAAAACAGTGAAAAGGAAGTACTCCCTACAGGTAATTTTGAAGTCTGTACATTGGACGATTGTGCATTGAAACCTATGAAGGGGTTATAACCCAGTATCGATGCAGTAGATGGAGCAGTCATTGAGCCTACAAAAGGTGTTGAAGGAGGGATGTGTCCTCTAAGCCAAGGAAATCCTTGATTAAATGGAGCATAAGTAGGGTTAACTTGGATTTGTTGAACAAAGGGGGAAGATTTGAAAGACACCGAGGGTATCCCTGTGAAAGGAATGTTGGATGGGCCAGTGGAGGATCTAAAAGGCATATATGTCGTCGTACCTTGAGTATCTGACAAACCTGAAGGACCAACATTAAATCTAAATGAAGTGCTCGGGGTAGAAGTGAACTGTGGCGAGCTCGGTGTGGATGTGTTTACATGAGGAGGAGATACACCTCTAGTATAATAGATGAAGTGGGAGTCCGGGGAACTCCCGATCCATTCCTTGTGTTTTCCATAACAAAACCAGGTGTGAACCTGTATAAACTCAATTCAGGTATCCCTAAAGAGACAACTCTTTCTAGTAAAGGGTCGTTGGGTCCAGTTAATGGAGGGTTGAAGGGTGTTTCAAAATATTCACTAGTCAAGTATTCAACCTCAATATTTTCTTGAACCGGTTGGGTTTCATAAATGATGTGTGGCTCTCTAAGAGGTTCAGCTGTACTTGTGAGTTCGAATGAACCACGCGAGTCAGTTCGGCATCATTGATGTGGTGGTGGAGGCTACACTGTGAGTGGATGAAGGTTTCCCAACCTTCAAGACCTGCGAAGAGGTAAGTCCTCCACACTTGTAAAAATATAAACTAAGTACTAAACCTAGTGGCCACTAAAATAGCGAGGAACAAACAACACGCCACTATAAAATTTTCCTAAAGTAGTCAAGACCTGGAAAACAAAGATTATACTCTCAAAGGAGAGTCTAGAATGATTAGGGCCCATAACTAACCAGTAGAGTAGCGAAGAAAAGTTAACCAGAGTCCACAATACATCGTCTCTAGGTGCAAGCGTTTGAATCACCATTCGCCCTCCCAAATGATTGTAAGGGATTTGTTCCCATGTCTATCCTATGTACAGTGGAAATATCCTTCCAATGTCACCTGTGTAGAGCCCTATAGGTCAAAAGATGCTAAGGGCTACCACAATTGGAGAAAGAGTCCAGGGGGACAGTCGCAGGTCCAACCAAGACGCATGGGAAGGGTAACTAATCCCAAAATACAATAGTACACAAGGCACTAATGGATCCATGTACGCGAATCAGATCTGGTGTATACTCGAAAGAAAAGTGGGGGGGGTATCCCCAACAAACCAATCTCACACGACCTCATGTTTAACTCTGGTTTGATTAGAGCTTCCCAGAACACCTGCACAAAAATGGATTTACCTAAACGATAGTGTTACTACGATTTTAAGGTTTGAATGGTTTTGGAAAGTTTAAAGTGATGTATTCCAAAACCCTAGCCTGGACTAGTTGATTTTGTGTAACCTAAAAAAGATAAAGTTACTAATGAATTTTATTAATGATTCTTTTTAAAGGTTGTATTACTCAAAAGGGTAGTGCTCTTGTGTGCATGATGGTTGCAACTAAAAATAAAGTGTACATATTGAAAGTGATATCTTCACAATTTTCTAACTTGTCTTTCAAAACATAAGATGCAAAGCAAACCTAAAATCCAACCACAAATATTTTTTTATTTTTCAAAGAAGAAAAGCAATAAACAACTTCTAACTACTTTGAAAAAGAAAGAGAAAATTCTTTCCCTAAAGGAAATGTTCTTTTCGATTCGGTTTTTCTTTACAAGTAAAAGAAAAATGCAAATAACTTATGAACAAACAAGAATGATCAATAATGCAAGCAAAGGAAAAACTGGACCCAAGTCTATAACAATCAGAACTTCACCAACACAAAGTACTGAAAAAGACCAACCCAACAAGTTGCTACATAAACCCTAAAATTAATGATGCTATAAGAACCAACCGATATAAAAGACAAAAAGAAAATGAACCACAAACATATAACAAAATGCTCTCCAAACAACCGGTGAGTACAGAGGACTAGAGCTAAGCATCCACCAAATAGAGTATGGGATAGAAATACCTAAGGAACCTTCAAACAAGCAAAAAGAACCAAAAGAGGACTCGTAAAGGGTTGACAAGACTCATACCACTGCACATAAATAGTCAAGAACCTGAAATAAACAAACACACTTTCCAAACCAAAGAAAACCAACACTAGAAGGCAAACCCTAGAGAAGACAAAAATTTCCCAATAAAAACTGCGACTGTAACAACTGCAGCATGCGGGTACTCGCAGATACAGTATTGGGAAACTCACGGGTGTAGGGTAATAACCGCGACTGTAAGTATAACGGACTCGCGAGTGTGCTCTGATAAAAGTTTAAAAATAAAGTAGACTGTAGACCAGACCATAAAGAGTCGAGCAAAAAGGATAACAAATGTCCCAAAATCTTCACAAAGATCTAACACAATGATAAAATATGAAAGAAAATACCCTCAAGCATCCCACAAAGTAGAAAACAAGTGCTCCCTAGTGGAGTCATCAATTCTGTTGTTAAGGAAATTATCCAATAGCAGGGGAGAGACTACCAACATACTTATATGAAAATTCAAATATACAATGTTCTACATATACATATAGTAAGAAAAGAGATTATGGTTAGAAGGATGTGTACCTTATTCAGAAGGTTGATCCAAGTCTTTCTCCTTCTTGCTCTTCAAAGCAACAATCTGCAAAACAACCCCAAACCTTCCTCAAACCAGTTTGGCTACAAATAAACAGATTGACATTTACAATAACATGAAACATCAACTTGTAATCAGATTTGTAACATATAAGAACAAATCATATTGGGAAAAGAAGAATACTTTATCTTTATTAATGCATAGGACAAGTACATAAATTGTACCAGACTGGAACAAGCACCATCGTAACCAGAACCTAAGTTCCTGCTCCTCTCTCTTGAGTTTGAATTCCTCCAGCATTACATTACCAAAAGTAGGCTCTCCTTCTCCAAGGCCTTCCTCTTTTATTTATGGAAATAGGCGGAGGATAAATTCAGAGGGTGGTTGGAATAGGTAGTTGAGGAAGTTGGAATAACTCCCAAAACTAATCCATAATTAGTGTTCTTATATATATTTTTTGAGTTTTCTTAAGATACCCACGACTATGATATAAGGAAACCAGCGAGTGACTCGCAGCTATCCCAACTTGCACCTAGCGGGTGCAGCTTTTCAAAAGATACTCGCGGGTTGTCAGCATAGACACCCGTGGCTAACCCGCATGTTGGAAAGCATAAGAGTCGCGATTATTCTCTAAAGTAGGAAGAAAAAATATGTTTTGGGGAAAGGACTACAAGGCTCATCTCTAAGTCATCTAGGTTCAAGCAAGCTCTTCCATCCATAGTGTCCTTTTGTGTGACCGACAGAGCAATGTGTTCACAGACTGAGAGGTGCTATTTTGACTGATAACAATGCTCTTGATAAAAATTCTAGCATGTTTATTGCTACATGTAAGGGAAACAAGCTCAAGGAAAGCAATATACTTAAGATAGTGAAAGATAATTATGAAATTAAGGAAATGATAAAAGAAATGGGAAGCATGAGAATAATAACATCTCTATTTAAGGTTGAAAAAATTAATATATATGTGTGTTGGCTCGAAGATAGACGATCAATGTGTTGTAGGATAATAGTGCAAGTAAATGGAGAATATGGAAGAAGTGATTGAAGATTGTCATGCAAAATATTATTGACAATAAATATAGAAGGTTGCATGAAGGAGGAGAAAAAATCATTTGGGGTTATTTGTTTTTTGAAGATATGATTTGTTTAACCATGAATATAGAAGATAAGAGAAAGACGTTAGATATCTCAATCATTTGGATGAACTCTCAAGATAATATGGACATTGAATCGTCCATGTGGATTGACTTGAAGGGCCAGTAATTCATAGGAGATGCTCACAATGAAAGAGTTAAATAATGGTGATAATGGTAGAAATGACAAAAAGTACACTTAGAGTAATTGATAGAGTCCATATGGAACCTCATTGTGCTCGAAAATATATGAAGTTGACAATGATCGTTGAAAACACAAGATAGATATATAGATATAAAGAAATCTAAGAAAAAGTTTAATATAATGCCACGTAACACGCATGTTAATGGATCTTCGTGATGTAAATCACTTCGCAATTAGATGTACTATTAAGGAACTCTATGTAACTTCGCTAGTTTAAACCTCAACTAGCCTTGTGTGCCATGTGTACATGGATATCCTTAGATATTATACTGAAAGCAAACAAAAATCAACCTCGTATGGCATCAGTATGAGACCATTTGTCATTTCCACCATATTAAAAAACAAGCATATGGTCACATAATATGCGCCAACATGAGGATGAGGTTGGAGAATACGATGCATGAGGATCCAATCCGCTCGATGTTGTACCCTTTCTTATCCAACGAAATTTTACGGAATCTAATGACCTACAGATCGACATACTCAAAATTGCTGCCAACCGTTAGATCGACATACTTAAATCTAATGACCGACAGATCCTCGTGGAGTCTACGACATGTGAAAACCCTAATGGAATCGTTGCCAAGTGTAGTCTCCAGCTAACGGCTAGATTTGAATCAAGAATGTCTGCCGGAAATTTCCCTAATTTCGTAATGTTCTCGATGATTGTAAGCTCAGGTGATACTGAGACGAGATCAGGGAAGACATCTAGAGGTTTCTTATCCAACGAAATTTTACGGAATCTAATGACCGACAGATCGACATACTCAAAATTGCTGCCAACCGTTAGATCGACATACTCAAAATTGCTGCCAACCGTTAGATCGACATACTTAAATCTAATGACCGACAGATCCTCGTGGAGTCTAGGACATGTGAAAACCCTAATGGATTCGTTGCCAAGTGTAGTCTCCAGCTAACGGCTAGATTTGCATCAAGAATGTCTGCCGGAAATTTCCCTAATTTCATAATGTTCTCGATGATTGTAAGCTCAGGTGATACCGAGACGAGATCAGGGAAGACATCTAGAGGGTGTTATTAATAATATCATACAAGAATTTTATTTGCAGATGCAAGCAGGACTGGTTTCGTGAATTCGAAGGTATGGAATTTGACATGGTCGCATAAGGCTTGTGGGAATTATTTCCATAATATTGTACAAGACATTCAATTGAAGCAGCAAGGAGCATTGATTTCGTGAATTTGAATGTATGGAATTTGATATGGTTGTGTAAGGTTAAAATTTTGACATTGATTAAATAGCAAGCCATATTAATATTAATAATATGGCTTATACACATCAACCATATGCTACACATTTAAATGTGGTTGATATGATGAGCGTATATAAACCATATTATTAATATTAATATAGCTTGCTAGTTGATAGTTACTTGCGGGGAAATATTGTTGAATTTTAATTATTATTTATTATAAGAAATAATAATTAATATTATTTTGATAGCATTCTTCCATGACCAGATTCGATTTGTTCAAACGTCCGTACATATATTTTAGGGTTTTGATGTCCCTTTGTAGGAGGTCGCCACCAAAAGTTGTAATATTGTTTATTGACGTCTATGTAGCCATTTCATTGGAAAACTGGAGATGACTACTATTCTTCCGATAGGCGGCAGCTCCTCAATTTTATATCGAAATATTTCATGTCCTCTTGGTGTATGATGTATCCAATCTTCCAATCTCACCTTCCAGCAATTTCATGAATTTTGACCTTTACATTGAAGTGTACGGAGTAATAAGAAGGCAGAACGCTTCCACATTTCTGGTATATGTTCGTATAGTCTGACTTGATTAAGATGGCCTAAACATTGCATTTAATCATTTTTTTTAAAATCAACTTAGTCAGTCTCAAACCAATGATTACATCCATAGGTGTTTATATCTTAGAATTTGGGGTGGACTACTATCTATGTTTCTTTAGATTGAAGGAGGATGGTACAAGTATACTTTCCAAATTGATTTTATGGGCATAGTTCAAAATTCGAAATAAACAATTATAAAAAAAATTGGATAACAGTTAGTGACAAACAACCCACGAAATAGGCTACTGAAGCATAAAAAATAGATGATTACAACTAAGGATGGGGACCAAGTAATAAATAAGTTGTTCATGACAATTAACTTGTGACCTATCAGTGTTCACTACCACAAGTTAAGTTCCAGTGAAGGTGCTAATTATCCTCCTATAATTGTCTTGATTGTGAACTCATAAAGCAACAAACAAGGAGTTGAAGTTCTAATTGTTTAGATTTCAAGGCCAAATCTAATGATTTTAAGAAACTGAGTTTCTATTTGAATGGTTATCAAGTTGTTCTGTTTTATCATCAATCACTTGCTTGTTTAATAGTTTATATTTTTATCTTCCTCATGTGAGGGTTTATCAAACAATAAACACAATAATTAATGTTTATGGATATTTTAGTCACATTCTAACTTACTTTAGATTAAAATTTCAATATATATAGCTTAACATCTAAATGTATATACCATTAATTTCTTTAATGTATTTAATATTTATTTCTCATATGTTTTGTTATTTTCTCTAATTACGCCGTAGGCATTCACCAACGAGAAGCGTAACCATCCAGGTCGACTAGATTCCTTACTCATAGAGTGAATGAAATGTTGCCACGTGGATGGTGCTTCTACCAGGAATTTTGTTGTAGCGCTCATCTGCTCTGGCCTTCTACCAGAAATTTTTTTGTAGTGTTTATCTTCTCTAGCCGTCTGGTTTTTATCCTCAGGTGGCAATTCATTTGTCTCGAACAAGAACCAAAGGAATTTTTCGCGAAATCAAAATCTCTGGAACCCTCCGCATAAATTTTGCGATATGGAACTTGGAATCTAGAACTGTTGGAGTCGGTAGAGCCTGAGTTGCTCTTCTCCTTTCTTACCCTTATCCAAATGCCTTTCCACCATTTCAAACCAAGCAGAACATGTACCTTGCAAGTAATATGCTGGACATAGTATACGAGAAAGAGCATTATCGCTCACAGTAGAAGAAGCGTCAAGTTGCTGCATGTAGAAAATTTTGAGATCTTCTGGGCCACTGATGTGCAGTATCTTCCAAAGCGTAAGCAGACGAAATAATGGTAGTGGATTCTCTTGGCCTTATTCCATGTGGATGCCCCTTTTCTCTATCTAATTCAAATAATACAAGTTTTTTGTGCCTGGAAATCATAGTCTCACTTGTGGCTGTGGCAGCTTTTGCTGCTCCACCGTGGGTTTTAATGACAAAGAACTGAACCCAGTTGATAAAATTGGGGACAAATACAGAAAGAAGGAACTTTGTTTTAAATTCGTTTGGAGCACCAGGGAAAAGGGGTTAACGTATTTTTGAATTTCTGCCAATTGAGGGCATACCTTGTCTTGGCTTTGCAATGCCAAAAAATAATAAGAGCATGTATGGAGACAATTAAATGAGCATAAAGGAGAAGCAATTAAAGTTGGAAACATTGAGAAACTTAATTGTTTCTTTTCTGCTGGCCTCGAGTTTGCTGAAGTGGAGTAAGCATAAAAAATTGTATAGAGATATTTGGAGTCTCTGTACTCTGACATCATCCAGAAGGGAGTGACAGAGAACATTTTGCAAATGGTATTAGACAGAAAATGGCAGACTCTCTTTAGGAAATAAATTTATCAGCATTTGAAATCGTTATAAATTTAGGGTCCTGATTGAAACATCTCAAACAGACTATAAAAGAAATAATATGTCCAAATTGAAAAAGTAATAATAAATTAGCACAGTAACATTTTAATCCTGCATCTATTATGGGTGGCTTTAATTTGACTGAAGTGGTCAGATGCTAAGGAATTGGTCAGATGCTGACTTCTTTGGCACAGCCGATAGGCGACTGCACAAGTCGGTGAAGAGTGGTCAGTGGACTATTGTTGAAGATTGGCTGATTATGCTGATGAAAGATGTTATGGATGACATAACATATTCTTTAGAGGGTAAATTTCCTCTTGTTAGTGCCCAGGTTGGCTTCACATTCAGGTCAACAAAAGCATGCATAAGTTTATCAGCGCTTTTCATTCGAGAAAAAAAAATGAGTAGTCTTTAATATTTATTTGTAGGTCTTCATCCTTGCGTTATTTACCCATGGCTGGATTTATTTCTAGTGTAGCGGAACAAGTCATTGGAAGATGGAAAACATGTCCACATAAATACTTGGTTTGCATTCTCTACACAACCACAATTTGCATACAAGCTCACGAGCTTGGTTTCGAAAAACAAGTCTCACTCAAACCCACTTACCAGCATGTGAACGTGGACCTGTTTTCCATCTTCCAATGACTTGTTCCGCTGCACCAGAAATAAATCCATCCATGGGTAAATAACGCAAGGATGAAGACCTACAAATAAATATTAAAGATTGCTCATTTGTTTTTCTCGAATGAAAAGCGTTGTTAAACTTATGCATGATTTTGTTGAACTAAATGTGAAGCCGACCTGGACACTAATGAGACAAATTTATGGTGCAAAGAATCTATTTTTTCAGTCAAAATATATTTCATCAGCATAATCAGCCAATATTCGACAATAGTCTATCGACCACTGTTCAATGACTTGTGTAGTCTCCTATCGGCTATGCCAAAGAAATCGGTGTCCAACCACTTCCTTAGAAGCCGACCACTTCAGCCGAATTAAATCTGACCAGTCGATTCGACATGTCTCATGGGAGTCACAGCTTCAAAAGATACTCTTGCAAAGTCTTTTCGCACACGAAAAAGAAGCTTACGAGAACCCATCGAATAAGCATCTAGTCAAATTGACCACATATTGACCAAGTCTACTTGACCACCATAGTATTTCCATCAATCATTAGTCTTCCCATCGACTGATAATCTGATCAATCACCACAATATGATCCTAGTTCATGTGTGGGTGATTTGTCTTGTTGTGAGCTTTATTCATAAGTAAACAGTATAGATTCAAAGCACAATACATGGAATAAAAAGCTGCAATGAGCATGGAGATACTGACTGCAAGCCTATGGCATGTGGATGTTCACCAACAGCCCATCGAATAGTGGGAGAATGAAGTTGATCAAAACGTTGATGAACTATGGCATATTATTGTAATGGCTCTTTAAAGCTGCAATATTTTTATAAAGTATTCATGAGAATAAACGTACAAGGAATTTGACTTTTGAGTATGTTAGTAAATCTCGTCGATATGGTGGTCAACATATAAAATTTTTGGTTGATACTAAATCAGTCGAGTGAATTATGGTCGATATCCAAACTAGTCGATATTGTTGTAGTCGATATCACTTGATGCCACTTTATTTTTAAAAGGGTTGGAAGTGTATATGGTTGGGTCATTACTTAAAAATATGGTCGATGTAACATGGTCGGACTTGTAGTTTGAGTCGATACATCATATGGTCGGTATCTTCCTTTGGTCGAGCTCGACATCTTATTAAGGTCCCAATTGATCTTGTAAAGGTCAAATTTTGGCAGCATTGTTGGGTTCATGGAGCGGGTTTAGAGTAAAGAAAGAGTCAATGTAGAGTATTGGTCAAAGCCCATCTGAATATTGAGTTCCAACTTCATTCCCAACATATTTTTAGGTCTTCCACCAACATGGCATTGGAGTCGGGAATGCAAACAATGTTGAATGGAAGCTTAATGGAGGAGAATGTGATGATCTCCCTTCTGCGCTCCCACGAGGAACATAAAATGCATAGACAAAGTATCAATTATTTTGGTTGCAGACAGATCAAAATCGATCAAATTTCACAAGTTGAAGTATTCCATAGACCAAAATAAAATAAAAAAATATTAATGGACAAGCGATACATAACCGAGGATCATCATAAACTATTTTGAGGCATGTCGTTGCGCGACCAAAGCTCTTACATGTGTCTTGGTATCTCTCAAGTGAGACAACCTTCCTCAAACAAATACCTAAGTAGAATTGGATCACCACCAAAAGAAGTCGACGATTAAATGCTTAGAACTTTATTGAAATTATCGACCACCAACAAGATCCGACAGCTGCATAATGGTCAATCAATGACCGACTGGTCAGAGTTACTATCGACAATATTGGGTCGTGGGAGGTTGGTTGGTTGGCATTGCACTGGTTGACTAGGTATTTGCAGTCGATGACAACATGGAGGAAGTCGACCAGTGCAGCGTGACTTTTCATCCACTTGGATGATAAACTCTCCACCATCATTTGTATGCATGTGGTTGATGGTCCGACAATTGCATAATGGTCGATTAATGACTGAATGGTCGGAGTTACTATCAACAATATTGGGTCATGGGTGGTTGGTCGGTTGGCATTACAATGGTCGACTAGATATTTTCAGTCAATGATGACATGGAGGAATTCGACCGGTGCAGCATGAATTTTCATTCGTCGACCTTCGAATTGGAAAAGGTGGCAAATCGGTCTATATTTTAAGTTATGGTCGATCTTGACAATTGGTCTGTATTTTAAGCAAGTTCAACTACCGGCTATTTTTTCAAAGTATGCAACCATCGATCGATTCTAACGTCGACTAATGCACAAATATACTCTTGCTTGTCGTAGGAATGTATTTATAGCTATTTGTCAACTATCAACTATGTGTCGGCTATCAACCAACAACAGTTGTGATCAACAAAAAGTATCAATTGCATGACCATGAAGATCACGCCTTTACCATTTGGTATTTGATATATTAAAATTTGAAGATGATCGTGGCTAGTGACTAACCAAGACGGTGACGATTAGTGGAACTGTTGCCGACTTGATTTAATGTCAAAATTTCAACAAGACCCCGCTGTTCTTGCACTATATTTTCCTACTCCACCTGGACCTTGAGGGACTTTTTTATACTTCCAAACCATCCACCCTCTCCTTCAGCTACATTAATCTTAGTTACAGCTCCTTTATGCAATCTTATTTTATCTGGGACCTGTCCCTTATCTTTATCGATGACTCTATAATGAGCTTCAACAAGGCGGTAAGATAAATATTCCATAGGTTTAAAGTGTGCTCCATCTCGACCAACTCTCCTTCGTAAATTAATTATAGTGTTTAGGATTCCCCCGGGATCCCAAGTGCAACTCCTCTCTCTTCGACCAACTCATTTTTCGACGTGTATCAAGATGACCTATGCATAGAGGTCGACCATGTAAGTTGACATGCCTTCGGTTTTTTTTTCAACTACATCATTGTTGTGCGTCGCCTTATATTGAAAATGTATTGTAAAAATGGTTCAAATTGTATTAAATTATTACAATAGTCATCATGGTCGACAAAGTATTCAAATATTTGTTTTTTTGGTCGGAGTTCGAAGTTGTCGAACTAGTCACGTAAAAGTATGTGTCGATATTTTGGAGGCACAACTTGATAAGTTTTTGGTCTAAGTTCGACATGTTCAAGTGTATTTTTTCAAACTATGTAGCCATCGATCGAGTCCATCATTGACTTATGCACAAATATCCTCTTGCTTATCATAGGAATGTGTTGGCTATCGACTATGTGTCAGCTATCGCCTATGTGTCGGCTATAAATTAAAGAGTTATAAATTGTTGTTTTTTATATATTCTTAAATCATTTTTTATTTATATTATTGAAGGAAAATTTGTATTATTTTTGTATATTTACAATTTTTCAGTTAACTAAGTTAGTTTTTCTACAAATCTCTCAAAACATATGTTTCATGTATGTGCAGTCATTAATTTATATGAAGAAATGTGTAAGGTATCTTACATTCTTATTAGTATTGAACCTATGTTACTAATTAGTATTTAACATAGCGTTAACTTGGCAATCAATATCTGTGAAGAAGCTCTACAAGGAGGCCTTACAATTATTATGGTAAAAATAATGACCTTTGTGAGAAAATGAAACATGTGTTTATTGGTTGTTTGAACCTTAAATCATGGTACTACCAAATTTGACATTAGAAGCTCTATAAGGAGGCCTTGCGATTATTCTGGTAAAAATAATGACCTTTGTGAGAAAATGCAATGTGTGTTTATTGGTTGTGTGAACCGTAGTACCAAATTTGACATTAGTTAGGTGTGTTTATAAAAGGGTGCAATGAGTGGTAAGCATTTGCATGTAAAATTTTTGTAAACCAAAGCTAAGTACATGGGGACTAAAATTTCTCATAAAAAAATGTCATTTACTCGAGTTTTAGTCTTCCATGCATTTGGTGAAGTGTGACAACCAACAATCTTGATAAGTAAAGGTTTGAATTTCCTATTAGGGTGTTGTCAAGCAATAAATAAATGGGATTTTTCCATCATTCTCCCATGTTTGTTTCTCAAAGGGAGGGTGCTTTTGGCATCTAAAACTAGGAATCCTCAGAGTGACATGTCTCAAGAGTGATAACATATTAACTCCAAACCTTGAAGCCCAATATTGATAGATATGAATAGATTCCAGGAGTGGGATAAGCGGATTTTTGGGAAAGTAAGTCATTGACTTTAGCTTAAAAAACATGAAGGCTTTCTATTTAAAAAAAAAGTAAAAATTTGACTCTTATGAACTCTTTTGTCCTAAATAAATTGACAATCTTCTACCATTCAATATCCATATTCACCAATATCTATATTATTGACCTTAGAGTTTCTAAAAGGTATATCTATAGAAAAACAATAGAGGAGGTTTACAAGGCATGACTTAGACATACTTGGATTTTTGTCAAGGAAGTCATTTTTTCATAAAGTTTATCATTATCATTATAATTATCTCCACATTTAACATGATTCTATTATTACTTTGAGATATTTTATGGATCAATCATCTTGTAACCTTCACTTTCATCTTGCATAGTTTAGTGTCTATTCTCACCATATGAGATTGGACATTGATCAACCATCTTGTAACCTTCATTTTCATCTTGCATAGTTTAGTGCCTATTCTCACTATTAAGATTGGACATTGATCATCACATACATTGTGATCAATTTATATATAAACTATGTAATAAGCAGCAACCTTGAATCAAAAGAACACTTCATTTTCTCTCATTTTACTTACTTAGGTATTGGTATACATTAAACATTAAGATCGAGGATTCAATATGAAAACTATAAATAAATCTAATTTAATCTAGGACTCTTGCATTAATATAGTATTATTTGGGAATTGAAAAATATACATTTTCAAAGAAGCAGTCCACCTCAAATATCTTCTACAATCCAATGTTATAATTATCACTTTTTCTCCATCTTAAATATTAAAAGAAATTACTTTTTCAATCTTTTCTCATTGAAATTATAACCAATCTAAAATTTACATTTTTTTTATTTTTAATCTTTAATTTATTTCAAATTCATATACTTAATTTTTTTTAAATCACTTTCATTTTATTTATTTTTTAACTATTGCTTCCCCAAGTATGAGAATCCAAAGTTGATATTTGAGCATAAGATATTTTGAGATTTGTTTTTAATTATAAAAATAATAATTTTATATTTTATTTGTTATCATAAGAAAATAAAAATAAACATATCAATATTCTTGCAAGGTTTATGGGCATTTAAATATAATATATTTTTAATTTATTAGGGATTGAGATCCAACAACTTGAAGGGAAAACTTCAAATCTTTCCGAGCTTTTGCACCTGGCTTTGTGGCAATAAAAATACACATAATATATGTAGTTTTCTTCTTATTATCTTCCTAGCTATGGAAAGGTAATTGGATGTCTGGAAATGAGTTTGTTAGTTACATCGTTAGATAGATATGTCCTTGTATTCCACTTACCTAATTCGTCAAGCGAGTAAGGGGATATAAGGACATGTCTAGATAATCCTCCTCCACTTATTCAAGCCCCCAAATTTAAGAACTCAGCCTCACCCTAGGCTGTAGAGCACCTGTAGAGATGGCAATCGAATTTGAATCTGTCAACATGATTGAATTTAGAGGGTGTGAGGCTATATTTTTGAGTTAAATGCATTAAAGGGGTGATCACAGTTGACTCAAATTAATGTTGGAGCTATTTTCAAAGGCTGTATATTTATTATGATTGAATGATCGTCCATGAATTTGTAAAAGATCGACATTAAATATTTGTAATACCAACTTTCCATGGAGGCTATATTTTTGAGTTAAATGCATTGAAGGGATGATCACAATTGACTCAAATTACTGTTAGAGCTATTTTCAAAGGCTGTAGATTGATTATGGTTGAATGATCATCCATGAGTTTGTCAAAGATCAACATTAAATATTTGTAATACCAACTTCATGGTAATGGTATTGATCATTTTTTACACAGTCAGGAATAATCAGTCCATTTATCTTCTATTTAAATAGAGGATGAAGAAGAGAAAGGGGTTGTATTCTTGTAGATTAGATCCCTAGGCTTAGAGTGCTTCGATCCTGGGATATTAGGGGATTATTTGATGTCATAGTGCCTTCCATCTACTTTCTACTCTGTATATTGGGCTATTATATCAATGTTGCAACCAGAGGTCTTTTGTGTACTGGCTTGACTTTATCTTTTGTGTGGATTTTGGTTGTTCACCAGGAGTTTGATTTGGTGGAATTCAGTAGTGTGGATCCTGCTGCCCCTTGCTATATTGTGCAAGAAATGATGTATCTGTGATCATTGTCATAAGACTATTCTGTTATGAAGCTTTGAATAATAATATTGTTGGTTATAACTTATGTCTAATTACATGGTTCATGATATGTTCTTGGTTGTGCAGAAAAATTTATTGGATTAAATTACTTCCATCTAGTATTGATATAAAGTCTAATTGAGTTTAATTGGTAGGGCTTACTTTTTGCAATCCCCTGCTAATTTTTTCATCATTTCACCTTCAAACTCTGTCTTCACATGAGACTCCATAACTCAAGAGAAAAAGGACCAGTCTAGTTGGATCCTATTATCACGCAACTTGTAGTTGTCCCTTTGAGATGAGTCCTATTCAGGATGGTAGAGGAGCTATGAAACTAAAGAGGTGATCTAAGATTCTCCCCGGAATGGATCGGTTGTCATGCCAGTCAAGGTTCAACAAGGGACACCAGCATTCTTCTTCATGCTCAATGTAGCTGACACGAACTAGCCATATTTTCATTCTGTGATGCTTGGACAAGCTCCAGCCACTTCAAATCAACAACACCAATGGAGAATTCACAACCTTATAGCCAATCCACACATTGCATCTCAATACATGGACAATAGGTTCAAAATATTCCTAGAAGAGGTTCTTCAAAAAGGACTTTCTACAAAAACTACTGGTGCAGGTTGGTAACAAATCATATTCCCATCAAAGCTCAATGTAGTCAAAACCTAAAATGCCCCTTCCTAATATTTATATTTTCCATGTAGGTATGAACGGTGTTGATGGATTTGTAACTTCGGAATGTATTTCACATATATGTATATTGTATTCCTATAGAGATGTTATTATTCCTCTATATGGAAGTGGTTGTATTCCTATAGAGATGTTATTATTCCTCTATACGGAAGTGTCGTCATTTATATTGTAAATGTCGTAGCTTATACTTGATGGGTTATTAGACCACCTTATTGGGGTCGGCCCTGTATAAGTCATATGGGTCGAAGGGTTATTAGACCACCCTAGTGGGGGTCAGCCATGTGGGTCAAAGGGTTATTAGACCACCTTATTGGGTGTCGGCCCAGTCAGCATTGTGTTATGTGGTTAAGTTAAGGCCGACCTAGTTGAGTAAAGGTCAAGTCAAGTTAGTGTATAAATAGAGAGTGTGTCTCTCTCATTTTACACATTCTATTCTCTCACTCACACTTGGGAGAGTGGCGCACTTGTGGAGGAGGAGGCTCTACTGCTATGAGAAGACTATCTCTTGTATTCTAGTTGTATCATTGCTCTATCTATCTCTGAGGAAGTTATTGGGGTTTTTCACCTTTATGGTTTTCCCCAAGTAAACTCTGTGTCTCTTGTGTGCTTGCATTATTGTGTCCATGATTGATATGCTGTAGATTTGATGTACATGTTCTTCTCTCAGTTAAGATCCTAGATCAGATTGAAGTAAATTCTAAAAATTTAACATGGTATCAGAGCTAGCCTGAAAGAACGCATGATATGGCATGTATGACACTTGTTGCACTTACGATGCTAGGGCTTGATATAGAAAAAACCAGTCATCATAGCACTTTCGCTATAAATCCGTTTTGGTGAATTTTTCGGATCTGAAACTTTCACAGGTCGAAGATCAGATCCACATGTACCTTGTGTCCAAAGGACAACCTCTAATTCGTTGTACATTTGATTTATGATCTGTACAATATAGGGTTTCTGCCTCTTCCATATCTGAGTCAAAATCAGGTGACCTTTGGAAAAAGGTCGTAACTTGGGATAGGAAGCTCCAAATGAAATTTCCTAAAAAGTGATAGGTAGTACACAGACTGTAATATCTCAGGAAAATTTTTCATAGGGCGATGTTGAACCAGTGACACGTGGCACACCTTACAAGTTCGCTCTCCTGTATTATCCCATAAATAGGTCACATTGCGACACTTGGCATAACTCTCTCTCAGAGAATCCAATTGAGGTCAGACCTATTGGGATGGAAAGATAATAGGTCAGGATATCTCAGAAAAACAATTTAGAGGTCGAAGTTGAACCAATGACACGTGGCACACCGTACAAGTTCCCTCTCCTGTATTATCCCATAAACAAGTCACGTTGTGACACTTGGCATAACTCTCTCTCAGAGAATCCAATTGAGGTCAGACCTATTGGGATGGAAATATAACAGGTCGGGCTATCTCAAGAAAAAATTTCAGACCCTGCGGATCGAAAAGTTCAGCGTTACACCAGAAACAATCAGGTACATATTTTTGTCAAAATAGAATTATTTTTTAGTACCTTCATTCATGGCTTTCAGAATTTAGGGCTTCGAAGAAAGTTGGAATTTTTGTAATCGGAGACCACGGATGGATGCTACTCATCAAAATTTAAATTTAGAGACCAAGATCATATTTTTTGGTTGGGAAGAAGGCCGAGCTTGATCAAACCCTAGTTCGGGACTTTGATCGGAAAGATGGAAAATTAGGGCTTCTGCAAAAATTGGAATTTTCGAAATCTGTGACCACGGCTGGAAGCTCCTCAGAAAATTCGAAGCTTAGAGTTTTGAATCAAATATTTTGGTTAGGTGAAGCTCCAGGAAACTCAAACCCTAATTCAGGGTCCTCCCTAGTGAATCCAAAAATCTAAAAGGCAATTTTGAGGGGTGAAACTTTGTAGTTTTCAAATTCTGAATATACCAGCTTGATTAGCTCATCAAGGCACATATTTCTATCCTTTTGGAAGTTTGAAATTCAAATTTTGAATTTTTGAGGTTTCTCTTACAAACCCTAATCCAGCTCCAGGTCCAGTTCTTTCAAATCAAGTGGATTGGGTTAATCCTAGAAGAAGATGGATTGGTCACTTGCATAAGTGAAGAAGTTCTTGTTTCAGAGGGAGATGAGGCTAAGGCCTTACATAAGAAGATTACAAGCGATCTCAACAGATATGACTCATCGAGGTATGTTTCAAGATTTTTTCATGATTAAGTTTATGGTATGTTTTTCTTTATGTTATTACGGTTAGTACAATCTTGATTTTAGATTTGTCGTATCACCTTAACAAAATTATGAATGCATGATAGAAGATATTCATTGGTTAGAGTGTTGACACTTATGATTGTACTAATGAATTATGGTGTTGTATGAGGTTTATGTTGTCTGCTAACATAAAAGGTATACCAAGAAAGACAAATCATGTTCTACTTCAAGAACATATGATCATGATGACATGAATGTTGGTTGTGGAGCCAGATCTTCTAGTCTCATAGATGATATTGTATCAGCCGTGTTTGTACCCCAGTTTTATATGATATGTAGGTGGACTATACAGTCACCCCAGCGGGGGGGTGTGGGGGGGGCATCGCCCCCCCACGGGGTTCTAGGGGGGACCATCCCCCCTGGCTAGGGGGTCCGGGGGCAACACCCCCGAAGAAAATTTTTGGGGTTGTTTTTGCTAGCTGTTTTTCGGGCCCATGGTTTTGGGTATCTCATGGTATTTTCCCATTGTATTTCCCTTATAAAATAAAGACATTGTAATACAGCTAAGGATGATGATGTATTAGGTTTTATGCATTTTAAAGATCTCTGAGATCAGGAGAGAGACTGTGAAACAGAGAAGAGGAAGTGCATCGGTTGCGCTACAGGTTGTATCCCTTCACCTTGCTAGATGGTAATAATAATAAGGACTGGCAAATTCAGTGTGGACGTAGCCCAAGTTGGGTGAACCACGATATATCTGTGTCTCTCTTGTAATGTGTATGTGTGATTATATTTGCATTTATGTTTATTGTTTATTGTGATTATATAACAAAATTATGAATGCATGATAGAAGATATTCATTGGTTAGGGTGTTGACACTTATGATTGTACTAATGCATTATGGTGTTTTATGAGGTTTATGTTGTCTGCTAACATAAAAGGTACACCAAGAAAGACAAATCATGTTCTACTTCAAGAACATATGATCATGATGACATGAAGACAAAAATTCATCCATTGTCATGGATCACATAGAAGATATACTTACGAGGTATGTATAACTTGGTTCTACAATGGTTAACTTATGAGACATGCAGGTTACTAGCACAAGTCATTGAAGAGAACCAAAAGACATTATGCGGGTATGTTAGACATAACTAGCTAGCATGCTAATGCAGGTATGTTTTTCCTATATCAAGCTAGAATCCTACCTTGTGTTAGGATCTTATACTATTGTGTTGTTGATATTGATTATTCATGAAGTCATAGGTTTGAATAGTCATGGTTGTATGCATATTATGTTTCCTACCATAATTGATGATATGACTAACCAGAAGAATCATGAAGGTATAGGTTTGAATAATCACGGGTTTTATGCATATTATATCTCTTATCTTGATTGATGATTTAACTAACCAGAAGAGTCCTATGATCAAATAAGAATATGTATAAGTAAAAGAAGACTTCCCTGAAACCTTGAATACTAATGTTTATTATCTGTGTTTGAAATGATCCTGACTATATATGCTTGAGATTACTGTGTTTTGATAATATTAAGATTATACTAATGAATGTTTGATTATGTATGAGACCTAGAGGATAACACAATGATGATACTAACAAGCATGCATAGGGATCGAGAATGAATATAAGTTCAAGGACAGGTAATCCAGGAAGCAAAGATCAAGAGGGAGCACACTCTAGTAGTTTCTGCAAGGATGTAGATATTCAGAGGGAGTTGACCACTTCTCACAATCCACATCAGAATGGAGTTGCAGAAAAGAAGCAAAGACTGAGAGGGAGTCAACCCAACAATCAAACAAATATAAGTATTTGAATTGTCATTTCTTACATAGTTGTTTGTTTAAATAATGTTGTATATACTGATGTTCCTACAATTAGGTTGTGTATTATGCATATTAGAATAGTTGCATTGATGAACAGTATACTACTAATATACATGGGTAAGTAGCCTATGGCACTGTACAACATTCCATTGCTACTTATCTAGAATGAAACCTCTTTGCTGACATGTTAGGAGTTGTGCACACTCTTAACAATGTTCTGGTAGAGATTGGAAGGCATCTAGAAAGTTACAGAATATGGATAAATGTTGTATTGGCTAAGATAATTGCATGACTGTATGACATATTTCTTTATGTGTAAGAATTTGTTCTGAAAACTATGAGATGTTTTCTAATCATGCAATTTAACTTGTTGTGTAGCAAAGATCGTATACCATCACCTACAAAAGAAGAACTACAACATTTGTTCAGCAACAAACTTATCTATTGAAGATATTGAATTTCCCAGGATATGGGAAGAATGCCATGATCCATCGATCATGAAGAAAGATGCTTTGGATGTGGTCCCAAGACCTGAAAGGAAGTTTGTTATGAATTCCATATGGATCTATCAAGATCAATCATGCTGCAGATGGCAGCATAGAGAAATATAAAAGTGATGAAGTGGAAGATACACCAGATGGATTTCAAGACAGCCTTCTTGAATGGTGTAGTTGAAGAAGAAGTGTATGTGGAGAAGCCACTTGGTTCTAAGACACATGACAAGGAGTCATATATGTGTAGAACTTGGTATGGTAGGATAGACAGCTTTCTATCCAGTTTGGGATTTACCAAGAGTAAAGCGGATTCCAACCTTTACTACAAGGTTGAGGAAGGCAATCCAATGATACTACTATTGTATGTGGATGACCTGTTTGTAACAGGTGAGGATAGATTGATTGCCGACACGCAACGGAACCTTGCTGCCAAGTTAGAGATGAAGAACTTGGGGATGATGCACTATTTGTTTTTGGCATGGAGGTGTGGCAGAGTGCAGATGGAATCTTCCTTGGACAAGGGAAGTATGTAGTAGAGGTCCTGAAGAGGTTCGGGATGATGCACTGTAAGGCTATGGCCACATCTATGGCATCGAGACTAAAGCTTCTGTGTGATGCTTCATCTGATCCGGTCGATGTCATGATGTATCATCAGATGATTGGGTCCCTATGTACCTAATGAACATGAGACCAGATATTTGCTTTGCGGTGAACACATTGAGCCAATTCCTGACGGATCTGAGAGATGTTCACCTGGTTGCTATAAAGCATATTCTGAGGTACCTGAAGGGTACAGTTGATTATGGGCTCAAGTATGATGTGAATCAAAAGTTTAAACCTACAGGGTTATGTTGATTCAGATTGGGCAGGCAGTGCTGTAGATAGATAGAGCACTTATGGGTGCTGCTTCAGTACGGGATTAGGTATGATCTCTTTGTTTAGCAGGAAGTAGTCCTGCGTAGCACTGAGTACAGCCGACGCAGAGCATGTTGCGACGGATGAGAAGGTTGCAGATGTATTAACCAAGCCATTGGCCAGAGTGGAGTTTGAGTACTTCAGAGAGAGGCTTGGTGCACTTTAGATCGAGGTTCCTTCCAAAAGGAAGTGATGAGTCTGGAAGATGCAGATGCACATGAGCTTTTCTGACATGGTTGATGTGTTCTCCCATGGTCGTGATGTAATTGTTGAGCCATTCTCACATGGTGGTAGATGTGTTCTCCCATGGTGTAGATGTAAGGGCTGAAGCCATTTTTCACATGGTGGTAGATGTGTTCTCCCATGGTGAAAAATTAAGGGCTGGAGCCTTCCCCAAATGGTGGTAGATGTGTTCTCCCATGTCGGTGGTGTAAGTGTTGGATGATGTGCATCTGGGCTGTGCTTCGTGGACGATGAGATGATCTGAAGAAGATGATGCTATGATTATCAGGAGGATCATGGATGATGAGCATCAGGACGATGCTCCAGTTACTGCTCTATATGTATATGTACGCATCATGTTGGATGCTAGATATGATCAATTGGATCATTTATATGTATATGTATATGTACACATAATGTTTGATGTTGGATATGATCAGTTGGATCATTTGTATGTATTTTGTGTATGGATCATGTTAAATGCTTGGACCATGTATCTGTATATGTATTAGGTGGATACATTGTATGATCAGGAAGATCATGATATGATCAGGTAGATCATGTATTTGTATTTGTATCAGGTGGATACACTGTATGATTAGGTGGATCATGTATTTATATTTGTATCAGGTAGATACATTGTATGATCAGGTGGATCATGTATGATGATATGTATCAGGTAGATACTTGGTATGCATCAGGTGGATGCATTGTATGATCAAGATGATCATGATGACGAGCTTCAGGGTGTTGCTCCATATGATATGTATCAGGATGGTACAGTGATGATGATCAGTGTGATCATGAGCATCAAGATGATGCTTTGTGTGATGATGATCCATTGGATCATGAGTATCAGGGTGATACTTGGAGGTCAGAGATGATATGTGGCAGGTTGTGCAAATAGCATGTAATCAGTCCTGGGAGATCTTTCTGGTCGTGCTTAGGCACATAAATGTTCCCAGGATACTCTTTCCGGTATTGCATCCGCACATAAAATTAGTCCTGAGAGGCCACCTCTATCAGACCGTTCGCACAGATGATGAAGACCTGCAGGTGGTGGGCCTACATCCAGTATGAAAAAGGACTGGCTCTGTAGAACTTCCTATGACGAGTAGATTCAGAGATTGATTGAGACAGCAGCAGTAGTGACGATGATGATAACTCGATGATGATTATCCAGTGATGATGATCTAGAGAAGATGACTTGTGCTAGAAGACCTGTGTCGAGAAATACCTTCCTAGTTAAGAGGGAGTGTTGATGTATGTGTAACTTCGGAATGTATTTCACATATATGTATATTGTATTCCTATAGAGATGTTATTATTCCTCTATATGGAAGTGGTTGTATTCCTATAGAGATGTTATTATTCCTCTATACGGAAGTGTCATCATTTATATTGTAAATGTCGTAATTTATACTTGATGGGTTATTAGACAACCTTGTTGGGGTCGGCCCTGTATAAGTCATATGGGTCGAAGGGTTATTAAACCACCCTAGTGGGGGTCATCCATGTGGGTCAAAGGGTTATTAGACCACCATATTGGGTGTCGGCCTAGTCAGCATTGTGTTATGTGGTTAAGTTAAGGCCGACCTAGTTGAGTAAAGGTCAAGTCAAGTTAGTGTATAAATAGAGAGTGTGTATCTCTCATTTTACACATTTTATTCTCTCACTCACATTTGGGAGAGTGGCGCACTTGTGGAGGAGGAGGCTTTGCTGCTAGGAGAAGACTATCTCTTGTATTTTGGTTGTATCATTGCTCTATCTATCTCTGAGGAAGTTATTGGGGTTTTTCACCTTTATGGTTTTCCCCAAGTAAACTCTGTGTCTCTTGTGTGCTTGCATTATTGTGTCCATGATTGATATGTTGTAGATTTGCTGTACATGTTCTTCTCTCAGTTAAGATCCTAGATCAGATTGAAGTAAATTATGAAAATTTAACAAACAACAACACAGGGGATCTGCACATATACATGGCTTCTTATGGCTAGACAATACACCCAATATCAAGTAACAAATGGGGAGACCCAGATCTAACCTAGAAGGAAATACCTAAAGGTAAGACACTAAATCAAACTACAACTATAGAATATGTACGGTGTATAACTAATGAAACCCTAAACCAATGAGGGATAGCCACTGATGAACGATTCTGGATTGTGAGGCTTTAAGGAATGAAAAGATAACCCAAATATATTATTTTGATGGTTGCATAATGATGCACAAGATCTAGGATGAAGGTGCGAGGTGAAAAATGATTAAGTCACTACTCTGGGGGGATTGGAATGGGAAAAATTCAAGATGCCCAAGATAATGATTTAGACGAAGATACAGATTTCCTAACACCTTAGATTACTTGCTTGATGAGAGATATGAGACTGTCTATGTTAGTTTTTCATCATTTAATTCAATCTGATCTAGGATCTTAACTGAGAGAACAACATGTACAACATATCAAACACAAGAGACAAGAGACACAAAGCATTTCACCGGGGAAAACCAAGAAGGTGAAAAACCCCGCAACTTCCTTAGAGATAGAATGAGCATCAATACAAAGATCATAAAGATCAAACCCCACAATAAGAGATATTCTCCTAGCAACCGCTCCTCCTCCACTTGTGCGCACTCCTCCTCTCTCTCACTAATGCAAAGTGAGTGAGTGTGTGAATGAATAAATGAGAGAGTCACACTCTCTATTTATACTTTACTTCACTTGAATTTTAACTCTAAATAGGTCGGCCCCAACTTAACCACTTAACCAAATGCTAACTGGGTCGACCCCACTAGGGGACTTAAACACCCCATCACAACTGACTCTGGGCCGACCTCCCTTAGAAGAGTCTAATAACCCACTACCACTTGACACTGGGCTGACCCCACTAGGGTGGTCTGATAACCCTTTAAACCACATGACTCATACAGGTCCGACCTCACCAAGGTGGTCTAATAACCCATCAAATATAAGTTGACACTTACAATATAACTTGCGACACTTGCAAGTACAAATGACGACACTTCCAATCAGAGGAATAATACATCTTCGTTGGGGATACAATAAAATACAAATCTAATACATACAATATACAAGTGAATATCTTTTGAAGTTACAAATACATCAACAGTCTAAGTCCACAAGAAAAAATAAAAAGCCCCATAATAGGAAAATGATCAAAACCCTAGGAGGGCGAATTGCATAAAGATCAGTGCCTTCTCTATAGGGCAAATGGATTCCCCAATGATGATGCATAAGTGGCTTCCTCATGTCCCAAAGAGCTTATGAAACTTGGACAAATTTACAAAGTTTCCAAATAGGCTTTAAGAAAACAATGACTCTCAGAAATAAGTGGCTACAAAGGCCATTATGACATAGAAACATTCATCTTCAAGTCACAATAAATGTGCACAAGTTGTAGACTCTCTGGTCTCAAAACCACTACAACATGTGTGCACATGGATAAGTCAAAATTTCGAATACAAGCACTTGGTGGAAGATGCTATAGTCAATTGCACATGAAAATTCCCAAAAAATTATCTTTCTTACAATGCCATAAACTATGCATAAGTGGTGGAATCTATGGTCTCACTCTACCATATAAATGCAAATACTTGTTTCCCTTGGTTACCATTAATACTTATATGGAAACCATTACAAAAAATATATATATGTGGCATCCTTTAAAAGTGTTAGGCTTCAATAGTTTTAGATATCAAGAAAACTATAATGGAGAGCCCATTAAATTAAGCACTATAATATAATGGGCTACCAATAGTTTAGAACTATAAAATACCCATCTAAAAGGAATTAAAAAGGGACACATGATTTCAAAGCATATCAATACTTTATCCAAGTTGTCGACCCATCTCCATGGTGCGCTTGGACCCTTGATCCTCAGCCTTTATTATTCAATCCACATTGATTTTCCTTGGTGTCAAATGCTTCAGCTTTGCAAGTGACTTGTCCATGACTTCCCCTCGAATGACTTTGCTCGTTGTAACTGTGTCTTACATTGTGACTTGTCTTCCTTATTGAGTTGGCTCTTGGTAAGCATGCTTATATAGCACCATGGTGGTCCTAACCACCCCCACTTCTCATGGAAACAAACATAACCATGGCCTAAACAAGTCCATTGAAAACCACCACCATGGTATATTGTTCCAACATCCATCAAACTTTGGCATACTCGGTAAGAAACAACCAAATGGTGCTAAGTGTGGCCAATCGTGAACATCGCCATCAAATATAACATATGTCTATAACCATGGGATCAGTGCCATCGGAAGTGTTGTTTCAATGTCCACTAAATGTGGCCAACCACCAAAGTCATTTTAATGTGCATGATTCAAATGGAGAATATTTGTTGAATCTAGTGCCAAAGATAGTGCTTCTACCAAGATCGAGCCCCAAACATGTTCAACACCATAACCAATTTCTTTTCCAGCTCATATAATGGATATACCATCCTAACTTTTCCAAAACCATATGGCACAGTTTATGGTCAAGGGCTAATCCCTTGGCCCCTTTTAACCACCAAATGCAACTCCAACAAACTTCAAATAGAAGTTGTGCCATATCATGGTAAGAACCAAACTGTAGGCGGGCCAGAATGGGTGTGTGGCTTGTCAACAATAGGTTGTGGGTTCAATTCCTGCGACTTCCAATTTTTCCTTGATAAGGAGAACCTATCAAAGGCCAATCGGATTACCACATGGCCTCGTTCGATTAGTCAACATGTGAGTGATGTCATATGCCAACACAATTGTAATATTTTCCATATCAGCAAACTATATGCCACATGTCATCTTTAGGTACTTCCACATTAGTGCATGACTTGTACGACTACCATGTCTCACCCTTTCAGTGGTGCAACGTGGCACTCTTGCCAAATTTTTTCCTATTGAGAGAAAATTTCAGAACTGCATAACTTTTGCATACAGAGTCCAAATGAGAAAATTCAAACATTGTCGGAAACATCTAGATGAGATCTTCGCAATTGTTCTACTTCCCTGAACATCAAAGGCAATGAATTTTTCTTAATTTAAAAAATCTACCTAGATCAATTAAAAATTATTCCCTTTAGTGATTTCATGTGGAAAAGGACTTGAACTCACCACCATTGCATATTTATTTAAATATTTGCTTTCAAGAGTTCATTATAAGTGAAATGGATCATTTAAAAAATGCACTAAGTGACAATCATCAATGCATTTAGCTAGAAATTATTTAAACATATATTTGAAGGTTTCAAACTAAGGTAAAGTTTGAAAATTATTTTATATAATAATACGAGTTGAAAATAATGGGTTTCACTAAATAGGAGAGAAAAATTATTGCAACATATTATAGCTTCCCCATTAATCGTTGATCACATCAAAACTAGAAACAAATGCTATAACTTCTATGATAATTCCAATACTTCAAGTATTGTTGAAATGGGTGTTTCCTTGCCTTGGAAAGGATATATAAATTTCATTATGCTTTGATGGTTTAGTATCAATCAAAATCATTGTATATTAAACATGAACATTGACAATGCTTTATAGTGAAAATATAATATTGGATATAGACTAAACATAAGAATTAAAATTACGTAGCATAATCGTGTAATGCTCTTGTTAGGTGAAAAATTGTTATGCTTTGCTAGGGTTTTTATTTGCAATTAGGGTTTCTATTTTGATGCCTTTTAGGTATCCATAGTTGTGATCATCATGGAATCAATGAAAGGGGTGGATCTGCCCCCCTCCTTTAGAGATGATGTTGCTTCTAGATAGCCTCTCCCCTTAACTAGTGAAAATTGAATCGTCAACAAGAGGTAAACAACCAACAAACACAACTAATTGAAGGAGTAGTAGGTGCAGGAAATATACTCAATGGGAAAGAGTCGATGATGAAGGAATTCAAAGCTTCTCATCACAGGAAAGGCACCAGAGGACTAGGAAAGTGCATACCAAAAACATCGATAGTACCAAGGTACGAAATCACTTCCACCTGTCTAAGCGAGAATATTCAATATATGAAGGATTATGCTCTAATAGAAACAAATTTGGGCCTATGGCCTTCGGAATGATCCCTTTTTGGATAGAACAATACTACATGGAAACCTAAAGGGCATTATAACATCTGCCTTAGATCTAAGGGATTCTCACTGTAATTTTTTACAATATGGAAGACAAAAATTCAACTTTTGATAATGACTCATACTTCTTCAACTCAACTGGATTATATTAAAAAACTAGGTTGAAAAAATTTACCCTAAAAAATAAGACATTACTTATGCGTTGTTCTTGGTCAAGCTTGACTCGTTGCCTATAGAGTACTGGGAAAACGACACCCTAGTAGGCATAGGTACTACTCGGGGAATATTTTTCAAGGCCTCAGATTCCATGAACTTAGGTAGATACACTACATATGCTTATCTTTACATATATATGCACATCTCTCAAGCCTTGTTGGAAGCAATATGCCTAAGCCACCAAGATTCACAATGGATTCAACCAATCGATTATGCACATAAACCCTTTCGATGTAGGAAGTTCCATGTGCATGGGAATTTGTTCTGAGAATTCCCTCTCAATGCAGTGAATGATAAAACTAAGGAGCAAACCCCCCAAGACGAGTTCAAGTTTATACGTTGAGGCACTCGCCACAGTGACTTATATGGATATGGAATTGTTCCTTGGAGATTTACTCATTATTAGTGCTATGGATATGAAATTTTATCCTTATATGATGCAAAAATCCATAAATCCCATATTAATTAATGCCTTGGTTCAATTGGTGTCTTAGTTCAATATTTTTATGTAGCCATTCAATACTAGAGTCGCATTAATACTATATAAGGTGTTGAATAAACCTATCTTGGGTAGGTAGTTGGGATACATAACTCCAATGGTATTTATTGAATGCTGAATAAACCTCAACCTTGATTTATATTCTCCCATGGAAGGAACCAGGAGGATTACCCATTCACATTGCTAGATGAAATAGAGTGGCATCAAGTAATTTGTTTGAAGATCAAACCAACTACTATAATTTACAAGGAAAGACCATTTGAAGTCCAAGTGTCACTAGAGTGTATAAGTACAGATACATTCATTTGTTTCCTTCTTCATCTGCAACATAGCATACTCATTCTAAACATTAACAAATGTGGAACCAACAACAAATGATTCTATGAATGGACAACTAGTTTGCAAATGAAAAATTATTTGAGTCTTAAATTGCTTATATATTCTAGATATAGTAGTAATCTATAGTGTTGAGCTTACTATTACAGAGATTGTGAGAAAAGCAATTGTAGTTGGCTCACTATGTTAATGAACTTAACATCCACTTTTGCTCCTCCCAAGACAAATGCTAATTTTAGTCCATCAAATTGAAATGGAGTTTAATCTCCACAAATTCTAAATTCTGAAAAACTCTTGATTATGAATTTTTAAGGCCATAAATTCGAACAAATATGAGAAAGCAAACGTGATCCAAGAAAATAGCCCCTAAAGGCCGTTTCTTTGGGCGAGCGACCCACGTGATCCAAGAAAGTAGCCCCTAAAGGCCGTTTCTTTGGGCGGTCAGGGTCGCGGACATGTGATCCAAGAAAGTAGACCCTAACGGCCGTTTCTTTGGGCGGTCAGGGTCGCGGTCAGGATCCATTTCACTGAGTCGGATGAAACGTAGATGGATTTGGTGAACTCGATCTAATGATCGAGGCGCTACCGACGAGAAATGGGATGACCTAATCATCAGTCACACGAAATTCCACAGCCATCTCAGCCGTATCCAAGGGATGAATCCACCGCGGAGGATTCGCCTGCTTCATACTTTTTCCGTCTATCTCAGCTCGCTGTATAATTTTGATCTGGTTGCCTTGACGGCAAATAATAATACATGAGAAAGACCCCGGTTTCGTCTTTGGTTCGAATTCTTTTTCAATCTCTCTATTATTTAGTTAAAAACAATTCCCACCATCAAATATTATTTAAACGAAATCTATGACAAAAAAAAAATTGGATTCTTTGTAAGGCAAGGGGAAGCATTCGTGTTAACCATTTTAAGTTTAAGAGCTCATCACTGTGTTGTGGTCTCGAGAGGAGAGGAGGAAACAACTTTGATATTTAAATGAGAGGAGATGCAACATGTTTGGCATTTTATTTTTTAATTAAAAATTAGAGAATATTGTTGACAGATTTTATTACATTTTGCATCTTCTGGCATATTAATGAGTAATGTTTTAATAGAAACACTTCACAAGTATGGCAAAGACATTAAAAGATGATAGTCATTGATTTAAACAGTAAATTATTTTTACATTGTAATATTAAAGAAAATATCTATAGTTTTATCGCAATAATGTCAATGAATTCAATAGGTTTGCATGATAAATGAACTATGTATATATGTAGAGTCCACTGATATTAAGAATCAATTATTTTCACAATCACAATCATATTTATATTATTTTCATAATTACATTTATATTGAGATCAGTTCTATCCTAAAAATAATTTTATAAAGAGGATTCAATAATTTTCCATGGTTATAAAGTAATCTTCCTTAACTTTCAAGTGCTTGACAATTGACTGCTATACAGAATTCAATTGTTTTTCACAGTTGGGTTGTTTTATATAAAAAGATGAGTTCTAGATTGTTTCTATCTCCCGGCATTGCTCTCATTAGCTTTCTGTTATTCAGAATACTCTCTTACAATTAATAAAGTTAGTTAATTAATTCCTTATAGGTTTTGACTACCTCCTATTATAAACCAATAAAAAGTACATTAATAAAACAATAGAAGCCATTGATTTTTTATGCATTTTAAAAAATCTATTTATAACCTTAGAACTTTTGTTTGTAAATAATTTTGCACATTTAACACGAATATTTTTCAAGCCCATAATAACATCACAAATGAATTCAAGAACATAATATGTACACTATTTCACACTCTGTACAAACCTTTTAAGGCACCATGCAGCTATTATTATAGCATGTTTGCAAGATATTCAACATTAAAATAAAATTATGAATTTATTTAAATTAAAAAATCATAATTCTATATTTAAAAGATATATAGTTATGAATTTATTTAAATTAAAAAATCATAATTCTATATTTAAAAGATATATAGTTATGGTTAAACTATACATATTATATTCTAATTAATAAACTTTAAAATAAAATTATTACTTTTTAAATTAACCAATAACATATCTATATTTAAAAGATAAATGTTTTTAGTTATGACATAAATTTTTAAAAATTTAATATTTTTTAGTAAATAAAATGTAATTTAAAATTATTTTATTTTTTATTAATTTATACTTAAAAGATATATAGTTTTAGTTATGGCATAAATTTTAAAAATTTAATATTTATTAGTAAATAAAATGTAATTTAAAATTATTTTATTTTTTATTAATTTATATTTATATATATGTAATTAGGAAAATAAATTTAATAGATTATATATATATATATATATATATAACTCTATTTTATTATAGATATAGTCTGAAGGAAGAGGATTGTTGGGCTCCAAGAAACAGAAGGAAGAAGTACGTTGAATTAGATACTGAGGATTTTGGTGGCTTCACCGATGATGGATGCTCAGAATTTGTTAGCAGAGCAGACTCCAGGCTGGTGGATGGATCGATCTCTTCATTAATTACTGACTGGAGAACTCCTTGCTCACGGTCAGGATTTTTTCGAGCGATGGTGGTCATCTTTGGCAGAGAGCTCTATCTTTAGGGATCGAACTTGGGCTGGGATTCTGAAGCAGAAGGTCTGGGCTGTATGAGAACCGGGTCGAAGTCTTGATGTTCGATGCAGCGTAGCCATTGCTCCTGGCATTTGGGCGTGTGTTCAGGGATCCGGATCTGATTTGAAGGCTCATGGAGGGGTGGACTGCATAAACCCAGCGGCTGTGTGTTGGGATCCGAGGGATCCGGTGTCTTTGGTGGATAGGGGACTGGGCCCTATCTGGGTTTCTTTCGATTTTTTAGCTGACTGCTCGGTCGGGGTCAGGCTTTGTCTGTCGTGAGGGAACCGCTGGAGCGGTATGGGGAGTGGATATGAGCAGGAGGTGGACTGCACCTCGGGTGGGGATTGTGACACAGGGATATTTGATCTTGGAGCAAAAATTTCGGCGGATTATGGGTCGGGGGATTTGACTAGCCCTTTCTTGTCTGGCAGGGGGATCGGGGATCTACCTGGGTCCGCGGGAGCAATGGATTCGCCGGTCATCTCTCCCGGGCTGGAGGGTATTGTGGAGGATTTAGCAACCTTTCGGTCTTCTACTAGCATTAAGGACAGGCCAGATTTGGCGGGTCTCCTGGGGCGGACGCTGCAACCCCAACTGGGGGCTTATACAAATTTTCCTATTCTTTCGGAAGGCCGTGATTACATGCGATCGGGTGGCGGACCAGCTTCTCTCTCTTTCGGTAATCTGCTTCAGTCATTGGAACTCCGTGATGTGGAGATACGGGGACCGGTCAGTGGTGGTCAGGGAAACACCAATAGTGCATCTGCTACGGGGGCATCTGGGGTGGGCGTACTCCTACCTGATGAAGAACCTTTGATACCTCGTGCAAGGGTTCCTGCACCGGCGGCAAAACATTCTACAAACAAGGTCAAGGAACGGAGAAGGAAGGACAAACTGGTGTTGGGTGTGGATGTCTCGATGGAGGAAGCGGAGGAATTCTCCCACATAGCTGTGGTCGCACATGCCCGTGGAAAGAGGCTCGGGCGGGGTTTCCTACAGCGATGGGCAGCCGAGAATTGGAAGGATCTGGTGGCTGCTGCACCGGAGATTAGGGTACTGACGAAGGGTTGGTTCTCCTTTATATTGGCAAATATTGGAGATGTTGAAGCTGTTTTAGGCCGACATTGGACGATGCTGGGCGTCCCCATTGTGCTGAAACGATGGTCGCCCTTCTTTGACTCCAAGACTGAAAGAATTGACCGTGAACCGATTTGGGTGAAGCTACCAGGGCTCCCCATGCATCTCTGGAATGAATCACGATTTGCTGCCATTGGAAATTTTCTTGGCGAATACATATGCGCTGACCACTCCCATACTGAAACAGGTAATTATTCGGTGGCTAAGATCTTGGTCAAAATCGATCTTAGGCTGGGGCTATCGGCTGAGATCTTCGTTCAGACAAAGGATGGGGATTTCACACAGATCTTGGACTATGTGGGGGTGCCGTTTCGTTGCCACCGATGTCACGCTATTGGACACCTGGTAGCAGGGTGCACGCTACCATTTCGGGGTAGAAAACCGTCGGTTGTTCCTGTAGCAGATGTTAGGACTGATACTGCGCAGATGGGGAGTCCACTGATGGCTGGGGATCATGAAATTGTGACTACTGTTGCCACTGAGGCTGTCGCATCAATGCAACCTGAGGCATCGTGTGGCATACCAGGTTCCGGGACACCCTTGTCTTCTTTGGAGTGCGTGGGCTGGGATAATACTCATAGATTGAAGATGGATGGAGTGGGGACTGCATTGGGCTCCACGAAATCCTTAACTCGAGCAGCCTCCACGATGATTCTTGAACAGATCTCTTGTCGGGGCTCATCTCCCCCGGGTAAGTCTCAACATTACTCTTCAAATGATCCGCCTTTTTCTGTCCCCACTGATATTGGGGGGGTATGTTTAAAGTCACATTCTACTGTCAGCCCTGTTTCACCTTGTACAGTAGCGCCTTGTGTAATACCTGTCACAATTTGTGCTTACACGCCACCTTTTGTATCCACTCTTCCCTCTCCCAATTCAGTGGGTCATAGTATCCGGTACTCTTAGGAATCGGGTGATCTCTGCTGATGGATCGGGAGGTAGGGGACTTCCTGAATTGGCTGCAAACACTATGGGAAAAGGTAGGGGACGGAAATCTCACCTGTCCATAGCACAAGATCGAGCAAAAGTTGATTTGGTTATGGGCACACAATCTACTATTGAATGGGCACTTAGAGCTGCGAAAACCCTGGAAGGGGGTTTTACATGAAACTTTTGTCATTCAACTGTCGTGGGTTGGCGAGTCCCATTAAAAAATCGTCTCTCCGGAGGTTGGTGGATTTAAATCAACCTGATATATTACTACTACAAGAAACACTGGGCGGCAGTGAGGAGGTGGTTCGGGTATTGGAAACTCTGCTACCTGGCTGGAAATTTGTGGGTGTGGATGCTCGTGGTCGCTCTGGAGGGCTGGCAACGGGGTGGAAAGTGAAAAATTACAGATATGATAGCTCTTGGGGAATCTCTTCTGGTATTGGTTTGGAAGTATGGGATGCTGAGATTGGCAGGATGATAACGATTCTCAATATCTATGGACCCTATCTTAATAGGGCTGGATACTGGGACTCCTTACTAAGCATGGATCTCTTTGACGGTAGGGATGTGATCTTGGGTGGAGATCTCAATCTATCCCTGGGGTCATCTGAAGTCTGGGGGCCTCGTGCTGCTCCGGATCCATTAGCTAACTTTTTCATACAAGCTTTTGCTGGAAAGGACCTACTTGACATACAGCCTACCAGGTTAACCCCGACGTGGAGGAATAAGAGAGCAGGGGAACAAAGGGTGGCAAAAAGACTGGATAGGTTTCTGGTGGCAGATGTGTTGGCACTGGGGGTTGATGTTGTAAAGCAATGGGTTGGGTCAGGGGGGGTCTCTGACCACTGTCCCATACTACTGGAAATAAGAGGCAGTCGTAACAAACCTCCTAGTCCATTCAAGTTCAATCCTAGCTGGTTGAAGGAGGAGGATTATCTGAAATTAGTTCAGCAACTGTGGGTTCATCGACCTTTGGAGTCACTGGAACATGCGGGCGCTCACTTTCAACTCAATCTCAAGCGTATAAAAGAGGCCACGATAATCTGGGCATCTGATAAAAGGGTAAAAGATGAGCAGATTCTGAGGGATGCTGAGCTGAATATTGACAGACTACTACATTGTCGGGGTATGGGATATCTGGATGATCAGCAGAAAGGTGAGCTGCTGGAATGGGAGAGCAAAAGAAATGGTTTACTGTGTGAGCGTGAAGAGATGTGGCGCATGAAAAGCAGGGCGATTTGGCTACAGTGCGGGGATGAGAATACAAAATTCTTTCAAGCATATGCTAAGGGAAGGAAATTCACTAACTCAATCTGGGAACTATCTTCATCTGAAGGGGAACGGGTCTCCAGCTTTGATGGCTTGGCTGAGATGGGTGTCCGACACTACGAAGAATTATTCACCGCTCAACCTGGGGCCTCCATAGCTGAGGTTATCAGGATGTCTCAGCTTTTCCCACGTTTTGTGGGGGAGGAAGAGAACAGACTCTTGATGGAGGAGGTGCAACCGATTGAGCTCTTGCAGGTTATGCAATCATTCCAGAAAGATAAAAGCCCGGGGCCTGAAGGCTGGCCAATTGAATTTTACTTGGGATTTTTTGACTGTTTTGGGGAGGAATTATTGACTGTGGTGGAAGAATCTAGAAAGGCTGGATTTGTGCATGGTCCATTTAACTCGACTTTTATTGCTCTCATTCCCAAAATAGACAAGCCTGATCGATTTGATGAATTCAGACCTATTTCACTGTGCAATTGCATTTATAAGATCATATCAAAGGTTATGGCTAGGAGACTTAAAAATATCCTGTCTCAGCATATCTCAGGTGAACAATTTGGATTCTTGGAAGGTCGACAGATTCACGAGGCCATTGGTGTAGCACAAGAAGGTTTACATACCCTGAAGGTTCAGAAACAAAAGGGTCCTGTGATAAAGATTGACCTCTCTAAAGCTTTCGACCGGGTGAGTTCGCTTTATATCCGGATGCTTCTCACACATCTGGGCTTTTGCTATAAATTTGTTCGATGGATTATGGCATGCATCACCACGGTGAGTTTTGCTGTATTGATCAATGGATCGGCTAGCACATTCTTCCATGCAGGCAGGGGGCTACGACAAGGTTGCCCACTATCACCGCTGTTATTTCTCCTTGTCGCTGAAGGCCTTAGTCGTTTTCTCCTGAAAGCAAAGGCTGACGGCTCCTTTCGTGGCATCTCCATTACCCAGGTAATGTATATCACACATCTCCTATTTGTTGACGACATACTTATATTTTGTGATGGCACGCAATAGGCTATTGATAAGGTGGTCGAAGGACTCAATCTTCTGCAAGTCGCCGCGGGCATGCTTATGAATACTGAAAAATCGACTATCTCATGCTCGCAATTAAATGAGCAGGAGATCCACTGACTGGCCATCAGACTGCCCTATAGGATTATGGATATCGAGGATGGCTTAAAGTACCTTGGATTTCGCTTAAAACCCAATGCATATCATAAGGCAGATTGGCACTGGCTAATTGCTAAATTGGAGCAGAGACTACATGGATGGAGTCAAAAATGGCTCTCGCGGGCTGGGAGATTGATTCTGGTTAAATCAGTATTGGAAGCAATTCCGGTTTACTGGATGTCACTTGCTTGGATTCCCAGAGGCGTCTTGGAGCAGATCCGTCGGTTGGTTTTTGCCTTCCTTTGGAAGGGTAAGGGAGTGAATCGAGCCTTGGTATGGGTTAGATGGGACTTGATTGCGATCCCGAAAGCACTGGGTGGCTGGGGCTTAAAGAATATCTTCCTATTTGCCAAAGCTTTGGGGGCCAAGGTGGCCTGGCGAATCATCCATACCCGGAGCCTCTGGACTAAGGTAGTATAACACAAATATATTGCTCCCTTAACCCTACTTGATTGGATTAGGCTGGGAAATAAGTCGAGGGCAAATTGCTCTGTGGTATGGAAAGCGGTGGTTCAGCATTTTCAGCTGGTGGGATCGGGATTAGTGTGGCGAATTGGGAATGGGCAATTTCTCCGTATTGGACTGGATCCTTGGGTAGGTTGCAGGGGGGGACATGTCCTGCCTGTGGACTTAAGGAATTTTCTGGCTGCTAGGGGATGTCTTTTCTTAGCTGATATTGCACAACCGGGCTTATCCACTCTGATGCACCAGGGATGGACCTCTGCTCAGCGACTTGAGGTTCCTGAGAATCTGATCGGGGTTTGGGAGGACTACATTCGGAACTTGAGATTCACTCATATTCGGCTGACAGATAGGCCGGATGAACTTATTTGGGATCACCATCCCTCTGGGCGATACACACCAAAACTCGGATACATTCAGCTTAATTTGGAGGTGCAAAATCGGGCTTTGGTGTGGTGGTGGAAAAACCTGTGGAAACTAAAATGCCCTGGAAAAGCCAAACTACTCTTTTGGGCGATTTTAGAGCATAAGGCTCCTACATGGGATACACTGAAAAGACGATTTCTACAGGGCCCAGGCTTTTGCCCACTATGTAGGGTGGCGGACGAGACTCTATCACACTTATTTTTCCACTGCCGATTCACACAGATGGTTTGGACACAAATCTGCAACTACTTGAATATCAACACGCGCTGGTGGGGCGAAAATGTAGAGGAGGCATTCAAAGATTGGTGGACTGAACAACAGACTTCTACCATCTGTGCTGTCCCATGCATTTTTGCCTGGGGTATATGGATCACGCGCAACAAGATTATATTCCAGGATTGTAGAGTCCCGTTGGAGCAGGTAGTGGCTCAAGCTGTGGCCATCATTATTCATTTCAAGTTTGCCACTAAACCGATTAGAACTCGTCCTGTGATCGTTGAAACGATTGATACTACATTACCGTGGGCTTTCTTCGATGGCGCATCTATGGATCAATTGGTGTGCGGTGGGGGGATCGTATTACACTTATCTGATTCACATTACTTCCACATAGCAGCTGGATTGGGGAGCGGTACAAACAACTATGCTGAAATCATGTCGCTTAGACTGTTGCTGATTTTTGCACTTGAACAGGGTTGTCGTACATTACAGATTTTTGGAGACTCACTGATTGTTATTGATTGGGCAAATGAGCATACCCGCTGTAATGTGATGGTTCTCTCACCCATACTGGAAGATGTTTTACGATTAAAGAAGAATTTTAATCTTATAACATTTACACATGTATATAGGGAGAGAAATGTCATGGCAGACCATCTTTCCAAAGTAGCTACACAACAACATCTTGATCTCGGCACCTGGAGAATTACATTATATAACACTGCTACTTCCTACAGTTATTACCATATGCCCTTCAACGTGGCATTGGAGGACAGGTTGGGCGATTGACTGGTTCCTGCTGATCAGCATTCACTACAGAATCTGTTTTGGTTACTTAGATGGCAAGAAAATCATGGCACTGATCTGGGATACTGCTGGCCAAGAGAGGTATCGGGCATTCATAAGTGCTTATAACAGAGGCGCTGTGGGAGAATTGCTGGTGTATGATATTACATAGAATGCTAATTTGATAAAGTGAACCGGTGGCTCAGGAATTGAGAGACTTTGCAGATTTAATCATTTCATTTTGGTTGGCATATAATGACTTGAACCATACGTGGGCTGTGTCATTAGATGAAGCACTGGATTTGCTGAAAACGAGGGTTTTTCTTTCATGGAAACATATGCATTAGAGTCTACTGAAAAATCTTTTCGGTCATCTATCAGATTGTTAAGGAAATCGCGTGCAGCAGAGAAGGCATCCTCTGCTGTGCTTAATCAGGGAACATGTGGGTGATGCAGAAACAAGCAAGCTGCTGCTTTTAAGATTCTATGTTTTAAGTATGATGATATTTCATTGGTCTATATGGCTATGATGGAGCTGTGATGGAGCATTTACTTGCATACATCTGTTCTGTATGGAGACTGAGTATATGATTGTTTGGGTCTCTTAGACCTGTTAGATACATGTACAGCAATATGTGACAATGTAGGGATCACTATGATTCTATTACATGTGCAGAATGTAAATTTTTTTTCAATCTATTGAAATAAAATTACGAATTTTTCCATGGAAAAAAAAAAACTCTATTTTATTATTACTTTTTATCTATTCTTGCTAACATCATTAATTTATAATTATTAATATTTTATCCGTTTACAATAAAAACATTTTCATGAAACATAACTTTTAAAGAATATTAAATATGATTTTTACTAAGCTAAATTTATAATGTTAATTAAAGCATAAATAATCTTAATTATATTTCATAAAATCATTAATTATGTTTTTTTTGTAAGAAAAAGTTATATATTATGAGTTCATAACAGTTACAGAACTAGGAAGCCTTGACAGAGGTGACCTCGATCAACAGAGGTCAAACACGATCCCCCCTTTCGGTCCATAATATCGAGTTGAGCAACAAAAAACTCCCGGCCTAGAGTCCAAACAGGAGAGAAACATATCTGAAATATCAAGAAACATCATTTTGACACAGACTCAAAGTAACAGTATAGGAGAAAATCAAAAGATTGAGTAAAACTAACTGTTGTTAAAGCCTCCATGGCAGACACACCACAAAACCAAAAATCAAAGCACTGCACCTTAATCAAGGGTGATAATTTTCAAGCATCGACCAGCAGCAACAGGGCTAGGAGTGGTGTTGGTTGGATGGGACTGTGCTGCTTCCGAAGCCCCCTCTTGTCGACGAGAAGTTCCATCGTGGATGCAGCCACCACCATCTCCACTGCTCCCACCCTGAATAACAAAAGTGATGCCCATCTTTTTGGCCATGGCATCCACCTTAGAATGCATCACTCTGCTATCAAGATTGTGCATCTTCCATGAGCGAACTGGTTCTTCATCCCCCAGTCGCTTGTTAATAGATTCCATAAGGATGTTGGCCATCAAATTTTTAGCTACACAGTAATTCATGAGCATCCGGTCACAGAGCGATGCACGGCCAGTAGTCGAACCCAAGTCAAGAATCCAATCCTTTGTATCCCGACGAATTTCATCCACTGACAATTCCATGACCTCCTCCCATAAACCCTTCTCTGTTCCCCCAATCTCCTCCTGAATAGACTGAGGAATACGTTTATAGTAGAATTTAGCCTCTTCACGTAGGCATGTTTAAGCATAAGCACGGGTTGTCCTTCCAGACTAAGAACCCACAACCCTGGATGAACCTCCTTCCTCTTCAACGGGGAGTTTCCTTTTTGGAGCCATAATAAAACAGGTAGCGTAGGACCACAGCCCGACCCCAAACAACAAAACCAAACAATCTCCCAATATTCTCAACCTAGAAGACACCACGACGTAAAAACCACCAACAGAATAAGGAATAGGCAGTAAAACAGATCTCAACAGGAAATTTTAAAATAGAATGGCGCATTATGGCAATACCCAAGAAATGATGAGAAAAATCAAGGAGGTACGAGAACGCCATCTTCCAACAGTCCGGGAAAATAAAAAATCGATGTAAGGGACATATTTGGGGTGTGCCGTAGGACTTACTAATCATGTCACCGTAAATAACCCTCACTGGGAATTACCACCTCATAACAAACATTGATGAGGTAATTAATACAAAGAATGCACCCGGGGCTGATGTAGTCAGACACAGGGTTCCCATCTAATGCACTCTGCTTCACCAACACCATGATGGGATGGTGTCATGTCTCCAAACGTCACAAGGCCAGACCCCTTCAAATCGTTGGTTTCCAGATGGCAGCACGTCTGTCTCCATTCGTCCATGGAGGAATTGGCAGGATTACAAATCCTGAGCGAAGCGCCATCTTCAATCCCGTGGTTGGCTAGGTGGTCTACCACTTTGTTAGCCCCCTTTTTCACATGGGAGAATAAGACAACTAGTTGATTGAAAAGGAGAGTACGCAGGCATTCCAGCTTGGCCAAGAGATGCCATCTAGATGATACTTTCTCCAAGGATTGTCCATAAGACATTTTCTTGGCCATATTAACAATAATAAGTGAATCTCCTTCTATAACCATAGGTAGCCACGATTCTGAAAAATCCAGACGGAGCCCATGGATCAAACCATCAAGCTCAGCCGAGTTATTTGAATCATGGCCGATAGCACCATGATAAACCTTTAGTATCTTTCCAGACCAATCCCGACATACACCCCCAAAACCTGCTGCACCCGAGTTGCCTCGAGAAGCACCATCAAAATTAATCTTGCAACACTGAAAAGGTAGAGGAGACCATCAAGACTGCAAATTCGGCTAGTGAAGCGGGTTTTTCCTATGAAGTCCATCCATATCTGAGCGCTTAAGACCCCACCCCTTAGCGATTCGAAGATCCCCCGAAGACAGCTCTTTATCTTGGTCCATCCATTCCTGACTGCAAATGGTCTCCGACATGTTCCTTGTTAATTTTGACCAAACAATTTCCTCATTGCTGGGGTGGTCTCTAAAGATTCAATCATTCCTTTCTTTCCATAAGGCCCATAAAACCATACCCAAAAAAAAATTCCAGAACATCCCGATAATGGGATTAGAAAAGGCCTTAAGATCCTAGGCCTCCAAGGACTGATCAGGGTGGCCTCTCACATGATAGCATCTGTGGAATATTGCAGTTCCCCTGTCCGAGATTGTGGACGCGAATTGGCAGGAATCAAGCAAGTGACCACTGCTTTCCTCATCTTGCATGCATAGAGGACATCTTGAAGGGCCACAGATCCCCTTTTTCCTCAAGTTTTCACTTGTTAGGATCCGCTTCCAAACCACAAGCCAGCAAAAAAATGCCACTTTTGGCCATTTATTCATTTTCTAGACTTTTCCCCAGACTTTCCTTGGTTCCTCCCCTTCCTGGATATGTAGATCATAGGCTTATTGGACGCTAAAAGAACCTTTGGGTAAATAACCCTACCGAAGTCTATCTGAAGAATCATTGTGCCAAATAAACTTGTCCCTCATCATGCGATCAAAAGCATCTAAGGATGCTTCATCTGATGAGACATCCCAATCCCTCACCTTGTGCTAGACTCTATGCCATTCCAAAGCTGAATGGTTCCAGTGGTGGTAAACTTTCGATTTGCCAAGAGCAAGTCCTATTTCCTTCATTAGTTGCCACCGAGGGTCCAATCCCAAGATAGGGAGATGATTCCATGAATCCTCCAAAAAGTTAGCTTCCTTCCCATTATGGACTTCCCAAAAGCTGTGATCCTGAACAAGAATTCTTGAAGCAAAGGCTTTAGTCCAAATGTGAGAGCCCTGATGAACTTCATTATATCTGACCAATTGTCCGATCTCTTTGTCCCTTGCATATTTGATATGCCATAGTTTAGCCCAAGGCTACCCTTGTTGGGTACACCAACACCACCAAATTTTGGCTCCATAGACTTCACTTAGAGTTTTCATATCTCTAAGGCCCAATCCTCTATTTTTCTTTGGTTTGAAAATCTTTTCCCAACCTACCAAAGAAAATTTTCCCTTTGACTCCATACAGCCCCATAGGAAGGATCTTTGGATACCATGAATAGCCTTTAAAACTGACTTAGGAGCAGAAAGCATTGAAAACAGGTAGACCGGCATAGCTTGGAGAACTAACTTGACTAAGGTCAGTCTGCTAGGGAAATTCATGGGACGTAAAGTCCAACTTGAGAGCTTCTTTTTCATTCTATCCAACAACTCTTGCCAAGATCCCGAGCGGATCGAGCCCACTTCCAGGGGAGCCCCTAAACACTTTGAGGGGAAGGATCACAGCGAGGACACTATGATCCTAATGATATTGAGCTGAGTGACCCTCGGAGTGTTAAGAAAGAACACCTGGGACTTGCAAGGGTTGAATTCCAAACCAGAAGCTTTGGCAAATAACTCCAGACAATTTTTGAAAGCTCAAGCGTCTTGGACTGAAGGGTGCCCCATTAACATGGGGTCATCTACAAATTGTTGATGAGTTTGTCTATCCATCCCCGCATGAAGTCTGAGCCCTTTGATACCACCAATAGCTACCTGATGATTCAGAATTCTACTGAGACCCTCCACCATAATGATAAAAAGTAAAGAGAGAGAGGGTCACCTTGTCTAATGCCTCGAGAGGCTTGCAAAATCTTAGTAGGGGAGCCATTGAGGAGAATAGAAAAAAAGCGAGTAGTGACTAAACTCATGATCCAATTAACCCAAACCAAGTCAAAGCCAAAAGCAACCAAGATTTCCCTCATGTATTACCATCTTAATTTATCACATGCTTTTGCAATATCTAGCTTCACCATCATCCCAGGTTTCCTCAAGACTTTGAGGGAATGCAATGTCTCATGAACCAAAATTATCCCATCCACAATTTGCCTTCCTTCAACAAAACCAGACTACTCAGGAGAGATAAGGGAGGGGAGCAGGGGTTTCAGTCTATTGGCTATGACTTTTGAAATGATTTTGTAGATTACATTACATAAGGAAATAGGTCTAAACTTACCAGGGGAGTCCGCCCCTTCCTCCTTGGGAATTAAAGAAAGAAAAGTAGCATTGAAAGCGCGAAGAACTCCACCACAACAGCGAGATTCCTCGACCAACTAGTGCACTTCCTCCTTAATCATATCCCAGAAATGGAAGAAGAAATTGGAGGTAAAGCCATCCGGGCCTAGAGCCTTACCCAGATCCATTTGGTGCACTGCTTCCTCAACCTCTTGCATGGAAATGGCCCTATTTAGCATCTCATTTTTTTCAGGAGAGACAATGCGGGGGATGAGATAAGTAATCTGAGCAATTTTCGGACTTTTGTCAGGCATGTCTTCCTTTAATACAGATGCAAAATGTTGAAAAAGTTCCTCTTCGATATCTTCCCTAGATTCTACAATGCCACCACCTTACTTCATAATTTTGAAGATTTTAGATCTATGCCTATTCTGAATCACAGAGTTGTGGAAAAACTTGGTGTTTCTATCACCTTCCTTTAGCCACTGTATTCTGGATTTCTGCTTCCAATAAGTTTCTTCTTGCCGCTCTCGAGCATCAAGGTCCGTCAAAAGATTGTGTTCACGTTATTTAAGCTCATCACTCCATCCACCTTCCATCCCCTGTTTCTGGATCGATTCAAGATCCAAAATTAGCTTCTTTTTATCCTAAAAAAAATTCCCAAAATCTTCCTTATTCCAAGTGCGAATCTTGGATTTAAGCAGTTTTAGTTTCTACTGGAACTGGTACATCTTTGAACCTTCCAGGGGAACGCTTTCCTCCCACCATTTCCCCACCAGGCCCTTAAAATCATTGTGGTCCATCCAAAACTGCTCAAACCGGAAGGGCTTGAGGCGGTTATTAGAAGAAAGATCCCAAGATAGAGAATTAGGCCAATGATCAGAGCCCGCAGTGGGAAGTACATAGGAATTGAATTCACCCAACTCACGAGAAATATCCTCCGTTGTCAGGAATCTATCTAGCCTAGAGGCGACAAGATGGGGCCCTCCACATTTATTGTTCCAAGTGAACCATCCATTCCTAGTCTCAATGTCAACCAAATGATTGTGGGAGAGAATGTCCCGAAATCTTTCTTGGAATCTATCCAAAGTTCTGCGCCCGCCTTTCTTTTCCTCCAGGGAGGAAATCAAGTTAAAGTCCCCACCCAAAATCCAAGAGCCTTCCATAACCTGAAGGGATAACCGAGACATGAAATAAAGGAAAGCGTCTTTTAATTGGGTTGTGCTAAAGCCATAGATATTAACCACAGAACCCCTAACTGCAGAATCCATGATTTGAAAGTCACACATAAGGGAAAATCTATTGGCACACCAGTTGGATAACAAGATAGATCTAGGGTTCCACAGAATGGCAATGCCTCCTGCCATACCAATGGCATCTATTTCCATGACTCCTGCACCTTTCCAAACCTTTTGAGCATTTTTCTCTAGGACTTCCATAGAGCATTTGGTTTCCTGTAAGAATAGTATATCCGGTCTCTCCTGCTTCACTTTTCTTGACAGCGTCTTGATTTTCCTGGGGTGATTACACCCCCTAATATTCCATGTCATGATCTTCATTGAGAAACTTTAGGGACGTCTGAGAATGCTGCCCTAATCGTAGAATACAGCCCTAATTTGATAAGCTTGACCCCAACTTCTGCAATACGCTGCTTGTTTGATTTCCTTCCTTTCTTCAATTCATCAGTAGAGGATTTGCGTTTAAACCTTGATTGGGCATCCACCCTAATACCAGATTTTTGAGACGCCTTGGATTTGATGATAGCTTCGTGGAGGAGTTAAATCTGTCATCTAGGGACATAACCCTTCCCCTTCTTCTCACATTCCTTTTCAATTGCATCTAGATCCAGATCTCCTAATTTAACTTCCTCTTCCCCATCATCCTCCATAACCACCGGCAATTCCTCTATGGGGTGCATCGTAGTGGGAATGTGCAGATATGCCCTTTGCTCTACACCCTGATCTTCCTTTTCCCTCTATATACTGTCTCCCTTACTAGTCCCCACAGCCAAATCATCACTCCCTTTCTGCCTTTCTTCACCATTCTCATCCACCTCTTCCAAAATATGGAAGGGATTTAGGCTAGTCTTACCATTCTCGAATTTGCTTTTTCCTTTCTTCTGAGCTTCCCTCGTTTTGGATCTTCTTCTGCTCTTCACCTGGGAAAATCCTTCCTTGTCCTTGCTCCCATTTGGATCCACAACCGGGGTAGAAACCACAGTGGATCCATCAGGACAATTCCTTCTAAAATGCCCATATTAATGGCATGATCTACACCTGAATGGAAGTTGTTCATAGTCCAACATCTGAACCCACTCTTCATCTTCATAGTTTAGAGTAATTGCCTCGGGTAGCTCCTTTGATATATCCATGTAAATGCAAATCCGGGCACAGTCAGTGTATCTTAGCTGACGGGTTCGATCTGCCACTTTTACAAATTCTCTAAGAGTATTACCAATGTCCTGAAGGATTTCCAGATCCCAGAACTCACATGGAAAAGCATAGAGCCTAATCCAAACTGGTGCCATCTTAACAGCCTTTGTATCTCGGTTAAATCTCTCTTTCCAGGGTCTGAGATATAAACCACCAGAGATGAAGAAATAAGGCCCTCGTTCTAACACTCTATCCCGATCTTCCACATTGAAAAAAATAATGGTGAAGAAACCCTTGGCACCCAGATGAAGATCATATTGGCCTCTTCGATTCCAGGTTTGCTTGATCCATCTGATAAGATCCCGCTCTTTAGGCCAAATGCCGATGAACTTACGAGTCAGGCCTGTTTCCCTCCACTGCTCCACCCGTTCTCTAACCTTCTCAGCCCGTACTTTGACCACCTAAATCAATTTTGATTTGGGTAGGCATCCCCCCAGGGCTAGGCACCGAGATCCCCCGGTTTCCCTGCTGTCTGCACAAACCGTGTTCTTTGCTCGCTCAAGATGAGTCAACTTGTCAAGGGATCCATCCTGGAGCATCCCACCAGCCAGCTGCTGGGGACCCAACATGGCAAGGCGCTTTTATGACACCAACAGCCGAACCAGCTTCGCCACACGAGAAAAACCCTAGCTCAAAAACCCCCGAACATTCAAATCCATCCTCTCTCCCTTAGCTCTGCTCTCTCCTTTCCAACCCTATACTCCATTAGAGTATAGAAAAATTCCCAATGAATTAAATGGAAACCCTTGCTTTGATCTTACTTAATCATTAATTATGTTAACTAACATTTATAAAATTATTAATTGTGTTATTTATATTCCTTTTATAATACTACTTATGAAAAAGAAAGTATACTATCTCAATAATATGTACTTCATTATTATTTTAATAATAATTATAAAAAAGAAAGTATACTATCTCAATAATATGTACTTCATTATATTTTATATGCATTTAAAAAAATATAGAGTACAATAAATATTATTTTAAAAAAAATATTTTTAAAATTTAAAATAATTAATTAATTATAATGTTATATTAAAATAATCATACAAAATAATTTTTTGTTTAATTAAAAGAAATTCTACAAAGTAATTAGCAGATTATGGATTTTTGAAGAGGGACTTTTCTTGTTCTTACTCAGATTCCTAGATTCTGGTCTCCCTAATGACAATCATAGAGTCTATAATATCTTTTATTACTATTATTATTATTATTATTAAAATTATTATTATTATTATTATTATTAAATCCTCATTATAAATTATTTTCATTTATTATTGTTGTAATTATATTCTCTTATTTTCATTTACAATTATTTTAATTAATAATAATAATAATTTTAATAATTTTAATTAATTTCTTATTTTCAATTATTATTATTATTTTTATTTATAATTAATTTTATTTATAATTATTATAATTATTATTTTTATTTATAATTATTTTTAGTATTATTATATTTAAAAACGGTTATTTTATAATAATAATAATAATTGTTGTTATTATTATTTTACAATAATAATAATTATTATTATAATTATTGTTATTATTTTTTACAAAATAACAATAATAATAACCATAATAATAATTATCATTATTATAAAGAATAATAAAAAAATAAGAATATAAATTTACATTATTATTAATATTATTCTTATTAAAATTGTAAGTGTCATTCCTCAGTATAAATTATATTCATTTATTTTTTTTTATTTGATTATAATTATATTTTCTTATTTATAGTAATAAAAATAAAAATAATAAAAATATTTATTGTTTTCTTATTTATTATTTTCTTATCTTTTAAAAATATTTTATAATAATAATAATAAAATATTCTTATTTTCTTATATTTTTTAAAAACATTTTAAAATAATAAAAAGAATTACAAATTAAAAATTTAATTATAATAATTATAAGTGAAAATAAAAAATTAATTAAAATATTAATAATAATAAATAATAATTATTAATTAATTATTAATTATTCAGTATTCAGTATTAATTATTAATATTAATAATAATAATAATAACAACATAAAAGGTTGCCCAATAATTAAATCTAACTATCCATTATTAAATTAAATTTTGTTAATTGAAGCTAGATTCTGTAATTAAATTTTTATTAATATTGTTAATCCTTGTTATATATTATTATTATTATTATTATTATTATTTCAACATTTGTTATTTTATAATAATAGTAATAATAATAATCATTAAAATCATTATTATAATTAAATTATTATTATTACAAAATATTTAATTCTTACTTTAAACTATTTATAATTTATTAAACATAATTATAAATTTATTGTTTTTATAAAATAATTGAAATAATATTTGTTATTAAATAATTAATTAGTACTATAAATTTTTATAATTTATTAATTACACTTATAAAATTATTATTTTTAAAAAATTATTATTTTAATATAGTAATACTTATTATTATTATTATTTTCACAGTCATAATTTTAATATTAAAACTCACTAAATATTACATGCCAACTGGCCGTAAACTACCAAGCTACATTAATATTAATATTAACCACATTTTAGTGTATAACCTATATAAGCAGATCGGCATATATAAACTATACTATTAATATTAATATGGCTTACTATTGCTAGTTAAATGAATTAAAACTTCTTAAAATTAAATTATTTTGTTGTTTTAATAAGTATGCAAAATAAATAAAACTCTCAAGCAGCACATTGATGATGTGGAAGATTAATCTCATGATAAATGAGTCTGTATGTTTCTGCTATTTTTACTAATCACAATGGATATAAGTTAAAAAACTGTATTAGATATCAATTATTCAGCTTAATACAATTATTATACACAAATACTCTACAATTAAATAATAACATGTATTAGAATGTAGACCATAAAACTTATGAATGCCCAATTTCTTTCATGTTAACAATGCAATGCAATTGCATATATATATATATATATATATATGCTTCAAATTTTTTGAAAGCAAATTATTTGGATTACATCTACTGAGAGGACAAAATAACTTGTTATAATACAAATGGAAACAATTTTTTTTACATCTTATGTAATGTCACTGCAGAAATATGTTGCAGTTTTAGAGAGACTATGAATGGTCAGGGAATCAAAAGTTCTGAATGGTCAGTGAATCAATTAATATTCATAATTCATAACCAAACACTGGAGGATTCGAGTCAGCTAACTAGTTTTATCAGGCACTATTTTGTCGTGATCACTTGATTTTCTCACGGTGATGGCAAAGGACAGAATTAGTTCTTGTTCTTGATCTTGCTGGTGGTGTTGCTGCTGGTGCAGCCAAACAACGGAATGCCAAGGTCTTAAATATTCATCAAGTCGTAGTAACCGGAGCAGGGTTCCTCCGACCCGAGGATATGGAAAGTTTGTACCCTCTCCCACATAACCGTCAATCAGACTCTCCCACATAACCGTCAATCAGATGGAGATAAACCTGTAAACTGTGGGCGTAAGCAGGATCAAGATTACGGATATCGTTGTTCTGCAAAACAATTTTCACACCGACGTGAAAATATGTCCAAGGAAGCCAATCGAACATTTTACACAACCATCCATACGAATTCTCGTTTAAAATAAGTCCTGGAACTTTTGGAACGGCATCGTTCTTATTCACCAACCGCAACACCTCCACTCCGAGCTCCTCCAATCGCATGGCGAATGCTCTATTTCCTACGCGCGGACTTGCGAATGCAAACACAGTCACAGGTATAGGCCGTGCCGGAAAATTCGAGTTAAGGACTTTTTTAACGTCATATGAACTTAACGTTGCCAGAGCAGCTCCTAAGCTGTGTCCAGTGAAGGTTATGCTCAAACTATCATTCTTGTATTCCCCCACCAGTCTTAGAATTTCTGAAATAACGGTATCTTTGGCACATCTTGAATCTTCTCCTTTAGAGATGTAGCAGCTTAAAAACCCCTTCTCCACTCGGACGCCCTTGTCGTTTAGACGAGCAGTACTGGATATTCGGTCAAGGACGCCCTTGCCCGTCAAACGAGCAGCAGTTGATAATCCAGCTCTGAAGCTGTTGCGCTTGAAACGGCCAATTGATAATCGAGCAGGAACTAGAAAGTCTCTAATATTCTGTTTCCATTCTTGGCGTGTTGCCGTTCCTCTCCATGCTACTACAATATCCCGCCTGCCCAGTCTTCTTATATCTTCAGCATTTGTGCAGACTGCAATAAAGCCAATCCAAACAGATTGCTCAATTGATGCATCAGTGTCTGCATACAAATACTGGGTCACTTCATAGCCAGCGCTACAGTAAGCTTCAGAATCACCAGCCCTTTCACAACCATCAAACAACTGATCAAGGCTGTACTTGCACCCACCAAAATCATTGGTGGAAATTTTACTATCAAATGCATCATAGCATAACTCTGCAAAACCACCATATCGCAGTATCTCCCCTTTCAAAACAGGATTCATGGGATGTAATAACCCATTCCAAGAATTTGCTCCTTGAATATCTTTCCACATATCCGCAAGTGCTATATTTTCATATCCGGTGGGGTTCGTCAAGTCTTCCTGCAAGAGAGGGCAGCTTGAAGTTGTCCAGGACGAAGGGAGCAGCCTCATCCATCGCAGTACTGAATACAGGTGAGCTACGATTCCAAACATAATTTCTGATTTTCAAAGTCGTCAAGTGATGAGAGGCTGGGTAGGTTAACAAGTTTAACAAGTACAGCTTAGCTTTTGCAGTTGTATGCAATATGTTCTCTTGTTTGCGTTAACGCAAATCGCAATATGCATATCACAATAAGCTGAATACCTTTATATAAGAGAGAACAGAGTTGAATTTCATTTGCAGCAGCAAGCAGGAAAGGTTTGATGAATTTCATGGATGGTTGCATGAGGATAGAAGCTCTCACTCTGCTGCTAAACATTGACTGAGAACTCTTAGCTTGAATATTCCTCCAAAACTTCTGCAAAATATTGACTGAGAATTCATAGCTTGAACTTGATGAATATTCCTCCAAAACTTGTTCAAACGTCCGTGCTCCTTCCCGGCTGTGCGCTAGGTTGCCCGCAAAACCATCCGATAAGAATTTTCGTTTGGCATAACTGCCGCGACCGAATGAATAAGTCAGACTATTTCTACATCGCAATCTCTCGGGTCAAAGTTTATGTTATCTCGTCGCCGTTAATTTCATGGACGTTCGCAACTTTTCTTTGCCGTGGAATATCTAAAACTAGGATTCAATGTGGAGGGTGGAAGCTGACTTCTTTCGCGGTGGAGTATCTGAGAAGTACAATGTGGGAGGTGGTCGTGACGAGTTATTTAATCGGACCCAGTCAACTTCTAAAATATCTAAATTTTTTTGCTTGCGTCCATAGTTGTGATTCAACGAAGATGGAAGTGATTAATCGGACCCAGTCAACTTCTACGAATATCTAAATATGTGTATTTAATGTGTTTAGCTTAACTATTGTTTTAAAGGCTGAATTAAGCATGGAGTCTTTAAAAACAATATTTCCAACATCACTTTCAAAAAATATTAATGAAGTTCTAATTCTTTAACTTATCGGTAACACCTACGTGTATGGGTAAAAACAATATTTCCAACATCACTTTCAAAAAATATTAATGAAGTTCTAATTCTTTAACTTATCGGTAACACCTACGTGTATGGGTTTGAGATTTGGTGACCATACCATTGAAGATAAGATTGTTCAATATGAGAGATAATGTTTGTCATTGTGTTATCCAAACAAATTCATGCGAAGATATTGGTCTCTCATTTTATCATTATTGGAAAATTTGACATTTTATCATTATTGGAAAGTTTGACACAATTTCATTCATTGGTTAAGTGATTTTTAATGTGGTGACAATGATAGTCAAGCTTAGAAAAATGGGCAATTTATAGAGTAGTCTTTGTAGATATTCATATATTATTTTCAAGTTCTCTATGTAGTAAGTAGAACATGGAATCGATTCATGTTGATATGAAAAGGCTTTTTCATTGTTTTACCTCACTAACTTTGATATTAATAGAACACCCTTGCATAGTTTTTTAGTGGATACTCCTCATCTCCTTAAGGGTGAGATAAGCAAGTGTGCGATTTACAAAACCTTCCTTTGGTGGACATGGTTTGAGTGTATAGAGTTGATTTCTTCCAAATTTCAACATTGCTGAAAATTGTATCTCCAACATAGTGATGGGATCGTCCAATGCCTAAAGTACACCAAACTCCAATGACCTTAGAGCTTGAGCAACTCTATAACCAACTTAGAGTTTCCCCCCACTAGCACCACATTAAAACATATCACCACATTTCTTAGGAGTACATTGTTTTCCATACTTATACATTAAAAATGAGAGTTGTTTTGTATCCAAATGCTTTCCATATCTATGAGATCAAAGATGGTTCTTTTGTCCCTTGATAGATTCACTTGGTTGTCTTCATGCATTCATGGCTTATGATATATAGACATATTTATCCCTCTTCCACTTAGAGATGTTCAACCTTTTGAACACAACATACTAGAAGCTAATTCCCAAGATCAACATACAACAAAGTAGATTACCTCTTACTTCCAACACTCCAACAATAGTAGAAAGAGGCATTATGGTTAGTTTCTCTTGGAATGTGTACTGTTAATTTTTGAAATGTAATGATCTGTCTAGTGTGATGTCGTAAGATATTATGATGTCTTATCTAGAAAAGGAAGGCACGATTCTCTCTATCTTATTTAAAAGGAGTTATCCCCTGTGCATCATGGAGTACTATTCGCATGTCACCATTCATTAAATAAGGAGGTAGAATATAAGTTATTCTCCCATACCTCTAGCTATATAATAGAGGTGAAGGAGACACTTTTGCATATGTTGAATGTTATTGTGAACAATATTGGAAAAATGTGATATGCATATGTGGGTGGAACTCAAGTGTAAGAGCATATATATCTCAAGAATAAAGAAGATCATACCTTGCCATGGATGTTTCCCATTTGGGGTTTTAGCATGTATATGTGGTGTAATATCTCTTTTTTATCTTGTCTGTCTCTAACTATTTGATTATTTGGTGCTTGAATGGATATGAGTACAGACCAGTTAATTCATATTATGGATTTACACATGTTAGTAAATCTATTATTGTATGTTTATGCACATTTCTCAATATTCTAACATGGTATCAAATATGGTTACTAAGCTTTACATTCTTTAGTAATTTTTTGCTAACTTTTTTTTACAAGCATCAAGTTCTTCAAAATAAATTGGGCCCTCCTTCTCTAGTAGATTTTCCATCATATATGGAAAACCATTGAGTTTTTTCTTCAAATCTAGGAAGTTTGTTATATGTTTGAGAATTATTTTATCAAAATCCTAACCTCACCATTTGTTTTTAAAAAACAATTGAAGTTTTCCTTGGTTTTTTCTATAGATCCGAGTTGAAATCCATTGTATACTAACTTGATATCAAGAATCTATATCTCTTGTAGTAAATCTAGTTGTTTGTTTGTTTCCAATTCTTTTTTGTTGTAGGTTTTCGTCCAGATGATGGTCCTACATTCACAAAATTCTAGTTTTCTGGTTGTTTTTGGCATTCATGCACCTTTTGTTCACTAAGGGTGTGTACACACACTCCTTTGCTTCAGAAGAGGTCCTTACACATGCTCCATGGCCATTATGAAATCACATGGGCCCTGTTTTGAAGAGAAAACTTCGTTGAAAACTGTTTCTTTTTCATTCTTTCTGGTTGGAACCATAGGTTCCTTGGTGATATCACCTTGTCATCTTACATTGACTATGCCCACTTTGGGATCTCATATCAACAAATTAGTGCATTGTTTAGTTAATAAAGTTGTGTTCTTGGATACAATTGAAAGATGTAGAGGAAGGACAAAAATATGAAAAGAAGGATGAGAGAGGCCCTTACAACTATTCATAATTTCATATACGTTTTTCGATTTGATTTTGCCTCTTTCCAGCATGTACTTGTAGTTGGACAAGTGTGATGAACCTACAATAATTAATTAATGCAAATACACGAGATATCAGAAATAATAGAACAGAATCACTTTTATATTGATCACGGGCCACTTCAAGGGGGCAACCTCCTTTGAGCAAGCTCAATACAATTAACTTCACGGTGCCTTCAATGACCTCAACACACACTTATATACTAAGTCTATGCCCAATACTATGAGTCAAAACTATGGGACATATAATACTACGGGACGACATACAAAGCATATGCGTCCAATACTATGGGTCAATACTATGGGCTAATATAAACTACAGATCAACAAATACTACGGGACAACTTACAAAGCATATGCGTACAACAACAATATACTAACATAGTAAAGAGAAGGGTTGACATAGGTTCCTAACATCCCCTCTCCCTTAGAAAAGGCTTTGTCCTCAAATCTTTGGTTGCTGCAGAATCTGAAGGAGTGGTTCCCCAGTAGCATCCTAGAGTTGCATTTCGGGCCACTGACGCCCGTGGAGTGTCAAGGAGGATTGCTTGGAAGGCCATAGATGAAGAAGAACCCTGTCAACTGCGTGGAAAATGCGCTCAGAACGGTGCTGATCGGCTTGTTGTTTCAGGTGAATTCTGGCCATGTGAATATTGTCCTGCAGAATGAGAAGAATTTGATCGCGGTTTCGAAGAATCGAGTCAATTTCCTGAATTGGGGAGCTCCTAAGGGCGTATGGAAGAAGAACTGGCGGTGTTTTTCCATAGACTGCTTCATATGGTGTCCTTTGAGATGTGGTATTGTACCACCAAAGCGCTGCTAGGAAATCCATAGAAATTGTTGGCCAAAGCTGTGTAGGGATGGGTAACGGTTTGAGCAATCCCAAAAGGAGTGTCGTTTCACCCTTGTTGACTTGGAAAGTATCATCGTCAGCCACCATCTGTTGAATTGTCATTTTTAGTCCCTGCCAAAAGAAGTTACATTATTCCTGGTCGTACATTTTGCAGAACCCAGAGTGCCCTGTTGATGAAGAAGCATGGAGTTCATAGAAGAGAGAGCCCTGTTGAACATATTGCAACCAATTTGGAACAAGTAGAGAAAGAGCTGTAAGAGAAACTGGGTCATCAATTGTGCAAGAAGGAGCATCTTCCACCATATTGTCCTTACCCTTCTTGTAAGTGATCACATAGGGATACCCCATGAGTTGGATAACCCATTTCAGGTGTGTTGGGGAGGAGACCTATTGTTCCAGGAAATTTTTCAGACTCTAGAGATCAGTCTTGATGCAGAAATAATTCCCTAATAGGTATGGATGCCACTTCTGTACTGCATGCAAAATAGCCATCATTTCCTGCTAAGAGGTAGATGTGGCTAAATTCTTACCGGAAAGTTCTCTTGAAGGCAGCAAGCACATTGGTTCAGCAAAGATACCTGCATATATATCCAAGGAAGTAGTGGAGACTATTGATGGGTGCATCTGAATGGAATTGAGCTGAGCGATGACACCATGTGAATTCTTCTTAAGTATTTTTTCTAGGCGATGTGAACTGATGATGCAGAGAGACCCTGGTTGAAGCCCATAAATTTGTGTTGTGCCCCATTGACTTTAAACTACATCCAAAGTTCAGCAAAATCCCATAAGATGGGGCCAAGTGTACATAACCATTGAACGCCCAAAACCACATCACATCCGCCTAAGGACAAGGCAAACATGTCAGAGCGTAAGTTATAATATTCCATAGAGATACACACATTGTGAAAATTCCCCTTGCAAGGTAAGGTGCCCCCATTGGCAACCATGACTTCAAAGTTGGAGCAAGGATGGACAAAACAATCAGCCTGTTTGGCAATCCGAGGGTCAATGAAGTTATGAGTACTACCACAATCAATGAGTATGGTAAGAGGGAGCTTCTTGAAGTATCCCTTGACCCACATTGTTTGTGGGGTGGAGATGCCAGTTACAGCATGGAGAGAGACCTCGGGTGGGTCGTCCTGAGATGGGGTGTCAACAAGTGGTTTTTGAATGACGACCTGGTCATCTACTATATCTGTAGCTTCTTCACCAAGTTCTAAGGCAGGCGGAGAATCCACATCCAAGAGATAGAGCTTTTGTTGAACACATCTATGTCCCCGAGTGAATTTCTCATCACAATTATAGCAAAGCCCTTTTTCTCGACTTGCCTGCATTTCTATTTCAGACAAATGCTTGATAGGAGTTGGTTGAGGAGAAGGCATGATGGGAGGTCGTTGGGAACCCATATTTATGAAGAGAACAAAGGTGGGTTTGGAGCGTTGTTGAGCTGTGATCTTGTCCTCGGCCAGCTTAGCCAACCCTAGGACTTCCATCATTGTGTTGTGGCAAAACATTTTGACCTCTGAGCGGATTTCATCCTTGAGACCACTGACAAAACAACTCCTGTAGAATTCATCAGACAATCCTTCTGTGTGATTGGCTAATTTCTCAAATTCTGTCTGATACTCTCTCACTATGCCAATTTGGTGAAGTTTAGTGAGTGCTCCTGTGAAATCATCAAAAGCACTAGGACCAAATCGTGGCAAAATGAGTTGGCAAAAATCTGTCCAGTTTGGATCGGGATGAGCTTTGATGTACCAACGGTACCATTGAAGGGCTTCCTGTTCCAAATGAAAGGATGCAAGTGGAACTTTCTGGGCATCAGAAGTATTATGCAGACTGAAATATTGTTCTGCTCGATATATCCATCCAGTCGAATCAGTACCATTGAAGCAAGGAAAATCAAGCTTCGGCCCACGAAAATTGTTGGAAGAAGAGAACCCGGTGGCTGCAAAAGATTCTGGCTGTCTGGTATTGTTCATGGCTAAATACTGAAGATGGAGGCTAAGAAATTTTTCATCGAGATCTTGGAGTTTGGTTTGGATGGCTGCAAGTGCTTCCTCCATGGTGTGTGCTCCTGCACGGGTGACAACCATAACCAGGTTTTTTTTTTTTTTTTTGGTGGAATGGGTAGAAAAACACAAACAGAAGCTGATTTAGTAAAGGGAAATTTGGATTGAGAAAACAATCTGATGGGTAATTGGGGTTTGACTAGATTTTGGACACTGTCGAAAGGACAAAAAAGCAAAAGGGGGATTTCATAAGCGGGGTAATAGAATGAGAAAATTTGGCAAAGAGGGACAAAGAAGCAGAATTCAAAAAGGAACTTTGTGGTAAAATTTGAAGGTGATTGAGTGAAATCTGAGGAAGTTATGGCAAACCCTAAAAATAAACAAATGTGGGATTTCGGGCTTTGGGAAGGGGAATTGGGGATAGGGTCCTCAGGGATGAAAGATGCAGAATGGGATGACAGGGGTTCCCCGAAAATTTCAAGGGAAACAGAGTGAAAACAAGGGAGATATGGAGAAAAAACTAAATTTTATACTTCGGCAATAGCGGCGCAACAGCACGAAAGGGATCGAAAATGGCTAGATCTAAAGCGACGATTGGATCTGGAACAACTTTCAAAATAGATTTGAAACGGATGGATCTTGAGCGGAAGTGATTGACAACAGTTCAACTGAAAATAGATATGGACCCCAGGTATGTACGGCTTCCTAACAGTTCAGGTGTTTCACTCGGCCACCAATGTTGTCTAACGGCTTACATATTGGGGTAGTACCCCTCACTCCACAGCTCAGGTAAAACTGATAACCGCTTTGCCACAAACGACAGCTCTTGGTTTACCTCACGGGTGGGAACTAGTCAATCAGGTAGGGGTCATTGCCCGTTTCGCTGGTAGGTCCTCTCAATGGGCCAGCTACTTTGGGGTTCCTGTGGTACTCCTCACAATGACTTTTAGGGCTTATGCTGAAGTACTTCCACAGTTGAGCAGATAGGGATTATTCCCAAATCCGAAGCTGCAACAGATGCGAAAAAAAAATTGGCAGAAATTCCACCCAACGAGCCCAAGAAAGTGCTCTGATACCAGATGTGATGAACCTGCAATAATTAATTAATGCAAATACACGAGATATCAGAAATAATAGAACAGAATCACTTTTATATTGATCACGGGCCACTTCGAGGGGCCAACCTCCTTTGAGCAAGCTCAATACAATTAACTTCACGATGCCTTCAATGACCTCAACACACATTTATATACTAAGTCTATGCCCAATACTATGAGTCAAAACCATGGGACATATAATATTACAGGACAACTTACAAAGCATATGCGTCCAATACTATGGGTCAATGCTATGGCCTAATATAAACTACGGATCAACAAATACTACAGGGCGACTTACAAAGCATATGCGTCCAACAACAATATACTAACATAGTAAAGAGAATGGTTGACATAGGTTCCTAACAACAAGCTCAACATAGAGATGTGGTTTATAGGTAGATTGATGTCTCTAACATGAGGACCTCTGAAAGGAATAAGTTGATAGATATAAGTTGATCAGGTTTCCTGGAGAAGATAATGAGAAGTTACTGCAAAAACTAAGGAAAAGGATAGATAGTTTTGTGTAGTAATATTGTTGTAGGTTGAATGCACTGTATAGTAGTTAATACTTTGTGTGTTTTGGATATTTTTTTTTTCTTTTATCTCTCTACCATTTACTAAATATGAGATGATGATATGGCAGTTTTGAAGTCCATGGAAGACCCTACAAACAAAATTTTACATTAGATAAATATACATCATTTACCCTTCAGTAATGTCCAGTCTAAACAATCCATATATATTCTCTGATATATTTCAAAACATTTTTAATGTGTAAGCAGCCTACTATTTATTAGGTAAGCTCTACAAATTGTGTATACATTTCCCATCTTTCTTTATTAAGTAGTTAGATCTTATTGGCTCATATTTGAGTAATGAGATTAGTTACATATCTAGATATTGCTAACACTATTGTACACATCTAGTAATGAAGAAAATTTGTGTTTTTTGTAACATTGGTGGTGTTTCCATTTCTGCAATTTTATTTAGTCATTTCATTTGTTGTTATAACACATTGAATTATGAAATTTAGCATTTTGTCCACTTGATTGCTCCTAAAATATATGTATGGGTTGGGTTTAGGGTATTTTTTAAGGATTCTAATATTATACTTAAGTATAGTATCTTAGGCGATTATTTTGGATTGAAGAAAACATGTATATACATAGGTAGGCGAATATTAAATATGAAACATACAATTTACTACTAAAATGTTTAAATTTTGGCGAATATTATGATTAAAAAACATATTTTATGTAAATATAGGCGATATTTGAGACTAAAAATGACCAAACATCGAATTTATTTTTTGATAAAAAGACCAAAAAATAGCCAATTGGCAAAATTTCGCCCTTAAAAATTACCCTGACTCAACCTGGGTTATAGTCCAAAACTAGAAGTTCAATTCTCAACCTACTAAAAAATGGTTCTAGTGGAGAGTCCAAATCCAAGGAAACAGAAAATGGGGTAATTTATGTGTTCATGTAACAAATGTGTATCATCTTCTACTTTGCATTGTAGTAATGTATCGCATGTGCGTCCTCATCTACTTACCTTCTCGAGTTTGACACAAGTATGCTTCATCTTGCAAGCAAAAATAAATTCATACCTTTTCTATGATGTCAACTTATCATGACAGGCTCTGAAACGAAGATTTCCTCTTGTGGATACTATTATTGTGTATATATAATCATTCACTCAATTTCACGTATAAAATTTAATCTTCCATTATGACTGATCTTAGTTTGCACCAAATCCCCATTGGTAGTTGTTTACCAATCATGTTAGTGTTTTTAATCCCAAAGGCATCTACTATGTTTTAATTTAACTAAATATTTCATAAACTGCCACAAAGCCCCACCTATACAAGAATTTCATTTAAGTGTTTCAGGCTTAGATTTCTACACAAGAAATCCAATTATAAATTGAATTGAATTCAGCCCCAAATACTTAGAAAGTTAGAAGAACCACCTATGAGCGGTAAGCAATAACTACTCCTATGTCTAACCTATGGAAATTTTATAGTAATACTTGAAACCCAAATTTTAAGTTTTAGTATTGCTATAGCATATAAACACAATACATAAATTTTTGAATTGTTTTTCTTATCTCAAGTCTGTATAATTAATTTTCAAGGTGGGTATCACCTTGCCTATAGTAGAAGTCATATTCGAAAACATTAAAGTGGAAGTTGAATGCTACATTGGAGGATGATCTCTTCCAACACTTGCAATGCTAATAGAAATGTTGTGTCCAAGTAAGTCTATATGTGTTTTCTACACCCTGATAACATTTAGTAAACTGCAATGGCTAGTTTTTGCAGATGCCTTGATAAAAAAAATATTCTCTTCATCCATGAACAAATTAAAATATATTGAATACTTTTCCTAGACACTTATCTAATATTGAATGTTGTCTTCATTTCAGTTTCAGGGTTTGCTGGAATTAGTCCATTCGTCTCCCACAAATAGGACTAGGTCACAAAAAGAGTAAATAATGATGTTTTAGTCAAACATAAAAGAAACCTAGCAATGAGATCCATAGGAAAAACCCATAAAAAAACAAATTCCATAGAAGAAACCTATTTATAGATTATATGGGTCAAGCTACTTGGGACTAATGCACCTACTCTACATCCACGCTCCCTTTCTCATCATGTCAAATTATTCATAAACCAAGGACCCAAAACCAAATCGAACCCTCTTCTTGTAATAAAATATTGCCTAGTGAACAATGTACTCCATAGCGTAGGGAATCATGATGGGCTGTTGTTCCATGGATTTTGGTTTCAGAACAAAGATTCTCCTCATGGGATGAAAGTTGATTGATCCATCAATTAATTCAGAATAATAATCCCCCCCAAGTGTTTTGCCGAAATTCCAAAAATGGTTTCATTTAGTAATAGCAGGTGTCATCCATTTAGGGAGGCTTGGATCGATTCATAAGAGATAACCAAATTCCCAAATATGTGGCTTTTATTTTTATACGAAGATATGATGGAAAAACCCACAATGATGAAGTGTCACGTCCCCAATCCCCTTAGTGCCCTTTGAGTGATGGGGGTACAAGTCTGATAAATTATTTCTTCCAAAACTTATCTACAACTATGATATTTTTACACAGCCTCAATTATCTTTGGTCCGCAATTCCACAATCTGTGATCTGCATGTCGGAAGTCAAAATGGAGGAATGATCAAATCACATCGTCGATCAAAATGAAACCTCGACTTTCGTATTCCGCAGTGCGGGAGTCACAAAGTCGAGATGCCAAAATACCCAGCGTCGAACGAAATACAACTCCGACTTCCGCCTTCCGTAGTGCGGGAGTCGAAAAGTTGGAATGCCCAATTACACCAACTCGGTGATTTGTGCCTCCGACTTCCACACTCCGCATCCATGATGCGAGAGTCGGAAAGTTGGGATACCAGTCACACTGTTTCAATGAAAATGCGCCTTTGAATTACGTACTCCACATCCATGATGCAAAAGTCGGAAATTCGGAACACCAACTTCACTATCTTGTCGATTATGCGACTCTGACTTCTGCACTCCGCATCCATGATGTGGTAGTCCGAAAGTCGGGATGCCAAACATACTATGTCAATAAAACGTGCCCTTGACTTCTGCACTACGCATCCGTGATGTGGGATTCAAAAATTTGGGATGCCAAAATGCCCGGCGTTGCAGAAATGTGCCCCTGACTTCCACATTCTATAGTGCAAATTCAGATAGTCGGGACCTAGCCATACCCATGTTCTACCAATGTCCCATCCTAATAAATTCTTCATCCTTAGACCATTTTTGGAAAACTCGGTACCATTGGAAAGATCTTGGAGATCTCTATGCAATGGTGTGGACCCCTGCCACACTTGAGGACTCTGAAATTACCTCTTTTCCAACCAAAAAGCTTCCCTGAAGTCCATTGAAACCTCTTTATCCCACTGTAAAAAGCCCTCGAATCACCCTGCCAAGGCCCCTCCCTTCATATAACCACGGAGGGGGCATGAACAGAACTGGGAGTGTGTCTAAATCATCGCCCAAGCTCATATGATGAAGTACAAACCCTCTCAGGAGGTGTGGAATGCATAGAAACAAACATAGTGGAATTAAATCTTGGTTAATGCATCTACAACATGTAAGACTACAACATATTAACACAAGCAAAATGATCCAGGACTATGTCCGAAAGTCGGGACGCCAAACATACTGCGACGATAAAACACACCCCTGACTTTCGCACTACGCATCCGCAATGTGGGAGTCTGAAATTCGAGATGCCAAAATTCCAGACATTACATAAATGCGCCCCCGACTTCCGCATTCTGCAATGTGAATGGAAATTCGAGACCTGGCCATACCCCTGTTCTACCAACTTCCCATGCTGATAACTTCTTCATCCTTAGACCATTTTTGGAAAAATCACTACCATTGGAAATATGTTGGAGAGCCCTATGCAATGGTGTGGACCCTTGCCATACTTGAGGACTCTGAACTTGCCTCTTTTCCAACCAAAAAGATTCCCTGAATTCCATCGAAACCTCTTTATCCCACTATCAAAAGCCCTCGAATCACCCTGCCAAGGCCCCTCCCTTCATATAACCACATAGGGGGCATGAACACATCAGGGAGTGTGTTTAAATCATCCCCCAAGCTCATATGATGAAGTACAAACCCTCTAAGGAGGTGTGGAATGCATAGAAACAAACACAGTGGAATTAAATCTTGGTTAATGCATCTACAACATGTAAGACTACAACATATTAACACAAGCAAAATGATAATACAACAACCAATGAATCATCCTCATGGTTAGGCTCATACACAAACTTCCTATTGTATAATTACATATGCTCATTCCATTCAATTTACTTGAAATAACAAAGGAACACAACATAGGAAATGAATATCATTTGAAACCACAAGAACACTTATGTTATAAGATGAACAGTCCAACCAACTAGCTATGTGAGAGAAACGTTCCACCCAACCATAGGTCTCTGTCCATCCTATACTCTTTCAGCTGAGAGACCACCCTCAAGATGGGATGTGTATCTACTAAGGAGGGCTAAACAGGCTCACTCACAGCCATGGATTCACACACAAACATGCTAATCCAACATATAGTTTGGTTTTTCAGACATTAAGGAACAATGGAGGAGGATGCGAATCCAATGAGCTCAACCCCAGAGCTACATGCCTCTCAATTCACACTCAGATAATCTTGGCACCCACAATACCTACCACACCCAACACAAGGAAGTATTCCTTTCACTACTGCACAGTCCCTTAGGCCATACCTTTCCTCTAGTTCTCTTAAGGGTGGGCATAGAAAGGTCCAAGCTATTGGATCCTTGAGCCTCTGTCCTTCACTAGTTTTATCAAGAAACCCTACCTTATTTCCTAATCCTCTTTGTCATTTCCACTTGGGTTTTCTTTCACTTTCTATGGCCAAACAACTCTATCTCGTAGCTGGTTTCTCGACCATCAATAGAGGGTTTTATTCACGAGTTTATGAGCATCTCACACACTGCAAATTTACCTAGGGTTTAGGCCAGTGGATCCCCAGTTGGTTTGAGCTTCCCACACAGATTTCTGGGCAAGTTCGGCACTGAAAAATCGTGGTTTTTCAGAATCATGATTTTATTCCCTTTTCACTGCTCGACTCTCCAATCTCTGTTCAAACTTCGGTTGTTGGCGCCTAATGGAAATGGGAATCAGGGAATACGAATTCCTAGGGTAGAGTGACGTGTGGGTCAAGGCAAATAGAGCCCCATACCCTGCCATCCTGAATTTCGGGGTTTGCCCACACTCCATCAACTTCATTCAAATAGTTTCTTTAGCCACCTTCTGCAGCAGAATTAATTGTAACTAGAGAAGGTCAAATGGGTTATAAGGATGAAATTTGGCAGTCTATGGTCCAATCCCACAACCCCCTCACCTCTCCCTAGTGCATACACATGGTGCTCTATTATTATTTGCCTCCATAGCTAGTTTTCTTGGTATTTTATTGCAATATTTATTATCATTTACATCATTTACAATGTCCCATGGCTTAATAGCACATGTTTAACATAATATAAACTACTTTCCTTTACATAAAAACCTAGCATCAACTAGCAGGGCATTGGCCTTAAGCTCCACTCTAGGCAAACATACATCACATGTATACAATATTTACATTGAAGGACAAATATGTTATAACAGTCAAAATGGGGTATTACATTTCCCTCCCCCTTTGAACAACATCGTCCTTGGTGTTCTCAAAACTGAACAAAAATGGGAATGCCTCTCTCATGGCATCCTCCAGCTCCCATGTAGCCTCATCGGGACTAAGGTGCTTCCATTGCACCTTCACCTGTTTGATAGCTCGGTTCTAGAGCAATGTGACCTTCTTGTCGAGGATGTGCATAGGATCCACTTGGAACTTTCCCTTGGGTTCCACCTGTATCACATTCCAATCAATTATGTGATTAGGATCATGTACATATTTCTTTTAAAGCAAAGAAACATTGAAAACATTATGATCTCTCATGTTAGCAGGTAATGCAATTCTATACTTCAAATGACCCACAATATCTTGGTGCCAACTTGGCACAACTCCCCAACTTTAGGGAACTTTTTATTGAATTCACTCTCAAGTAAACATGATCCCCAATCTTAAATTCCTTATGCACTCTTTTCAAATATGCATAACTCTTATGCATCTCCTAAGCTGCCTTTAAATTCTGCCTGATTTTAACAATTTCCTGTTCCATTTCCTTGACCATCTCTGGCCCAAGCACTACCTTGTTCACTGGATTATCCCAATTCACTGGAGTTCTACATCCTTTGCCATACAATACTTCAAAAGGACTCATCGCCAATGATGCATGATGTCCATTATTGTATTCAAATTCTACCAAGTGTAGGTAGTCTTCCCACTTGGATGGTTTGTCCATCACATACATCCTCGGCATGTCTTCAAGAACCTAATTCACCCTCTCAGTTTGAACATCTATTTGACGATGATATGTTGTACTAAAGTTCAGCTGAGTTCCCAATTCTTGAAATAATGCCTTCCAAAAATTGGACGTGAAATTTACATCTCGATCTGAAACCATTGCTTTGGGAAATCCATGCAATCTGAATATCTCCTTCATGAAAATATTGGCTATGTCACTTGCCTTATGAGTGCACTTGACTGGAATAAAGTGAGCTACATTTTATATCTTGTCCATCACTACCATAATTGAATCATGCTTCCTTACTATCATTGGAAAACCTGTTATAAAATCCATAGGAATCACTTCCCAATTCCATTCTGGAATGGGAAAAGGATGTAATAATCCTACTGGATGTTGATGTTCTTCCTTAACATGTTGGCATTTTTTATGCCTAGAAAATTATTTTTCTATGTCCTTCTTCATCCCATGCCAAAAGTACTGCTTTATTACTCTTGTTATTGTCTTTTGATATCCTGGATGTCTAGAGTATGGCATTTGATGTATTTCATCCATCACAAGCTTCTTTAAATCTGTACAATCTGGAATATACAGTCTAGTACCTTGATATAGGAGAATATCACCTTCACCAAGTTGATATCCTAAACACCTTTCATCTATATTTCCCTGCTGCAAATTCTCTTTAATTTGAAGTTAATTTCCATCACTGGTTTGGGATTCTATAATTCTTGCCTTCAAATATGATTTGCACATGTACTTACTATTGCAACATGAAAATTTCTGCTGAGAGCATCTGCAACCTTATTCTCCTTCCCTTGCACATGCTTAATTTCAAAATCAAACTCACAGAGAAATTCCATCCACCTTGATTTCCTAGCATTCAAGTTTTGTTGGTCAAACAAATACTTCAAGCTCATGTGGTCTGTCCTAAGCTCAAAACTTCTTACCAACAAATAATGTCTCCACATCTTGAGAGCATGTACTATGGTTTCTAGTTCAAAATCATGCTTGGCATAATTGTTTTCATGCTCTTTTAATTTCCTTGACTTATAGAAAATCACAAATCCTTCTTGCATGAGCACTTCACCTGTCCCTTCAATGCAAGCATCTGTGCACACTACAAAATATTTCGTTGGATCTGCAATCTTCAAAACAGGAGTGTTGGTAAGCAACTTCTTTAACTACTGAAACCTTCTCTCACATTTTTCAAACCATACAAATTTAATATTCTTCCTCTGCAATGATGTGATTGGATGAGCTATCTTGGAGAATCCTTCAATGAACCTTCTATAATAACCTACAAGACCCATAAAAGATGTAATGTATGAAACATCATTTGGATTAAGCCAATCAATTATGGCTTCAATATTTTATGGATCCACTGCAATTCCTTCTTCTGAGATGACATGACCCAAATATTGTATCTTACTTTGATATAAATCACACTTGCTCAGCTTTGCATACAACTGGTGCTCTCAAAGAACTTGCAACCATTCTTACATGTTCACCATGCTCTTCTTCATTCCTTGAATACACAAGAATGTCATCCAAGAACACTATCACAAACTTATCCAAATACTTATTGAAGACACTGTTCATGAGACACATGATTGTAGAAGGTGCATTGGTAAGACCAAATGGCATCACTGTGAACTCATAATGACCATAACTTGTCCTAAAAGCAGTCTTCTGAATGTCTTCTTCTTTTATCCTCACTTGATGATGACGAGACCTTAAGTCAATCTTTGAAAACACTCTAGCTTCCTTCATTTGATCAAACAAATCATCAATTCTTGGCAATGGATACTTATTCTTGATTGTTACTTTATTTAGCTGAATGTAATCAATACACAGCCTTAAATTCCCATCCATTTTCTTGACAAATAACACTGGCACTCCCCAAGGAGATACACTAGGTCTGATATACTTCTTATCAATTAATTCATGTAGCTACATCTTTAAATCTACCAATTTTGGTGTGCTCATTCTATAAGGAGCTTTGGAAATTGGTGTTTCCCCTGGGAAAAGGTCAATGGTAAAATCAATATCTCTCTTTTGTGGCAGTCTGGGCCCTTCATCTGGAAACACTTCTTGGAACTCTTGCAACAACTGGAAGTATTCTATCCTTATCCCATTGTCCTCTGATGAATCTGATATGTGAACTGCATATAATTGGAAACCCTTCTTTTAAAACTTTTCCAACTGTAAGGCTGAAATATGTCTTACTGAAACATGCTTGGGAATTCCATTTACCAATATGGGTCTGCCCTTTTCATCAATGCATTCAAGTACCTTTCCATATAAATCTATCTTGGCTCTATGCCTTTCAAACCAATCCATGCCAATTAGGGCATCGAAATATCGTAATGGTAGGACATTCAAATTTACATGTGTGAGGATTCCATTCAAGTCCATGGAGCACTCCATCACTACCTCACTCACTTTTCTCTTGGTCCCTCTGGCTAACTGAACTAGCCAAGACTCACTGTGCTTCACTTTTCTAAGAGAACAACCTTCAACCACTTTTGGAGAAACATAACTATGAGTAGATCCTAGGTCAATCAAAACAGAAATGGATTTCTTATCAATCTTACCTTCAACTTCCACCACCGTTGACTGATGGTCTGCATGATGATCATCCAATGCTACATAGATTTGAGGTGCTACCCTTTCCATATATTTCACTATAGCTTCTCCCTCTAATTTGTGCAAAATTTTGCAATTCTCCCTATGATGTGGGAATTCTCTAAGCACATGGTTTCCTCCACATCCCCAACAATGAAGTGGCCCTTTTGGTGTTTTTTTTGTTGCTACTGCTGGTTTGTTTCCACTTCTTTCTTGCTAGCCGTGTGGAAAATTCCTTGGCTGATTTTTGAATGGTGGCTTGAATCCACTTTTCCTTTGTTCAAACCTCCCATTCGGATTTCCTTTCCATGATGGGTGTACCTATGATTTCCCTTTGCTCTGCTCATAGCAATGCACTTCCATCCTAATGGCTTCATCAATACTTGGTGGATCAACAAACTCAATCCTATCTCTAAATTTCCAAGGTAGACTTCCAAGGAAACACTGGATCTCAACCCTTTCATCCTTGATATAGTCCACATACCTCAACAATTCCAAGAATTTATGGACATGCCCATCCATAGATTTTTGTCCCAACCTGAGTTCATTGAACTCTTTTCTCTTCTTGTCATAATAACTAGCTGATAGGTATTTTTCCTTGAAATAATTGTTAAATCTCTCCTAGTTGATCCTTCTTTCACTGATTCCTTTCACTTGCATGAGGTGCTCCCACCAAATTGAAGCTCTGCCACTTAGATTGTAAATGTAAATTCTTGACTTTTCATTTCCTGAGTAGTCATGGATCCTGAAGTATTTCTTCATTCCCAGAAGCCATGCCTCTACCTCTTGGCCAGTCTTACTTTCTCCATCAAATGTGGGAGGCCTTGCCTTCCTAAATTCTCCCTGTGGAATCCCTTTGGATCTATTTCTTCTTTCAAACCTACTAGAAGTATGTCTTGGGAATATTCGAGGGCCTCGGGAGTCACACGACCTGCTAGAAGAAGATATTGAGGAGGGTGTGTTGCGCCTTTTGCTCATGGAACTCTTCCTTGGGCTTGGTGTCCTATTCCTAGAATGACCTCTAGAGCGAATTTTGACACCCCTTCCTTCTTTACCTACGTTTCTTGGGTTCGACCCAAGGTTTTCCCTCTGCTACATATCAGTGAGGCTATGCAAAATAGTAGCATTGAGATGATTATGTTCTTCCTAAGCCTTCATCAAACTTTCATTGAATCTTATCATGGTTTCAACCAAAGTTTTGGGAGTTATTTGCTCCCTTCTCCCATTGGATTCAATTTCAGCATGATCTTCTTGCACATTTTCTCCTAACATGTCTTCATCATGCTCGAAATGATCCTGGGTGTCATTCATGGATACCATTTTCCTTTGGAGATTTATTTCCCCTTCCTACTGCTCTCTACTACAACTATTCAATGATATCAACTGCAAGCTTTGTGCATCATGGAGGCATTTATTAGACATCATAAGAAAACATATAAAACGTAACACATCCATTTTTAACATAAATAAATTCATGAAGTAATTTATAAAGCTATTATGCCTTCTACTCTGATACCACTCTGTCACGTCCCCAATCCCCTCAGTTCCCTTTGAGTGATGGGGGAACAAGCCTTATAATTTTTTTCTTCCAAAAATTATCCGCAACTCTGATCTTTTTACATAGCCACCATTATCTTTGGTACGCAATTCCGCAATCCGTGATTTGCAGGTCAAAAGTCGGAAGGGCGGAACGCTCAAATCACAGCGTCAAAAAAAATGCGACCCTGAATTCTGCATTCTGCAGTGCGGAATTCAAAAAGTCAGGAATCCAAAATACCTGGTGTTGAGCCCAGAATTGGCCCTTTTTAGTCATCATTATTCATCTTTCCTGTCCCTGTCCTACACTATTTATCATGGCAATCAAACCTATTGTTCTTACCTTATCCCCCAAATTACCAAGGTATGGATGATTATTGTTTTATTTTATTAATGCTTATGATGGTGATAATTAAAGCTGTGCATCTCTCAAATTGTGCTAACATGTTGCGATTTATGAAGGTAGTTGAGACAAATGGATTGCAGGAAGATCGGGGCTGAACAAGTCATAAAGAAAGGGATGTTCGTTCCTTGTAGAAGGTTCCTTGGGGCTCGAATTATCAATCAAGGCACAGTCGTGACAGGGCAGCTGTAACAGAATTTGCTATCTTAAGTATGTTACTGCTCGAGTCTAGCTGTGAGCTGGAAGGACCGCCACTCCTGGAGCAATTAATAACTCTCTCATATTTGGATATTTCTGTTCTGCCACGCATTGTAACAGCTAGATTATTTAGGGCGCCTGAAGATCAGAGATCTTCATGGCTGCCCAATTATGGGATTAGATGTTACGATTTGTATGTATAAATAGAGTGAGTTGCCTCGACTCAGGGGTGGAACAGCAAACAATCAATTCATTTTGTATTAGCAGCCAAGCGAAACTGTGTACTCATTCTTCTGTTAATATAAGGGGTTACTTCTGAGTTAAAGAGGGTGTTGTTCAACCAGCGTCTCTGTGTGAAGACTGGGCCCGTCTTCCACAGAGATTGCTGAGTTAAAATAGGATTTTATCTTTCTTGTTGTGTGATGCTTTATTCTTTCCTTTGTATGCAGCAGCAATAATTATTGTGTGGGTTTCCCAGTAAAAGATTATATTTCTGTGAGATTGGTGAATGGTGTAGAATAACAGTCGACTGAGTCAGGGTTGCTTTATGCATTTCAATTTCTGTTCACACTGCCGTGTTCATCTTACAGCTGAGACGTGATCCCAGGAGCTCTTACAATTTAGCTTTCCTGTTATGTGTTGATTGATTTCCCTTCTGCAATTCAATTTCTTAGAACAGTTGCTTCAATCTTTTTCCTTTGAAATTCTAGAGTAATATTCAGTTTATGCTTTATGATTCCCAGTTTGATTAGATCAGACAAGTGATTGTTTTAGAATGCGAATGAGATTTCCTTTTGTAATTGTTGATTAAATCTGATACCATTTCTTATTGATGCATAATAGAAAAGAATTGTAGTATAACAGTTAGAAGGCAATTGGGATTGCATATATTCTTGGGATGAACATGGATGATAGAAGATAAAAGTATTCACTTCTAATGGTTTTGTGTTTAATCATATAGTGTGCACTTATCCTTTGAAATAAAAAGACTTTCTCGGGTTGACAATAAATTTCATATACTCTGTGTGTTTGGTAGTAATTTATCTGCATATAGAGTGCTTGACATTTTGGCGCCTTTGCCGGGGAAGGATAAGAATTAAACACTAGTCATTAGTCGCATCTGATAATCGCTTTTAGACAGTCGTTTTGTTTGTTTTTGAATGATCTGCTTCACATGAATACGAGGAGGGTAAAACGTGATCACCTCCCAACCCCCAAAACCCCACAAATTACTAACAGTGCAGGTGGTTCGAGTCGTGGTCGAGGTCCACCGCTGGGTAGAAGAACATTCATCGACGACCTTGTTGACAAAACTGATTCAGCTGTCAGTGCTCGTCAACGGGAGACTCCTATCAGAAGAGGCCCTGCTGATCCTGGAGCGCCAACATCAGGATCCACAGTGGAAGATACAGGAGCAGCTGTGATTCCTGCATATACCCCTGCTAAAGAAGGAACGGCTGATTCAGCTGTTACAATTGAAGAATACGCAGCTGTTACAATTGAAGAATACGCAGCTGTTACAACTGAAGAATACGCAGCTGTTACAACTGAGGTAAGGAACGCAGGAACGAACGAAGGAGAGGATACAGAAGAAAAGATGAATAACAGACATGAGAACGAAGAGGAAGAAGCAGTGGTACAATACCATCATGAAAATGATTCCCTGCCAGAAGAAACTATGGCTACATTGCAATTCCCAATACAGCAGCTAGAAGGGACAGCTCCTATGAAAAACATCTCACCATCGGTGTTGCCTCGCTTCCATGGCAGGGCGGCAGAAGATCCAAACGAATTCCTTTTTGAATTCGATATCCTCTGTCGCAGATATGATTATGTCACAGATGCCCAAAAGTTGAAGCTTTTTCCTGCCACCATGAAGGACAATGCATTACGATGGTTCATGAGCCTTGGGGGAGGAACTGTTGCTAATTGGAATAAGATGAAGCAAGTGTTCCTGGAAAAATATCAAGAATATTGCAACACCAGGGACAAAAGGGAGGAGTTATTCAAGATGGTACAAAAGGAGGATGAAAGTTTGGAGGATTTTGTAGAGAGGCTGCTGTACAATGTGCAGAGAGCTGGGCAGACGAACATGGGACTAGATGTGCTCAAGATAATCCTGCTTCGAGGGATCAGGGACGATTGTTTAGACATGTTAAATTTGCTAGGAAAGGGAGATATCTCTAAAGAATCTTTTGAGACAATTGTGGAATTATGTAAGAGATACTCCAGGGGATCTTCTAGGCATAACAAGCAGAATAAACGAGATAAGCTGGAACGTGATGTCTTCGACAGAACTTAGAAGTCATCCAATGGGGGAGCTACACGTGCGGAGATAGGCAATCTTCTTGAAAATTTTAAAACAGAAATGATGAGCTCTATCTCTTCAGAGATTGATGTCTTGAAGGCCAAGCAAAGACAGGCAGTGGAGGATCTCACACTAGGCGTGTTCTGTCCCCGATGTAGAAAGACTCATCCACTGAAAGAATGCCGTCTTGACAAAATACAAGTGTGTCAGCTGTGCGAGCTGAACCATGATATGAAAGAATGTCCCACATTGCCCCAAGTGAAGGCTTTTCTGCAGGCATCAACTCCAGAAGTGGATTCAGCCTACTTCATCGCATAGAAGAAACCCTGGCAGCCTCGAAATCAAGGTATGTCTCCCGATTCATTTCCATTTTTGAATAATTTGAATAATTGGAATACTAATATGCAAAATGTGAATACACAATTCCCTTCAAATTATGCTCAGTGGAATTCTCCTCAACCTGCGATGCAAGGTTATAACTCATGGAGTCCTTGGACACAGCCACCACATCAACCTACGTCATGGTCTCCTGGATGGAGGAACTTCCATCCTGGGAACCAGTTTCCTCAACCACCTACACCTCAACAGTTACTGTATTCTCCTCCATATCCTCAATTTCATCAATATCCTCAATACCCACCTCAGCAGTCGCAGCTGCAGCTGCAAAATAATCTTGTTCCTAATATACCAATACGGCCTCAGCTACCTGCCCAACCTAACCCTAACCCAAATAATAAAACAGTCCACCAATTGGAGGCTCTCAATATGTCGGCCTACTCTCTCTCCCCTGTACCTTGTAATGATATTCGCTTACGGTCTGGGAAGATAATAGAACATGTAATTTTAGAAAATATTCCACCGTCTGTGCATGACAAAGAAGAGAGTTCCCAGCATCCATTTGATCCAGTTCCTATCACTGAAGGTGCTGAGCATCCCTCAGATGGGACGGCTGAAACATTAAACGATAAATCAGATAATACGCAGCCTACCCAGCTGGTAAGGCAACCACCATACCCTGAGAGACTGATGCTGCCAAAAATAGGGGGGCAACCTCAGTTCGATCTCTTAGGAGAATTGAAGAATCTTTATGTTAAGATCCCCCTTTTGCAAGCTCTTCAAGATGTACCTATTTATGCTAGAACTGTTCGGGGCCTGTGCACTAAAAGACCGGGAAGGAAGCCCAGAGATCCTCCTATTGTTCATGTCATAGAGAATTTATCTGCTTTAATGACCGGAAAAACCCCTATAACCAAGTACGATGACCTTGGCAATCCTACTGTCACTGTACACATAGGACAAACGCAGATACCCAACGTACTAGTAGATTTAGGAGCAGCGATCAATGTTATAACAATGGAGACTGTAAAGAAGCTCGGATTCACCAATATTAGACCAACCCCTACCATTTTAGAATTGGTAGACAGATCCACCATCAGACCCGAAGGGATTTTGGATGACCTTGTCATTTCAGTAGATTCATGGGAATACCCTGCCGACTTTCTGGTATTACAACCAAAATCACAGCTGGGGGGACACCCATTGATCTTGGGAAGGCCTTGGTTGGCTACAGCTGATGCTTGCATCAGCTGTCGATCGGGATCTATGACTATATCTGATGGTATGGAAACCAAAAACCTCACCCTGTATCCTCCAGCACAGCCGAGTCTAGAAACTGAAACTTCCCTTTGGATAGAACAGGAAGAGGAGGAGGATGTTTAGCCACTACTAACAATAGGGAAGGCACTAACCTTCAAAAACGAAACAGAAGACGATGCCATTAATAATTTCATTAGCGAACCTGCTTCAGTAGATAAAGAAGTTTATCAACTCCTGAACAGTACCCTTGGTAAGGAAGAACAAGAACAGCTTACGAAGGAAGTGCTAGTCAATGACACAAACATAATCCCAGTTTTGAAAAACTCGAGAAGCATTCCTATTGAGGTAGAGCCTGGAAGAACTTTGAACATCAACCCTGGTCTCTCCTCAGAAGAACAGATGCGCCTAACCAATCTCTTGAAGGAACGTAAGGGGGCATTCGCCTGGGAGTATACAGACATGAAGGGTATTCCTTCCAGTCTGTGCACTCGTCATATTTACATTAAAAACGACTCCCGGCCTGTATGTCAACCCCAACGACGCATGAACCCCAATTTGAGGGATATAGTGAAGGAGGAAATCCAGAAACTTTTGGAAGCAGGATTTATCTATCCTATTTCAGATAGTGAGTGGGTTTTCCCACTTGTAATTGTGCCCAAGAAAAATGGTAAATGGAGAGTCTGTGTCGATTATAGGGAGTTGAACAAAGCTACACAAAAGGATCATTTTCCTCTGCCCTTTATTGACCAAGTACTTGATACCCTATCAGGGAAGAAGTTCTTCTCCTTCTTGGATGGGTTCAGTGGGTACAATCAAATTCAGATTGCTCCGGAGGATCAGGATAAGACCACCTTCACTTGCCCCTGGGGAACATTTGCCTACAGGGTGCTTCCCTTTGGCTTGTGCAATGCACCTGCAACGTTCCAAAGAGCTGTGATTGGCATATTTTCTGAATTGGTTAATGATAGTATGGAAGTCTTTATGGATTATTTTACTCCCTATGGCAAGGATTTTGAGGAAGCACTGGAAAATTTAAAGAAAGTTTTAATTCGCTGTGAACAGGCTCGCCTCTCACTAAGCACTGAAAAATGCCATATGATGATGAGTGAGGGGGTGGTATTAGGACATTTAATCTCTACCGATGGTATTCAAGTGGATCCTTCAAAAATTAAGGTGATAAAAAATATACCAACTCCTTCAACTCAGAAAGAGGTGCGAAGTTTTCTGGGACATGCTGGATATTACAGGAGATTTATAGAAAACTTCTCCAAACTTGCTTCTCCTTTGTTTTCATTGTTAATGAAGGACGCACAGTTTGTGTGGAGTACAGCATGCCAGACAGCATTTGATAAACTTAAAGAGAAGTTGTCCATAGCCCCTATTCTAAGGGGACCTAATTGGACCATACCTTTTCACATTTCTTCAGATGCTTCTGATACTGCCATTGGAGCAGTACTAGAACAACAGGAGGGTCAAGTACCTTATGCTATTTATTATGTTAGTAAAAACTTAGCCCCTGCTGAACTAAATTATACTGTTACTGAAAAAGAATTCCTTGCTATTGTTTATTCTATTAATAAGTTTCGGCATTACATTACTGGGTATCCTACATTTGTGCATACTGACCACTCTGCCATTAAGTATTTAATGAACAAACCTGTCACTAATGCCAGAGTAGCCAGGTGGCTTTTATTATTACAGGAATTTGATATTACTATTATAGATAAACCTGGAAAAGAAAATGTTGTTGCTGATTTTTTATCACGATTTACTAACAGTGATGACAGTTCACCTGTTGAGGATGCTTTCCCGGATGAACATTTATTCGCACTCTCAGCTCATTCACCCTGGTATGCAGACGTTGCTAATTATTTGGTTGCAGGAAAGCTTCCGCCACATATGTCTAAACGAGAGAAAAGAAAAATTATTCAGCAAAGTGCCAGGTATTGTTGGCTCAAAGGCCATCTCTTTTACACAGGACCTGATCTTGAGATTAGAAGATGTGTAAGGGAAGATGAGATCTTTCATAAACTGAAGGCCTGTCATGATGAACCTTGCGGAGGACACTTTCCAGACAAAAGAACAGGGCATAAGGCGTTGTGGATGGGCTATTATTGGCCGACACTGTTCAGAGATGCTAAAAGATATGTTCAGTCCTGTGACAACTGCCAAAGGATGGGCCAACCTAATAAGACAGATCAGATGCCTTTACAGCCCCAAGTGGTACTAGAACCATTTGATAGATGGGCATTGGACTTTGTTGGTCCTATCAACCCTCCTTCCAGACAGAAGGTTTACATTTTGGTGTGTACAGATTACATGACCAAGTGGGTAGAAGTTGTAGCTTTGGCTAAGGCTAATGACCAGGCGGTGATTGATTTTCTATATAGTGAAGTTTTTACCCGCTTTGGCATACCAAAGGAAGTAGTTACCGATGGGGGACCGCAATTCATCTCACACCAATTTGAATCCTTGCTCCGGAGGTATCATGTGCAGCACAGGATAGCTTCACCTTATCATCTCCAGGCCAATGGTCAGGTGGAAAGTACTAATAAAGTTATTGAAGCAATTCTTACTAAAACAGTTAAAAGCCATCAAAGGGATTGGGCTGACAGGCTTCCAGAAGCACTGTGGGCATATCGCACAACTTGGCACAACACCACGGGGTTTTCTCCCTATGATCTGGTGTATGGAAAGAGTGCCATCTTTCCAATTGAATTTGAGATCAAGACCCTGAAAACAGCCATTGAAATGAATCTGGATGTAACAAAAGCCCAGAAAAGAAGATTGAATCAATTAAATGAATTGGATGAGAAACGGTTAGCTGCAGTAGACCAGACTGTGCTGCTTCAGCAACAGAGATCTAACTGACATGACCGATTCATCAAAAAGAAAATCTTCCGTGAAGGAGACTGGGCACTATTATACGACTCCAGATTCAAGAAAGATTTTAAAGGAAAATTACGCACAAGATGGCTGGGTCCATATTTGGTCGACAGGGTATTTGACAACGGCACTGTTCGCCTGGTGACCATTGATGAAAACCGTATACCATTACTTGCTAACGGCCACAGACTGCGACTGTATCGTAAGCCCATTTCGAAATATGCATTCATTTCATAGATTGCTGCCGATCCAGACTATCAATTGGCACCAGAGCAGGAACTTTTCTCTACCTTTGCCAAACCTTAAACTGAAAATTGTATTTGCTGTACATAAATAATTTCTTGCTGTAGCGTATAGTTGTTGTTTTTTTCTTTTTCTCTTTGCATTTGATCTCTTTGCTTGCTGTCGTCTTTCAAAAATTTTCAGGGAAGTGCCAGGAGAACGACCAGTTTGGGCCCGTTAGACGAAAATCTTCCTGTGCCGTCCTTGCTTAAAAAAAAAATATATATATATATATATATATATATATTTCCGACAGTTGCAACATATTTTCCGGCAGCTGCGACATATTTTCTGGCAGCTGCAACATATTTTTCGGCAGCTGTATATCCTTTTCCGGCAACCACATTATCCTTTCCGCTAGCAGCCGCAAAATCCCTTTTCCCGCTTGCCGTCGATCTTTTCTGGCGGCTGCAACATCGGCGGGTGCAACGTCGGCGGCTGCAACATCGTCGGAGGCTGCAACATTAGCGGATGCAACATCGGCGGCTGCAACATCGACGGCTGCAACATCATCGGCGGCTGCAACATCGACAGCTGCAACCCCAGTCCCCGTGGCTGCCACCTCATCTTCCCCACGGCTGCCATCTCATTTCCCAGCAACTGCCACCTCATCTTGCCCACGGTTGCCACCTCATTCACCAGTTATTGCCACCTCATCTTCCCCGCGGCTGCCACCTCATCTTCCCCACGGATTCCATCTCATTTCCCATCAACTGCCACCTCATTTTCAGCAGCCGTAGTATTTTTTTTTCTCCCGTCGGTCGTCAATCCAGCGGCTGCAACATTTCGCCGTTATTGTTTTCCGTCGACCTTAAAATCTTTTCTCCTGTCAGCTGTAAATCATCCCCGGTAGCCGCGACTTCAATCTAGTGGCTGCAACATCACGTCACAACACTGCAACAACTCTTCCCGACCAGCTGTCATCTTTCCCGCCACCGTAAAACTTTTAAATTTTTTTTTTCGGCTGCCGTGAATTCTTTTTTGATGGCCACAACTTCTTTCCCGGTGGCTGCAACATATTTTTTTTTGACGACTGCAACATCTTTTTCGTCGGCTGTGCTATCATTCTTTTTGGCAACTTGCAGTGGTAACTCCCGTGTTAACAGAAGAATTGTTTCAAACATGTTAATCATGGTGTTGATTCACCTCAGTCGTGCCGGCGAATTCATCATTCCGACACCGAGGAAGCGACGGTTTGTGTTTCACCGGCGGACGAACTTATTTCCTTATCCCAGTCATCATGATCACACATCCGACTGTGCACGAATTCGGCTCCGTGACGTCATCAACTGCATGCTCCACCATTTTCCGCAGCTTTCCGACGCACAGTTTTATGAGGTATGGCTTTCATTTATCACGTGATTAAGCATTCATATCATTTAAACGATATTGGTCGTACCTTCACTCGTACCACCATTATACCTGATTAAACCTTTCCCTCGTACGACGTAAACGCTAATAACTGCCACCTTCCCCAATTCGGCATGAAAATTTCAAACACTGTTCTGTGCTCAACTTTCCAAATTTGGTCATTCTCTCAACATCTCCGCTCAGCGATTCGTGCATCCTCTGTGCTGCAACTTCCATTCTGGGATCCAGTAATCTATGGAATAGCATGTTCAGTTTGCAGCCAGGACCATGGGCATTCCATTTCACCATGAACCTTTCAATACCCGGGAACTCAGACGGAATCCGCAAGTTCTTGCCATTTTTCAAGCTGCTGGCTGGGTCGAGTTCTTTGAGCGATTGGACGGATTCGATCGGGACGCAGCCCTGCAATTTGCCTTGAATCTTACCAAAACTCACTCCACGGTGTGGGGGCTGTGTATAGACATCTCTGAGGTCATTATATCTGAGGTTACAGCCATCCCGGTGGTGGGAAAACCTTGGTTTAACCGTCGAGTCCCTGCAACGGTTGCACGAGAACAATTTTTACTTCCAGGGGAGCAAGTTGAAGCATCCAGGAGAGGGATTGCACTGAACTCACTGTCGCGGCCATGGGACCAGGTTGATGTCTTCCTCAAGAAATACATTACCTGCGAAGGTAGATACCAAACTGTGTATAACTCTGAACTTCCTTTGCTTTCTCATCTCCGCCATGGCATTTTGTTGAACATTCCATTTTATTTATTGCACGACTTGCGTCATATGGCAACATTTGTTCAGTCTGCGAAGCACCCACTGTCCTCTCTCACCCACCATGGCCTTATCAAGTTAATTATTGTAAGAACCCTTGCCCAACATAATATAACTTGGGAACAATTTATAACCCGACCACAGCAACCTGTTCCCTTGAGGGTCATCCCATTGCAGCAATTACCAGTTCCACCACAACAGGAGGACCGGAGTTCCTCCAGTGAAGTTGGGGGGAGGGATGAAATGGGAGAAGAACAGCAATCGGGGGCACAGGCAGGACCATCCGGGTGGGTAAAACCACAGAGGAAGAACAACCGGGGGCACAGTCAGAGCCATTCGAGGTAGATGAATCCCCAGCACAAGCAGAACCAGTGGGGGATGACACTGCATTTGAAGGAGAGAAAGCGGAAGCACAAACAAAGCCATCAGGTGACAATGTAGATGAAACCTTCGTGGAAAACCTAGATAACAGGACAGCTCCGACAACAGAAGGTGAAATTGGAGCAGCATCAAATGCTGCGACAATGGAACCTGAAGATGACGGAGCTAGGGCAATGGAAGAAGACATTGATCTGGTTACAATTGAGTCTTCACCTGAGTGGGTAGGAGGAGGAGCTGTGATTGAAGAAGAACAGCATGAGGGGCAGGGAAATATTCCTTTGACTTCAGTTTTGCCCCCCTATATTCCAGCTCCACAAGAGGAAACACCACAAAAAGAAAAATCACAAAAGAAAACGCCACAGAAAAGGAAGAGAGCCACCAATGAATTTGATCTAATAGCACCAATCAGAAGGAAACGAACTCGATCAATCACAGCAGCAGAGGCAGCTAGGAAAAGATGGGCAACCTCAGAGACACAGGTTGAGCCCCCAATCCTTACACCAAGACCGATGGATGCTCCACAAAGGCCAGTGGAGGAAGAACCTGGAATTGAAGGACTCTTGTATGAGAATGCAATGCTGAAAGAGGACCTCCAAGCACTTAGAAGGGAGCTGGAAACTTGGAAGGAAACCTGCAGAAAGTAGGGTGAAAGAAAAATGTACACATTAATAGAGGCTACAGACCAAGTGGAGGAATCAGCTTCTGCTGGAGCTGGAGAAAAGAATGAGCGAATACTCTGCCCCACCTGTGGAGAAATCTTTGAGGAAGCAGGCCATAAAATTCTACTTAGCACTTATTCAGCACAACAGCCTATAGCCACAATAGGGAAAGCAGTGGAAAAAGAAGGTGCTGTCACACAAGAACCAGCACTTTTAAACATCCTTGCTGCAGCTGCTACTTCCCATGATGCAAAAATTGTGGAACAAGTAGAAGAAGAACATGGGATGGAGGATGCCCTAGAGATTAATAAGGAATTTATGGTAACCCCAGAATGTTCCCACGATACAGAGATTATAGAAGAGATGGGAGAAGAACTTGGAATGAAGGATGCGCTGGAGCTTCTAAAGGAATATGATGAAACCCCAGAATGCTCCCAGGACACAAAAATTTTAGAAGAAGAAATACAAAGGCAGGACAGTGATAATTTGGAATAGGAAGCTGCAACACAAGAACCAGCAAACCTGAATATACTTGTCCAATCTGCCAAACAGATGGGGGAAAAACCTGGAACGGAGGAGATTCTGGAGTTTAATGATGAACTCTGGGTTGTAACCCCAGAGGACTCCCATGACACAGAACTCATAGAAGAGGAGTTGCAGCAAAAGAAGGATGAAGAGGTAAGCCAGGATGTTGCTACACAAGAACCAACACCCTTGGAAGCTGCAGCAAGAACTCCTGAATTGCAGTTGGAAGATAACCTGGGAGTGGATATCATTCCTGATATACAGTGCAGTGAAGATGAACAGGTACAGAAACCATGCTCAGGTGACACCGAAATCTTGGAGGAAGGGTTGCACGAAGAGAAGGAGATCCTATCTCAGCAGCAGAAGGACAAAGAAGACACTGCTACACAAGAACCAGTGTCTCCAAAATCAATAAAGGTAGCTGCTGAAGAAGGTTTAAAGGATGTTGCTGTTACACAAGAACCAGCAACTCTCCTGTTAAAATTAGATGCGCTGGAAGACACTGTCCCACAAGAACCAGTGCTTCCACCTCCTAGAGATGTCATTGAGTTGGATTCAGATTGAGGATTTCTTTTCAACTCCCCCAGGCATAGCATAATGAGAATGCAGAAAGATTCCCACCACACCAAGTGCATTCCCAGATATCAGCAAGTATCAGTGGAAGGGAAACAGTGAGGTTGGAGGATGCTGGGTCACTCACAGAAGCCTTTCAAAAGATAGATGAGATGCCTGAGTTTCCTACATTCCTTCCTCTCTTCTGGATAGAGCTCAGTTCATGATTCAGATGCAGGTTGTTGCATGAGGACATGCAACAGGGTAGTTGGGGGGAGATGTTGAGCCCAGAATTGGCCCTTTTTAGTCATCATTATTCATCTTTCTTGTCCCTGTCCTACACTATTTATCATGGCAATCAAACCTATTGTTCTTACCTTATCCCCCAAATTACCAAGGTATGGCTGATTATTGTTTTATTTTATTAATGCTTATGATGGTGATAATTAAAGCTGTGCATCTCTCAAATTGTGCTAACATGTTGTGATTTATGAAGGTAGTTGAGACAAATGGATTGCAGGAAGATCGGGGCTGAACAAGTCATAAAGAAAGGGATGTTCGTTCCTTGTAGAAGGTTCCTTGGGGCTCGAATTATCAATCAAGGCACAGTCGTGACAGGGCAGCTGTAACAGAATTTGCTATCTTAAGTATGTTACTGCTCGAGTCTAGCTGTGAGCTAGAAGGACCGCCACTCCTGGGGCAATTAATAACTCTCTCATATTTGGATATTTCTGTTCTGCCACGCATTGTAACAGCTAGATTATTTCAGGCGCCTGAAGATCAGAGATCTTCATGGCTGCCCAATTATGGGATTAGATGTTACGATTTGTATGTATAAATAGAGTGAGTTGCCTCGACTCAGGGGTGGAACAGCAAACAATCAATTCATTTTGTATTAGCAGCCAAGCAAAACTGTGTACTCATTCTTCTGTTAATATAAGGGGTTACTTCTGAGTTAAAGAGGGTGTTGTTCAACCAGCGTCTCTGTGTGAAGACTGGGCCCGTCTTCCACAGAGATTGCTGAGTTAAAATAGGATTTTATCTTTCTTGTTGTGTGATGCTTTATTCTTTCCTTTGTACGCAGCAGCAATAATTATTGTGTGGGTTTCCCGGTAAAAGATTATATTTCTGTGAGATTGGTGAATGGTGTAGAATAACAGTCGACTGAGTCAGGGTTGCTTTATGCATTTCAATTTCTGTTCACACTGCCGTGTTCATCTTACAGCTGAGACGTGATCCCAGGAGCTCTTACAATTTAGCTTTCCTGTTATGTGTTGATTGATTTCCCTTCTGCAATTCAATTTCTTAGAACAGTTGCTTCAATCTTTTTCCTTTGAAATTCTAGAGTAATATTCAGTTTATGCTTTATGATTCCCAGTTTGATTAGATCAGACAAGTGATTGTTTTAGAATGCCAATGAGATTTCCTTTTGTAATTGTTGATTAAATCTGATACCATTTCTTATTGATGCATAATAGAAAAGAATTGTAGTATAACAGTTAGAAGGCAATTGGGATTGCATAGATTCTTGGGATGAACATGGATGATAGAAGATAAAAGTATTCACTTCTAATAGTTTTGTGTTTAAGCATATATTGTGCACTTATCCTTTGAAATAAAAATACTTTCTCGGGTTGACAATAAATTTCATATACTCTGTGTGTTTGGTAGTAATTTATCTGCATATAGAGTGCTTGACACCTGGCGTCGAACGAAATACAACTCTGACTTTCGCCTTCCGTAGTGCAGGAGTCGGAAAGTCGGAACTCCCAATTACACTAGCTCGACGATTTACACCTCTGACTTTCACACTCCGCATCAGCAATGCGGGAGTCGGAAAGTTGGGATACCAATCACACTATTTCCATGAAAATGTGCCTCTGACTTCCACACTCCGCATCCGCGATGCGGGAGTCAGAAATTCAAAGCGCCAACTTCACTATCTCATCGATTATGCACCTTCGACTTCCACACTCTGCATCCATGATGCAGGAGTCAGAAAGATGGGAGGCCAAACATACTGCATCGAGAAAACGCGCCCTCGACTTCCGCACTTCACATCCACGATGCGGGAGTCAGAAATTCGAGACGCCAAAATTCTCGACATTGTAGAAATGCACCCCCGACTTCCGCATGTTAAAATTCAATATGCTAAGACAGAAAATAGCAGCATTACATTCCATTTCACAATAATAGCATATACAGGATCACTGAAGAAACAACAAGCATAGCATAAACACAAGAGACAGAGATTTATCCTGGGAAACCCTCATGGGGTAGAAAACCCAGCAAAGCTTCCTCAATATAGATGACCAGCAATATACAAAGATGCAAACCCTGAGCATAAGCTCCTTCTCCTCCATAGCAGACCTCTCCTCCACAAATGCGCCTTTCTCAAGTGAGTGAGTGTGTATAATGAGGAACACACCTCCTCTATTTATACACTACTCTGATATGTATTTTACACAAGTACACGTAGGCTCGTATTTAACCAATAGGTTAAATACCCCACTACAACTAACTGGGCCGACCCCTCTAGGGTGGTCTAATAACCCTTTGACCCACATAACACATACAGGGCCGACCCCTACTAGGGAAGTCTAATAACCCAAGTTACCACATTCCGACGGAGGAATAAACATCTCCGGATATACAATAAGATCTTCACGGAGGAATGAAACATCTCCGGAATAATAAAGTACAAATATAATATTCTTTGAAGTTACAATATCTCAACACTCCCCCTTAACGAGAAGGATATTATAACAACATCTGCACGAGCAAGGAGTCATCAACATCATACATGATACATCTATAAATCATTGGAAGCTTTCTTCAATTTGTCTTCATCAGTAACTCAAACAGTTACTGGTACATCAATGTCAACATCAACATCATCACACGATCAGCAGCATCGTCATCACACGATCAGCAGCATCGTCATCACACGATCAGCAGCATCGTCATCACACGATCAGCAGCATCGTCATCACACGATCAGCAGCATCGTCATCACATGATCAGCATCATCGTCATCACACAATCAGCAGCATCGTCATCACACGATCAGCAGCATCGTCATCACACGATCAGCAGCATCGTCATCACACGATCAGCAGCATCGTCATCACACGATCAGCAGCATCGTCATCACACGATCAGCAGCATCGTCATCACACGATCAGCAGCATCGTCATCACACGATCAGCAGCATCGTCATCATAATCATATTTAAGACTATCCTTCCTTTCGGAATTACTGGATTTACTGTCTAAGGATGATTAGTCCAACTACAATCATATTTAAGACTATCCCTCCTGGATTTGTTGTCTAAGGATGATTAGTCCAACTACAATCATATTTAAGACTATCCCTCCTGTATTTGCTGTCTAAGGATGATTAGTCCAACTACAATCATATTTAAGACTATCCCTCCTGGATTTGCTGTCTAAGGATGATTAGTCCAACCACAATTCATTTAGGACTATCCTTCCTTTCTAAATTACTGGATTTACTGTCCAAGGATGATTTAATCCACTCAATTCATTTAGGACTATCCTTCCTTTCGGAATTACTGGATTTACTGTCCAAGGATGATTTAATCCAACCACAATTCATTTAGGACTATCCTTCCTTTCGGAATTACTGGATTTACTGTCCAAGGATGATTTAATCCACTCAATTCATTTAGGACTATCCTTCCTTTCGGAATTACTGGATTTACTGTCCAGGGATGATTTAATCCACCCACAATTCATTTAGGACTATCCTTAGTTTTGGAATTACTGGATTTACTGTCCAAGGATGATTTAATCCACTCAATTCATTTAGGACTATCCTTCCTTTCGGAATTACTGGATTTACTGTCCAGGGATGATTTAATCCACTCAATTCATTTAGGACTATCCTTCCTTTCGGAATTACTGGATTTACTGTCCAAGGATGATTTAATCCACTGATTTCATTCTCGAAGACCTCACGTCTACGGCTCTCTTTAGGACTGACAGTCCAGGGATGATCCAATCCCCTCAAGTCCATCAAGGACTTCATTCTCGGAGACCTCACGTCTACAGCTCTCTTCAGGACTGACAGTCCAGGGATGATCCAATCCCCTCAAGTCCATCAAGGACTTCATTCTCGGAGACCTTACTTCTACGGCTCTCTTTAGGACTGAAAGTCCAGGGATGATCCAATCCCCTCAACTGTCTGCTAAGGACTTCATTCTCGGAGACCTCACGTCTACGGCTCTCTTTAGGACTGACAGTCCAGGGATGATCCAATCCCCTCAAGTCCATCAAGGACTTCATTCTCGGAGACCTTACGTCTACGGCTCTCTTTAGGACTGAAAGTCCAGGGATGATCCAATCCCCTCAACTGTCCACTAAGGACTTCATTCTCGGAGACCTTACGTCTACGGCTCTCTTTAGGACTGACAGTCCAGGGATGATCCAATCCCCTCAAGTCCATCAAGGACTTCATTCTCGGAGACCTCACGTCTACGGCTCTCTTCAGGACTGACAGTCCAGGGATGATCCAATCCCCTCAAGTCCATCAAGGACTTCATTCTCGGAGACCTTACATCTACGGCTCTCTTTAGGACTGAAAGTCCAGGGATGATCCAATCCCCTCAACTGTCCACTAAGGACTTCATTCTCGGAGACCTTACGTCTACGGTTCTCTTTAGGACTGAAAGTCCAGGGATGATTCAATCCCCTTCTGTGTTCTTATCCATACAGGTACAATCATGTATCACATCAAACCATGTGTACATCTCATCAAAACATGTGTACATCAAATCATGTATACATCACATCAAAACGTGTACACATCAAATCAAAACATATGTACATCAAAACATGTATACATCACTAATCAAAACATGTACACATCACATCAAAACATCAAAACATGTATACATCACAACTAGCATGTATTCTTACTAATACATCAAAACATGTATACATCTAGCATGTATTCTTACTAATACATCTAACATCAAAACATGTATACATCACAATTAGCATGTATTCTTACTAATACATCAAAACATGTATACATCTAGCATGTATTCTCACCAATACATCTATCATCAAAAGCATGTATAAGTAAAACTAAATATTCTAAGTAAGAGAGTCCTAAATCTAAATATTTCTAAGTAACTAGGTGTAGAGAACAGGTTACCTCATCAACGACCTTGTTGTTTGATGAGACAATCTCATCAGTAGTGACTATACTACTCCCCCTTCCGAGGAGGGTCCTTTTGAACTACACCAAGCTTGTCTCGGAAGTATTCAAACTTCACTCGAGACAGAGGTTTGGTTGGTAACTTCTTCACTTGACGTAGAGGCTTGGTTAGTACAACGGTAACCTAAAGCCAAACTTCTTCACAACTAGCAGAGCAAGCAGCCATATATTCCGCTTGTGCTGAGAGCCACACTAGACTGCTTCCAGCTAAACCACGAGATCATGGCTAATACCAGACAATAACATCCTCTCGATGTGTTCTTCTTGTCTGATACACTTCCTGCCCAAACAGAATCTGAATAGCCATCTGAAGTCATGATCTTCAAGATAGCATAGATCAAATTCTATCGTGTCCTTTATGTGCCTCATCACATACTTTGCAACTATCAGGTAAACACATCTAGTTTCCACTAGATACTAACTCAAGGTGTTCATAACAAAGCATATATCTAACCTAGTATATGTTAGATATATCAAAGACCCAATAAATTGACTGTACAGAGTTATATCCACTAACTCTGATGAGTTATCCCCTAACAGCTTCAAGTTGGAATCCATAAGAGTGGCCATTCCAACACCTCAAGTCATATTTCTCATCATACTTTCCCTGGTTGAGAAATATTCCTTCTGAGCCTTGCCATACTTCCAGACCTAGGAAGTAAAGCATCAATTTGAGATCTTTCATTTTTCATTTCTGTATTGAATGATCTTCTGCATATCTATCTGTGCCATCTCTCGTTAGATGGGTCTACTGATATGAGCCTCAATATCATTCGAACTCTATGGTGAGTTCCTTCTTGCATCCATGTCATATGTGTATCATATACAACCTTGTAGCAAAGGTTGAGATCCACATCACCCATGGTGATCATTAAGCTTATCAAATTATTATCGATCCTAGGTACCTATGCAGAACCTGATTCATACTTCTTCTTTAATTACACCATACTTGGAGCAAACATCTTGTCGTGATTCTCTTCCCCTTTCTAAGAGAATCTTCTAGCCATGAGCCTTCTATATTTTGTTTGATTTGTAAATCTTCTTGTTTGAACATCCACCACTTGTACGGTGTCCATCATTCTTCATGACCTTTCCTACAAATCAAAATTAAGTACATGATTAGTAATACTTCATAATCATCAAAAGATAACCCATTATGCATACAGATATCATTTACATAGTGATGCAACTATTTTGACCAATACTTTGGCACAACACTTTCCCATATCCTGTATGCATACAGTGGCTATCTAGATGCCTTCCATCTCTACCAGAACATACTATCGAGAGTGTGCACAACTCTCAGCATGTCAGCAAAGAGGTTTCATTCTAGACAAGCAACAATGGAATGTTTGTCCAATCATATGCACATTAGTTGTATACTGTTCAATGCTCTATGAATGTTTACACTCAGCATTATTTATTCTAGGAATACAAATATTCATGCAGGCAATGTCATTACTATTTCAAATAGCAACTCAAATACTTATCTTTTGTGTTTGTGTGGCTGCCTCCCGCTTGATCTTCTGTATGTCTTTTGAACTTCTATTCATTCTGTACCACTGTGCATGCTCAAGAGTCATCCTCATGATCTCATACACAAACATACACTCATTAGTATATTCTAAATGCTATCAAAACATTATAGTACTAAATAATCTTGAAAACGTATAGTCATGATTATAGTTAATAAACATTAGTATTCAAGATTTCAGGGAATTCTTCTTTTACTCATGCATATCATTGATAAAAGATATAATATGCATAATCCCTTGATTACTAACTTTATGAATAAGCATAACCAATCATTCCAAGTATACTTATATAAGGGATCCTAACACAAGGTAAGATTCATGGGAAACATACCTGGATTAGTATACCTACTTGGTTATGTACAACATACCTAAACAACCTCTTCAATGATTTAGAGATCCTGAGCTAGAACCTGCATGTCTCATAGGTTAAGCATAATATAACAAAGTCATACATACCTCGTAGGTAGAACAAAGATTATGGATGAGTCTTTGTCTTCATGTTTTCATGGTCATGAAGCCTGATTTGTCTTTTGTGATGTACCTGTATCTTGTTAGCAGACAACCTCAACCTCACACAACACCATAATGCATTAGTACAATCATAAGTGTCAACACCCTAACCAATGAATATCTTCTATCATGCATTCATAATTTTGTTAAGGTGATACAACAAATCTAAAATCAAGATTGTACTAACTGTAATAATCATGAAGACAAACATACCATAAACTTAATCATGAACAAATCTCAAAACATACCTCGATGAGTCATACCTATCGAGATCGCTTGTAATCTCCTTATGTAAAGCCTTAGCCTCATCTCCCTCTGAAACATGAACTCCTTCACTTATGTAGGTGACCAATCCATCTTCTTCTAGGATTAACCCTATCCACTTGATTTGCAAGAACTGGACCTGGAGCTGGATATGGGTTTGTCAGAGAAACCCCAAAAATTCAAACTTTGAATTTCAGACTTCCGAAAGGATAGAAATATGCGCCTTGATGAGCTGATCAAACTGATATATTTAGAATTTGAAAACTGCAAAGTTTTACTCCTCAATTTTTCCTTTGAAACTTTCGGATTCACTGGACGTGACCCTGAACTGGGGTTTGATGAAGCCCACTCTTTTGCCCCATCAAAAATTTTGAACCAAAGCTCTAAGCTTCTATTTTTCTGAGGAGCTTCCAACCGTGGTCACAGATTTCAAAAATTCCCATTTTTACAGAAGCCCTAATTTTCCACTTTTCTGATCAAAGTCCCGAACTAGGGTCTAATCAAGCCCGGCCTTCTGCCCAACCAAAAATTCTGATCTTGGTCTCTAAATTTCTATTTTGATGAGTAGCATCCAGCCGTGGTCTCCGATTACAAAAATTCCAACTTTCTTCAAAGCCCTAAATTTCGGAAGCCATGAATGAAGGTACCAAAAAATAATTCTGTTTTGACAGAAATATGTACCTGATTGTTTCTGGTGTAACTCCGAAATTTTTGATCCACAGGGTCTGAAAAAGTTTTCTGAGATAGCCTGACCTGTTAGCTTTCCATCCTGACAGGTCTGACCTCAATTGGATGTTCTGAGAGAGAGTTATGCCAAATGTCGCAACGTGACCTGTTTTGGGAAAATACAGGAGAGCGAACTTGTACGACGTGCCACGTGTCACTGTTTGACCTTCGGCCTCTGAAAACGTTTTTTGAGATAGCTCGGCCTGTTATCTTTCCATCTTGACAGGTCTGACCTCAATTGTATTCTCTGAGAGAGATTTATGCCAAGTGTCGCAACGTGACCTGTTTATGGGATAATACAGGAGAGCGAACTTGTACGGCGTGCCACGTGTCACTGGTTCAACTTCGGCCTCTGAAAACGTTTTCTGAGATAGTGCAGTCTGTGTACTACCTGTCGCTTTTCACGAAATTTCATTTGGAGCTTCCTAGCCCAAGTTATGACCTTTTTCCCAAGGTCACCTGATTTTGACTCAGATCTGGAAGAGGCAGAAACCCTATATTGTACAGATCATAAATCACAAAGTACAACGAATTAGAGGTTTTCCTTTGGACACAAGGTACCTGGAGATCTTAGCTTCGTCCTGTAACAATTTCAGATCTGAAAACTTCTCCAAAACGGATTTATAGCGAAAGTTCTACGATGACTGGTTTTTTCTATGTAAAACCCTAACCTTCAAATTGTCGTAAGTAAAGCAAGTGTCTTTAGTGCCATACCTTGTCTTCCTTCAGGTTAGCTCTGATACCATGTTAAAATTCAATATGCTAAGACAGAAAATAGCAGCATTACATTCCATTTCACAATAATAGCATATACAGGATCACTGAAGAAACAATAAGCATAGCATAAACACAAGAGACAGAGATTTATCCTGGGAAATCCTCATGGGGTAGAAAACCCAGCAAAGCTTCCTCAATATAGATGACCAGCAATATACAAAGATGCAAACCCTGAGCATAAGCTCCTTCTCCTCCATAGCAGACCTCTCCTCCACAAATGCGCCTTTCTCAAGTGAGTGAGTGTGTATAATGAGGAACACACCTCCTCTATTTATACACTACTCTGATATGTATTTTACACAAGTACACGTAGGCTCGTATTTAACCAATAGGTTAAATACCCAACTACAACTAACTGGGCCGACCCCTCTAGGGTGGTCTAATAACCCTTTGACCCACATAACACATACAGGGCCGACCCCTACTAGGGAAGTCTAATAACCCGAGTTACCACATTCCGACGGAGGAATAAACATCTCCGGATATACAATAAGATCTTCACGGAGGAATGAAACATCTCCGGAATAATAAAGTACAAATATAATATTCTTTGAAGTTACAATATCTCAACACCGCATTCCACAGTGCGGATTCAAAAAGTCGGGACCTGTCCATACCCCTGTTCTGCCAACTTCCTAGCCCGATAACTTCTTCATCCTTAGACCATTTTTGGAAAAATCGATATTGTTGGAAAGCTCTTGGAGAGATCTATGGAATTTTTTGGACCCTTGCTACACTTGAGGACTATGAACTTGCCTCTTTACCAACCAAAAATCTTCCCTGAAGTCCATCGAAACCTCTTTATCCCATTGTCAAAAGCCCTAGAATCACCCTACGAAGGCCCCTCCCTTCATCTGACCACAGAGGGGGAATGAACACATCAGGGGGTGTGTCTAACTCATCCCGCAAGATCATATTATGAAGTACAAACCCTCTAAGGAGGTGTGCAATGCATAGCAACAAACATAGTGGAATTAAATCTTGGTTAATGCATCTACAACATGTAATACTACAACATATTAGTCTCAACATGTAATACAACAACCAATGAATCATCCTCATGGTTAGTCTCATACACAGACTTCCTATTGGATAATTACATATTCTCATTCCATTCAATTAACTTGAAATAACAAAGGAACACAACATAGGAAATTAGTATCATTTGAAACCACAAGAACACTTATCTTATAACATTAACAGTCCAACCAACTGGCTATGTGAGAGCAACATTCCACCCAACCATAGGTCTATGTCTAGCCTATACTCTTTCATCTTAGAGAGAACCCTCGAGCTGGGTTGTGTATCCACTAAGGAGGGCTAAACAAGCTCACTCACAGCCATGGCTTCACACACAAACATGCTAATCCAACATACAGTTTGGTTTCTCAAGCATTCAAGAATAGTGGAGGAGGATGCTAAGCTAGTGAGATCAACCACAAATCTACAGGCCTCTCAATTCACACTCAAATAGTCTTGGCATCCACAATACCTACCACACCTAACACAAGGAAGTATTCCCTTCACTATTACACAGTCCCCCAGGCCATACCTCTTCAGGGTGGGCATAGGAAGCTCCAAACTATTGGATCCTTGAGACTCTATCCTTCAATGGGTTTATCAAGAAACCCTACCTTCTGTCCTAATCTTCTCTGTCATTTCTACTTGGGTTTTCTTTCACTTTCTATGGCCAAACAGCTCTATCACGCAGTTGGTTTCTCGACCATCAAAACAGGGTTTTCTTAATCATTTTCTAAGCATCTCACACGCTGCAAATTTTCATAGGGTTCAAGCCAACAGATCCCCTTCTAGATTGAGCTTCCCACATGAATTTCTAGGCATCTTCGACACTAAAAAACAGGGGTTTTTCATAATCATGATTTTATTTTGTCTTCACTGCTTAGCTCTCTGTTCTCCATTCAGACTCTGGTTGTTGTTGGCTAATGGAAATGTGAATCATAGAATACAAATTCCAAGGTTAGAGTGACGTGTGGGTCAAGGCTAACAGACCTTGTGACCTACCCAAATTCTGAAATTATTATTTTATTGGCAAAATACTTTATGTTAAATTTTACTTACAAAGTTTTGTAATTATGACCAAGTTTGGTCAAGGATGAATGTAATTACTGATTATTATTATTTAATAAATTAAAGTAGGAGACAAACACCCAAGGGAACTGTTAAATGAGTGTTCACTGACCTAGGAGGAATGGAATCTGTTAGAAGGTATGGGATAGATGGCAGCAATTTCACTTCACCACTAGTTGTTGGTTATGGGACAACTACCCCTAAAAATGTGGCATTATCCCCCAGGTGGTGGGAGTGAGAAAGCAGCTCATTTAATGACCAGTTAACCACTAAAAGGCCAAGGCAGCCTACATAAGGCAATTCGAATTGAGCAGGAAGCTCTCTTACAGTATTTTCTGTAGAAATATTCCTCAAGTGCATCAGGTGATCACTGAGAGATTTGAATAGGGAGGCTATGTGAGAGTGCAATAGTAAGTCTCCAAATTATTCTGAGAAGGAAAACCAGAGTTGTTGGTGCAAGTCCCTTTGAATGCTAAGTCTTTAAGAATGGGTAACTATTTCTACTGTAAGATTGAGGTCCCAAGCTTCTAAGTTTCTTCCTCCTGGTGGTTTAGTGAACAGTCTCGGGGGTCCTAAGGCAAGTAACCTGGCTGTCTTCAGGAATTGGTTGGGTGGAACAGGTTCCTTGGGCTGTTTGTTTCCCTACAGTTAACCAGGTTTTACTGTTCCTACTTTTGTTTACAGTTCAATGTTTATGCTTAGTAGAATTATTAAACTGTCATGTAAAAGAAGTTTTTTTATTTTCTGATCTATGTTTGATTCTGAATGATAAAGCTTTGTGAAATATTTGATTAGATAACCATATCTATATTTTTCCCCATGTTGTTCTTTGCATAGTACTCTAGTATAGAGAAGCAAATTAAGGATAGATGAGAGATAGGCAGAATGTCATTGATTGGATAAATGATTTTAGTAATGTTCTGTTTAAAACTATGTCTTTCATTTAAACATAGTAAAACATTACAGTATAGCATCCACTACGGCATAGAATTCATTAAATAATACCTGAAAGAAAAACATAGTATGCTTCTGACAGTTCCATATATTTCTCTTAACTTTATTTATTTCATATAGCAAGCAAATACAATCAATATTAAACATTTCATGTTTTCAAAGTAATTGTATTTTCGAGAATTATAGCAGCTGCAAGAACTAATCACTGTATAGATTTCTTGTCATTATACATATTTTATTTCTTCACTAATTTCCTTCTTTGATTTCAATTATCAAATATCTCCACAGTAGTATCAAACCCTAAGATACTAGAAACCCTAATTTTGTTTACACATCTCATAATTTCCATCTCAAGTCTTTTATGACAAACTTTAGACGTTTCCTTTCTAAACCTAATAGCTATAGATTTTCCAAACCCTAACTAGCATTTCGAAACTTTTTCAAGACAATATTTGCCACATAGCAAAAGGCACGATTTTATACAAATGTTATCGATGTCTCATAACCCTAGTAAGAACACATCTCAACATCGAAAAAATTCACACTATTGAGATATTTTATATACGGGTTAAGCTTCTGGCACATCTTTTTGCAAGTTAGATAGAAATCAAAAGATACAGGTAGGATTCATTCGAGATTTAAAATAAACACTATGGCTTAACCATTCCAAAACTTAAAGATTGACAACTATGATGAATACAGGAAGCAAATTTATACACTCGACCTGAGATAGCTCCCAGCAGTTATTCCCAACAATTATTTAAAACATCTATTTAAACAAAATTGTACCATTGCAATTTAGGAGAACAATTAGTACCGAGGCAAGCAAACCATGACTCCATTAGGGAAGGTCCATCAGCATAGATAAAAACATGACAGAGTTTTTATTGTTTCCATTTAAGGGTTTCCAAAACACATAGGGTCCTTTCCCTTAAACAACCAACAATGTACAGACCAACTCGAAGTCGGTTCCAACGCTTCAACAAAATTTTTATTGAGCCGAGTATCAAATAAAAGACTGAGGATTAACCTCTTAGAGTATGATATCAAAACAATATTCAAAACATAACTTTCAATTGCAAAGAAACGAAACATAGTTTACAAGTGCAAAACAACCCTCGATTCTTGGTTTCCATTCAAAATATATAAAAGAGAATTACATTACGGCCTTACAAGGTTCCCAGCAGCAGACAGAGTTACCCTCGACATCTTTAAACATTAAGCCGAGACTATGGAACAACAAAACTACACAGGGTTTTACCTTTAACTTAACAACATGAAGATGAGAACCAAGTTCTAATAGACAACACAACAAGGCATCAAATAGCCAAGTGAAAACTTAAAAGACTGAGAGGTTACCCTCTGTACAGTTTAAAACAAAACAAGACAAACTTAAAACTTCGCATTCGGCCATCACTGAAACAAGTTGAAGGTTTCTGAGGTTTTCGAGAACCACCGGAGCTTACAAGGAAGTAGTAGCAGCTTTCCTTTCTCAAACCCTTTGCATAGAAATCTTCCTACAAAGAGGGCACCTGCCAAATTACAAGTTCGACTGGTTAAAAGCCTGCAAACACAAATAAATACAAGTTCACCGTATTACATTTCAATATCAACTTACTTACCCTTTAGAAGCTTCACTCCAAACAGTAACGACAAAACCAGAGGTTGGTTGCAACATTTATACATGCAAAGACTCAGAAGATGATACCACCTTTTGGAAGAGCCGAAATCCAAATACAAACCACTCTCAAAAGCTTCCAGAAGAACCACATTTCTTATGACTGTATTGTGGCTCTATGGCACAAAGCTAAAGCCTGCAACTATTAAAAACTACCTTTCACAGGTCATGGGATCGAAACCCTGGAAGGGAACTTCCTCTAACCCTACATTTTGGAAGCCTATCGGCCTCAACTCTAACGTAACAATGAAAACCGGGAAACTCGCTACCATTACATACAACGAGGTTTATGGTTCCACGATCAACGATCAAGATTTGGTCAGATCGACGAGCATGGAGATGCCAACAATGTTGCGTTGAAAGCCCAGCAACATTGCATTGATATCTCATTAACTACAATAACCACGAAGTTGCTAACACTACATGCCAAGGAACATTACCGTGTACAACTTGAAGGAGAGGCAATATAACAATCATGCCAACTAGGATTTCTAGTTATATCATCAATCAAAGTTCACGGGAATGGGCTATGTGGGTTGAAAACAAAACTTTCCACTATGGAGTTTGGTCAAAACATTAATGCATGATTGGGACACTATCAACCTACAGTTAGAAATTTAATACCTTTCAACTCATCACATCATTAACAAGATTATTGTGAAAGCAAAACATACGTTAATAATACTTAGGACGAGCTAATTCATAGCATACTTCAATCTGTTACTTAAGTCATAACCTTTCAAAGGTTTGGTTACATCGTATTCATGGTTTGTAGAGGATAATATCCTATAGTGCTAAAGTATAGCTAGGATTGCATATTGTAATCATATCATTACATAATGAAAACCATATCATTGTAATATGTAGTGCATCTTTTATATAGTTCCAAGTTTAAAACTTAGGCATCGTAATATTTGAATTACATGTTCGTGCAATATGTAAATACATAGCAACTATAAGATATATCTATTTCATCTCTATAGTTCTGTGTAAGCATAAGAATGAAGTTTTATAATGCTAGTTTATAGCATATATATACCATAATTATGATAAATTTTCTATGATGACCATGTAGGGCAAGACTATTATATCATCATAAGTATAATTTAAGTATTGACGAGGTACATTCTGAAGCTACGTTCTTAGTATAAGCACTAGTCAATATGCTTTATATATGATACCTGTGTATCCATTTGATAAATTTATGACAGAGTAGTCTAAGTTCTGTAGATGCTAAGTATAATGACAGTAGTCATATGATAATAGATGTAGCATTATAACAAGTAGTAGGACAGCACGAAATGATAACCCTGAAGAGCTTCATAAGACAATATATAAACTAGGAATAAAACCATGTATCCATACCTCCAGTAACTAGTGTCGCAATGAAGTACTTAGCATTCTAATTTTACACTGATGATGAATTGAAAGACACAAGTACTCTTAACACATGTTGTCTTATAAGATTTCTTACCTGCGGTCTGCACATGGAAACAAGATTCAATGCCTTAGCTAAACATATCTAAGTAAACTCCAGGGTACCTCGTAGGACCCCTTTATCGTCATACAAACAAACTGTCAACACTTCATCAAAAACATCACGATAGTACATCATGTAATCAAATTCAAGAACTTAATCAAATCTGTAATTTGTACTTGTATGCATAATCATAAAAGATCTATCGTTAAGGAGATTAACATCCGCTTAAATCTAAAATAGCAAATACAATTATACCATATTTATTAGAGAAGTATGATGTGTCATCGTTACAGATTATCTTAGTTAAGAAATCTAATTAATTTATATGTTCCGTATTAATGACTTTGATAATTATTGCTATTATAAAGTAAAAAAAAATTGGTATTTTTCGGGATGTTACATGTGGTATCAGAGCTCATGTTCGAACTCTAGGCCTGAAAAAGGTCCAAGAACACGCAACAAAAAATTTATGACAACAGAAATCTTACTAATTTAAAAATTTAAACTATTGTGTTATACAGAAATTATTTTGAGTTACAGGTATGGAAGGATCAACTGAACATTTAGAAGACAAATTTCAACCCAATAGTCATAGCACGGGAAGGCATTTCGAAGGAGAAGAATTCCATGGCGAATTAAATGACAATTCATCAAAATTATTACGAGCATTTCAAGAATTAAAGGAAGAAATCAGATCTGTCAAATAAGACAATGAGAAAATTTTGAAGGCACAAGAAGAATTAAATCAGGTATTGCTCGAACAATGCCCAACTGATGAACATAATAGATAAATTGAGAATACTTCCAAGATTGAAGATTTACCTCATCCAGAAAGAAGTAAAAAGATGAAAACTGATGATGCAAACAACATTTCGGCATCATCAAAAGCTGCCCATGAAAAACAGAAAAATAAAAGAAATTATTCAAGTGACAGTAGAGAAGGGGACTACAAACCCAAAAGAAAAAGTCACAAACAGTATGAGCAAATTTCTGGGGAGTTCAAGAAAATAAAACCTGCAACCTTCAATGGTGAAACTGAAAAAGGAGAGACAGCAGAAGCTTGGTTGTCCGGCATGAAAAAGTATTTCCAAATATATGATTATTCTGAATCATTAAAGGCAAAGATGGCAATCTACAACTTGATTGGCAAGGCGGATATTTGGTGGCAGGACATCAAAAGAGTGAAGGGCATCAAAGACAAGGATGCCAACTGGAGTACTTTGAAACGATATTTCAAAAAGAAGTTCTTATCGGAACAATACTATGAAGAAAAATCAAAGGAGTTCTATGACTTAAAGCTGGGGAGTATGAACATGAAGGAGATGAACAGTAAATTTTTGAATTTACTAAGATATATGCCATACCTCGTGAAGAAAAACCAAAGATCCAAAGATACTTGAGCTGTCTGCCTTACAATATCAAGGACATAATCGAGTATGAGAGTCCAAAGACCTTAGAAGAGGCCATGAGGAAAGCAACTTTCTGTTATGACACTAATCGGAAAAGTCTAGGAATCTCAAACTGGAAAAGTCATAAACCCAACAATTTTGAGCTGAAAAAGAAAAATTTCAGGTTTAGTGGGAATTCTGGTTTCCAAAAGAAAAAATTTCAGAATCGGAATTTTCAAGGAAACAACACTAGAAATAGTCAGCACCAGAATTTTACAGCACCTAGAAACACTCCCAATGCTATCATGACTAATGATCAAAAGGAACCTATCAAATGTTTCAAGTGTCAAGGTCCTCATTGTCCATCAGAATTCCTCAATAGGAAGCGGACAGCTAACAACATTCATTCCATTCAGACTAAACCTACTGTTAGAGACTTGGCAAGGGAGATGCCCAGAATCAATGCAGCACTCGACAACAGACAAGCAGATCATCAAATCTCTATGGTAGAGATTGAAGGTATGCTACAAAATCATCCTGTTAGTATTTTGACTAATCCAGGTGCTAGCTTAATTTATATATCACCAGATATTGTAGAAAGTTTCAAATTGAAAATAGAAAAGTTCAGTAAATCTTGGTTAGTTAGACTAGCAATAGGAACAAAGAGGAAATTATCAGATTTTATTGAAAGTTGTGCTTTATCCATAAATCAGTTAAAGAAACAAATCAAGTTGAATGTTTTACCTCTAGGATCCTATGATATTATAATCGGAATGGAATGGTTAGAAGCCCATCATGTCATTATGAACTGTTATGAGAAAAGTTTTACATGTTTAAATGATGAAGGAGAAATTGTAGAAGTAAGAGGTATTCCAAGAAAGACAACCCTTAGACATATTTCAGCCATGCAAGTGAAGAAGGAAGTTAGAAAAGTATGTCAATTATTTGCAGTAAATGTAGTAAACAATGAGTTTATTTGTAAAGAGGACAAACTGAAACTAGAAGACATACCTGTCCTAAAAGATTTCAAAGATGTTTTTCCTGAGGAGATTTCAGGATTACCTCCTAAAAGAGATTTATATTTTACCATCGAGTTAATAAAATGAGCAGTACCGAATTCTAAAGCTCGATATAGGATGAATATATTGAATTAAACGAGTTGAAATCACATTTGAAGGAACTGATTGATAAAAACTATATAAAACCCAGCATGTCTCCTTGGGGAGCACCTGTTATATTTGTTAAGAAGAAAGATGGAACCCTAAGACTGTGCATAGATTATCGCCAACTGAATAAAATGAGAATCAAGAATTGATATCCGTTGCCCCACATAGACGATCTATTTGATCAGCTGCGTGGAGCAATGATATTTTCAAAGATTGATCTAAGATCAGGATATCATCAAGTGTAGGTTAAGGATGAGGATATTTTGAAAACAGCTTTTAGAACTCGATATGGACATTATGAGTTCGTAGTCATGCCATTTGGCTTGACTAATGCCCCATTTGTATTTATGTGTTTGATGAACAATATTCTGCACAAATACTTAGATAAGTTTGTTGTGGTGTTTATAGATGACATTTTAGTGTATTCAATAAGAAAAGAAGAGCATGACGAACATCTACGGATTATCTTACAAGTTTTGAGAGATCATCAACTATACGCTAAGTTTAGTAAGTGTGACTTTCACAAGGACAAAATTCATTATTTAGGACACATAATTTCTAAGGAAGGAATCTCGGTTGACCCCGATAAGATAAAAGCCATTAATGATTGGCCAGTTCCTAAGGATGTGTTAGATGTAAGATCATTTATGGGTATTACTGGATATTACAAAAAATGTATAGAGGGTTTTTCAAAGATTGCAAACCCCATAACCTCCTTGCAGAAGAAAGGGAAGAAATTTGTGTGGGATCAGAAATGTTCAGACAGTTTTAAGAAGTTAAAAGAGTTACTAACTACGCGCCTATTTTGAGGATAGCAAATCCTAATAAGGATTTCATAGTTTGCACAAATGCATGTAATGATGGACTTGGTGGATTCCTAACACAAGAAGGGCATGACGTGCCATACGAATCTAGAAAGCTGAAAATACATGAGAAGAACTAATCTACTTATGATTTAGAGTTATTAGTAGTAATTCATCCATTAAAAATGTGGCATCACCACCTTATTGGCAGAAAATTTACCTTGTTGACAGATAACATGGGTCTGAAATATTTATTAGATCAGACAAATCTGAATACTATACAAGCTAGATGGTTAACTTTCCTAAGTGAGTATGATTTCGAAATTCAGCATATTAAAGGGAAAGAGAACAAGGTTGCAGATGCATTAAGTCGTAAAGCAAAACTGAACTTTATTTCAGCCATCAGTACTTACTCAACAGATTTAGAAAATCAGATCTTGAAAGGAGTGAAACGGATGGAGAATACAGAAAATGACAAGAAAAGACAGCAAATAACAGTTCTGAAAATTCTATGGTAGATTACAGTTTGAAGGAAAATGGACTGTTATTATACAAAAACAGATTGTATGTACCCAACATACTAGAAGTAAAAATTCTGATTTTAAAAGAGATGCACAAAAGCCATTACTCTGGCCATCTAGGTTATCATAAGACCATTACTATGATACAGAAAGAATACTTTTGGCACAGAATGAAAGATGAAGTAGCAGAGTACATAGCTAAGTGTTTGGACTATCAAAAAGTTAAAATTGAACATCAACATCCAGCTGGACTGTTGCAGCCATTGCCTATACCTAGCTGGAAATAGAAAGTGATAAGCATAGACTATATTACTGGATTACCCAACAATCAGAAACAAAATGACTCTATCATGGTGGTAGTGGATAAACTTAGCAAGGCAGCACACTTTATACTTGTGAAGACTACTAATAAGGCTCCAGACATTGCAGAAATCTTCATGAAGCATATTTCTCGATTACATGGTATACCAAAGGTGATAATTTCAGAGCATGACTCTAAGTTTACTGGAAACTTTTGGAGGTATTTGTTTAAAGGTTTGAATACAACCTTAAACTTCAGCACAATATTTCATCCACAGACGGATGGACATACATAAAGGGTGAATCAAGTATTGGAAGACTTATTGAGAATGTATGTTAAGGATCATCCTGGTAAGTGGGAAGACTACTTAAATTTAGCAGAATTTGCATATAATAACCATTATTATGCATCAGCCAGACTTAGCCCTTTTGAAATTCTTTATGGTAGGAAATGTGATACACCTATTTCTTGGAATCACCCAATAAATAGAGTTGTTTTAGGACCTGAATTGTTGCAGGAGTTAGAACTAATTGTGAAATAGGTATAAGGAAATCTAAAAGCTACCCAAGATAGTTAAAAGAGTCAAGCAGATCTTAAAAGGACTCATAAAGAGTTCCAGGTTGGTGAACATGTTTTCTTGAAGGCAAGACCGAAAAAGAGTTCATTGAAATTGGGAAGTTGTGCCAAGTTGGCACCCAGGTATTGTGGTCCTTTTGAAATATTGTCCAGGGTTGGACCAGTGGCATACCAACTTGCTTTACCACCAAATTTAAAGATATAATGTATTTCATATATCATTTTTAAAGAAGTATGCACACGATGCTATTCATGTTGTAAACTGGAATGATGTAAAGGTGGGACAAGACGGCGATTTTCAGGTGGAACAGGACTGTATCCTCGAAAGGAGGGAAACTTTGCTCTGGAATTACACCATTGGGCAAGTGAAGGTGCAATGGAAGCACCTTAGCCCACAAGAGGCAACCTGGGAGTTGGAGAGTAGTATGCAGGAAGCATACCCAACTCTGTTTCAGGAACACTCAGAGAGTGATTAACCAACACCAAGGACAATGTTGAGGCCGAAGGGGGGGTGTATGTCACCTACCCAAATTCTGAAATTATTATTTTATTGGCAAAATACTTTATGTTAAATTTTAATTACAAAGTTTTGTAATTATGACCAAGTTTGGTCAAGGATGAATGTAATTACTGATTATTATTATTTAATAAATTAAAGTAGGAGACAAACACCCAAGGGAACTATTAAATGAGTGTTCACTGACCAACTAGGAGGAATGGAAGCTGTTAGAAGGCATGGGACAGATGGCAGCAATTGCACTTCACCACTAGCTATTGGTTATGGGACAACTACCACTAAAAATGTGGCATTATCCCCCAGGTGGTGGGAGTGAGCAGGCATCTCATTTAATGACCAGTTAACCACTAAAAGGCCTAGGCAACCTACATAAAGCAATTCGAATTGAGCAGGCGGCTCTCTTACAATATTTTCTGCAGAAATATTCCTCAAGTGCATCAGGTGATCACTGAGAGATTTGAATAGGCAGGCTATGTGAGAGTGCAACAGTAAGTCTGCAAATTATTATGAGAAGTAAAACCAGATGTGTTGGTGCAGGTTCCTTTGATTGCTAAGTCTTTAAGACTAGATAACTATTGCTATTGCAAGATTGAGGTCCCAAGCTTCTAAGTTTCTTCCTCCTAGTGGTTCAGTGAATAGGCTCAGGGGTCCTAAGGCAAGTAACTTGACTGTCTTCAGGAATTGGTTGGGTGGAACAGGTTCCTTGGGTTGTTTGTCTCCCTACAGTTAACCAGGTTTTACTGTTCCTACTTTTGTTTACAATTCAATGTTTCTGCTTAGTAGAATTATTAAACTGTCATGTAAAAGAAGTTATTTTATTTTCTAATCTATGTTTTATTTTGAATGATAAAGCTTTGTGAAATATTTGATTAGATAACCATCTCAATATTTTTCCCCATGTTGTTCTCTGCATAATACTCTAGTATAGAGAAGCAAATTAAGGATAGATGAGAGATAGGAAATATGTCATTGATTGGATAAATGATTTTAGCAGTGTTCTATTTCAAATTTTGTCCTATATTTAAACACAGTAAAACATTACAGTATAGCATCCATTGCAGCATAGAATTCATATAAATAATACCTGAAATAAAAAAACAGTATGCTTCTGACAGTTCCATATATTTCTCTTAACTTTATTTATTTCAAATAGCAAGAAAATACAATCAATATTAAACATTTCATGTTTTCAAAGTAATTGTATTTTCGAGAATTATAGCAGTTGCAAGAACTAATCATTGTATAGATTTCTTGTCATTATACATATTTTATTTCTTCACTAATTTACTTCTTTGATTTCAATTATCAAATATCTACACAGTAGTATCAAACCCTAAGATACTACAAACCCTAATTCTGTTTACACATCTCATAATTTCCATCTCAAATCTTTTATGAAAAACTTTAGATATTTCCTTTCTAAACCTAATAGCTATAGATTTTCCAAACCCTAACTAGCATTTCGAAACTTCTTCAAGATAGTATTCACTACATAGCAAAAAGAACGATTTTATACAAATGTCATCGATGGCTCATAACCCTAGTAAGAACACATCTCAACATCGAAAACATTCACACTATCGAGATCTTTTATATACGGGTTAAGCTTCTGGTACAACAACTTTTTGTAAGTCAGATAGAAATCAAAATCTACAGGTAGGATTCATTTGAGATTTAAAATAGACACTGTGGCTTAACCATTCCAAAACTTAAAGATTGAAAACTATGACGAATACAGGTAGCAACTTTATACACTCGACCTGAGATAGCTCTCAACAATTATTCCCAACAATCATTTAAAACATCTATTTAAACAAAACTGTAACATTGCAATTCAGGAGAACCAATAGTATAAAAGCAAGGAACCACGACTCCATTAGGGAAGGTCCATCAGCATAGATAAAAACATGACAGAGTTTTTATTGTTTCCATTTAAGGGTTTCCAAAACACATAGGGTCCTTTCCCTTAAACAACCAACGATGTACAGACCAGCTCGAAGTTGGTTCCAATGCTTCAGCAAAAATATTACTGAGCTGAGTATCAAATAAAAGACTAAGGATTAACCTCTTACAGTATGATGTCAAAACAATATTCAAAACATAACTTTCCATTACAAAGAAACGAACCATAGTTTACAAGTGCAAAAGAACCCTCGGTTCTTGGTTTCCATTCAAAAAATATAACAGAGAATTACATTACGGCCTTACAAGGTTCCCAACAGCAGACAGAGTTCCCCTCAACATCTTTAAACATTGAGTCGAGACTGTGGAACAACGAAACTACACAGGGTTTTACCCTGAACTTAACAACACGAAGACGAGAACCAAGTTCTCATTAACAACACAGCCAGGCATCAAATAGCCAAGTGAAAACTTAAAAGACTGAGAGGTTACCCTATGTATAGTTTAAAACAAAACAAGACAAACTTAAAACTTTGCCTTCGGCCATCACTGAAACAAGTCGAAGGTTTCCAATTCTCGACACACAGAAAAATACCATCAAAGGCACCTATGAGGTTTTCAAGAACCACCGGAGCTTACCAGGAAGCAATAGTAGCTTTCCTTTCTCAAAACCTTTGCTTAGAAATCTTCCAACGAAGAGGGCACCTACCAAATTACAAGTTCGACTACTTAAAATCCTGCAAACACAATTAAAATACAAGTTCACTGTATTACATTTCAATATCAACTTACTTACCCTTTAGAAGCTTCACTCCAAATAGTAACAACGAAACCAGAGGTTGGTTGCAGCATTTATACATGTAGAGACTCAGAAGACGATACCACCTTTTGGAAGAGCCGAAAGCCAAATACAAACCACTCTCAACAGCTTCCAAAAGAACGACATTTCTTATGACTGTATCGTGTCTCTATGGCACAAAGCTAAAGCCTGCAACTATTAAAAACTACATCTCATAGGTCACAGGATCGAAACCCTAGAAGGGAAATTCCTCCAACCCTACATTTTGGTAGCCTGTCGGCCTCAACTCTAACATAACAATGAAGACCGAGAAACTCACTACCATTAAATACAATGTGGTTTATGGTTCCACAATCAATGATCAATATTTGGTGAGATCGACGAGCATGGAGATGCCAACAATGCTGCGTTGAAAGTCGAGCAACATTGCATTGATATCTCAGTATTTACAATAACCATGAAGTTTCTAACACTACATGCCTAGGAACATTACCATGTACAACTCGAAGGAGAGGCGATATAGCAATCATGCCAGCTAGGATTTCTAGTTATATCATCAATCAAAGTTCATGTGAATGGGATACGTGGGTTGACAAAAAAACTTTCAACTATGGAGTTTGGTCAGAACATTAATGCATGATCGGGACACTGTCAACCTGTAGTTAGAAATTTAATACCCATCAACTCATCACATCATTAACAAGATTATTGTGAAAGAAAAACATACGTTAATAATACTTAGGACAAGAGCTAAGTCATAGCATAGTTCAATCTATTGCTTAAGCCATAACATTTCAAAGGTTTGGCTACATCGTATTCATGGTTTGCATAGGATAATATCCTATAGTGGTAAAGTATAGCTAGGATTGCATATTGTAATCATATCATTACATAATGAAAACCATATCATTGTAATATGTAGTGCATCTTTTATATAGTTCTAAGTTTAAAACTTAGGCATCGTAATATTTGAATTACATGTCCATGCAATATGTAAATACATAGCAACTATAAGATATATCTATTTCATCTCTATAGTTCTGTGTAAGCATAAGAACGAAGTTTTATAATGCTAGTTCATAGCATATATATACCATAACTATGATAAATTTTTTATGATGACCATGTAGGGAAAGACTATTATATCATCATAAGTATAGTTTAAGTATTGACGAGGTACATTTTGAAGCTACGTTCTTAGTATAATCACTAGTCAATATGCTTTATATATGATAATTGTGTATCCATTTGATAAATATATGACATAGAGTAGTTTATGTTCTATAGATGCTAAGTATAATGACAGTAGTCATATGATAATAGATGTAGCATTATAACAAGTACTAGGACAACGCGAAATGATAACCCTGAAGAGCTTCGTAAGATAGTATATAAACTAGGAATAGAACCATGTATCCATACCTCCAGTAACTAATGTCTCAAGGAAGTAGTTAGCATTCTAATTTTACATTGACGATGAATTGAAAGACACAAGTACTCTCAACACATGTTGTCTTATTAGATTTCTTACCTGTGGTCTACACATGGAAACAAGATTCAATGCCTTAGCTAAACGTAGCTAAGTAAACTCCAGGGTACCTCTTAGGACCCCTTTATCGTCATACAAACAAACTGTCAGCACTTCATCAAAAACATCACGATAGTACAGCATGTAATCACATTCAAGAACTTAAGCAAATCTGTAATTTGTACTTGTATGCATAATCATAAAAGATCTGTCGTTGAGGAGATTAACATCCACTTAAATCTGAAATAGAATATACAATTATACCATATTTATTGGAGAAGTATGACGTGTCATCGTTACAAATTATCTTAGTTAAGAAATCTAATTAATTTATATGTTCCGCATTAATGACTTTGATAATTATTGCTATTATAAAAAAATAAAAAAATTTGGTATTTTCCAGGATGTTACATGTGGTATCAGAACTCATGTTCGAAATCTAGGCCTGAAAAAGGTCCCAGAACACGCAACAGAGAATTTATTACAACAGAAATCTTACTAATTCAAAAATTTAAACTATTGTGTTATACAGAAATTATTTTGAGTTACAGGTATGGAAGGATCAGCTGAACATTTAGAAGATAGATTCCAACCCAACAGTCATAGCACGGGAAGGCATTTTGAAGGAGAAGAATTCCATGGCGAATTAAACGACAATTCGTCAGAATTATTACGAGCATTTCAAGAATTAAAGGCAGAAATCAGAAAATTTACCTTGTTGACAGATAACATGGGTCTGAAATATTTATTAGATCAGACAAATCTGAACGCTAGACAAGCTAGATGGTTAACTTTCCTAAGTGAGTATGATTTTGAAATTCAGCATATTAAAGGGAAAGAGAACAAGGTTGCATATGCATTAAGTCGTAAAGCAAAACTGGATTTTATTTCATCCATCAGTACTTACTCAACAGATTTAGAAAATCAGATCCTTGAAAGGAGTGAAATGGATGAAGAATACAGAAAATGACAAGAAAAGACAGCAAATAATAGTTCTTAAAATTCTATGGTAGATTACAGTTTGAAGGAAAATGGACTGTTATTATACAAAACCAGATTGTATGTACCCAACATACTAGAAGTAAAAATTCTGATTTTAAATGAGATGCACAAAAGCCATTACTCTAGCCATCCAAGTTATCAAAATACCATTACTATGCTACGGAAAGAATACTATTGGCCCATAATGAAAGATGAAGTAGCAGAGTACATAGCTAGGTGTTTGGACTATCAAAAAGTTAAAGTTGAACATCAATATCCAACTAGATTGTTGCATCCATTTCCTATACCTAGCTTGAAATGGGAAGTGATAAGCATAGACTTTATTACTGGATTATCCAACAATCAGAAACAAAATGACTCGATCATGGTGGTAGTGGATAAACTTAGCAAGGCAGCACACTTTATACCCATGAAGACTACTCATAAGGCTCGAGACATTGCAGAAATCTTCATGAAGCAGATTTTTGGACTACATGGTATACCAAAGGTGATAATTTCAGTTCGTGACTCTAAGTTTACTGGAAACTTTTGGAGGTCTTTGTTTAAATAGTTGAATACAACCTTAAACTTCAGCACAACATTTCATCCACATAGGAATGGACAGACAGAAAGGGTGAATCAAGTATTGGAAGACTTATTGAGAATGTATGTTAAGGATCATCCTAGTAAGTGGGAAGACTACTTGCATTTAGCAGAATTTGCATATAATAACCATTATCATGCATCAGCCATACTTATCCCTTTTGAAATTATTTATGGTAGGAAATGTGATACACCTGTTTCTTGGAATGACCTAGTAAATAGAGTTGTTTTAGGACCTGAATTGTTGCAGGAGTTAGAACTAATTGTGAAATAGGTACAAGGAAATCTAAAAGCTGCCCAATATCATACTTTATCAATTTTAATGTCAGTGTATTAGTGTATCTAAAATGATATCATGACTAGGGGAAAATTTCCCTTCATAATTCTTTGGATTACCCGAGGGACTCTAGGATTCTCGTATGAGGTAAAAATCAACCATTATTTCTCTTACCAAAGAACCTATCTTGAATCCATGCCTAGAGAATCTAGAAACAGTTAAAATGGGATATTTGACTACTGTTGACATCTTAGTCTTCCATAATGGAAAGAAATCAAGGATGAAATCCCGATAAGGGAACTTTGAATGCATGCAAGCCTATGCAAACATAGGGATCTATCACATAAGTCATCCTATGAAACTTTCAGTTAGCTAAGGGCTAAGATTCTACCTCAATGCATATGCATCAAGGGATAAGGTCCTCTTCTTAGAGCCGAAGCACAGGATGAGCTTAAATAATCAATGCACCCTCTTTTAGGATGGCAAATTTTCCACTTTTTATAAATAAACTTATATATGTAGGAATTACCAGAATTTGTAGAAGTCTTAAATGTCACTGAAGCATTGCTAACAACCAAACTTATATATGCAGGACTTACCAGAATTTGTAGAAGTCTTAAATGTGATTAAAGCATTGCTAACAACCAGATTTTTATCAATATCCATAGATTTAACCTTCACTAGATAATTTCCATCAAAACCTATCAACATGCAAATTTTTAACTCAATATCATATATTCACAATGGAAATTAAAAAAGAGTAGAAAATTTTCTATCAATGCCATGAAATTATGTGTCTAGATACTTACCACAATAAGTAGGCTAAGATGTTACTACATTTGTTAAAAAAATCAATGAAGATCTTGTTGTGACTAATAGGACAAAAAAAACACTTTCTTCATCCCATTCGTAACATCTTTTCTCTCAGGATTCTCGTTCTTCAGCTTCGTGCTCTTTTCTATTCCCAATGCTCTACATTCAATGGCCCATACTAGGGCTAGCCAATGGCATTTCACATATGCTATATGTTCTAAGGAAGACACATCTCATATACATATGAAGAGTAGAAGGAAGATAGAATCCCTCAATTTTCTCTTTTCTAATCTTTTTTAGACTCCTTGGAATGTCAATGGTTACTTCAAGGATTGTTAGATATCCACATACAAATCCTGCCAGTGACCCTCCCTAAAATTTCTTCTCATCTTACTCCATGCCAATTCCTACTCTCTCGCTTTCTCTCTATTGCAACGACATAATCTCCATCTCTATGGCCACTTCCCCCACTCCAGCCGCTCTACTTTAGTAACACCAACCGCCCCTTTAAAATATTTGGAAAATGTTGGTGGTGAACAAACCTTAAGCAGTCGAACTGGCAAGCAGTAGGAGAACAAATGGGAAAACCCCATGATTTTTCCTTTCAACTTAGGGTATTTACCTTCATGCGCATAATTTGTCACCCTACCTAAATTCATTCATCAGAAACTTGAAGTGACTACTCAATCGACTTAGAAGCATCCTTTCAACACAAGTAAATAGAGTTGGTCCAATGACATGAATGAGTAGGATGAGAAGATCATGAGGCAACAGTGGAGGTGGCGAGGAACTTGATATTCATGCAAAATGTGTGGAGGGAAGTAAATCACAAGGTGGTCTACTTCCCCTATATTTTCTGTAGTGGCCCTATATTTCTTCCCCTCTTTGTAGAGTAGTGTTGATGTATATGTAACTTCGGAATGTATTTCATCTGTGTATTTTATATATATTTATTGTACCCTTATAAGAGATGTGTTATTCCTCTATAAGGAAGTGTCGTCATGTGGATTGACAAGTGTTGCAAGTGTGTGTACTTGCCGATGGGTTATTAGACCACCATGTGGGGTCGGCCCTGAATTATATATAATATAATGTGGATGTATCTAGATAGACAAGTCGGCCCCATAAGGTCACTGGGAAAAAAGGTTAGTATAAATAGAGATCGGAGATCTCTATTTTATACACTCGGAAAAGTAACTCACTCTCACTTGAAAAGTGGTGCACTAGTGAGGAGGAGGATCATCTGCTATCAGGAGACTATCTCAGTGTTATTTGGTTGTACTTTGGTTGAGCCATTGCTCTCTCTATCTCTAAGGAAGTTGTGGGGTTTTTCACCTTAGGGTTTTCTCCACGGAAACTCTGTGTCTCTTGTCTTTATGCTTTTGATTCTTGTGATGCTTGTCATATTGTAATTGTCATGCATTGATATACTGTAGATGTTATTCTCTCAGCAAAGATCCTAGAGTATTGTGAATTAATGCTCAAAAATTTAACATGGTATCAGAGCTAACCTGAGAAGAAGACATTTTGCAGTGACGGAAGCTTGAGTTCCTTGTTTATTGGGTTTCTCTCCACAAATTTTTGAAAATCAGTATAGTAGATTGACTCTACTCATCAAGGCGCATCTATCTGTCCAATCATAACTCAGTTCCGAGCATTTTCAGATTTGGCCCTAAATATTAGGGTTTCCACAAAAATAGGAATTTCTGGAATCTGAAGACACAACTGAAAGCTCATTGCAAAAATCGAATTTTAGAGCTTTGGATCGAGATTTTGGGCTGGGTAGATCTCCGGGAAACTCAAAACCTAGTTCAGGGCTCTCCTAGTGAACCCGAGAGGACAAAAAGGCAATTCTGAAGGGCAAAACTTTATTGATCTCAAATTCTGAATGCACCAGGATGATCAGCTTACCAAGGCACATCTTTCTATCCTTTCAGAAATTTGAAATTCGCATTTTGAATTTTTAGGGTTTCTCTGACAAACCCTAATCCAAGACCAGATCCAGTTTTCAGCACTTCAAGTGGTAAGATCTAAATCTTTTCTATTTCCATTTGAAGTACTCTTTAAGATGTCTCTCCACACCAATCTTGAGGATAAGCTTGAAGGGGATGATAACTCCCGAGCCTGGAAGTATAGAATTGGGTTAATCCTGGAAGAGACTGAGTTGGACTCATATGTGAAAGAAGACATCCCTATCCCAGAGGATGAAGAGGCCAAGGTATTGTACAAGAAGAACTTGGTCAAGGAAAAGAGAATCATTGCTGATTCTATCAAAGACCATCTCATACCCCATGTGTCTTCTCTTAAGACACCCAAGGAGATGTTTGACTCTTTGACCAAGCTGTTTGAAGGGAAGAACATAAATCGGAAGATGACCCTACAGAACCAATTGAAAGGAGTAAAATTTCAAAATGGAGAAACCATTCAATCTTATTTTTCAAGGGTCTCCCAGATCAAGGAACAACTAGAAGCAATGGATGAAATGGTGTAGAATGGTGAAGTGGTGATGACCACTCTAAATGGCATACCCAGGTCATGGGATTCCTTTATCCAAGGAATTTGTGCAAGGAAGAAGTTGATCTCCTTCAGTAGACTACGGGAAGAATGCTCACAAGAAGAAACAAGGCTTGTGGCATGAGAAGAAAAGATGGGGAATGAAGATCAAGCTCTCACAGCTCACACCAAGAAAGGGAAGTCCAAGAGAGAGCCATCTCACTCCAAGAAATATTCACATCACTTCAAAGAAAGAAGAATATGCTTCACCTGTAATGAGAAAGGAAATATTGCCATAAATTGTCCCAAGAAGAAGAAGGACAACAACAACTCCAACAAGAAGAAGAAGGGTAGTAAAAGAAGGTTTCATGCTCATGCTGCTGAGGATGATGAACCCCCAAAGAAGAAGGCTAGGGAAGAAAGTGATAGTAATGATGACTCATCAAGTGAAGAAGAGTATGTTCTGATCTCTGCTCTCACAGGTACCATCTCCCATGGTTGTAATGATTGGTTGATTGATAGTGGGGCTTCCAAACACATGACTGGGTTTAAGGAATCTTTTGTGAATCTATCTGAACATGAATCACCCCATAAGGTGAAACTTGGGGATGATTATCAATACCCAATCAAAGGAAGTGGTGAAGCCTCCTACAACCTAGATTCTGGAAAATCCTTGAAGATGAAAGATGTTCTTTATGTACCTGGGCTCAAGAAGAACTTACTCTCAATCTCTGCATTGGATGCAAAAGGTATGAGGGTTGCATTTGTGTATGGCCAAGTCCTAATGTGGCCAAAGGGAAAGACCATAGATGATGCAGTAGTGATTGGAGAGCAAGAGGGAGGCTTGTATAAATTGAAGGGACAACCTGAACATGCCATGGTGCATGAATCCATAGAGCCAAGTGAACTTTGGCATAGAAGACTAGCTCATATGCACTATAGAGCACTTCCACTTGCAAGCAAGGCAATAGAGGGTCTTCCTGAAATCAAGACCAAACATGAAGGTGTTTGCCAAGGATGTGCAAAAGGTAAGAACATTAAGAAGGCTTTCCCAAGTAGTGAAAGCAAGGCAAAAGACATCCTAGAAATCATCCACTCAGATGTATGTGGCCCTATGTCATCTAGTTCCCTGAGTGGGTATGTTTACTATGTCTCATTTATTGATGACTTCTCCAGGAAGACTTGGGTATACTTCTTGAAGAGCAAATATGAGGTGTTTGATAAATTCAAGGAATTCAAAACCTTGGTGGAGAATCAAACTGACAAGAAGATCAAAACATTCAGATCTGACAATGGTGGAGAATTCATCTCAGGTGACTTCAAGAAGCTTTGTAGTGATTCAGGAATTAAGAGGGAGTTGACTACTCCTTATAATCCTCAACATAATGGAGTTGCAGAAAGGAAGAATAGAACAATCATGGAAGCAGCAAGGGAAATGTTGCATGACCAGGATCTACCTATGCATCTATAGGCAGAAGCAGCTAGAACAGCTATATATGTGTACAACAGAACTCCCCACAAGATATTGGATAACAAGACCCTAGAAGAGGTCTTTTCTAGGTTCAAGAAGATTGATGTCAGCAAGAATGAATATAAGTTCAAGGACAGGTAATCCAGGAAGCAAAGATCAAGAGGGAGCACACTCCAGCAGCTCCTGCAAGGATGCAGATTTTTAGAGGTAGTTGACCATCTTCCTACATTCCACAATAGAAAGGTGTAGAAGAAGCTACTTCAGCAGCTCCTGCCAGGAAGCAAGGACTCAGAGGGAGTCCACCCAACAAACAAACAAAGATAAGTATTTCAATTATCATTTCTTGCCTATTTTGTTTGTTTAAATAATATTATGCTTATGTTCCTAGACTTAGGAGATGTATTGTGCATATTAGAATGATTGCATTAATGAACAGTATACTACTAATATGCATGTGATGGGTAAGTGGCTTATGGAACTGTACAACATTCCAGTGCTACTTATCTAAAATGAAACCTCTTTGCTGACATGTTGGGAGTAGTGTAAACTCTTAACAATGTTCTGGTAGAGATTGGAAGGCATCTAGAAAGTTGTGAAACATGGATAAATGTTGTATTGAAGCATTGGATAAGATAACTGCATGACTGCATGACATATTTCTTTGTGTGTAAAGAATTTGTTCTGAAAATTATGAGATGTTTCTAATCATGCAATTTAACTTGTTTTGTAGGAAAGACCGTATATCTTCACCTACAAAAGGAATACAACATTTGTTCCAGCAACAAAGATATCTATTGAAGATATTGAAGATATTGAAGTTCCCAAGATCTGGGATGAAGAAATGGAATGCCATGATTCGTCGATCATGAAGATGATGATTGGGATGCACTCCCAAGACTTGATAGGGAGTCACATGTGTGCAGATTGAAGAAAGCCTTGTATGGCTTGAAACAAGATCCCAGAACAGTATCTTATCTAGTTTGGGCTTTACCAAGAGTAAAGCGGATTCCAACCTTTACTACAAGGTTGAGGAAGGGAATCCTGTGATTCTACTCCTGTATGTGGATGACTTATTTGTAACAGGAGATGACAGATTGATTGCAAATACTAAGAGGAAGCTTGCTACTGAGTTTGATATGAAAGATTTGGGAATGATGCATTATTTCCTAGGTATGGAGGTGTGGCAGAGTACAGGTGGGATCTTCCCTGGTCAAGGGAAGTACACAGTAGATATCCTGAAGAGATTCGGGATGATGGATTGCAAGGCCATGGCCACACCTATGGCATCGAATCTAAAGCTTCTATGCGATGCTTCATCTGAGTCGGTTGATGTCTCTATGTATCGTTAGATGATTGGGTCCTTGATGTACCTAACGAACACGAGACCAGACATTTGCTTTGCTGTGAACACATTGAGCCAGTTCTTGACGGATCCGAGGAGTGTTCACCTGGTTGTTGTAAAGCATGTTCTGACGTACCTGAAGGGTACAGTGGATTATGGGCTCAAGTATGAAGCGAATCAAAATTTTAACCTGCAGGGTTATGTTGATTCAGAATGGACTGGCAGTGCTGCAGATAGGAAGAGCACATCTGGGTGCTACTTCAGTATGGGATCAGGTGTGATCTCTTGGTTTAGTAGGAAGCAGTCTTGCGTAGCACTGAGTACAGCTGAGGCAGAGTATGTTGCAACTTGTTCAGCTAGTTGTGAGGCAGTATGGCTACGGAAGCTACTATCTGAGTTATTTGATCTCCCGTTGGATGCTACTAGTATCTTCTGTGATAACCAGAGTTGTGTGAAGGTGTCCGAGAACCCATTGTTTCATGATATGTTGAAACACATAGAGATCAAATATCACTATATCAGGGATATGGTGCAAAGAGGAGCCGTGAAGCTCCTGTATGTTGCGATGGACAAGCAGATTGCAGATGTGCTGACGAAGCCACTAGCCAGGGTGAAGTTCGAGTACTTCAGAGAGAGGCTTGGCGTTCTTCAGATCGAGGACACTTCGAGGAAGAAGTGATGGACACATTTGCTGAAGCCATTCCAAGCATGTTGGAAGGAGGATCCTTCACATGGCTGTGGATGTAAGCGCTGGATGATGAGCATCAGCATGATGTTCTGGTTTCTGCTTGGATATGATCAGTTGGATCATTACATGTATATATGTATGCACCATGTTGGATGCTGGATATGATCAGTTGGATCATTTATGTATGTATGCATCATGTTGGATGCTGGATATGATCAGTTGGATCATGTATGTATGTACGCATCATGTTGGATGCTGATGGATACATTGTGTGGATCATGTATCTTTGTATGTTCAGGTAGATCATGTATGTTGATGGATACATTGTGTGGATCATGTATCTTTGTATGATCAGGTAGATCATGTATGCTGATGGATACATTGTGTGGATCATGTATTTATGTATGTATCAGGTAGATACATTGTATATGTTGATATGTATCAGGTAGATACTTGGTGTGCATCAGATGGATGCATTGTATGATCAGGATGATCGTGGATGACGAGCTTCTCTAGATGACATGCAGCAGGATGTTGCAGTGATGATGATCAGGATGATCATGTGTACATCAGGATGATGTATGATGAGTATCAGATGATACTTTGTGGCCGTGGATCAGGTTGTACAGGTAAGCATGTAATTTGTGCCCTGGGAGATTTGCAGATGGTCTTTCAAGGTTTTGCCTATGGCATGTAATTTGGTGCCCTGGGACATCTGTCAAATGCTCTTTCGAGGTTTTGCTTGGGAGGACATATAATTTGTGCCCTGGGAGATCTACAGATAGTATTGCGAGGTTTTACCTATGGCATGTAATTCGATGCCCTGGGATATCTGGCAGATGCTCTTGCGAGGTTTTGTCCTATGGCATGTAATTTGCTCCTAGGAGATCTGGACAGGATGAAAAAGGCCTCAGATGCTTCAGCCAGGTTTTTCCATGGCCACATGTAATTTGCTCCTGGGAGATCTGAACAGGATGAAAAAGGCCTCAGATGCTTCAGCCAGGTTTTGTGGTGGACCACATGTAATGTGCTCCTGGGAGATCTGACAGGTAGAGCTATGTGCTCGTAACAGCCTGGGATGCTTTAGCCAGGTTTTGTGGTGAGATCACATGTAATTTGCTCTTGGGAGATCCGACAGGTAGAGCCGTGTGCTCGTAACAGCCTGGGATGCTTCAGCCAGGTTTTGTGATGGGTCACATGTAATGTGCTCCTGGGAGATCCTACAAGTAGAGCTGTGTGCTTGTAATAGCCTGGGATGTTGTAGCCAGGTTTTGTGATGCATGTAATAAGTCCTGAGAATTCCACAGTATGGCCAGTGATGATGAAGACCTGCAGATGGTGGGCCTACATCCAGTATGAAAAATGATTGGCTCTGTAGAACTTCCTATGACGAGTAGAGTCAGAGATTGGTTGAGATAGCAGCAGCAGTGACGATGATGATGATGATGATCCCGAGAAGAAGACTTGTCTAGCAGATCTGTGTCGAGAAATACCTTCCTAGTTAAGAGGGAGTGTTGATGTATATGTAACTTCGGAATGTATTTCATCTATGTATTTTATATATATTTATTGTACCCTTATAAGAGATGTGTTATTCCTCTATAAGGAAGTGTCGTCATGTGGATTGACAAGTGTCGCAAGTATGTGTACTTGTCGATGGGTTATTAGACCACCATGTGCGGTCGGCCCTGAATTATATATAATATAATGTGGATGTATCTAGATAGACAAGTCGGCCCCATAAGGTCACTGGGAAAAAGGTTAGTATAAATAGAGATCGGAGATCTCTATTTTATACACTCGGAAAAGTAACTCACTCTCACTTGAAAAGTGGCGCACTAGTGAGGAGGAGGATCATCTACTATCAGGAGACTATCTCAGTGTTATTTGGTTGTACTTTGGTTGAGCCATTGCTCTCTCTATCTCTGAGGAAGTTGTGGGGTTTTTCACCTTAGGGTTTTCCCCACGGAAACTCTGTGTCTCTTGTCTTTATGCTTTTGATTCTTGTGATGCTTGTCATATTGTGATTGTCATGCATTGATATACTGTAGATGTTATTCTCTCAGCAAAGATCCTAGAGTATTGTGAATTAATGCTCAAAAATTTAACAAGTAGACGAGAAGGTTCTAGACCCACTTGTAAATACTGAAGTGATTTCCAGTTTCCAAAAAAAAGGGAAAAAAAACCCAATTAAAAAAGGAAATAAAATAAATGTTGATAGGTTTAAGACACATCAATATTATTATCTTAAAACCACCCCTTGTGTAGTAGTGTGTCTATAAAGTAACTTGGAACCTGGATTTACTATCAATATGGGTCGTCCTTTTAATGGTCATTGGCATTCAAAGATCAAAATTGAAGGGATACTATTAATTTCATGCTGAAGGGTAAATATTCATCCAACCCTTCCATGATGAAAAGTTGAAAATATATTTGTACTTCATTTGACACGAGTAAACTATGTATACACTTCAAGAAGAAATATTCTAAATAAAATATTTCTCCTCAAATTGTTTACAATGTCTATAATGGATTGGCCACTAGATACATACATATTTATTTCAATAAACAATGATAACATACATACCTTATAATCAAACCATGCAAAAATGTGTGCGAGAGTGGGAACAATTAGAGCATAATCCATAATGCATAAGTTTAGTTATAACAAGACTTACACTTCCTTTTGGATTACTCTCCTAGGAATCCCATCCATCATAAAAAAATGTTGTTCCAATCAATAATGCCAAAAAAGATATGTCTTTTTGACATTGGGCTTGGGATTGGGCAGAAGGAAAGAAGTTATGGGGAATTCTCAAAACATATTACATGTAAAGTATTCACACTGATGTTAAAGTTGAGCTATACCAAAACATAAAGAAAGGGAAAGAGTGTGATAGATAAAGATGGATAGACTTGGGAAAAGGGGAATGACTCTTTTGGAGTTCACATAAAAAAATGATTTGATGATCTAGAAAATTAAATGAACAAAATCATATTTTGAATGCTATAATCCATATTTTAGGTTTGTGTAGTTAACAATGTCCAATTTGTACAAGTTTATATCTAAACTTAATTAATAATATACATAAATAAAAAAATTTCACTGAGCTTAATAGAGAGTTTTCCCAAACAAAACGCTTAATAGTTTTTTTTTAAATAAAGAAAAATCTATGCATTATCTTTATGACGAAGCTAGCCAAACTTCCTAAAGTTTTGTGGATTGTTGAGAGATATATATTTAATTACTAGTTATATGTTTTCCTTTAAGTATCTATTGTAATAATGAGAATTCCATTAATTGCAAACTGGGCGATACAAAAGGAAAACTGAGTGATACAAAAGGCTCAATAATGTGGTCATTTAATAAACAAATATTAGATATCAACATTGTAACCATATCATAAATTTTAACACAAAAAAACATAGCATTACCAATGCAATAAAACAACTATAAATCAACATGTTAGATGCCTTTAAAGATATGAATATTTGTAAACATGAAAAAAAAAAGATGCCGACATGTTCTTAGGCTCATTGAATGCTTATTATTTGCTTTTCAAAATTGTCATCAATCCAGACATTTGTAATTAATCTTACTAATAAGTCCCCAATGCCATTATAATTTACACCCATAATGTGACTAATAATTGTGTTAATATTTTACAAAGCCAAAAGGAGGAGGAAAATATAACAAAGATAATGAAATTATGGTGATTGTAGGATCTCAAAATATTAAGTATGGAAACAAAATGTGATGCCAATTCTCATATCGACAAGGATCAACAATATTCATAACCCATGAATTCAAGGGAAGATTTAGAAATACAAGTTGTCCAAGCTTCTTTGGAAAGCTTTCATTAAGTGACACTAACAATGTTGCATGCATCAATATGATGGTAGGATTATATAGGGGTGATCTATGTGCTAGATTTAATGTTTTGGAGTGGTACACTACATTAAGAAATAGATGAGAGCCAAAAATAATACAAAGTGTTGCATGCATCAATATGATGGTAGGATTATCTAGGGGTGGGCTATGTGCTAGATTTAATGTTTTGGAGTGGTACACTACATTAAGAAATAGATAAGAGCCAAAAGGAATACAAATTATTTTAGTATTTCTATGCAAAAGGCATGTATTGGAAGATGAACTCTAAATCGTGTTTACAGTTCACATCCATCCTCATATAATATAGAGGTACAATTTTCATTTAGTAACTAAGAATGTCAAGTGAAGACATTCTCTAAATCATGTTTACATTTCGCATCCATCCTCATATAATATAGAGGTACAATTTTCATTTAGCAGCTAAGAATGTCAAGTGAAGACGTTGATGGATTGTCGAAAATGTAACCCTTCTTTTGGAATTTTATAAAATTTTTTGTCCTTCACAAATGACAAGTGATTTAAAAAATTTGCATTTTTTTAAGGGTGATTTTTAAATTACCCTTCTAGGAAGAGTTTGAACCCCTTGGAAGGGTTAGGAAGGATTCAATTTTTTAATATTGATGGTGTTGAGCTAGTCCTTTGTGTGACACATTTAATGCCAGCAACACACTCGAGCTTAATAGTGGAAACACTATAGATTCAAAATGTTTGCTTGCAGAGTTTGAAACCTACCACTTTTTATGTAATAATTTAATATAAGTGTTGCACTTTTTTTTAAACGTCAAAATTAAAAATAATTTTTTTTAACATGCATTTTTTAACAAGGCTTCTGGGATGTGCTTGGATCCCTCTGAAGGGCTATAATGTGTTGAATTTTGAACCCTGAGCATAAGTGGTTGAAGTGTAGCAAGGATGGTGAGGTGCATTCCAAAGAAGAAATATTATCAAGGAGATAGAGAAATGAAAACGAGAGGGAAAAGTAATGAGTGGAGAGGAAATACGAGGTACTATGTGTTGTGTAGAACCGTGGATGAAGAAAAGAGATAGTGGAAGACAATTCAGGGGGATAAGGAATGAGGAATTGCACGAACGAGGTGAAAAACATTAATTTCATAATGTTCTTCAAGATTGTAAGCTCAGGTGAGACCAGGTAGCTTTGGGGAATGAACCAAGGCAGACATCTAGAGGGTGTGCATTAATATCATACAATAAATTTATTAATGCTATGGAATTTGACAGTCGCACATGGCTAGAAATTTGACATTGGCTAAGAATTCTTTTCATAGCATTCTTCCCCAATATCGTACAAGAAATTCATTTGCAGTTGTAAGCAAGATTGATTTCGTGAAGCCAAAGGTATGGAATTTGACATGGTCGCATTATAAGGCCAACACTTTGACATTGATTAATAATTCTTTTCATAGGATTTTTCCATGATTAGATTCGATTAATTTTTCATAGGATTTTTCTTGTTCAACCTTCTATGTAAATAAACACTCTGAATAGCTTCGTGGAGCACCAAGAATGGTGATCAACTACAAGCCACTCGATGACTCCCTGGAATGGGTAAGGTATCCATGCCCAAACAAATATGATCTGATTAAGAGGATTACAGGAGCAAAGATCTTCTCTAAGTTCGATCTAAAGTTCGATTTCTGGCAGATTGGAATCAAACCAGAAGACCAATTGAAGACGGCCTTCAATGTTCCACATGAACAATACGACTGGAGGGTAATGCCTTTCAGATTAAAAAATGCTCCTTCAGAATTTCAAAGAATCATGGAATCTATGTTAGAACCATATATGGATTGACTCATGGTCTACATTGATGATATGCTTGTATTTTCAAAATTTGTTGATGAGCATATGAAGCATCTTAGGACCTTGCTCCATGTCCTATCCAAGAATGGATTTGTGCTATCTGAGAAAAAGAGGAAGCTATTCCAAACAGAGATCGAATTCCTTGGGAAAAAGATAAAGAATGGAAAGATTGAAGTTCAACAACATGCTGTTGACTTTGCTGATAAAGTCCCAGATGTCATCTTAGACAAAAAACAATTGCAGAGATTTCTAGGATTCCTTAATTATGTGACATCATATTATGAAAATTGTGCGCAAGATAGAAAGCTGCTAAATAAATGACTGGGAACAAGTCCTCCACCATGGACACAAAAGCATATAGAAGCAGTGAAGAGGATAAAAGGCAAGGTAAAGACTCTCCCGGTTTTACACATAATAGATGAAGGACTGATGAAGATCTTAGAGACAGATGCATCAGAAGAAGGATGGGGAGAAGTCCTGAAACAATGTTGAAGAGATTGCAACGGTACTGATGAAGAAGTAGTCTAGTATGCCTCAGTACTATGGAATGATGCCCAAAGAAGAAAGTATCATACTATTGACAAAGAGATTAAGGCATGTCTGAATGCCATCCAGATGTTTGAAATACAGTTAATGAATAAAAAGTTCCTAATTAGAATAGACAACCAGGCAATGAAATTTGTCCTAGAAAATCCCATAAAAAACTCCACTGCCAAAGCCAAGTTCGCCAGATGGCAGGCCATGCTTTCTCAAAATGAATTTGAAATTAAGCACATCAAAGGAATCGAAAATTGTATTGCAGATTTTCTTACAAGAGAACATCTACAAGATAAATATGGGATTGCAGCTCCCAGTTGCATGATGATGATAACAGAATGGCATGAAGTGACTCCTGCAGATACATAGATGATGAAATGAGCTGGGAAGATTATATGGAGCAATGGAAGCCCACTTGGCAGCTGAGGTCCATAGAAGTCTTGGATGAGAATTTACAACACCCAAACTTGTTGATAAATTTAGTACCAGAACAAAGAAGATATCCAACATCAACCTGTGGGGTTCCCAACATGGTTTATGGCCGACAATTGAGACAGGCCATTGATTCCTCACATGTGTTACAAAAAAATTTCCAAGACCTAAGACTCATCAGCACTGAATCAGCACTAGGACAAGTCCTAGAACAATATTATTGTATCAATCACATGTGCACCTTAGCCTCCTGGCCAGGAAATAACCCTATCCTCAATTTCCCCCTCATTGATGTAAATTATGAAAAATTACAAAAAGTTGTGGTGGAACTTCCTAAAAAAGGACAACCGGGACCATGAATATTTCACAAAATAAAAGTTTGGTTTGCAAAGGGCACATGTGCTAAATGGAATCCCATACTGGACGCATTGCTGGTGGAATGATTTTGGCCTAAGCAGAAGCGTAGTGGACCCTATCATTACACAACATGAGCATGCGTAGTACTATATTCCCTGCTCTAAGGTCAAGGACATGTATGCCAGTGAAGTATGTGATGACACACACATGCTTCAGACCTTTATATACAATAAATTTCAGTGGCTAATGAAAGCAAAGATCCGTGTACAGACATGACAAGGACAAAGAATCATCATAAGGACCATGTACACCAAGATGTGGGATCCCTCATATCAGCGAAGATTTGGACACCCGTATGGTGATATGATTGATTGGCCTTATGAGAGGTCGGATTATAATTTCTTGATTGATTAAATGGTTTCCGTGGGATTCCCTGAAATATCCACTTTGTTTACTTTATTTTGGTTTCCGTGGGATTCCTTGAAATCTCCACTTTGTTGTACTGTCAGGTCTGGAGATCTTTTATAACATTATTGTTGTTCGAATCCTCTTTTGAAGATGTTCTGAGACTCAGGACACTTTCCCGACTTTTGGTGCAGTTTGACCCACATCTCAGACAGCTTTTACGAACAAGCAAATCGGAAGGACGATTCGTTTCTTGCAGTTGCTTGATTCGAGGAAATTCATTGCTTCAGCATGAAGGAACGATATCTCTCTAAAAAATCTATAAATAAAAAGCTCCTCCACTCTTATTGCATTGCGCATCCGAGAGTAGAGAGTCTAGAGTCTTAAGTCTTGTTACTCTGCCAGTGCAGCTTAGTCTGATCACATTGCATCATAAAGATTTGTTTTAGGAAGTCTAGTCTAAAGGAATTGTGATTATGCTCTATGAATTGCCCTATGGGTATAATATCGCATTAGAAAGCATTATGATACTGCAAAGTTAATAAAATTTATGGGTACCATTCCCCGTTCGAAGTTTGCCTATTTCTGGTCTGTCTAGAGCCGTAAGCAAGATTTCTGGGTACCATTTCCAGTTCGAAGAATTCTTTTCAGAGCATTCTTCCATAATATCGTACAAGAAATTCATTTGCAGCTGTAAGCAAGATTGATTTCGTGGACTTTTTTGACATTGACTAGTAATTATTTTCATAGGATTTTTCCAGATTCGATTAATTTGTTCAAATGTGCGTACATATCTTTCAGGCTTTTGCTGCGTCTTTGTAAGAGGACGCAACTAAAAGTTATAATATTGTTAATTGACATCTTTGTAGGCATTTCTTTGGCAAACTGGAGACGACTGCTATTCTTCCGGCAGGTGGCGGCAAGGCTATTTTATATCATAATCTTTCCTGTCGTCTCAGTGTATCTAATCTCTCCTTCTAGCGCTTTCATTGACGTATGGAGTAATTCCAAGGCGGAACACTTCCAAATTTATGATCATTTGGTCTCACTTAATGATGAGGACGGCCCAATTCCTTAAAACAACTCATCCCAAGACTACCTCATTCTCAAACCAATAACTATCCTCCCGTAATTATGTTGATCATGAACTCATCAACGTAATCTTGATCTTGATCTTGCTGGTGGTGTTGGTAATCGAGCAGCCAAAAACCGGAACGCTGAGTCTTCGATACTCATGAAGTTGTAGTAACCGGAGCAGGGTTCCTCCGACCTAAGGATATGAAAGCTTTACGCTCTCCCACATAACCGTCAATCAGATGGAGATAAACCTGTAAACTGTGGGCGTAAGCAGGATCAGGATTACGGTTGTCCAAAACAATTTTCACACCCACGTGAAAGTATGCCCAAGGAAGCCAATCGAACATTTTACACAACCATCGTTCTTATTCACCAACCGCAACACCTTCACTCCGAGCTCCTCCATTCGCAACGCGAATGCTCTATTCCCTACGCGCGGACTTGCGAATGCAAACACAGTCACAGGTATAGGCCGTGCCGGAAAATTTGAGTTCAAGACTTTTTTAACGTCATATGAACTTAACGTTGCCAGAGCAGTTCCTAAGCTGTGTCCAGTAAAAGTTATGCTCAAACTATCATGCTTGTATTCATCCACCAGTCTTAGAATTTCTGAAATAACAGTATGTCTGGAACATCTTGAATCCTCTCCTTTAGAGATGTAGCAGCTTACAAACCCCTTCTCCACTCGAACGCCCTTGTCGTTTAGACGTGCAGTACTGGATCTTCGGTCAAGGACGCCCTTGCCCCTCAAACCAGCAGCAGTTGATAATCCAGCTCTGAAGCTGTTGCGCTTGAAACGGCCAATTGATAATCGAGCAGGAACTAGAAAGTCTATAATATTCTGTGTCCATTCTTGGCATGTTGCCGTTCCTCTCCATGCTACTACAATATCCCGCCTGCCCAGTCTTCGTATATCTTCAGCATTTGTGCAGACTGCAATAACGCCAATCCAAACAGATTGTTCAATTGATGCATCAGTGTCTGCATACAAATACTGGGTCACTTCATAGCCAGCGCTACAGTAAGCTTCAGAATCACCAGCCCTTTCACAACCATCAAACAATTGATCAAGGCTGTACTTGCACCCACCAAAATCATTGGTGGAAATTTTACTATCAAATGCATCATAGCTTAACTCTGCAAAACCACCATATCGCAGTATCTCCCCTTTCAAAACAGGATTCATGGGATGTAATAACTCATTCCAAGAATTTGCTCCTTGAATATTTTCATATCCAGTGGGGTTCGTCAAGTCTTCCTGCAAAAGAGGGTAGCTTGAGGTTGTCGAGGACGAAGGGAGCAGCCTCATCCATCGTAGTACTGAATACAGGTGAGCTACGATTCCAAACATAATTTCTGATTTTCAAAGTCGTCAAGTGATGAGAGGCCGGTTAGGTTAACAAGTACAGCTGAGCCTTTGCAGTTGTATGCAATATGTTCTCTTGTTTGCTTTAACGCAAATCGCAATATGTATAACACAATAACCTGAATACCTTTATATAAGAGAGATCAGAGTTGAATTTCATTTGCAGCAGCAAGCAGGAAAGGTTTCATGAATTTCATGGATGGTTGCATGAGGACAGAAGCTGTCTTTGACTGAGAATTCATAGCTTGAACTTGATGAATATTCCTCCAAAACTTGTTCAAACGTCCTTGCTCCTTCCCGGCTGTGCGCTAGGTTGCTCAGATTATTTCTACATCGTAATCTCCGGTGACCGGGTCAAAGGTTCTGTATCTCCTCGCCGTTCGCCGTTTATTTCATGGACGTTCGCAAGTTTTGAAAACTACCATTCAATGTGGGGCGTGGAATGACTAGTTATTTAATCGGACTCAGTCAACATCTCATATTTAGTTATTTATCACTATAGAGATTATTGCTATTATTTTCACTACATTAATTTATTTTCTTTTATCAATCAATAATTTTAATAGTCGTCTTTGTAACTAATTCTTTTCGCTTGCTGATTCAACTAAGAAGGTACACCAAGCAAGGAGTTTTTAAAAACAATATTTTGAACATTACTTTCAAGAAATTTTATTGAAGTTCTTACTCTTTCACTCATTGTTAACACCTACCCTTTTCTATCGGTTTGAGATTTCGGGAACATAACTTCAGTATAAGATTGAAATATGAGATAGAGAATGCTTGCCATTTTGTTATCCATATATTTCTCTCAAGTTCTATATGGAGCACGTTATGGAATCGATTCATGTTGGTATAAAAATGTCTCTTCATTGTTTCACCGCATTAACCTTGATACCAATAGACTACCTTGGCATAGTTGTTCAGTGTGTGATTTACAGAACCTACCTTTGGTGCACATTGTTTGAGTGTATATAGTTTTTTTCTTCCAAACTTCAACATTACTGAAACATAGTGGTGGGCTCATCCAATGCCTAGACTACACCAAACTTTAATAACCTTAGATCTTGAGCAAATCTATAACCAACTTAGAGTTCCCCCCACTAGCACATCATTAAAACATATATCACCACATTTCTTAGGAGTACATTGTTTTCCATATCTTATAGATTAAAAATGAGAATCGTTTTGTATTCAAATGCTCTGCATATCTATGAGATGAAAGATGGTTCTTTTGTCCGTAAAGGGATTCACTTGGTTGTGTCCATGAATTCATGGCTTATCAGGCCTAGACATAATTATCCCTCTTCCACATAGATACGTTCAACCTTTTTTGCATCATATTGAAATCTAATTCCCAAGATCATCATGCACCACAGTAGATTACATCTTACTTTCAACCCTCTAACACAAGTAGGAAGAGGCACCATGGTCAGTTTATGTTGGAATGTGTAATGTTAAGTTTAGAAGTGTAATGATGCCTAGTGTGATGTCGAAAGATATTATGATGTCTTATCTAGCAAAGGAATGCATAATTCTCTCTATCCTATGCAAAAGGAGATATCCTCGTGCATCATGGTGTAATATTCTATTGTTACCATTCATTAAATAAGGAGGTGGAAAATCATTTATCCCATGTACCTCTAGTTATATAATAGAGGTGAAAGAAACCCTTTTGAATAAGGAGGTGGAATATCATTTATCCCATACTTCTAGTCATATAATAGAGGTAAAGGAAACCGTTTTGGGTATGTTGAATGTAATCTTGAACAATATATTGTAAACTTGTGATAAGCATATGTGCATGGAACTCAAGTGTAAGAGTGGAGATTTTTGGAGAATAAAGAAGATCATACCTTATTTTCTTTCTCTGTAGATCTGAGTTGAAATCCATTGTATACTAACTTTCTAGCAAGGATCTATATGTCTTACCAAAGCTATGGTTTTTTGTCTCTTTCTAGTAGTGTTTTGTCGCCGGTATCTCTCCAGAGGATGACTACATTTGCAAAATTACAGTTTTCAAGTTGTTTCCAGCACCCATGCACCTTTTCGTCACTGAGGGTGTCTACCCATAATCCCTTGCTTCACATGAGGCACATACACATGTGTCATGGCCACTGTGAAATCACATGGGCCATGTTTTGAAGAGAAAAAAATGTTGAAAACTATTTTTTCATTTTTTCCGCTTGGAAACATGGATTCCTTGGTAATTCACCTTGTTAGCTTAAATTGACTATATCCACTTTGGGATCTCATATCCACATTTTGTCGATGGTTATAACAGATGTGGTCCCATGGTTGAATCTTATTTATAGATAATCAATCTATCATCATGGATCATGGGATCATGGGATCATGGCTCATTGTGATTCAATACAATGGTGTCTTTAGACGCCACCACCATTGTTGTAAATCATTGCTCTCTTCTGTTGGTTATTTTCCCATTTAAACATGGTATCAAAGTTTGATGGTTCTTTGATCTAGATTATGTAGAAACATCAATGAATGGAAAGTAATGGATTTAATAAGCTTAGCTCGTGCTTGCCCCTATTTTGTCTTGCCTGACCTGGTATATTAAGGTATTTTTAATATTTGTGAAGTTGTGTCTGATCATTGTTCTGGATTTTGTATTCTATGATGAATACTTGCACTGCTTGACTGGAGGAATTGATTGTACATTGTTCCCTCACTTCAATTGAATGTTTGGTTCATGATCTAGTTTTGAAGAGAGAGAATGTGATTGATATTTGATAGTATAAAAACTACACTGATATTGTTCGAGGTTATATTTGTACATCCTAGTGATCTTGATGCATTATTGATTAATTTATGAGCCATTTGATGCCCTAGCTCATAGTTGATTCGATTGTTGTTTATGTGATTGGAGAGATATGAAATGCCATCGAGTTGTTAATTGATTGAGCATGGTGTGGAACCCTTTGATTGGATACCCATAAATGTTCATGCTTACGAAATGAATGGTTGTCAACAAGGTTTTCAACTTTTAATTTCCTAGAAACGACTTTCTGATTATTTTTTCGATCTAAGACAATGGATTTGGAAAGAACACATGGTTAATGGTCATGTCATTTGTAATATGGTCACTTTTTGCATTAGGGCACTATTTCTGAAGATACCATTCCATAGTTTTTTTTATTTCAAAAGAGAAGTTGGGTTTGATATCAATATCGGTTTTTACTATTGAAATTGCATTCAGTAAAGTTGATCGAATCCATGTACGAAGTTGTGGATGAGCACTTCTCCCATAATTTTTCTCCTGGTTAAAATATTGGTACATGGAGTGACTGGGGCTTCAATCATGGGAAAATATTACCTAGGTTTCTAGGCCACTCATTTCAACGTCGCTTATTCTACAAATTAGTTCGTATTTGTTCTCCAATAATATATTGCTTCTATGTGTTTCTCGTTCATTGGATGCTTGATTAGATCTATAATATTGAAATGTCGGGGTGTGAAGTTATTCGAATATGATGGATGTTCTTTGGCTACCTTCAAACATGTTTTACATTTCACTTTCGTTTCCCCTTCCTATTATTACCCCTTTGTTGTTGTGACACTCATTGAACGAGGTGATATTTTTGACCAAGTTTCAAATGGTAATGGTGTCAACATTCGATCTATCCATTGAATTGTGTAAGCAAAATATTTGACTTGAGGTACATTGGCAGAATAGTAAATCGTGATTTCTAGTGACATTCAATGATGTGACATGGATAATGATTGCAAGGGGGTGTCTCATCACTCATTGGTAAGGTTACTAATTCTTTCAAGGAGTTGAAGGCTTAGGTTGAACCAAAGGTGAAGTAGAAGTAGTTGATATATATTTCTCACAAGTAGTTCACTACCTCAAATCATGAGTAGGTGAAGGTGTCTTATTGACTTGACTAGAAGTATAATTGACTGCATGAACTATCAATGATATCAATGCATGAAAATAATCAACTGCAAATTGGAATTGATTGATCATTGATTTCGTTTGGATTGAGGGTAGTATTGTTAATATTTGTTGCTTCCCACCGTTGTTAAATCCCAATAGATAGAAGATAGTCGACTTGATGTATTATTATTAAAAATAAAAACTATTAATGACAAGTTCTCTCAAAGAATACAAAGCTTTGGTCCTATAGAAGTTGAAAGAGGTTCATGAAAAGAAATATATTGCCTTGCAAGAAACCCATGATTGACTCTAGCAAAAGTTGTTTCCTTGCATATTCTTGTTACTAAATTATAGACAAAAAATGAAGGATTAAAGAAAAAGCTAGAGATAGCTCATACTTAGCTGGAAGATGAGGTTTCCCTATTCTCAATTGTTGTCTTGTTACGATTTGATGAGAAACCTAGGAAAATTTCTAACCTAGAAGACACCATGGAAACTATTTTCCAAAATATTTTGAAGGAGTTTGGTGACAAGAAAGATCTTATTGATGATATGGAAGTAGAAGTTAAGGCTCTTTTCCATTCTGAAAATGTTTCCTTGAAGGATAAATTTGTATACTAAAGGAAGACAATGACCAGTTAGCTAATGAGGTTGACAACTTGTAGGTCTATGTCGATGAGATCTGTGAAGAAGCATCTCCTATTCAAGTAGACAATTGTAGATTGTTTGATGAATATCAAGCCTTAAAAGAATATTATGATCTTCCTTGTTGCATCTGAATAAGAAAAATGAGGTTATCCAAGATATGAAGGATTCCAAGTAGATTCTTGAGCTAAGGGTTAGTCGACTACAGAAAGTCAAGAAGAAGATTATTAATGTTGAGCTATCAAGCTCATCTGTTACTTCTAATACTGTTGGAAGGATGCACTTCCAACACAAACATTCAAGAAGATAGTTAGATATGCACAACCATTACAAGAACACAAAGATTGGACCAAACATTTAGTCATTTTTATTCATCGAGAATTGGTATATTTATACATCAAGAAAGAGGTTGAGACAAATACTTCAACCATCCATTTGTTAGGGTTCATGTATTATCATATATTTTACTAAATACACATGGTGACAATCAGGAGGCTAAGTGCCCCCCTCAACATCTTCCTCACCAAAAAAATGCTTCTTCACCCTGAAGAGAGAAGGTATGCAAAAACAACTGTGAATTGGGCTTCTTCAACATCCGTCTTCAATATGGTACAGTTAGTCGAGCCTCACCCTTTAATCATCCTACTGGTATTCATCTTCTTTGGATGAGGAAATTAGGTCTTTTGGATCTTCGTTCTATATCGTTTCTCTGCCTTCAAATTCTGGGGTTACAATCCATGAACTGCTCTGCATTTCTACACCAGGGGGCACGATCTATTTAATTGTTCTTTTGTCACCATTTGGGAATTAATTAATGTCTGTGTGGTGTAGGATCTATCTTCTGCTTGAATGTCTTCTTTGTCATCTACTTACTATGTCGTGAGGCTTCCTGCAAGTTTAAATATGGATGTGCAGTATATATTTTGTTACTTATGGTCGATACCGATTGCTTCTGGTTCGACGTACTTGAATTGACTTATATGAGTTGGCTAGAGACCGATTAAATTAGAATTTTGGAAGGGATCTCCTGCCTCAAAAGAGACTCACGTTTAACCCCCTCGACTCAAAATTTTAATAAAGAGACACTTAATAAACATGACTCATAGACTCAACATGACCTATTATAGGTCAAATATGCACTTCTCCGTCTGTGATCACATTTCCCTGTCGATCACACAAAAGGACACTATGGATGGAAGAGATAGATTGACCTTAGATGATTTACTACTGAGATCACACATCTTCAGGTGAAAACCTTATTTTTCTGCATATTTCATTGCAAAAACTAGGCCGTGCATAGGTTCCAATACTGACAACCCGCGCACATTTCTAAAAGTATGCAGGTTCCAATACTGACAACCCACGCACATTTCAGAAAGTATGTAGGTTCCAATATTGAAAACCCGCGCACATTTCTGAAAAGTTGTATGCGTGAGTTGCTGAGAGACCTAGATGTGCACCATGCGCAAGTCCCCTAGTGTCATACCTGCACACATAGTAAGATGAAATTGAAAAATATATTAAGATTACGAATTGGGATTAGTTGAGTTTGGTATTGTAACTCCCCCAACTTCCCAATTCAATTGCCTCATGAATCTAACTTCCCGCCTTCGCCATAAATACAAAGGGAAGCCATGAGGAAAATGCTAATGAAGAAGAAGCTACTGTTACATTGAAGGAATTTTTTAATCATTGTGAGGAGCAGGAGCCCAGGACTCGATTGCAGAACAGGGTATTTTTTAAGGATTTTAAAAGTATGCATAAGTGTAGTATTCTAGGCGATTATTTTGGATTGAAAAAAACATAAATATAGATTGGTAGGAGAATATTAAATATGAAACATAGAATTTACTACTAAAAATTATAAAATTTGGCGAATATTATGATAAAAAAACATATTTTATGTAAATATAGGCGATATTAGAGCTTGAAAATGACCAAATAACGAATTTATTTTTTGAAAAAAGGCCACAAAAATAGCCAATTGGCGAAATTTCGCCCCTAAAAATTTCCCTGTTGCAGAAGTGTTTGGACATATCAAGTATAACTATATTTGGCTACATTTCTTTGATAATGTTAGAGCAATATTATACCTTATTACCTTAATCATTAATTAATTAATGGTTATTAGGTGCTAAACTGGTTAATAAGACATCCCTAGGTGTGAAATTGGTTATTATGAAGTGGTTTGGACTTATCTGGAAAAGTGTGAACAAGTTCACAATGTATGAGCCAAAGTATGGGCCAAGAGGCAGTCAAACTAGCTGTTAGGCATGCTTATACAATCATTTATTGCCCCAGCATGCCTAAGGCTCCCTCTTTTCTTGTTTTAACGAAACACATTGACCAAGGGTGCTCATGCTCTGTATGTGGACAATTCCCACTCCCTAGGCCATTTTTGGCATGCCTAAGCCTAACCAACTTCCACCCAACCTTATCCTCACATGTGTGAACCTCATTATGACTTCCCATGCTTACTCAGTGTTCACATACATATTTTGAACTTGTTTGAGTTATTTTGGAAACCATTTTGGTTAACCTAGGGGGGATTGGGGTAAATCTAAGCTAGCTAAGTGTGGACACTCCAAGTGGATATTTTTCCTCCTATTTTGTATATAAGGATGAACCAATCTATTTCATAGTATTGGATTATTAATAATATATGACATTTTACGCCATTTCATGTGTTATTGTACATTTGTTCTTCATTTTACAGAATTGTGATTATTCCTATAAATGTGTTGCAATCTTTCACTAGTGAGGAATCCATGGTAGCTAGGTTCTGATGTGACTAGGATTTTACATGGTATCAGAGCTCTTGGAGCTATTATTCAAATCAATAGATTGTTTTAGTGGTATTCCAGAAGCAGTGGAGAAACCACAGAATTCCTAAGGCCATTGCATTGAGTCCATTGGAGAAATCTAGTGGATCTTCTCAGGTGTGATGCTCTCCGAATGCACCCACTATCAAACAGGGTTTGAATCCTCTCCTTCAGAGATGTAGTATCTTAAAAACACCTTCTCCACTCGAATTCCCTTGTCGTTTAGATGTGCAGCACTGGATATTCGGTCAAGGATGCCCTTGCCCCTCAAACCAGCAACAGTTGATAATCTAGCTCTGAAGTTGTTGCGCTTGAAACGGCCAATTGATAATTGAGCAGGAAGTAGAATTTCTATAATATTATGTTTCCATTCTCGGAGTGTTGCCATTCCTCTCCATGCTACTACAATATCCCACCTCCCTAGTTTGCGTATATCTTCAGCATTTGTGCAGACTGCAATAAAGCCAATCCAAACAGATTGCTCAATCGATGCATCAGTGTCTGCATACAAATACTGGGTCACTTCATAGCAAGCACTACAGTAAGCTTCCGAATCACAAGCCCTTTCACAACCATCAAAGAGTTTATCAAGGCTGTGCTTACACCCACCAAAATCATTGGTGGAAATTTTACTATCAAATGCATCATAGCATAACCTTGCAAAACCACCATATCGCAGTATCTCCCCTTTCAAAACAGGATTCATGGGATGTAATAACCCATTCCAAGAATTTGCTCCTTGAACATCTTTCCACATATGCGCAAGTGCTATATTTTCATATCCGATGGGGTTCGTCAAGTCTTCCTGCAAAAGAGGGCAGCTTGAAGTTGTCGAGGACGAAGGGAGCAACCTCATCCATCGTAGTACTGAATACAGGTGAGCTACGATTCCAAACATAATTTCTTATTTTCAAAGTCGTCAAGTGATGAGAGGCCAGTTAGGTTAACAAGTTTAACAAGTACAACTGAGCCTTTGCAGTTGTATGCAATATGTTCTCTTGTTTGCATTAACACAAATCGCAATATGTATATCACAATAACCTGAATACCTTTATATAAGAGAGATCAAAGTTGAATTTCATTTGCAGCAGCAAGCAGGAAAGGTTTCGTGAATTTCATGGATGGTTGCACGAGGATAGAAGCTGTCACTCTACTGCTAAACATTGACTGAGAACTCTTAGCTTGAATATTCCTCCAAAAATTCTGCAAAATATTGACTGAGAATTCATAGCTTGAACTTGATGAATATTCCTCCAAAACTTGTTCAAATGTCCGTGCTCCTTCTCGGCTATGCGCTAGGTTTCCCGCAAAACCATCCGATAAGAATTTTGTTTGGCATCACTACCGCGACCGAATGAATCAGTCAGACTATTTCTACATCGTAATCTCCGGTGACCGGGTCAAAGCTTCTGTATCTCCTTGCCGTTTATTTCATGGACATTCGCAACTTTTCTAAAACTACCATTCAATGTGGAAGGTGGAAGACTTCTTTGCCATGGAGTACTTTGAAAACTACCATTCAATGTGGGGCGTGGAATGACTAGTTATTTAATCAGACTCAGTCAACATCTCATATTTAGTTATTTATCACTATAGAGATTATTGCTATTATTTTCACTACATTAATTTATTTTCTTTTATCAATCAATAGTTTTAATAGTCGTCTTTGTAACTAATTCTTTTCGCTTGCTTTCACAGTTGTCATTCAACTAAGGTACACCAAGCAAGGAGTCTTTAAAAACAATATTTTGAACATTACTTTCAAGAAACTTTATTGAAGTTCTTACTCTTTCACTAATTGTTAACACCTACCCTTTTCTATCGGCTTGAGATTTGGGGACCATACCTTTAGTATAAGATTGAAATATGAGATAGAGAATGCTTGCCATTTTGTTATCCATATATTTCTCTCGAGTTCTATATGGATCATGTTATGGAATCGATTCATGTTGGTATAAAAAGGTCTCTTCATTGTTTCACCTCATTACCTTGATACCGATAGACCATTCTAGCATGGTTTTTTAGTGGATACTTCTAATCTCCTTAAGGGTGAAATAAGAAAGTGTGTGATTTACAAAACCTACCTTTGGTGTACATTGTTTGAGTGTATACAGTTTCGTTTTTCCAAACTTCAACATTATTGAAACATAGTGGTGGGCTCATCCAATGCCTAGACTACACCAAACTCTAATAACCTTAGAGCTTGAGCAACTCTATAACAAACATAGAGTTTCCCCAACTAGCACAACATTAAACCATATATCACCACATTTCTTAGGAGTGCATTGTTTTCCATATCTTATAGATTAAAAATTAGAATCGTTTTGTATTCAAATGCTCTCCATATCTATGAGATGAAAGATGGTTCTTTTGTCCCTAAAGGGATTCACTTGGTTCTGTCCATGAATTCATGGCTTATCAGGCCTAGACATAATTATCCCTCTTCCACATAGATTAATTCAACCTTTTTTGCATCATATTGAAATCTAATTCCCAAGATGAACATGCACCAAACTAGATTACCTCTTGCTTTCAACACTCTAACACAAGTAGGAAGAGGCACCATGGTCAGTTTATGTTGGATTGTGTAATGTTAAGTTTGGAAGTGTAATGTTGTCTAGGGTGATGTCGAAAGATATTATGATGTCTTATCTAGCAAAGAAAGGAATAATTATCTCTATCCTATGCAAAATGAGTTATCCTCGTGCATCATGGTGTAATATTCTCTTGTTACCATTCATTAAATAAGGAGCTGGAAAATCATTTATCCCACATGTATTATGGGATGATATTCTCCCATACATCTAGTTATATAATAGAGGTGAAGGAAACCCTTTTGGGTATGTTGAATGTGATTGTGAAAAATATTGTAAAGTTGTGATAAGCATATGTGCATGGAACTCGAGTGTAAGAGTGGAGATTTTTGGAGAATAAAGAAGATCATACCTTGTCATAGATGTTTCCCCATTTGGAGTTTTACCACATATATCTAGTGTACTATCTCTTTTTCTCTTGTCCCTCTCTTACTATTTGATTATTTGGTGCATATATGGATAGGAGTCTATACTAGTTTATTCATGTTATTGATTTGCCTCTTAGTAAATGTATTCTTTTATGTTTATGCAATTTCTCAATATTCTAACATGGTATCAGAGTTGGTTTCTAAGCTCTACATTCTTTGGTAATTTTTTGCTATTTTTTTTTACAAGCATCAAAATCTTTAGTTTTTTGGGAGGGCCTCTTTCTCTAGTATATTTTCCATTAGATATGGACAACCATTGAGGTTTTTCTTCATATCTGGGAATTTTTCTACATGCTTGAGAAGTTTTTCTCAAAACCCTAACCTCATCATTTATTTTTTAAGTTTTCCTTTTTTTGTGTGTAGATCTAAGTTGAATCCATTATATACTAACTTGATATCAAGGATCTATATGTCTTACTGAATCTATGGTTGTTTGTCTCTTTCTAGTAGTGATTTGTTGTTGGTATCTATCCAGAGGATGGCTACATTTGCAAAATTACAGTTTTCAGGTTGTTTCCGGCACCCATACAACTTTTCGTCACTGAGGGTGTGTATCCACACTCCCTTGCTTCACATGAGGTACGTACACATGCATCATGGCCACTTTGAAATCACATGGGCCATTTTTTGAAGAGAAAAATTTGCTTAAAACTATTTTTTTCATTTTTTATGCTTGGAACCATAGGTTCCTTGGGTGGTAATTCACCTTGTCAGCTTAAATTGACTATATCCACTTTGGGATCTCATATCCACATTTTATGTATGGTTATAACAGATGTGGTCCCATGGTTGAAGCTTATGTATAGATGATCAATCTATTATCATGGATCATTGGATCATGGCTCATTGTGATTTAATACAATGCTGTCTTTAGACACCACCACCATTGTTCTAAATCATTGCTCTCTTCTGGTGGTTATTTTCCCATTCAAACATGGTATCAAAGCTTGATGGTTCTTTGATCTAGATTATGTAGAAACATGAATGAATGGAAAATAGTGTATTTAATAAGCTTAGCTCGTGCTTGTACCTATTTTGTCATGCATGACCTGGTATATTATGGTATTTTTAAGATTTGTGAAGTTGCGTGTCATCATTGTTCTGGATTTTATATTCTATGATGGATACCTACACTGCTCGACTAGAGGAATTGATTGTACATTGTGCCCACACTTCAATTGAATGTTTTGTTCATGATCTAGTTTTGAAGAGAGAGAGTTGTTGGTGTCCATTTTGTCACTATTTTTATCATTAAATCTACTCTGAATGGCGTCATTCTTACTATTTTTTATATAATAAGTTATTCTTTCAGCCATTCAGTCCATCAAAGAGACCAGGTATGCATGTATTTGTTTATCATATGAATTTTGATCAAATCTCACTATATTATGATATATTAATGATTAAAGTGACAATTCGAGACATGCATGGCATTTAGTTTTGATCTACAGGCTGCGGTTTCTCAAACGATCCTCCATTCAGATTGCGTGTTTATATTGCTAATGTTCAGCCGCGTCTAGCCCATCATTCAGCCTTGCATTCAGCTCGCGAAATCCACAGTTAGCATATTTCTGGCTATTAAAGACAAAAACAGGTACGTGGGTTCTGTTATCCACGTGATGGTTACTGTTGATAAGCTATTGTTCTAGAAGATTCGCCTTCCTGCCTTCCAAGCTCGACAGCACATCATACCTCCATGTCAACACTCCATATGCTGATTCTCTCATCCGTTCAACCTGGTATCACGCTACCTGTTCACGCCAACGTTCTAGAGGATTCTGTTCGCCCACGCTCAGTCCGCCAACACCCCACCTCTCTTCCCACGTCAAACGAAGATCAATGTTACAGCAACCTTGTGAAGGAACCGGCCCCGTAAATCCTGGTGGATGCTCCCTGCTCTTGTCACGCATCACTCAAAGCAGTCGTTTGCAGTCATAAAAGCCTCTATTTTTAGAGAGTTCAACTTTGTCGACCTTCTCTCCCACTGTAAATGTATAAATAGACGCTTTGTATGGAGAAACAGAGTTAGTCTTTAGTTGGAAAAGATCATCAGATTAGCAGATAGTTTGTAGAATTTGCAGCAGATAGCAGACGTTTTGTAATTTTCTTAGTTAATGGAAGTTTCAGTTTGTTGATGCTCTGAGTAAGTAATTAATTTAGTTTTCCATCACTGATTGCTGGGAAGGGCCCCTCATCAACTAAAGGTTTTGTTTATGTTTTTCTACATTTTCTTTTTTGCAAATAGCTAGTTTATTTTCCTGAATATGTAATTAATTTCATTTCCCTATATATGTCATTTCTTTCTTCTCTGTAATTTATATTGTGTTTCTATTTAATCTGTGTTTCCAGAATTAGTAAATGGTCGACCAAGCATAGCTTTCATAGTTTAATTTCAGTCTTTTGTAATTAGATAGGTTGTTTTCTAATTTCCTGCAACTAGATAGGACTTAGTTAGTTGTTGTTTCCAGCTTAGTTTACAATTAGAATAAGTTTCATTAGCTTCTTCTCTGTAGTTGTAGGTTAATTCTATCTCTCATCTCAATATTGCTTTAGCATAGAATAGGAATAGTTCATCTTCTTTAGACAATAATTAGAATAGGTTGCTTCCTATTATTGTAGCTTCTCAATAAGTCTTCTCACTGATTTCTTTGCATTGTAGGTTCATCTGCATTCTCCAACTGACGTTAAGATCATCAAAACTACCTATTTCCTTAGTTTAATTCATCTTTCCTCATCCAGACTGTCATTCAAACAGTCATCCGGATCGTCAGTCGGACTTTCATTCTTTTTGCACTGTTTTTATGCTCATTTGAATTCAGTTTCTTAGTTTTTCTAAACTGTAATCTTTCTTGCTCTTAATTAGTATTATTAACCATAATTAGGCCCTTGTTTTACATTCCATAAATTTTCAATTAAAGTTATGATTCAGTCTTAGTTTGCTTTAATTGCCTTTTAAATTATGTCTTTCATATTTAATTTGCTAATATGTTATTGTTTAAGCATTTATCAGTTTTATTCTTAATCTAGTTTATCACATGTTCTTAAGATTTAGTTTAGATTAGAATTAATATTTTTATTCTTCAAGTATTCTAGTTTTGATAGTTTCATTTATTAAGAATTATAATCAGTTTCTTATTTAGATAGATAATGAAGATGTTCATGGAATAGAATTTGGATTTGGAAATAAATATCTTTATCAAGTTTTCTACTTGCTTCCAAATCAAGTTCATAAGTAAATATCTTTATTGATTTTTCTACTTGCTTCTAGTTTTCATTAGTTTCATATTATTTTGCTCATGGATAGTAGATAGATCAGAATGTTTAAAGTTAAATGTAATTGGTCTCTTTGTAGTTTACATCTATTTGTTGAAATCATATTAGATTTACTTCCGTTTTGTTTTTCTATTACACTTGAAAGCCATTATGATACATTTACTCCAGTTCCTATTACTTTCGACGTACACCATCAAGGAGAATGGAATTATAATTATATGCTTTAGTATTGTCTTGAATAGTTATTGAATTTATTAAATAGTCTATCGTTTTTTTTTATTAGCATAGTTTTCTGCTTATGTAATTTATCATCAAATTAACTCATTTCATAGATAGGTCTCTAATTTATTTACAGTTGCTTCTAATTCCTAGATTAGAATCTGAATTGATTAAGTAGTTTTCATTCTCATAGTTAATAGTTTGCTTTTTAATCAGTTTCCATTATTCAATTATAAAGTAGAGTAGTATGATTTGATACTGTTCTCATCTACTTGTTTAATTAGGTTTGATTTAGTTCTTTTTATTGTTTTTTCTGAAGTTTGACTCGGTTTTTCACTTTGAAAGATATTTTGATCTTTTCTTTATTAAATATTTGTATGGTCTGACAAGCCGAAAATCTTAGGTTCCATTCTACGTTAGCATATACTTTGCCTCAACTCAAGAATACCAACCCTGGTCGATAATTAAATATTAGGTATTTTCTTTGAGATAGCTCACACACCTCAACATTTTGGTGCCGTTGTCGGGGAGTTGTAGAAGATAGGTAGAATTCAGTTTTAGATAAGTAGAACTCTCTTTTGAAATTTAGTTATATTCTTTCCCTGGAAAATAGGCTGGTGTTACACCCAAAATCTACTCATCATAAGATTCAGTGTATACACTCCTGAAGATATCTTGACTAAGTGATCAACCAGAGAGGATTTGTATTCAATTGTGCTAGGTTTTGAAGGGTTGTCGCAAGATGCAGATGAGCAACATGCGACGTTGCACCTTGCCCCATTACAAGGTGCGATGAAGTCAGTTAGAAGGAAAAAATAGCTTCTTCGAGGTCCTTCTTGAAGCTTGCTAACTTGAGACCCTATCCCTGACCTCTTGGAGGAGATGGCACTCGGTTCCTAATAATTTGGAGAGATCCCTTAACCCTCTCGTACCATCTCTCAACCTATCCTATCCATACCCTATCCACTCAGTCCTATATCAATGAATCTCACTCGCATCTCAAAAAGGAGGAAGTCTATGGTATCTACATGCTGGTGAAATCACCTTTGGAACATCTCCACTCACCTATTGGAGAAATCATACTTTCTTGGAAGGATATGGCCATTGTATTTATTGGAGAAGGGTTGCAGTGTTAATCCTTGGTTGCAGTTCTATATCTCTATTATGTCCTCCTCTCTTTTAACAGTAATACAAATGCTTTCCACCAATATTGTTCACGTGCATAATGATATTGAGTAGTTTACCTCCTTAATTGTTTACTTAGATCTCTTATTGTATAGATTCCTTTTACTTGTTTCTCTTGTTTCTTGTCTTGACAGGTCTTGCAGCTTGGATCTGACAACCGTGAGATGTGGAGTAGCATTCAGGAGAAAGGATTGCGAAGTTAAAGGTAAGACATCTAATACTCGATCCTTAAGTAGATCTAGGAAATGCATTAGTAGCCTGTCTTATTTGTTCTAGACTCACTTTGAGCTAGGGAGATCACACCTTAGATCCATCTTTGGTAGATTGTCCAATAACAAATCTGGCGACCATACTAGGGAATATATAGTCTTATTCAGTAGTTGTCAATTTGAGAATCATTTCCAGTTGATTGCTTGACACAAGCCTTTTCATTTTTTGCCATTTACTTCTTGAAGTTGATTTCACTATCAGATCTTCATATTGAAGACCCTGATCTGCTTCCCTTGAGTTTGTACGACTCATTCCCAAACTATTCCATGGTTCATTGCTGAGAGATCTGATTCATTTTTGAATTTAGACTTCGCCTGTTGCACCTAGGCAGTGGGAACAGAGCGACACTGTGTAATTTTTGGTCTCTGTTCTTTACCTGTTAGTCACTCATCGCATCCTTTTCATTGGTAAACTGCGACATAGTCGCACTTCCCACATTGGTGAACTGTGATGTCGCACTGTGTACAAGCACAGAGTGCACCGATTTTTCAAAATTTGGCATGCAGACATCCCCTTCCCATTTGACAGTTTGGACTTTGGTTTGCTGTATGAACTTCCTCTGTGCTATAAGATCTAGCCAGGGATCCCACCTATGATTTGTGTTTTGAGTGGTTGGTTTTGTTTGGATTGATTTTGGGTTCCATTTCGGACAAGTTTGAAGACCGATAGTGGTGGATACTCTTGTCTCCTCCACCTTCATCCGCTCACCCTTGCATTCCCTTCCTTCCATCCCTGATCTGATCATTACATTAGATCAAATTCCAGACCTCCTTTTCATCATTGTTTAAACTTTGCTTGCTTGGTTTGTTTGCTGCTACTTGATTTTGAGTTAAGTGTGTCTTTCAGCTTGATCGAGTGCTCATCTTTTCTCGAGTTTTCTGAGTGTACTGAGTGCTGCAAGTAGTGTTTTCTTTTTGTTCATTTAGATCTGAAAGCTCAATTGCTATCAAACTTATTCTTTGATGCATCCATTGAAAAGTTAAAAAGTGCTTCTTTCCCATCATTTCTTGAGCATTATTGAAGAAAATTGTTGTGCATAGGAACGTTTTCATTTATGTTTTGGAAAAATTGAATGAATGTATGATCTATTGTGTTTTTCTCGAATTATGAATCGCTCATTTTCTTGAAAGACTCAAAGTACGCTTCGATTTTTGCAAAATTGATTCCATGACTAAGGAAAGATAGATGCATTTTTAATTTTTGTTGCTTTTAGACCATTGAAAGTGAAATTGAAAAACTTGCATATTCCATTTCAGAATCCTCTCTTTTCATTACCTAGTGTCATTTTGCTTTGAAAAGAAAAAGAAAAGGAAAAATGTTTTGATTTGGATAGTAGTGTTGTGATTTTTTGTGTTTTGTTGAAAAAGGAAAAGAATGTTCTCATTGTCAAAGTTGTTTGAATTGGGAATTAAGTTGCATTGAGTTTGTTTTGGCAATACTATTGGAAAAAAAATTCTCTTTCCCATAGCTAGAATTCATTGAAAGAAAAGAATTTTTCGTGCATGGAGTTAGGACTTGCATTATGCTTCCGATTATGTACTCACCTCATGCATTCACCTAACTGTCTAAGACAAAATTAACGGTAGAACTAGGTAAAAATTTTAGCAACTGGTGTGTAAGTTAGAGACGTGTTCCGGTGTCGTTAAGCATGGCAGCTGTTGTTATTTTCCAACACTATATCCCAGGGGTATTGTAGTCTTCCATGTACTTATTGGTATATCGAGCTCCTTCACGTACCCACCAAGTACCATAATCCGCACTTGGCGTATATCGAAGGGTGTACCACATACTCGGTATTATATCGGAAGGTCTCTTTCCGAACAGTTGTGCATTAGACAGCACCACTATGGATTTGAGCTCCCACATACCTTGTGTATATCGGGAGACACCACTAGGAGTCCTGAAACCAACTGAGTTAACCATTTGGCCGTCTTGGCAAAGCAATACACCGAGAACAACAATCGGGGAGATTAGCATGCACGTACTGTCCAAGTAATTGGGTATGTAGGAAAGGGTACGATCCCAATCCTCCTTGCCGCGTCATATTGTTGGACCCTGCAGTATATCGCAGTTTGCGATGCCTTGATAATCTCGTGAGGTTCCAGACTTTTGAATCCACTCCATCACATAAGTTTGCTTGTTTCCTTAGTTTGAGTAGGTTTTTCTGGACTGCTTTTCTTTTAGCATACCCTTAGGAGAAACGTTGTTTCGGCCTTCCTGGCTGATTTTCCTGACGCTCTGGTGGATTTTCCCTGGAGAAGATCCCGTAGGATCTTAAACTTATCACCCGAATATCCCCTTAATCTGGAGTTTATTGCGAGGGTAAGAATGGATCAACGTAACACGGTCGTAGTTACTGAAGCGAAAAACCCCACTCTGAATGTTGGTGGACTGTTGTTTCCACAAACTCCTCCGGATTCACCTACCTCTCATCCCCTGCAGGATGAAGGAGCACAAATCCCCGCTTCACTAGACCTTTCTCCCATCATCCCAGGAGAATCTGGATCATTGGAATGGATAAACCAACCCCAAGAAAACCCTACTGCAGTTGTTGGTCCTTCAGCAGCTTACTGGACATCTTTTACAGACCACCCAGTGGCTCATTTTTCCATCTCATTCCCACCCAGTGGGACTACTCCGAACGATGCTTTATCCTACTTTCATGGCCAATTAGCTCACTTTCGTTCCATGGCTGAAGAGTTTCGGCAGTCAAGTCTCCAATGACGGGTTCAAGACCCATCGTTACCCCCTTACCGACCCATCCCAGATCATCTGATATCTTTCGGATCACCTGAAACATCCCTCCACAACCAGACCATTGATAAGACTGGTCAACCCTCGCAAGAGTCTAGTCCTGAACTTCAAGCAAACCAACTAGTGGAAGGACAACAGTCCAACACACCCGTCACTACCGCAGTTACTTTACCAGTTCCTCCTCCACCTCAAAATTCAAAGGGAGGATAGTCCATTCCCCCAGATTATCTTATTGGTAATGTTATTACTACGGTAGCTAGTCAACAACCTACGTTGGTTCAACCTCTTAATAGTGGTCAACCTATTGTGGTTGGGGGGAAACCCCCATTTCCTAACCAGAACATAGGCGGTGGAATCCCCAACGGACCTTCCATTAGACCATCCCAACCTACTAGACCATCCACCATGGGATTATCTCATGTTGGGGGCCCATCCAATGTAACTAAACCCTCATGGAGTCAAGCGTATCCATGTTCTGTTAACCCTGCGCTAGGTTAATCTAATCCCATAAATGCACCATACGGGATACCTCATCCCAGGAATCCACACACTCTATTCGGGAAACAACCTGTGTTGCATCACGGACCCCAACCAACTATCCCTCAAGTACCACCACCCCCGATCGGTCCTCCCCTACCTCCTCCTAGAGGTGGCAGGCCCCCACCTAACCTTGGTGGAGTCCCACCTCATTTTACCAACAATACCCCTCACCCTTCCGACAGTGATGGAAATGGTCCACCACCTCCTCCAAGCGGAGGCGACGGGGGACCACCCTATTATGGTGGAGGAGGACACTTCCCTTCGAGTGGTGGAGGTGGTCCACCACCCCCTCCAAGAAGAGGTGGTGGAGGACCTAGTTACTATGGTGGTGGCACTGGTGGTGTAGACCCTCATCCTTTCGGCGGTGAGGGTGATGGGGGCCCCCATACTTTTGGTGGTGGAGGTGGTCCACCACCCCCTCCAGGTGGAGGCAGTGGTGGGCCACCTTATTATGGTTATGGACCCCCACCTCCTCCCGGTGGTGGCAGCGGACCTACACCTCCTCCTGGTGGTGGAGGTGGACCCCCACCTTATTGGAATGGACCACCTTATGCTGGCGGACCCCCTTACGATCCATGCGACACACCCTGCTACCTCCAGTTTCCTCCTGGTACACCTTACGATCAATTTGGTCCATACACGCCTTATTTGTATTATCAATACGCACAGCCTAACCCGCAATTGCCCTTCCTAGCTACTTTGGACCTGCCTGGCCTATCCCGTCTAACCAACAATCCTATTTACCACAGATCTAAATGGCCACCAATTCCAGTAAAACTTCCATCTGATATCCCCAAATTTGATGGCAAGCCGGGTGAAGACCCTAAAAACCACATGATGACATACCACTTATGGTTTTCATCTAATTCCTTAATGGATGATTCAATTCGTCTTAGATTGTTTCAAAGGACTCTCACCGGTTCGGCTGCCAAGTGGTACATTGAGTTGCCACCCCACTCTTTTCCTGATTTTGGTTCTCTTTCCATGAACTTTTTGACACATTTCCAGCTTCCCATACAGTATGAAACTGGTATCGAGCTTTTAACCTCGCTCCGTCAGAATACCACCACTCATATTTCGGATCATATCCACGAGTGGCGAAGGAGAGGACCTCTCATTAAATCTCCTATTCCAGATCAGCTCCTAGTAGACTGGTTTACAAAACCCTCATCCCTACCATAGCAAGAGATGTTGCCATGTGAGGTGTTGTCACCGAAGAACAAGCCATCGCAAGTGCCCATGTACTAAACCTAGTCTACACTCAATCAGGCACTTTGTTCAATATTCTACCTGACACACCCTGTGATGTTAATGACCTTGCGAAACCACATAAGGGACTCCAAACTGATGGAATCATTAGATCCCTTAACACCTAGCCTGCTTCTAGCACTATTGGATCATCCAATCTCCATGGTTCTTCCCCATTACCGACTCAGGTTGGCCACAGCACCACCAAATCCACCACTCCTGCTCTAACTGAAGACGTGTATTCTGTCCAATTAGCTTCATCTCAGAAGTCCGACAACAAAAAGAAGAACAAGGGGAAACCCAAAAATTCTTCCTCCCAGCAGGAACAAAAGAGCACTCCTCATGATACCAAGCAAAAACGGAAGCTAAAGTATCCTTGTTTACTATGTGGAGATGACCACTTCTCCAAAGAATGTCCCCATAAAGATGAAGTACAAAAGTTTCTTAGGGGTAAACCAACTCCCGCAGTCCTCAATGATCCGTTTCCTACTCAGAACCAACAGATGATTGCTCAACCCCCCCCATCCCAGGGGGAACCATTCAATACCGTGCATGTTCTCATGATGCGTAACGAGATGATTAATTTGAACACTTGCTCGCAATCTTATGAACCAATCCCTTCGAAGGAATCCACTGGAAGTAATACTGAAAAAGATTCCGACTCCTTAACTGATGTCACTGTACCATCAACTTCTCTCACCATTGAGAAGCCATCCTTAGACTTGATATTGCGACTCCTTAATTGTGAAGAGTATGATTCGAAAAGCTGTTTTCAATCCCAACGCTCGGGCGGCACAAAATTACAATATCGTAGAAGACTTGGCACAAGCTCCTTGCCTCATGTCTACCCTAGAAGTTTTGCAGAATTGTCCTACTCAACGCAAAACTCTCCTTGCAACCATCGGTGCAGTCGACCCCGATTCCTCGAATACCATCATGTTTCGACTTGACCACTTCAAGCCGAGGCTCTCCCACCAGCTCGCATTCCAAGTTTCTGTGAACATTGCTGGGAAGATTGTCCATTGTACCCTTTTAGACGAATGCGCCTCCACTTCTGTCATGTCGATCGCCTGTTGGAGATCCATTGGCTCCCCTGAATTGAATCATTCTCCCACCACGTTGAAAGCATTCGACAAGCGTGGCTTTCAACCTCATGGGATCTTACAAGCTCTTGCAGTTGAGTTGGGCGAAGAGACCATAACCGTTAACGTGGAAGTGGTATCGGCCCCAATAGATTATAATCTCTTGCTTGGTCGCAATTGGTTTTACGCCATGCAGGTGGTAGCCTCTTCAGTCTTCTGCATAGTGCAATTCCCCCACAAAGGAGGAATTGTTACTATTGACCAATTAGATTTTTGTGCTCCAGACGCGACTACTCATCTTGGTGACCATGTTCCTTCCATTCGACAAATGTCAAAACAGTATGAGAGCATAGGGGTTGGCCTTTTGAAATATTCATCTCTCATGGGCGTTTTTCCAGCGATGGACCCCCCTAATCATGTCGCTACAGTGAACATGATCTCCGCAGAGATTTTATCTCACTCTGTCGATACTTGGCTTGTACCGGATGAAGCCACAACACACCTGCTTGGAGATATAATGGCTCCTTCACCCATTGAATGTATTTATGAGGCTATCCAATCAGAACCGGAGGACCATTTAACCGTGGCCTCTCCATCCTATTCTCTACGACGGACGTCATCTCTACCTGATCTCTTCTTTCAGACTTTTCATTCAGATGAGTCCATCATAGAAGTTATGAATGTTGACAACAATCCGTGGGATGATATCCACCATAGGTCATATTTTCTTCCTCCTTTGGAGTACATAGAGGACAACATACACACCCTCTTCTCACCAGACATCTACCCGTTCCCTCATTCCCCCATCCTTACATGTCTTACGAACACGGAGGGAAACTTGGCCAACATTGAGCCAACCACCCCAGTAGACATCTCGGTGAAACCTGGTATAGTGGAACACACTCCCATAGGCTAGAAGTGTTCCCCTGAAGAAATAGCCACTGGCACAGCCTTATTCAAGCAATTTCAAGACGTATTTGCTTGGTCCTATAAGGAGATGCCTGGGATAGACCCCACGATTGTTTCTCATGAAATAAAAACCTATTCCAACGTCAAACCTGTACACTGAAAATTGTGACTGGTACAATCCCGGAAGACGGCAGCAATCAAGGAAGAGATTGAAAAGCTCTTAAAGGTTGGTTTTATTTATCCTGTCCCATTGACGGATTGAGTCTCAAACGCCGTCCCTGTGAACAAAACGCAGGGTACTATCCGCATCTATGTCAATTATCGGGACCTTAAATGAGCTTGTCTAAAAGACAACTACCCGACCCCCTTCATCGACCAGATTATCGACAATTGTGCCGGAAGCGTCATCTTCTCATTTATGGATGGCTTTTCGGGTTACAACCAGATTGAGATCAACCCCGCCGACCAACACAAGACAACTTTCATATGCTAGTGGGGAACGTTTGCATACCGCAAACTCCCGTTTTGCCTTAAAATTGTTGGTGCCACTTTTCAGCAGGCTATGTCGTATGCCTTCCATGACATAAAGGAATTTGTGGAACCTTACTGAGACGATCTCCTTGCTCACTCAAAGCAGAGCGAGTTCCACATTGATCATCTCACAGCCATTTTCCTCAGAAGCAGTCGGTACAATATCCGTCTGAATCCTCATAAGTGTATCTTTTGCGTTGAGTCTGGACGCCTCTTAGGATTTATCATTTCTAAGGTTGGGATCCACATTAATCCCTTAAAGGTGAAGGCCATCATCAACCTGCCACGCCCGACTAATGTGATGGAACTTCAAAGTCTCCAAGGGAAGGTGACTTATTTAAGACGTTTTGTTTGCAATTTCACACATAAGACTCAGGGGTATATGAGACTTCTCAAGAAGGACGTCCCATTCATTTGGGACGACCAAGCTCAAAATTCCTTTGACAGTATCAAACATGCTATCACGCATGACCCCGTGCTCCAACCGCCCAATTATTATCGAGATTATATCTTATATCTCGCCACTTCTGCTACCACTATCGCCATGGTTTTGGTACATGAGGATTAAAACACCCAGGAACATGTGATATACTATGCAAGTAAGGGTCTCACTGACACTGAAACTAGATATTCACATGTCGAAAAACTTGTATTCGTGGCGGTCATTGTCGTCCAAAAGTTCCGGCACTATATCTTGCTCCGCACAACCACAATCATTGCAGACTCGAACCCCATGTACCATGTCTTGACTCGACAGGTGCTTGGGGGCAATTATTCACGATGGATCGTGATACTGCAAGAATTAGATCTTCTCTTCAAGAAAGCCAAGTCAAAAAAGTCTCTAGTGTTTGCCGAGCTGATCTGTGACCTTCCCCATCCTGATGCAGAAATTGAGCACAATGACTCTTTTTCGGATGAATCATTGTTTCTCATTAGTATGACTGATCCATGTTATGGATATTTCTCATTATATCTTCAAACCCAATGCATCGACCTTCAACTGTCTCACGACGACCGTCGTAAGATACGTCACCATGTGAAGTATTATTTAATCATCAATGATACTTTGTATCACCGTGGCATCGATTCAATTCTTCGACGTTGTCTAACTCACGATGAAGCTGAACGCATTCTAAATGACTGTCATGCTGGGGCATGTGGCGGTCACCTCTCTGGGATGGCTACAGCCCAGAAGATTTTGCATGTAAGATAATATTGGCCTACCATCTTCAAAGATTGTATTGAGGCTGTAAAAAAATGTCCTCCTTGCCAACACTTTCATATGAAGAAGCGCACCCATCCCGCCCCATTACACCCGATTATTGTCGTAGGCCCCTTCGCAAAATGGGGCATTGACTTTATGCATTGTAAGTCTACCTCGACCGGGGGGCATAGCCACATCATTATAGCTATGGATTACTTTACAAAGTGGGCCGAGGATATGCCTACATACGAGAACGACGGAAAAACCACTGCACTCTTCATGTTCAATCATGTAATAGCATGGTTCGGAGTTCCTTAGGCAATTGTTACCGATCATGGTTCCCATTTTCAAGACCATATGGTTGATGAACTGAGCGATAGGTTGGGTTTTTGCCGTGAAAATTCAACACCCTACTACCCGCAGTCTAATGGACAAGTTGAGGCCATTAACAAAGTCTTGAAAACCATGGTCCAAAGGATGGTAGGCATGCAGAAATCCAATTGGCATAACATTCTCTTTTCAGCGCTATGGGCCTACAGAACCTCTGTTAAAACTGCCACAGGTTACACTCCTTTCCAACTAGTCTATGGATTGGAGGCTGTCCTGCCTATAGAGTGCGAAATTCCATCTCTACAAATTGTTGTCGAACTTCTTCCTAATACTACTACCAAAGAAGAATGTCTCCTGCACTTAGCAAAACTTGATGAGTCCTGCTAAGATGCCACTCTTGCTAATGAAGCGCACAAGAAATGCATCAAAGCCTAATACGACAAGTCAGTTGAACCTTGTATCTTTAACGAGGGTGACCTGGTCCTCACTTATGACCAAAAGCACGACAAACTACAAGCAGGAAAGTTCGAATCGATGTGGCATGGACCTTACATTGTCAAACGTGTTTTTGAAAAGGGATCTATGAGCTTGAAGACTATGATGGAATCTCTTTGGGTGAACCCTGCAATGGGCTTTACCTGAAAAGATACTATGCCTAAACTCGTCATACTTAGACTTTCTTGTATATGTTGTACATGGCGTGTTTTTTGTGGTTTTGTGCGCTGTGACGCTTTTATTTTTGAGTGTCTTTAGATCTTGTTCCCGCTCCTTATACCATGTTCTGTCTGCATGTGTAGATGGCAACGTGCTATGGATTCACGGATGGCGCCAGCCAGCATACTCGTAACCTTGATTCGGCAGCCTGGGTACTATATTCCCCAATAGGTGAGCTCATTAGCTTAGGAGGAAGTTGCCTAGGGTTTGCGACCAACAATGCCGCAGAATATCAGGAAGTAATTGGAACCCTAGCTAACACCATTTCCTTGGGTATGAACCACATTGTCATCCACATGGATTCTCAATTAGTGGTTTCCCATCTTAACCAGGTTTATGCCATCCGTGATCCCACCTTACTCCGTCTCTTCAGATGAGTACATCTCCTGGAAAGGTCATTTGAATCCGTTCAGTACCTACACATTCCACGAGAGTTAAACATAGTTGCTGACTTGATGGCCAACTTCATTTTGGATTGGTACATCACACACACATAATATTCATAATATGTAAAAGCATTCACAACATGTAAATAATGCAATGTATAAAAGCAAACATGTAAACAAGATCACATCACTCATCATTTTAAAACACATAATGTATAAATTGCTGGGAGTGTCTCTATATATATATCATTCAAAAGTAGTGCTGGTACAAAATATGAAGCACGATGGCTTTCAGTGAGTCTCTACAAAATCTGAAACCTCATAGCTTTCAGTAGTACAAAATATGAGGCCTCTAAGCTCTCAGTACAAGTATAATAGTGTCATCAGGCCTGACACTTGACCCGTACACCACCCCTAGCACGGACAACCTATTGTCGCTGAGTAAGGAAGCAATCCACGGTCCTCGCTACCTTTCGGAGTAGGGAATTGAAGCATACGGACGCTCCAACCCCAAACCTCTGCATAGGTCTCAATAGGTCATCTATCGCTGGCTCAGGAACCTCTACTGTCAACTAGGACAAGTTCCTATATACCTCCTCCATCTCCTCGATGGCAGCATGAGCACCTGAGGGCACAACTGCTTCCCCACCTCTGTCTCTCCTCGCCATAAGGGAAAGTCCTACTAGCCGTACAGGCCCCAGATATGCACACACACGTTACATACTTGTCAGTACTGCATAAAAAAAATGATAAATATGCAAAACTAAAAGTACAAGGGTTTTTGTTCTCACATATGTCACCCCATGCTGCACCCTCAAGCAGCACTAAGTCAGGATCCTCTCTGAAAACCGTACCACCATATGAAAAGTCCTCAACCATGAGTAACTAGCCTTCCAGCCAGCTGAAGAACTCAGGACCAAAGCTGATGATAGATCCTCCACCATGACGGGTCATCACCTCAGCCCATCTAAGCATGTGGGGATCTCTAGGCTCCCTGTCATCTAGTACTAGCTGTGGACGCAAGAGAGGGATCTGCTCCAAGAGGAACGATACCACTATTGATCCATAACCAAGCTACTTGATCTCTCCCCGCCGACACTTGGTCAGCTAAGCTCGGAGGTTTGCAAGGAGACCGTTGCACCAGTTGAAAACCCTGGGGAACATACAGCCCTCCGCATAAAGCATCTGGGCCTGAGTAGCCATGTATGGGGCTTGGCTTCCTGCCACTCTAGTAATAGTAAACAGTATGGTACGCAGTGGGCGGCTCACCACATCCCTAATAAAAATCTTCCCACTGGAAGATCGAGCAAGAGCGGTACAATGCTGTGACACCATGTCATCGACTGTGCTGTCACTAGCCCGTGTTCTAGTAAGAGATACAGGGTCCCCTCTCTGGGACAAACCTGTGAGAAAATAGATGTCCTCAACATCTATTGTGAGGATGTTCTCACCAATCACGAAATGTTGTTGGGACACATCCCAACTCTAGAGCATGTGTGATAGCAATGGGATTTTGGATCTCATCCCATGAATCTCAAAGAACTTGAGCAAACCGTAGTTCCTCAAGGCATCCATGCATTGTGGATCATTGGTAGCTTGTACATCTACTTCGTGTTCTATTTCCTGCCACTCTAAAACCATGTTGGCTTGCTAGAAACCTGCCAAAAGGGACATTTAAACACTGTTAGATCCTACTTCAACCACAGCAAGTTCTTTTTTTGAGTTTATTTTGATGTTTGGGAAATGCATCTCCATCGTCGCACTGTACTTTTGCATACAGTGCAATGTCATCGCACTTCACCCATTCGGGAGTTGTGTCGAGTCGATCTCATCACAGTTCCCGAAAGGGCCAACTGCGACGAGTCGAGAGCGCAATAGCCCTCCATGAATTCATCAAAAAACCCAAAAATTGAACCTAAAACAAAATCTAATCCATTGGAAAGTTGCTGGATGAATTTTAGGCTTACCTGCTCCTAACGGTGGGTGAAATGGCGGATCGTAGCTCCCGGAATCGGCAAAGGAAATTTTGGCTCCAAATTGGTACTTCTCCTCCCAAATTGGCAAATGAAACTATTTTTGGCCCATTTTTCTATTTATAAATAGAATAGAATATTCCTTTTCAAATATTTTGATGCTCTCAGGCCATTTATCATAGTTTTTGACAATTTTTGTCATATTTGGGGCTATTTGACACATTGTCTAGTGTGCGGGAGATGTAAGTGGTCTTTTGTGCCGTTTCTTGTATCACAACGGTCATCACAGGTAAGAACACTCCCTTGAACGTTTTGTCGTTACTTTTGCAACGGTTAGTTTGTAATTATTGCGTGATGATGAGTTTACGCTTCGTTTGTTCTTGTACTCATGAAACTATGAGAACAAGTACCGAGTTATGAATTATCACTTTTCCGGGATCGTTAAACTCCCACGGAAAAGGACACCCCTAGAGTCTACCGTTAAGCTCTTTTCAGGCTCTCGAAAAATGAAAAGATTGCCAAGCGAACTTGTCACATTCACGCTTGTTAAATTATTTGAATGGTCGTCTTCCTAGCGATAGTTTACCCCTTTTTCGGACCAGGAGGCACTAATTACGAAAAAGGTATACTCTAGCCAATCATGACTGGAAGAGTCCTCTCCTGCGTTGTTTTACCCTTTTTCGGTCGATGAGGCTAACTTTACGAAAAAGGACTGTTGGAGTCTTCTTTAGTTCTTTTCAGACTCTCCAAACATGAAGTGACGACCGATTTTACCTTCTATGGACTCGTTCAAATTCTCACATTGAAGGACCCGTCATGGAATGAACCCCTCCTATCCCAGGTTCAGAAAATATTTGGGATTGGAATCATCTATGAGATGAGCTATACTGAGCATTTGGTTACCCTCATCAAGCTCGTAAAAAACACATGAGGCACTTATCATTCATGATGGGTAAAAATGAAAGCGTTTGTGTTACATACCTTGTTATTGGCAGTATGTAGTTATTCTTGAACATGGCACTCATCTACATTTGCATATAGCACTTGGATCATCCGTTTTTCCTCGAGTTCCACTTATTTCCTATGTCTCATTACTCCTTTGAATCATTCAAAGAAAATCTTCCATCACCAGTCGCTTTGAGAATTTGTGTCACACTCATCGTGTCAATACTGCCAAGTCATGCCATGCCCATGTTCATGAATATCTCTATCATTTATCATCTGTAGTCAGTACACCCGCCATCACGTCGATCTACTCTAAGTCAGTCTTGCATGTTAATGTACCATCCGATCTACCCTATACATTTTTGTCGTGTTTCGTGTCGATTGATGGGGGATTCATCATGGCCCTCCTTCGATGGATTCATCCTTTCAACTTCAACACATCATCCGAGGATTGAATCCAGGAACCAATCAAGTACCTTGGCCCTGCATGCCTCAATGGCAGGTTACCTCACTTTCAACATGATTTTACATCATTGACTCTTGATTGAAATATTGCGTCTTGCATTCGACTTCAACTCATTTATTCACGCTTGATGATATGTACTGTGATACCTGGGAATCATTGACATCAATGGTGATCTCCCTCACAATTGTTAATGGATTACATCAATGGCTGGTAATCAAGTGGTTTTTGCCATGTTTGACATCAAGACATTTGTAATCACATGGATAGATTCGTATCATTGTGGGTTCAGCTTGAAGACCCTGGGGAGTCATGTTTTACCCAGGTTGCGATGGAGTTTGTATTGAGTTATATCACACGGATCCACATTTGTATTGGTCATGGCTGTGTTATCATCTCATCATGGATCTACGCTTGTGTCTAGTAGCCATGATTGTGTTCAGTTGGTCATTACTACCATTGATCTGCACTGTATTGGTCGGCAGCCATGTTGCACTTTATATGAGATTGTCAGTTCAGAGTCAGTTGTACTGTAGCAGTGTCATTTGTCCGACAAGTCTATTGCCATTACTTCTATCAAAGCACTTCACTTGTCTATTTTCAACAGCATCATGCTTTGGGGGGCATTCTGTTACACCCAAAATCTACTCATCATAAGATTCAGTGTATACACCCTTGAAGATATCTTGACTAAGTGATCAACCAAGGAGGATTTGTACCCAATTGTTCTAGGTTTTGAAGGGTCATCGCAAGATGCACAAGAGCAACATGCAACATTGCACCTTTCCCCATTAAAGGGTGCAACGAAGTCAATTAGAAGGCAAAAATAGCTTCTTTGAGGTCCTTCTCAAAACTTGTTGACTTGGGACCCTATCCCTGACCTCTTGGAGGAGCTGGCACTAGGTTCCTAATACTTTGGAGAGATCCCTTAAGCCTCCCCTACCATCTCTCATCCTATCCTATCCATACCCTATCCACTCAGTCCTATATGAATGAAGCTCACTCCCATCTCAAAAAGGAGGAAGTCTCTGGTATCTACATGCTAGTGAAATCACCTTTGGAGCATCTCCACTCACCTATTGGAGAACTCATACTTCCTTGGAAGGATATGGAAATTGGCTTTGTCAGAGAAGGGCTGCAGCGTTAAGCCTTGGTTGTAGTTCTATATCTCTATTATGTACTCCTCTCTTTTTACAGTAATACAAATGCTTTCCACCAATATTGTTCATGTGCGTAATGATATTGAGTAGTTTACCTGCTTAACTGTTTACTTGGATCTCTTATTGTATATATGCCTTTTACTTGTTTCTCTTGTTTCTTGTCTTGACAGGTCTTGCAGCTTGGATCTGACGACCGTGAGACGTGGAGTAGCATTCAGGAGAAAGGATTGCGAAGTGAAAGATAAGACATCTCATACTCAATCCTTAAGTAGATCTAGGAAATGCATTAGTAGCCTATCTTATTTGTTCTAGACTCACTTTGAGCTAGGGAGATCACGCCTTAAATCCGTCTTTGGTAGATTGTCCGATAACAGCTGGTGGCGAGTGAGCGGTAAGATGAGAGGTAAGAACCTATGCATCTGTTATAATAGGCATCCCCAAAACCCAGCAGTAGTAGTAATGCAGTTAGAATTTGTTTCAGTTATAGTTTGTTTTTCATGAATAGGTCTAGAGATTCACAAGGTAGATATATTAAAACTAGTTCTCTTACTAAAATCCCCACTAAAATTCCTACTAACCTATACAGGGGGCATGCCACCCCAACTACTAACTCAACAGAAAGGTATCAGAAGACACCTAAAGGGGATACTCCTACTTGGAAAACAAAGGAAATCCTTTTTGGAAATCCATTAGGGGAAAACATAAGGACGTCAGAACAGTCTGTTCATAAAGAAATTCCACTAGAAGAACCTCAAGCTCATATTGAGACTGAAATTAGACAAGAGGAAACTCAAAAGGATAAAACTTCAGAACCCTGCAACTCTCCACTAGTCCAAAATCCCAAGGACACTACTTTTTCAATAGTAGGTGGTCCAAACTTAGTAGATTTTGTAGATCCTGCACAATTAGATGCTCTTTTTGAAAGTTTTGTGAACATAGTCATCTCACAGATTGAGACAACAATAGTAGGACCTTCAAAATTGGATACCTACGTAGCTGGTAATTCCCCTCCTAAAAAGAAGAATACTCTTCCTAAAACATAACATTGGGACATTCCATATTCACCAAGAAAAGATCCACCTAGATATTCTCTCTTTGGAAATCGAATCTTCATGGAGGATGAAAATGAAGATCGTGTCCAACAAGATGAAGGAGAAGGAGAGGTTAGTACCGAAAGTGCTTTTGGGTTCCCTATCTTAGACACTCCACAAGATGTTACTATGAAAAACATCCCTCCCTCCTCACTACAAATAATTTATGCGAAGAGTAGTGAGGATTCAGACACATTCTTATTCGAGTTTGACATTTTGTGTAGGAGTTATAATTACCTACAAGATGGCCAAAAATTAAAACTCTTTCTTGCCACGTTGAAAGATTCTTCTCTTCGATGGTTCATGGGATTAGGAGAATCTAGTACACAACTTGGGAAGACATGAAGAATGCATTTCTACCGAAATATCAGGATTACTGTAGACCTAACTTAGGACTCTCGCAACGATATTTTTAAGATTCAACAACTTTAAGATGAGATCCTAGAAGACTATCTCGAGAGATTTAACTATGTATTACACAAATCCAAATATAGTGATCTTCGAGAAGATGCAGTAAGAACACTTTTCCTCAAAGGAATCTTAGAATAATTCTTAGATAACCTTAATCTCATGGCAGCAGGAGACATTTCTCATAAGTCTTTTACAGATATTTGTAAACTATGTAGGAATTACTCTAGGAGCAGAGGGAAAGGTGGAAGACACTTTCGAGAATCTTATGCTAGGAATCCCAAAGGAAACACATCTGGTCCTGGTGGAGTTACAAGGGTAGAGTTGGGAAACCTATTGGAAAATTTCAAAACAGATATTTTAGGAGCCATGGGTTCTCAATTAGATGCACTACAAGCTTAAAAGAGACAAGATGAAGAGCGTGCATCAATGAGTGTTTTCTGTCCTAGGTGTAGAACTAAACATACTCAATGAGGATATGAAACGTTTACCCTCTCCCACATAACCTTCAATAAGATGGAGATAAACATGTAAACTTTGGGCGTAAGCAGGATTAAGATTATGAATGCCCTGGTTGTCAAAAACAATTTTGACTCCAAACTTCTGCAAAACATTGACTGAGAATTCATAGGTTGAACTTGATGAATATTCCTCCAAAACTTGTTCAAACGTCTGTGCTCCTTCTCGGCTATGCCCTAGGTTGCCCGCAAAACCATACAATAAGAATTTTGTTTGGCATCACTGCCGCGACCAAATGAATTAGTCAGACTATTTCTACATAGTAATCTCCGGTGACCGGGTCAAAGCTTCTATATCTCCTCGCCATTTATTTCATGGACGTTCGCAACTTTTCTAAAATTACCATTCAATGTGCAAGGTGGAAGACTTCTTCGCCATGGAGTACTTTGAAAACTACCATTCAATCTGGGGTGTGGAATGACGAGTTATTTAATCTGAATCAATCAACATCTCATATTTAGTTGTTTATCACTATAGAGATTATTACTATTATTTTCACTAGATTAATTTATTTGACGAGTTATTTAATCGGACTCAGTCAACATCTCATATTTAGTTATTTATCACTATAGAGATTATTACTATTATTTTTCACTACATTAATTTATTTTCTTTTATCAATCAATAATTTTAATAGTCGTCTTTCTAACTGCTTCTTTTCACTTGCTTTCACAGTTGTGATTCAACTAAAAAGGTAGACCAAGGAACGAGTCTTTAAAAACGATATTTTGAACAATACTTTCAAGATATTTTATTGAAGTTCTTACTCTTTCACTCATTGTTAACACCTACCCTTTTCTATTGGTTTGAGATTTGGGGACCATATCTTGAGTATAAGATTCAAATATAAGATAGAAAATTCTTACCATTTTGTTATCTAAACAAATTCATGTCAAGATATTAGTCCCTCATTTTGTCATTTTTGAAAAATTTCACAGAACCTCAATCATTGTCTAAGTGATTTTTAATGTGGTGGCCATGATATGTAGGCTCAGATAAATGGGCAACTTATAGGATAGTTTTTGTAGATATCCATATATTTCTCTCAAGTTCTATATGGAGCACGTTATGGAATTGATTCATGTTGGTATAAAAAGGTCTCTTCATTGTTTCACCTCGTTAACCTTGATACCAATAGACCACCATGGCATAGTTTTTCAGTGGATACTCCTAATCTCCTTAAGGGTGAAATAAGAAAGTGTGTGATTTACAGGACCTACCTTTGGTGCATATTGTTTGAGTGTATATAGTTTCTTTCTTGCAAACTTCAACATTAATGAAACATAGTGGTGGGCTCATCCAATGCCTAGACTACACCAAACTCTAATAACCTTAGATCTTGAGCAACTCTATAACCAACTTAGAGTTTCCCCCACTACCACAACATTAAACCATATATCACCACATTTCTTAGGAATACATTGTTTTCCATATATAATAGATTAAAAATGAGAATCATTTTGTATTCAAATACTCTCCATACCTATGAGTTGAAAGATGGTTCTTTTGTCCCTAAAGGGACTCACTTGGTTGTGTCCATGAATTCATGGCTTATCAAGCCTAGACATAATTATCCATCTTCCACATAGATACATTCAACCTTTTTTTCATCATATTGAAATCTAATTCCCAAGATCAACATGCACCAAAGTAAATTACCTCTTGCTTTCAACACTCTAACACAAGTAGGAAGAGGCACCATGGTCAGTTTATGTTGGAATGTGTAATGTTAAGTTTGGAAGTGTAATGATGTCTAGTGTGATGTCGAAAGATATTACGATGTCTTATCTAGCAAAGGAAAGCATAATTCTCTCTATCCTATGCAAAAGGAGCTATCCTTGTGCATCATGGTGTAATATTTTCTTGTTACCATTCATTAAATAAGGAGGTGGAAAATCATTTATCCCACATGTATTATGGGATGATATTCTCCCATACATCTAGTTATATAATAGAGGTGAAGGAAACCCTTTTGGGTATGTTGAATGTTAATGTGAAAAGTATTGTAAAGTTGTGATAAGCATATGTGCATGGAACTCAAGTGTAAGAGTGGATATTTTTGGAGAATAAAAAAGATCACACCTTCTCATGGATGTTTCCCCATTTGGAGTTTTCCACATATATCTAGTGTACTATCTCTTTTTCTCTTGTCCCTCTCTTACTATTTGATTATTTGGTGCTTGTATAGATAGGAGTCTATACTAGTTTATTCATGTTATTGATTTGCCTCTTAGTAAATGTATTATTGTATGTTTATGCAATTTCTCAATATTCTAACATGGTATCAGAGTTGGTTTCTAAGGTCTACATTCTTTAGTAATTTTTTGCTAATTTTTTTTACAAGCATCAAATTCTTTATTTTTGGGGGGGGGCCTCTTTCTACATGCTTGAGAAGTTTTTCTCAAAACCCTAACCTCATCATTTATTTTTTAAGTTTTCCTTTTTTTGTGTGTAGATATGAGTTGAATCCAATGTATACTAACTTGATATCAAGGATCTATATGTCTTACCGAATCTATGGTTGTTTGTCTATTTCTAGTAGTGATTTGGCGCTGGTATCTATGCAGAGGACGACTACATTTGCAAAATTACAGTTTTCAGGTTGTTTCCGGCACCCATGCACTTTTTCGTCACTGAGGGTGTGTATCCACACTTCCTTCCTTCACATGAGGTACGTACACATGCGTCATGGCCACTGTGAAATCACATGGGCCATTTTTTGAAGAGATAAATTTGTTTAAAAATATTTTTTTCATTTTTTCTGCTTGGAACCATAGGTTCCTTAGGTGGTAATTCACCTTGTCAGCTTAAATTGACTATATCCACTTTGGGATCTCATATCCACATTTTATGTATGTTTATAACATATGTGGTCCCATGGTTGAAGCTTATGTATATATGATCAATCTATCATCATGGATCATTGGATCATGGCTCATTGTGCTTCAATACAATGGTGTCTTTAGACACCACCACCATTGTTCTAAATCATTGCTCTCTTCTACTGGTTATTTTCCCATTCAAACATGGTATCAGAGCTTGATGGTTCTTTGATCTAGATTATGTAGAAACATGGATGAATGGACAATAGTGTACTTAATAATATTAGCTCGTGCTTGTACCTATTTTCTCTTGCCTGACCTGGTATATTAAGGTATTTTTAAGATTTGTGAAGATGTGTGTGATCATTGTTCTGGATTTTGTATTCTATGATGGATACCTTCACTGCTTGACTGGAGGAATTGAATGTACATTGTGCCCTCACTTCAATCTAAAGTTTTGTTCATGATCTAGTTTTGAAGAGAGAGAATGTGATTTCTATTTGATAGTAGAAAAACTAAACTGATCTTGCTCAAGGTTATATGTTTACATCCTAGTGATCTGGATGCATTATTGATTAATTTATGATCCATTTGATGCCCTAGCTCATAGCTGATTTGATTGTTGTTTATGTGATTGGAAAGATATGAAAGGCCATCGATTTGTTAATTTGATTGAGCATGGTGTGGAACCCTTTGATTAGATACCCATAAATATTCATGCTTACTAAATGAGTGGTTTTCAAAAAGGTTTTCAACTTTTACTGTCCTAAAAACAAGTTTCTGATGATTGTGTCTATCTAAGACTATGGATTGGGAAAGAACACATGGTTAATGGTCTTGTCATTTGTCATATGGTCACTATTTTCATTAGGGCCCTATTTCTGAAGATACCATTCCATAGTTTTTTTCTTTCAATAGAGAAGTTGGGTTTGATATCAATATGTTTTTTTACTATTGAAATTGCATTCAGTAAAGCTACTCTAACCCATGTAAGAAGTTGTGGATGACCACTTCTCCCATAATTTCTCCTGGTTAAAATATTGGTACATGGATTGATTGGGGCTTCAATCATGGGAAAAGATTACATAGGTTTCTAGGCCACTCATTTCAACGTTTCTTATTCTACAAATTAGTTCATAGTTTTTCTCCAATAATATATTGCTTCTATGTGTCGCTCGTTCATTGGATGCTTTATTAGATCTATAATATTGAGATGCTCAGGTGTGAAGTTCTTTGGATATGATGGGTGTTCTTTGGCTACCTTCAAACATGTTTTATATTTCAATATTCTTTCCCCTTCCTATTATTACCCCTTTGTTGTTGTGACACTCATTGAATGGGGTGATATTTTTGACCAGGCATCGAATGGTAATGGTGTCAACATTCGATCTATCCATTGAATTGTTTAAGCAAAATATTTGACTTGAGGTACATTGCCAGAATAGTAAATCATGATTTATAGTGACATTCAATGATGTGATATGGACAATGATTGCAAGGGGGTGGTTCATCACTCATTGGTAGGGTTACTAAGTCTTTCAAGGAGTTGAAGGCTTAGGTTGAACGAAAGGTGAAGTAGAAGTAGTTGATATATATTTCTCACAAGTGCACTACCTAAAATCATGAGTAGGTGAAGGTGTCTTATTGACTCAGTTAGAAGTATAATTGACTACATGAACTATAAATGAGATCAATGCATGAAAATAATCAACTGCAAATTGGAATTTATTGATCATTGATTTCCTTTGGATTGAGGGTAGTATTGTTAATATTTGTTGCTTCGCACTGTTGTTAAATACCAATAGATAGAAGACAGTCGACTTGATGTGTTATTATTAAAAATAGAAAGTATTAAAGACAAGTTCTCTCGATGAAGATGAAGCTTTGGTCCTATAGAAGTTGAAAGAGGTTCATGAAAATAAATATATTTCCTTGCAAGAATCCCATGACTGACTCTAGAAAAAGTTGTTTCCTTGCATATTTTTGTTACTAAATTACAGACAAAAAATTAAGGATTAAAGAAAAATCAATAGGTAGCTCATACTTAGCTGTAAGATGAGGTTTCCATATTCTCAATTGTTGTCTTGTTACGATTGATGAATGAATGCGCTTATAATGAAGGAATGTATGAATGTGAAGTGTGAAATATGTCTTAATGTTATAGTTGGTTCATGAAACCTGGCAATGAGATCCATAGGAAAAAAACCCGTAAAAAAACACATATTTCATAGAATAAACCTATTTACATATTATATGAGGGTATTTTTTAAGGATTCTAGTATTATACTTAAGTATAGTATCCTAGGAAATTATTTTAGATTGAAAAAAACATGTATATAGATAGGTAGGCAAATATTAATATGAAACATACAATTTACTACTGAAACAGGTGAATTTTGGCGAATATTATGATAAAAAAAACATATTTTATGTAAATATAGGTGATATTAGAGACTAAAAATGAGCAAATAGTGAATTTATTTTTTGAAAAAAAAGCCCCAAAAATAGCCAATTGGCTAAATTTCACTCCTAAAAATTACCCTAGATTATATGGGTCAAGTTACTTGGGACTAATGCACCTACTTTGCATCTATGCTCCCTTTCTCATCGTTTCAAATTCTTTAGAAACAAAGGACCCCAAACCAAATCAGACCCTCTTGTTGTAGTAAACAATTGCCTAGTGAACAATGTAATCCATAGCGTAGCGAATCGTGATGGCCCATTGTTTAATGGATTTGGGTTTTCGAACAAATATTCTTCTCATGGGATAAAATTTGAATGATCCATCAATTAAAGAACACAAATTTCCTCCAATTGTTTTGTAGAAATTCCATAAATGGTGTCGTTTAGTAATAACAAGGTTCATCCATCAAGGGAAGCTTGGATCGATTCATAAGAAATAACCAAATTCCCAAATATGTGGATTTTATTTTCATATGAATATCTGATGGAAAAACACATAGCGGTAAAACCCAAAATAGGTGCTCACTAATCTCTTCCCAATCGATAAGGGCATTTTTATTAGTTAAAACTCTTGAGATCCATAGAGGTTTAGCATGAGGCATTTTATGACTGTAGAAAAGTGTTTCAAGGGTAGCCTTAACATTCTCATTTGATGTATTTCCGTATCCATCTCAAATCTTGGCTCAAGCCTTGCAAAAGTATGCTCGTGTTTCCTCCCTTGCCTCAAACCTTGGCCCAAACTGTTTAGTAGTATGTTCATATTCTTGCATCAAAACATAGCATCTTAGATGTATCAATACCTCCAACTCAAACCCTATAATAGTATGCTCATTCTCTTGCATTGGAATAGGGCATCTTCGAAGTATCGTCACCTCCACCTCAAACCCTAGCTCAAGCCTTGCAATATTATGTTGCTTTTGCATCAAAATGTAGCGCATCAATCAGGAATATGGTTTGGAAATAGGGGAAGACTATGGTAGAGACAAAAAGTTATAGCATGAATTACAATAAAATTAAAAATTAATGGCAAGGTAGAGACACAACTGCAATTCCATCTTAAATAAATGTCTCTAAATACCCTTCCCTGTAGTAGTGGCGTGTTATTGACTACTATGGCGAAGAACAATGAAAGTAAATAAACTATTCATAAAACCAATAATTTCCTCTCTATCCAAGGCTCTCTCATCCCAATCAACTGATTTTTCCATGGTGCCAATATGATAAAGTTATAAGATGCCCTTCTATAATAACAATAATCTAATTGAATAAACATAATATCTCTATTCCCTCAAAAAGATTGAATGTCTATGAAAGGTATGTTACATATTCCTTTGTGATCCCTGAAAAACATAAAATTTCTAAAGAATGTATGTGATGTTTTCCTTTGTGATCCCCAAGAAAGATGAAAGGTATATTGAAGGTCTGTGATGTTTTCCTTTGTGCTCTAGGAAAGGTCTCTGATGTTTTCCTTGGCACTCAATGAGTAGTTTCTATAAGTTGTAAACTCAACTATAAATTATGTTTTTATGTTGTCTGATTGAATGTTTCTAAAGTTTTTTGTTTAGATAGGGGACCATATATTCATGAATTAGTTCTTATATATGATTGCGACTTATAGGTTCTATATTTCTAGCCAACCTATAAATTAAATTATTAGCATGGAATTATAAAGTTGTTACACTATCCCATACAATGTGAATGAGATCCCTTATTTCAAGGCCATCTGTAATTTAGTTCCTTAAAAAAACTAATGTAATTGTGGTTTTACTTGAATTTAATAATTCATCATTGGTTAAATAATTTTCCCTAAATGAGGAAGAGGAAGCTCAAGTTCTAGGCTATATTCATATGATTCTTCTTGGTACCACTAGAATTTTAACATGGTGTTCATAAACACATCCATAATATAATCATTATGTTGGAACTTATCAAAATTAACATTGAGTAGGCTACAAAAGATATACCTTGGAAACATAAGCAAAATGGTTATGAGTATTCTCATATAAAACCAAAAAGGTAAGACATGGAAAATGTTGATATTAAAATGCACTATACAATTAAAAAAATATTAGGGTTATTCTAACTCCAATGGTAGAATCCCAAAAATGTCAACGATGTTAACCCCAATGGTAAATCGCTAAAAATATGTAGGACTTACTAGAATTTGTACAAATATTAAATGTGACTGAAGCATTGCTAACAACCAGATTTTTGTGAATATCCATAGATTTAACCTTCACTAGATAATTGCCATAAAAATCTGTCAACATGCAAATTTTTAACTCAATATCATATATCCACAATGGCTATTAAAAAAGAGTAGAAGAGTTTATATCAATGCCATGAAATTACGAGTCTAGATACTTACCACAATAAGTAGGCTCAGATGCTACTATATTTATTAACAAAATCAATGAAGATCTTGTTGTGATTACTAGAACAAAAAAACACTTTCTTCATCCCATTCCCAACATCTTTTATCTCAACATTCTCATTCTTCAGCTACGTTTTCTTTTTCATTCCCAATGCTCTACATTTAATGAACTAGACTAGGGCTAGCCAATGGAATTTCACATATGCTATATGTTCTAAGGAAGACACATCACAGATACATATGAAGAGTATAAGGAAGATAGAATCCCCGGATTTCCTCTTCTCTAATCTTGTCTAGACTCCTTGTAAAATGAATGGTGACTTCAAGGATTTTTAGAAACCCACTGGAAATTGTTGCCAGTGACCCTCCCTAAAATCTCTTCTCATATTTATCCATCCTAATTCCTACTCTCCCACTTGCTCTTTATTGCAGCGACATAGTCTCCATATCCATGGACAATCCCCCACTCCAACCTCTCTACTTCAGTAACACCGATCACCCCTTTAAAATACTTGGACAATGTTGGTGGTGAACAAACCCTAAGAAGATGAACTGGAAGGAAGTAGGTGAACAAATGGGAAAACCCCATGATTTTTCATTTCGACTTAGGGCCTTTACCTTCATGTGCATAACTTGTCTCCCTACCTAGATTCATTCATCAGAAACTTGAAGTGGTTAACCAATTGACTTAGAAGCATCTTTCAACATAAGCGAATAGAGTTGTCCCAATGCCATGAACGAGTAGGATGAGAAGATCATAAGCCGGTAATGGAGGCAGTGAGGAACTGGATATTCCTCCAAAATGTGTGGAGGAAACTAAATCACAAGGTGGTTTAATTACCCTATATTTTATGCAGTGGTCCTATATTTATTCCCCTCTCCGCCTAAGTAGATGAGAAGGTTCTAGACTCACTTGTAAATACTGAAGCAATTTCCAGTTTCCAAATAAAAGGGTAAAAAATAAACCCAAATAAATAAATAAATGTCTATAGGTTTAATACATAACGATATTATTGTCTTAAAACCACCCCTTGTGTAGTAGCGTGTCTATAAAGTAACTTGGAACTTGGATTTCCTATCAATGTGTCTTGTCCTTTTAATGGCCATTGGGATGGTGTAACGCTTTGATGTAGTCCTTTCCCTGACACATTTAATGGGAGAAACATTCTAGTAGATAAGTTAGTAGTGGAAACACTATCAATTAAAAATGTTTATTGGGGAGTTTGAAACCTACCACTTTTTATCTAATAATTTTAATATAAGTGTTGCACTTTTTTTAAACGTCAAAGTTAAAAATAATATTTTTGACATATATATTTTTAACAAGGTTTGTGGGAGTTACTTGGATTCCTTTGAAGGGCCGTGATGTGTTGAATTTTGAACCCTGGGCCCAAGCGGTTCAAGTGTAATGAGGATGATAAGGTGCATTAGAATGGAGAGGAGAAATATGACCCTATCAAGGAGAAAGTGGTCGAAGAAGGAAAAAGGAAGCAAAGAGTATAAAGACAAAAAGTGATAGAGAAATGAAAAGGAGAGGGAAAAGTAATATGGAGAGGAAATACCAGGTACTATGTATTGTGTAGAATCGTGGATGAAGAAAAGAGATAGTGGAAGACAATTCAGGAGGAGAATGAATGAGGAAGATACAGAACGAGGTGAAAAACATTAATTTCATAATGTTCTTGAAGATTGTAAGCTCAGGTGAGACCGTGAGAGTGAAACTAGATATATTTGGGGAATTAACCATGGAAAACATCTAGGAGGTGTGACAACAAGAAAATCCATGTTTTAGAACCACAAGTTAGCACCACTTACATTTTGTGGTGTTAAGGTGGTGGTATTAGCACCACTTACAATTTTGTGGTGTTATGGTGGTGGTATTAGCACCAATTACATTTTTTGGAGTTGAGATGGTGCTATTAGCACCACTTTTATTATGTCCGTGACATCTTGTTTTCATTTTCCATATATTAGTTCACTTGCACCAAATTCAAAAAAAAAAAAATCAATCAACAAAGTTTTAGTTTGGTGTTAATTTTTGTATTAATATATATTTTATTATCTAAATTATGATTTGTTGAAAGTGGGTGATGTAACCCTTGGGATTTGTAGTGTGTATTTCAACCTCCATCTCTCCAGAATGACATCACTGATTTGTACTTCCAGGTCATTGAATATCACTTTAGCCATGTTTTGACCTTCCCTTCTGAGGGATTCGAAGTACTCCCATAGAACGTCCCACTAGATATGCAAAAGCATGGTCGGAGGAGATAAAATATTGGTCGTAGGAACTTCTTTGTCTCCAGAATAAACAACTTATCTTCTTTGATGAAATTGACAAGTGGTTCATTCATCTCCGTGGTGGTTTTTCTAGCACGACACAACCACAGGAAACATTTGGCAAATAGTGTTTAGGAACGCATGTAGATACCAACCAAACTGGCGACTCCTTTCATGAATGCAATTTCATTGCCATGGGTATCGAGTGACCCCTGCATTGTGGTTTTTATCTCCTGGACGATGATGAGATCTTGGTGGGGCATTGCACCAGAGTCATGCAATCTTTCACTTTTGCGTGGATGATCTTAGGAGACTCCATGTAGGTTATTACTGGGTCTGATATGTTGACAGTAGGCACCGATGGAACACATGGAACAAAAAGGGGATTTAGAATCTTGTGAGGCTCCCTACAGATCTTCAGAGGAGTTAGCTTTTCTCCCTGAAGCTCCTTCCTAATCACTATAGAGCTCAATCTATTACAATTCATGATAATAATATTCATAACCCGTTAAGAAGAACTAATTCTATCAAACTCCCGTCGCAAAAATTCGAAATCCAATTCAAGTAAACACAACTTTCCTCTCATTTTCCTCCCTGTTCATCTTGAAAGAAAACTTTTGATGCATATAAATAGATATATTAGTTTTGTTTATAGCATATGATATATTTTGAACCCCCATATGGTTATAAACTAATAAAAACAAGTCCATAAGTATTTGAGGATCATAAGGGTAAGGGTGCCACATAAATTTTGAAACTCCATTGAATAACTCCTTTAGATACAAAATCATTGGGTACAAATTCTTTTCCTGGGATCCTGACATGAATATCTCCATTATTTGTGCAGACTGGGACTATACAACCGCTTCCAAGGCATTGTTTTATGACAGAGGAGAAAGTGGACCAAATTTTTACTATATGCTTCCAAATCAACCAACATTCTGATTCAATTATTCCATGGTTTTCACTTCCTTCTCCATCCAACACCAACGAGCAGTGGTCTTAAATTTGCAGACAACTGGGTACACCAAGATAATTTGAAAAGAATGCAAGAAATGCTTCATCATACCAGCCTTCCAGGACATTTAGCCTCAATTTGAAAACCCAATTTACGTCACGAATTACTTGGGATTATGGCGAGATCCATTTTTGCTCATTTGGAATCCAAATTGGTAAAAATTTACTTCCATGAGGCTCCCATTTTGAAGCTTGTAGATACTCATACAACCTCTTTATGGCTTCTAAATATGTATGCATTTGAATATGGTGTTCAATAATAACATCACATAATTCTCCAACCTTTGTGAACACTCCTACCTTTTCAAGAGAATCTATGAAATCATGAATTTCTTTTCCATAGAACACCTCATTAATACAAGGAACAACATCTTTTATTAGGGATGAAGAAATCCACTCGGAGCAAAAAAAAATGACCTATATGGAGATTAAAAACCGTTACTTGTTTTAATCCATTTTCCATCTCATACACTATGTCTAAAAAAATGAGGCATAAGTTGTTGGTTAGGGTACAAGTGCCCTATCCACGCAAACATTCTAAATGCATTCTCCTTAGTCAGTGGGTAGGAAGCCACAATAAAATGGACATTTGGAGGCACTATCAATGGAATATCTAACACACCAAGTTGTTGTTTAATGAATGAAACCAAATATTTTCGTGCATCGCTCAAACCCCGTTCATAAGGAGGTAATGTAAGATAAGCTTCAGACAGTGTAACAAAGTTTAGACCAATCCACATATTACTTCCCATTAACTTGTCCCACTTACTTAACGATGTAGGGAGTAGGCTCTTTATAGGATCTCCCTATCTGACAATACCATGATCATCCATGACATGAATCTTAGAGAAGAGACTGAACAAATCTCTCGGATGAATGAAATTCTTCGCAAATGAAAAATGGAAAAAAGTACAGTATCTACAACAAGTTTATTGTTCGTTGAATCTATTACAACGTCTCGGAGCTGTTGGGATAACCTTGAGATAGAAAGTTCTAGAATTTTAGGATACTTTTCTAGCCACTGACGTAGTTTCTCTTCTTTATTACCATCCAAATATTTGATGGCCTTCTGAGTCAATTCAGGCATGAAATAGTGTTGAGCATAATTCTGTAGCTCTCCTAGACATTTTGTCAGCCACTATATGTGCAAATACTCTGAAGAAAAATATATTATTCTACCCATCTCATCATTCAATACACTTGCGAAAGCTATTTTATTGGAAGATATTTCAAACTTTAAAAACAAAGCATTTTGCAGGTAACTAGAAAGTATATGCTCCCAATTTTTAGCGATGAAGCAATGAAGTTCAACGTAAATATTTCCAGACCAAATTTTCATCTCACATGATTGAATGGATCCCTCATACCAATCATATGATGCATATTCCACTTTCAAGAACTTAAAAATATTAGAAAACTTGATCTGAATTTTAGGGGGCATAGGGTCTAAATTCGGATATATAAGTCATAAAAGCATTAAACAGAGAGGCCGGCCTCTCCCATACACGGTTTTGGAATATTCCATGCATCCCATAGTCTAGAATGCACCCGTCCATGGTATTTGGTAGTCCATGGTGTTGTTCCATGGTATGGCTTCAAAACACATTGTAATAATATTATATAAAGGACTTTATGCCTTCTCAATAAAGCAAGCTTTTATTTTTGGAATCCTACCTTTCTCTTATTCTATTGAGTTATTATTGGGTTATTGGTTCTGAGTGCCTTTCTTAGTATAGTTTGAGAGGTGAGGCTGAAAGAACCCTCTTTGACTCTCATCCCTCCATGTGGCATATTTACTCTATAATTCTTTATCTAGGATATTCACAGCCCATATCTCGTTGATGTGTCTTTCTCATAGTTATGCCATTGTCTGGCTCAGATTTGATACTATTTATTCTCCTCCTCTCTCGATATTCAAGCCTCCTGGGACTCATCCCCCAAGATCCAGATCAGTGGTATAAGAAGAGGTACATTCTCCATTGGATTAAGGTTTTGAAGCTTACTGTGGGTTCAAATATTTTTCTACCCTCGGACATTTGTTCACCATTCTAAAGAGAAACATACATTAATTTAAAACATCCATTCAACATTTTCAATAATTTTACAAGGTGTCCATGCTGGCCATGGAGATTCCACAACCAACCATGTTCCTCTACAAACCCTTGGACCTCTACATTTGACACTCTCACATTCAACAAAATTTAGAGGGATGTTTTGAAATCTACATGAATTTTCTGAGAGTCTACCATAGGTCACTTTTGTTTTGTCATCTCAAATGGGTATTTCATGGAATTTCATTTCCTTTCCTGGTTTGTACGATATGCTTGTTTTAAGTAGCACATGTCTGTACACAATGCGGCCACACATACAACCAATTTAAACAAGTGATAAAAACTCCACATGACATTTCATATTCTCTACAATAGCTCATTGAAAAGGTATTTCCATCATCTAAAATGGGTATTTTGGTTTTTTTTTTCATTTGACCTTTTGGTTTGAGAGATATCATCGATTGAAGCAACATATGTCTGCAAAATAGTGAACGCGTGTCTCCTAGGTTTCAACAAAAAAATCTCACTTCTTGGGCCACCACATAGAAAGTATGCTATATGGATGGAAATCTATCTTTGATATCTCAAATGGGTCTTCAACATAATTCAATTTCATCACCTGAATCGGAAGCTATGAATGGATTTGCAACACGACATCAACTATACAAAGATCATGAATTTTTCAACTTTTGGACTTTTATTAAATCCTATTGTAATCATGGTTATGGGTTAACCATAAAAAACCCATGGTTATGGGTCAACCACACAAAATGAAAGGTTATGGGGCAACCACAGAAAACCCACAATTATGTATTGTAATCACGGCTATGGGTCAACCACACAAAACCCACAGTTATGGGTTAACCTCACAAAACCCACGGTTATGGGTCAACCACAAAAAACCCACGGTTATGGGGCAACCACAAAAAAACCACAGTTATGTATTGTAATCATGGTCATGGGTCAACAACACAAAACCCACAGTTATGGATCAACCACACAAAACCCACGATTATGGGTTAACCACACAAAACCCTTCTCTTCATTGGTAACTAGAACATTGTAATCATGGGTCTCTTTTTAGCATGAAATAATGGGGACCATCATTTTCGAAGGGGGGACGAATGATCCGAGTTTTAGGGGGCATATGGTCTAAATTCAGATATATAAGTTATAAAAACATTAAATGGAGAGGCCACCCTCTCTCATCCATGTTTTTGAAATCTTCCATGCAACCCACATTTTAGAATACACCCATTCATGGTATTTGGTAGTCCATGGTTTTTTTCCATGGTATGGCTTCAAAACACATTGTAATAATATTATATAAAGGGCTTTATGCCTTCTCAATAAAGCAAGCTATTATTTTGGCATCCTACCTTTCTCTTATTCTATTGATTTATTATGGGGTTATTGGTTTTGAGTGCCTCTCTTAGTATAGTTTAAGATGTGAGGTTCAAAGAACCCTCTTTGAGCCTCACCACTACATGTGGCATATTTACTCTATGTTTCTTTATCTAGGCTATTCACAGCCTGGATCTCGCTGATGTGTCTTTATCACAGCTATTCCATTGTTTGCTTGCTTTGAGACTATTTATTCTCTTCCTCTCTCGGCATTCAAGCCTCCCAAGTCTCAACCCCCAAGATCCAGATTACAACTTGACTTTATTAAGGAAAGGATGGACTATTTTGACTTCACCAGCCAAGAAATCCTCCAGGGCGCGTTATTGATCTTCTTGTCTCGCTCTCTCCAAAATGATCCTACATGATGGTAGTAATTTTTGAGTTTTGGTAGGCCTACCAATATCTCTATCAACAAAACTGGATCACATAAAATTATTTCCTCCCTTATTAATTGGACTCAAATCTCATCTATGACCTGTGCTAGTTGTTGATAACGAATATTATCAGTACAAAGATATCTATGAAGATCACATTTTAGGACGCGTTAACATAGATTAAAGAACTAAACGTAGAACATAAAGCTAATGGAATACAATCTAGTATTCCCTAGTTCCATTTGTTTTAAAAAATAATGCCTTCCCTTGAAGAAACCAGTAAGAAATTTTATTGTATTACAAATGGAACACTAGTTACGATTTCCGTTGGAAGAAAGGCATAAATTCTAGGATCCAACATGTCTTCTTTCATAAGGTGTTCATCATAGGGGAAAGCAAATGAATCACCCATTTTCCCACATCTTTCCTCTGCTCAATCTTACACTAGTTTTTTTACAGGAAAACATTGCCTCCATATGTAGTAACTAGAATGTGCAATGGAACATTTACTTTCTTCAGTGGACAAATGCAGTGTGAACATTTTACTGTGTTCATTCCCGGAACTTTGAAATTTCATCTGCCTTGAAATAGAGATTGCGTTAATTTTTTTAAAATTGGTATTCACATGGACCTCATGAGCTGAAAGCTTATTGATATTGGACATAAACAAAATGACTTTCCCTTCTCTTCTTATGGTCTAGTTCGTTTCCTCTTTCTCTTGTCATGGACATTGCCACTTGTGGCTCTTGTTTTGTGGTGTTAAGGCGGTGTTAATGTTTTTTAATATTTATGGAAATGGACTTTCTCCTCATCTATATGAAGTTGTAAACCATGTTGGAAAGTACCATAAATTGGTGTGAAGCTCTTTCTTGTCACATGAACATGTACAAATAGGATTTAATTAACATGATTTTCATTATAAATGCAACTTCAAAAAAAATTATTTTGTAAATAACTTAAATCAATTTTTAATTTTTAATTTTATTTATATTCAAATAATTGATCAAGATTAGTTTATGAGGTTTTTCACCACAATCACAACAAATATTTATTTTTATTTTATTTAAACAAATAAATTCAAAGGATTCATTTATGAAACATTGCACCACAAACACAAGAAGCTCACAAATAATTATTTTTTAAATAATCCAATTCAATCATTCATTTTTAATACTACTTAAACAAATAAATTTCTAGAATTCTTAATATTGGCAAATAATTATATCTATGGGCATTGACACCATTATAATATTTTGATCACTAGGGATAGGTCTAGTGGCCTTATCATAGTTGAGAGAAGAAAACTAAGCCTTAGGCTAAAGTAAGATTCTAGGCATCTAGGTCCAAGAATGATGTGTTAGGCCAACATAAATGACCTATTGACAGGATCAACAATATATTTCACCTTAAAATAGGGATGAAGGGGGTATTGGGATGAAAATATAATAAGGTATGAGTCTCAGGGTCATAGACATGGTTAAGGGAGGAAACCCATGATTTGTGGCTTAAAATAATCCTCTAAGCACATCAGATTAACAAATATATCTCAACCCACCACATAGGACCTATTAATGGTATCCTTGGCCTAATATTGGGTGTATTAATGTCATTAGTAAGTTTTAAAGCAGTATATATGAGTCTCAGGGCCCTTGAAATTTTTGAGAGAGGAAACCCAAGCCTTTGCCCCTAATAAAATATTTTGGGCATTCAAGGCCAAAAACAACACCTTGAACAATTACAAATGACCTATTGGAGGAATTATTTCCCTCTAAGTGAGTACATAAAAAATATTATGAGGATTTTTCTAGTATCTATGGGCCTTAGGGTTTTATATAATCTCATGGGAAGAAAATTAGGCCTTAGACTCGAAAGGAATATTTGAAACACGAAGTTCATTTCTGTCACGATTTATTTTTTTTCACAGTTCATTTCCATCACAGTTCATTTCAGTCACAAATCATCTCTTTCACAATTCATCTCTGTCGCAGTTCATTTATGTCACAGTTATTTTGTGTCATAGTTACCCTGTGTCACAGTTATTTTGTGTCATAGTGACCCTGTGTCACAGTTATTTTGTGTCATAGTGACCCTGTGTCACAATTATTTGTGTCATAGTTATTTTTGTGTCACAGTGACCCTGTCTCATAGTTATTTTTGTGTCACATTTACCCTGTGCCACAGTTATTTTGTGTCATAGTGAGCCCATGTCACAGTTATTTGTGTCACAGTGACCCTATTTCATAGTTATTTGTGTCATAGTTATTTTGTGTCACAATTATTTGTGTCATGGTTATTTTGTGTCACAATGACCTTGTGTTGTGCAACTCTTATGTCACAGCTCATGTGTCATAGCTCTAGTGCCACAACTCTTATGTCATAGTTATTATGTTTAAATATATACTAAATCAATTTTTTTGTGAAATATGGTTTGATCTAGTGTAATGTTTGTTGATCAATTATGTTGATCTACTACGATTCTGCTGAAAAAATTATCTTATTAAGAACTCGATATGCATTTGTTAACCATTATGCATGTAAATTTTTATATTAAAAGAAATTGTTTTAAACCCTATGTAATGTAGAGTTTGTTACAGGAATAAGGAAATTTTATAACTTGTTGCAAATGGAAACCTTCCAACAAGTTTTTACATGCCACACTAGGGTAATCATCTACCCACTAACACTTCTCTTGACTCATATTTTTTCAGCATTGAGGTCTTGAACCATACCGTCACTCCCTGCTTGGAATGATGTAATTGAACTTGTAACTACTAATGTCACGTCCCCTTCCATCAATCCCACTCAAGTAAGGGAACATGAATAAAAATATAGGATTTCACAAAACTAGCCCCATTCATAAATTTAAGAATTCATACAAGTAAAAATGCATGTGCAAATGCATCTACTTGTTCAAATAAACACAGTCGAAATAAAATCTACTACACATATAATGCATGCAAGTTTTCAGCATAATTATAAAATGCATTAATTGAATACATTACATAATGAAATACAAGAAAATACTTATCTTGAAATGAGTTGTCCTGAGCAACTGGATATGCAACTACAACATTCCAACTAGCCATAGGCCAACTATGCTCATCAATATCTCATCATGGTTGCCACCCCAAAGATGGGAATGATTTCCACAAGGAAAGGGAACCTACAAATTATGCACAGCCAAATGCATACCACATCTCAGCCAAGCCAATCCATAGTTTGAGGTTTATCAGGCTATCAAATAACTAGAAAGGAAGGAATTGCTAAGCTAGTGAGATCAACCACAGAGCTATCGGTGCCTCTACAAGATTTAGATAGCTTGGAACCCACAACACCTACACACCCAACAAAAGGAATTCTTCCCTGTAATGATCCACGGTCCCTCAAGCCATACATTCCCTTCTAGTTCCCTTCAGGGTGTGCATAGAAAAGTATCCAAAGCCCTATCATCTTTGGTGAGGTTACACCTTTCACTAGGTTTATCAAGCCAATACCAAATACTTCTTTATTCATGGTTTCTTACATACAAGTTCAATCCAAATCAAGGGATGCATCTATCCCCAAACCACAACAATATCAAGGTAATTTCCTAATATTTGGAAATCCATTTAACAATCACACAACCATACAACCAATGGGAATAAGAAAACGAAATTGGAGAGGGGAAATTGACCCTTGGGGAACAAAATCGAGCTTCCAACAGGTATATAGGCATTCAAACGGAAAAAACAGCCTCTATGGACTGCCAAATCGGGATTCCCTTCCTCCCAGTCATTCTGTAACCCCAAAATGACTTCCTAACTAGAGAAAATAGAGGAAAACTCAGGAATTTCATGGAGGAAAACAAACAGCAAGCCAAAACTGTGTGATAGAGTAAATCCCCTGGATGAATGATGGATTGGGAATCAAAATCGTGGGTCTTTTCTTGCCTAGGAATCTAAAACACATTTTTCCAAAATGATGGCTTACCCATACATTGAATTTGGATATCCATACTCTCCATTTCCCAGAACAATAACTACATCAACCAAATATTGGAAGAAATAAATGATTGGCTACATAAGTCAACATGGGTAGTTAATGGTTCATGAGTTCTCTCATTGACACTTGTATTGACACTATTGGATTCAAAGGTTTGAATATTTCCCTCCCTATTCCTTGTAAAAATTATTCCCCCATACTTTTGTTGCATTGCATAGCTAGCTAGTTGTGGGTATTTTTTTTATTAAAATACATATTTACAACATATTTAAAATTTCCATTATGCCATCCTAGCACGCGATCCACATGCATCGATTTTTAATTTCTAGTACAAGAATGATAAATCAATGGTGGGACCTTAGCCTTGATCTCCTCACCACGATTTTATAACTATATTACATTATTTACAAGTTTAATGCAACAGGTTCAAAATCGGGGTGTTACATTCCCCTCCCCCTTAAATTAGCATTGTCTTCAGTGCTCTTCAAAATTGAACAAAAATGTATATGCCATTTTCATGGCATCCTCTAGCTCCCATGTAGCATCTTTGGGACCGTATTGCTTCCATTGCACCTTCACATGTCGGATGGCTTGGTTCCAGAGCAATGTTACCTTCCTACCTAGGATGCACAATGGATTGGTTTGGAATTCTCCATCGGGTTCCACCTGGATCACATCCCAATTAATCACATGGTTAGGATCATGTACACATTTCTTAAGCAAAGAAACATGATAAAATTATGATCTCTAGTGTTAGCAGGCAATGCAAGTCTATATGCAACTTGCCCTATTCTTTTAAGATCTTCAAATGGCCCACAATATCTAGGTGATAGCTTTTCATAACTCCCAATCTTTAAGGAACTCTTCATTGTCCTCACTCTAAGGTAAGCATGATCCCCAACACTGAACTCTCTATGGACCTTGTGCTTATTTGCAGATATTTTCTGTCTATCTTGGGTTGCTTTTAAATTCTGCCTAATCTTTGCAACCTCTTGTTCCATTTCCTTAAGAAATTATGGCCCAAGTACAATTATGTTCACTAGATTATCCCAAGTCACCGGTGTCTTACACTTCCGGCCATACAAAGCCTCAAATGGACTCATGCCTAATGATGCTTGCTACCCATTATTATATGCAAACTCTACCAAGTTTCTATAATCCCCCCACTTGGATGGTTTGTCCATTGCATACCTGTGAAGCATGTCTTCAAGCACCTGATTTACTCTTTCTGTTTTTCCATTTTTTTTAGGATGGTATGTTATGCTAAACTTCAACTGCGTACCCAAATCTACAAAACTACATTTCCAAAATTTGAAGTTAACTTGGTATCCCTGTCATAAATTATTTCCTTAGGCAATCCATGCAATTTGAAATTTTCCTTCATGAAAATCTTTGCAATGGCTTTGGTTTTATATGTGGAATTAACCGGTATAAAATATGATGTCTTTGTTAACTTGTCCACCACCACCATGATGAATCATGTTGCTTTATTGTCATCAACAAACCTGTAATAAAATCCATGGAAATTATCTCCCATTTCCATTCTGGAATTGGAAATGGGTGCAATAAACCTACTGGGTGTAGGTGTTCATCCTTCAGCTGCTATCATTTGATGCACTTAGAAATGTATTCAATGATGTCCATCTTCATTCTTGGCTAGAAATATTGTTTTCTAGTTGTAGAAATTGTTTTCTAATATCTCGGGTGACCAGAATATGGAACTTTATGGATTTCATCCATAACAATCCTCCTCAAGTCCGCCACATTTGGAATATAAATTCTATTCTTATAAGTAAGGATCCCATCACCTTCCAAATTATACCCTTCAGACCTCTTTTAAAAGTTATGTTGATGCAATTTTTCATTTATCTGCACATACATTTCATCTTCAACAATACGGTTAACAATCTGTTGTCTCAAATCAGGTTGGTAAGTACTAAGGGCTTCCACATGCATTTCATGTACTTTTATGTTAAGCGCATCAACCACCTTATTTTTTTCCCCTTTATGTGTTTGATCTCAAAATCAAATTCACACAAAAATTCCAACCATCTAGCTTGCCTAGCATTTAATGTTGGTTGCTCAAACAAATATTTTAGACCACGATGATTTGTCCTTAGCTCAATTTTTTTCCCATCAAGTAGTTCCTCCACATCTTTAAATCATTGACTATGGCTGCAAGTTCTAAGTCATGAGTAGCATAGTTTTTCTCACACTCCTTCAAATTTCTCAACTCATAGCATACCATATGGTTGTCTTGCATAAGAACGCCTCCAAGTCCTTGATTGCATGCATCAGTACACACTACAAAGTCTTTTTCTGAGTCTCCAATTTTCAAAATTGGTGCACTCGTGATAAGATTCTTCAATTGCTGGAAACTTTCTTCACATTTTGGTGTCCACTCAAACTTCATCCCCTTCTTTTGCAAAGAAGTGGTTGGATTAGAAACCTTGTAAAATCCTTCAATGAACCTCCTATAGTAAGCAACAATCCCCATAAAGGATATCACATCTGTCACATTCCTTGGGTTTGGCCAATTCATAATGGCTTCAATCTTCTTGGGATCAACTGATATTCTTTCTTCTGAAATTATGTGACCCAAATAATGAATTTTATCTTTATAAAAGTCACATTTGCTCAGCTTTGCATACAACTTATGCTCACTTAGCAATTGCAATGCCATTCTCAAATGTTCTTCATGTTCTTATTCATTCTTAGAATAAATAAGAATGTCATCTAGAAAAACAAGAGTGACAAACTTGTCCAAATACTTGATAAAAGCACTATTCATTAGACACGTGAATGTAGCTAGTGCATTTATGAGACCAAATGGCACCACCACAAACTCGTAGTGTCAATACCTTGTTCTAAAGGATGTGTTATGAATAGATTCCTCTTTTATTCTTACTTGATGGTAACCATACCTCAAGTCAATCTTTGAAAATACCTTTGCCCCTCTCATTTGATAAAAAAGGTCATCAATTTGAGGTAATGGGTATTTGTTCTTCACAGTGAATTTTTTCAACTACCTATAGTCAATACACAACCGGAGTGTTCCATTCTTCTTTTTCATAAATAGAACAAGTGCTCCCCATGGGGACACAGTTGTAATGATATATTTATTTTCCAACAACTCTTGTAACTGCATTTTCAATTCTGGCAATTCTGGTGTACTCGTCTTGTACAGTTCCTTAGAAATTGGTGTAGCTCTTGGCACAAGATCAATTGTAAAATTAATCTATCTCTTTGGAGGGAGTCCTAGAATCTCATCAGGAAAAACATCCCTGAATTATTTCAATTCATGATAGTTTTCCAACTTAGGAGTTTCATTTTATGTTGTCTCCAAAACATGGGTTGCATACAATTGACAACCCTTCCAACATAAATTCTTCAGCTGCATGGCTGAAATATTCCTAACAGAAATCACCTTTGGTATGCCTTTCAAGACCCTTGGGTTTCTTTCTTCATCCATGCATTCAAAAGTATTCTTGTAGAATTCAATTTTAACTCTGTGTGCTTCTAACCAGTCCATTCCAACGAGAATATCATAGGAACCAAGTGGCAAAATATTCGAATTTGCACAAGTGAATAGCCCATCCATCTTTAATGGACATTTCTCTACCATTTCAACAATTTATTTCTTGTTCTGGTGGCTAGTTTAACTAACCATGAATTACTATGCTTTGATTACTTAAAAGCACAAATCTCAACAATTTTAGGAGTGATAAAACTATGAGTAGATCCAGGTTCAATAAAAATAGAAACATATTTCTTAGCAATATTACCTTCAAATTCAACCACATTTGATTGATGTTCTTTATAGAAGTCCTCTAGTGATGCATAGATTATAGGGATGGTCCTTGCCACTTGACCCACAGTTTCTTCTCCTTGGATGATGTGAACCTACTTCAAATTCCCATTCCGATGTGGACAAATCCTAAGCATATGGTCATCTCCACATCCCCAACATTGAAATGTCTCTCTTGGCTCATTTGGATCTCTTGGTTTGTCTCCCATCATTCTAGTTGGCTTAGTCACACCTTGTGGTGGCTACCTTTGTTGATTTATGAGATGAGGAGGTTTGAACCACTTCCTCCTTTCATCAAAATTCTCATTTTTCTTGTCCTTCCATGCCTTATGGAATCAGTTTTTCCTTTGTTCTGATCATAACAATACTTGGCCTTTCTCATGGCCTCTTTTAGAGTTCGAGTTTCATCAAACTCAATTATATATTTATAGGACTGAGGTAGTCCACTTAGAACATGTTGAATTTTAACCTTATCATCTTTGATATACTTGACATATCTCAATAGCTCCAAGAATTTGTTCGCATATTATTCCATGGTCATTTGTCCCAATTTCAATTCATGGAATTATTTGATCTTATCATCATAGTACCTATCAGAGAGATATTTTTTCTTGAAGTACTTCCACACAATCTTCCTTTCATTGATCTTCTTCACTTGCCTAAGGTGATCCCACCATATAGATTCTCTTCCATTTAGATTGAATATGGCCACTCTTGCTTTCATATTCCCTTAATAGTCTTGGTCTTGGAAATACTTCCTCATCCCAAGAAGCCAAGCTTCAACTTCTTGACCATATTTTACCTCACCATCAAATGTAGGAGGTTTGGCCTTCTTAAATTACAATGTGAGTTTCTATTGTAATTCCTCTTCCTCTTTTTCCTATGATATGAAGAGATTGAACCTTCAATGGATTCTTCATAGTCAGATGATCCACTAGAAGAGATTTCTGGAGTATATGTCTTGTCTCTAGAAACTCTTCTTGAGCTATTGGACCTCTTGCAGGAATTTCTCCTTGAACTACTCCCACTCTTTTCTGGATTTGTTGAGTGATGCCCAGAGTTAATCCTCCTTTGAATTTCTGCCAAACTTTACAACATAACTGCATTTAGTTTATTATGTTCTTCTTGAACTTTAATCAGCCTCTCATTGTCTTATGTACAACTTTGTAGTTATATCATCAAGCTCCTCATGGTGGCTGCAATATCTACGGGAGTCTCTTGATTTATTCTCCCATTGGACTTAGTCTTATCATTCTCAAAATGTATGTTTTCTCCCATAAAATATATCTCAAGCTCATAGGGGCCATGTGCATCATCCACGACGATGGTCTTTTTGGCCTAACCAAGGACCAAATATTTTCAAATTGAACTACACAGAATGAGGAAACTTAATTGTCTCTAATATGACTATGATTCTACAAAATGTGTTCACATAAGCACATTTGTTAGAGTTATCACATTCTTATAAAATTATAAAAAGTATTTCATGCATTATGGGAACAATCTATATTGACGATTTATGTCAAATCACAAAATTTTCTCAAAATCAACAATGTCTCAGGGGGACGATAGGGATCAAGGGGGATTGCATAGGTCGAGGGTAGTGCCCTCTTTTTTTTGTAAATATTTCAATTTCCTGCAATATGGTGCATAAGATCAATGTCATTTTTCGATTTCTGGCACCTGAAAATCTCCCTATAAAACTGCTTAATTTACATGTTTCAGTGGACTTCTCCAAAATTCAACGAAATGCTCATCAACGGACTTTTCCAAAATGTGTCGAAACACATCGATAGATTTTTCAAAACCTCGCTGAAACCCATTGATTAATTTTTCAAAAAACTCTCGGAATCTCTTCATAGGCGGAATTCTCCATTTTTCTCTAAAATTGGACTTTTGGCAACTTTCCCAGTTTTCACCGAAATCTTCGTCGGTGAGATTTTTCATTCTTCACCGAACGCCTTTTCAGGACTTGTTCCATTCTTTGTTGAACATGTTTCAACGACCTTTTCAAAACTTTGTCAGACTGTTTTGATGACTTTTTCGAAACTTCACCAAAAATCTCTCTTTGGCAACTTTTTCAAAACTTTGCCAAAATTGTTTTGGTAGACTTTTTCATTCTGTTCCGAAACACCCTTTTCTGATGATTTTATTAAAACTTATCAAATTGTTTTGACGAACTTTCAAAAACTTTGCTGAGACTTTGGCATATTTTCCAATTTTTTCGGTGAAACGCCTTCTTCGGCAAACTTATCCAAAACTTGTTGAACAATTTTGACAACTTTTCAAAAATTTGTTGAAACATCAACAGAACTCCTCAAATCTCCTTGACACATACTTAGGCAAAACAACTTAGAAAATTTTCCTAATATTCAATATTGAGAAGGAAGATATATTACCTCTGCCAGTTGCCTGATTTAGCCCATTCAGGCCTAATGTTGCAACCCATGGGTCCGATACCACACTGTCACATCCCCTCCCATCAATCCCACTCAATGAAGGTAACATGAAAAAAATACAGGCTTTCACAAAACTAGCCCCATTCATCATTTTAACAATTCATACAAGTAAAAATACATGTGCAAATTCATAGTTCAAATAAATACAGCGGAAATAAAATCTGCTACACACATCTAACATGCAAGTTTTTAGCGTAATTATAACATGCATTAATTGAATACATTGCATAATGAAAGAAAAGAAAATACTTATCTTGAAATGAGTTGTCCCGAGCAACTAGCTATGCAATTGCAACGTTCCACCCAGCCATAGGCCAACTATGCTCATCAATCTTTCAACATAGTTTCCACCCCCAAGTTCGGCATGATTTCCACAAGGAAAGGGAACCTGCAAACTTATGCACAACCAAATGTCTACCAAATCTTAGCCAAGCCAGTCCAAAGCTGGTTTTATTAGGCTATCAAGCAACTAGAAATGAAGGAATTTCTAAGCTAGTGATGTTAACCACAAAACTCTTGGTGATTCGATGCTTCTACAAGATGTAGATAGCTTGGAACCCATAATACCTACACATCCAACAAAATGAAGTATTCCCTTCACTGCTTCACAGTCCCTCAGCCCATACCTTCCCTTCTAGTGCTCTTCAAGGTGTTCATAGAAAAGTATCCAAAGCCCTATCATCCTTGGTGAGGTTACATCTTTCACTAGGTTTATCAATCCAATTCAAAATCCTTTTATAGTCCTGATTGCTTACATACAAGTTCAATCCAAAGAAAGGGATGCATCTATCCCCAAACCACAACAATCTCAAGGTAATTTCCTAACAATTGGAAGTCCATTTAACAATGACACAACCATACAACCAATGGGCATAAAAAAAAATGGAGAGGGGAAATCGACCATTGGGGAAAAAACCCGAGTTTCCAATAGGTATATAGGCATTCAAAGGGAAAAAATGGCCTTTATTGACCCCCAAATCGGGATTCCCTTCCTCCCAGTCATTCTGCAACCCCAAAACGGCTTCCTAGCTAGAGAAAATGAAGGAAACCTTAGGAATTTCGTAGAGGGTAAACACAGCCAACCAAAACTGTGTGAGAGAGTAAATACCCTAGATGAATGATGGATTGGGAAGAAAAATCATGGATCTGTTCTTGCCCAGGAATCCAAAACATGCTTTCCCAAAATGATGGTTTGCCCATACAAAAAATTTGGACATCGATACTCTCCATTTCCCAAAACAATAACTACCTCAACCAACTCTTGGAAGAAATAAATTATTGGGTACAAGGTCAACATGGGTAGTTAATGGTTCATGGGTTTTCTGATTGACACTTGGATTGACACTATTGGATTCAATGGTTTGAATATGTCCCTCCCTATTCCTTGTAAAAATCATGCCCCCATACTCAGTTGCATTGCATATCTAGTTGTGGGTATTTTTTTATTAAAATACATATTTACATCATATTTATAATTTCCATCGTGCCATCCTAGCACGCGATCCACATGCATCGATTTTTATTTTCCGGTACAAGAACAATAAATCAATGGTGGGACCTTGGCCTTGAGCTCCTCACCATAATTTTATAACGATATTACATTATTTACATGTTTAATGCAACGGGATCAAAATCAAGGTGTTGCAACCATACATAGAGACTATTGATTAGAGATGCACCAATAAAAGTAGTCTTTCTAGAGAAAGAAAAAAAGTGAGAAAATTTGATTTTGAAGGAAAGAGCATCAATTTAGCTTCTTGCAAAAACTAGATAAAAATTCTTTGACTTGTTTTTTTACAAGCATGAATTTATGAATATCAACATCATGTGTCCCCTGAGTCCTTGTTACTAGGAAAAAAAACTGCTAGAAACAACAATTCGAAAATCTATTAATGGATCTGGAAAGAACTTTGATCAATGTTTATATATGGATCGACATATAATGTAACTATCTTGAACGACTCTCACCAGACATTAACCCTCTATTAGTGAAAGCATGCCTAGGAGTTAACAAGTTGTAACATGGTTGAGAGAGGAAACCAAAGCATTAGTCCCTAAGAAAATATTTTAGACATCTAGGTCCAAACATGACACCTAAAAGCAACACACATGATTTCCTAAGGTTATTATTCACCTACAAGTAAATATATTAGTGCAATTATGATGGTTTAGAACTAGGTATGGGTCTCAAAGCTCTAGACATGGTTGGAGTAGGGAAACTCGAGACTTAGTCTCTAAAGGAAGTTTTTAGGCATCTAAGTCCATGATCAACACTTAAAATCATCATACATGACTTCCCAATGATGTGTATTTTAGAGTGCTAGTATGTGGATCATTATGGGTTTTTTAGGGTCTCAGGGTCCTAGACATGGTTGGAGGAGAGTACTCAGGATGCAAGCTATAAAATAAGCTTTGAGGAATTCAAGGCCATTAATTATGACTCAAAGCACTTGACATGATAGATCACTAGTATACCTGATCTTTTAGAGTGGATAACAATGCCATTAAAAGGTTGTTAGCCCTAGGTATGCGTATCGAGGATCGACACATGGTTTAAGGAGGAATCCTACTGTAAGAATGTCATAGGACCATGAAATGAGGAAAAACCTAAAATCATCCTATTGAAGTAGATATTCTTCAAATTTTTCCCTCAAATAAAATTGTAGGAAATATAACATGCGAAATTGAAAATTTTGAATCCAACATATTATTTTTAGTTGAAATCCCCATCTACAATCTCAAGAATTTGTGATGTGAGAGTTTTGTTATAAAATCCCAATCATGTAGAGTAAGTGGAGGACTAGTATTCAAAATGGAAATATGAATAAATTTAAGGTAAGGTAATGAAAGAGTCTATAGAGAATTGAAAATAATTTTTTATTCTTCATGGTGGTGGTAGAAGAGGAAGAAACACCAACCATTGGCATCACCATTCATTCAAGGTGATTTTTCTTATATAGGCAGTCCACACAACTTATTTGACAAACTAAAAAAGAGGGGACTCTCTTTATTTGATTTTAAGGACACCTCGTTAATAATTCTAGGGAAAATTGCATGGGGGTCTTCTGATTTTGTTATGATTACAAACAAACTATGAATCGATTCTAAATTATGATACTTGTATGTCATGCTCATGAGACTATGGAGACACATATTTAGGCTACACACTTCACCCCATAGTAATTTGTTACTTAATATTGTTAGGAATACAAACTTGAATTGATTAGTGCCTCATTTCCATTGTGGTACAACTCTATTATAAGAGTAACCAACCACCCTTTTTGGGTAGAATCCCTATTTAGATAGACACTCATATGTGAATCCTTTTTCTTCCTCTACACTATAGTTTGGTGGAAAATTGTTTCCTCGAATGGTTGGAGAGAAAATTTATGACGTCTAACATTGTTATCATAGAGTAGTGTGAATACCACATAACTACTTGAGTACACAAAGACCATTTTGTAACAATATGTTGTTGTGTATATCATGATCAATAAAATCATATAATATGTGCAACATAACTACCATGTATGCACATATATATTTTGTTTGAAGTTCCACTACCCCCATTTTGGGTTATGCTCCTTGCATTGAGTAATGGGAGTATCTAGGTTTATCGAGTACAATACCAATAATACTATATACTAATAACATAAACTAGGATATATCCCTCTTGATCTTAATATTTTAAGCATTAACAAATTTGTACTTTATATTGTTTTGATCTCTCTTGGTGCTTAATAGATCCAAGTTAACTCTAAAGCTATCATGCCTTATCAATTTTATTTCCGTTTTCTAAAAACAGTTCCAATTATACACTTTATTTTAAGTTGTTCTTAAAAACTAATCATTATTTTAGACCAATTTGATTGCTTATTGTATTAATCACTATCTAAAACATATTATCAATTATATAATTTTTATATTAACATAAAAATAAAAAAATAAAAAAAAATAAAAAATTACTTTCTAAATAAATTATATTATATTATTTTGTTTTCAATCATCTTTTTCAAGAAGAAAAATATTGTACTTTTGTTATTTATATAAATCAAAAAGTAATTCTCCATACAAAGACAAGAGTAACTGGTAAGACTACAAGGGTGTCCTTCTTGTACTGCACTTCAAAATCAACACAAAGCTTTCAAGAAAAGCAATAACTGCTCCATCACAAAACTACAGATACTAGCTGAACCAACCAACCTCCAACAAAACAAAAATTCTGAAAGGTAATATCAAAAAAATTAACTAATCAGAAAGAAAATGTTGAAAATCATGGTTAGCCAAGTCACCATCAATCCACTCCTCCCATAACAGAATACCTTCCTCACCATTAAGATCCTTCTTTAATAATGCATCAGCCACAATTTTAAGCTCTCTATATATGTGATCAATAGTCCATTCATAAAATGAATTCAATTGGTCTTCAATCCTCTGGCACCAATGATGTAAAGTGAGCACCTTCAACTTGTAGAATGTATTCGCCCAATTTACAACCATTAGTGAATCACCCAATATTTTTAAGCGATCAGTACCAAATGTACCTACCACTTTCGTTAGACACCACAAAGCAAGGAACTGAGCCTTAGAGTTTGTACTCAAACCGCAATTCAGTTTCATCTTAAAAAGTTGGCCCCTATTGATGATCAAATCTACTCAAGTTGCACACCTTCCATTTACAACAACACCATCAAAGAAACCACAAGCCCAAATTGAATCCTCAATCACCATAATCTTCTGTGGTTTTCTATAGGAGATATTCTGAGAATTATACGTGTTAAAAATAATAAGAGATTTATAAACACTCTTACAAGGAAACAGAGGCATCCCCTTAAATATAAGCTCGTTCCTCGCCTTCCAAATCATCCAAGTAATAAACGCAAGAAACATCGTGTACAAATTCTGAGTTTTGACCCAAACATGAAAAGATGACTTTAAATTTCCAGAGCCCCAATTACAACTGATATTTAAAGAAGAACATACTTGATTCCGAACCTGTTTATCTCAATTATAAACTCAATCTCAATTTTTATTTGAAACGATGATCTAGTAAATCCAATATTTATTTTATTTTATTTGTACATAATCTAAATGATGCATTAATGAGTACATTATCTAAATGATACATTAATGAATAAGTTGGAGGTCGTGATGGATATCTTAATATATATTGAAGGGTCAAATACTTCATGATGTTGTTTATTTATTTCAAGATATGAAAGTGATAGTAGTTATTGAACTTGAGGATGGTCATCTCTACATTGAGCCAATGTTATGAGTGAGAAACATTCTTCGTTTGTTATATTGGCATTTCTCATCACTTCCATTGTTTATAAGTGGTTAAGTGAAAGTTTACAAGGTATATATTCCTTCTCGGTTAAGTGAAAGTTTACAAGGTATATATTCTTTATTTTTTTATTAAGGTGTTAAAGTTTTTAGTAATAAAATATTTAATTATTTTTATTTTTTAAATTTTTATTTTTCATTTTCATTCTATTTTGAGATTTTTGTATTTCCAGATTTTGAAAGATTTTCTAGATTTCTAAAATGATTAAGAAATGTTTTTGGAAATTCAAAAAATATCTTTTGAAAATCTAATAGATTTAAAAATTTAATTTTCTCTCCACAAAAATAAAAAAAAATACATTGATTTTGCTAAAATTATTGATATATAATTGGAAACTTTTGGGAAAAAAACAAGAAAGCAAAACTCATTTTCCTGCCATCTCAAAAACATAAACATATGTGCAGAGTCCACGGTCTTTTATCTCTATGTCATACAGATCATGGCTCAAATGATAGATCTATGTGGGTGGTCCTTATCTCAATCTCATACGGATCATGGCTGAAACATAGAGCCAATGAGTAGTCCATCTCTGTCTCGAATAACTATTATGGAGATGTACCTAAAAATGTGAGTTAATAGAATAGTAATTACCAGTTTAATTAATGATGTTATTATATGTTTTTTTAATATATTCATTTTCGAGTGAGAAGTCCAAATTTTGGTTAAAAAATTGCAGGGATTGAAAATTTTACAAATTTCTTTATTAAGAAATGTTTCCGCTCAAAATTTATTGTTAAAAAAGGATTTAAATTTCCAAATTTTGGTTAAAAAATTGCAGGGATTGAAAATTTTACAAATTTCTTTATTAAGAAATATTTCTGCTCCAAATTTATTGTTAAAACATGATTTAAATTTATTTATTATGATTAATAACTAACACATGTGTTTGGGTATTGCATATGAGAGAAGATGCCAGAAATAAAGTTAATTTATGTGACCTTTAGGTGAAGGGACAGGAAACCCGAAATGGAGAGGTGAAGTAGGAATTTTTCATGGATTTATCACCTAGGAGGGGACAACCCCAGGACCAATTCCCTAGGACGAAGGGTCAATGCGGGATTTGAATCCACGTTCTATATGGAGGAAACCCGAGTTTCACTCAAACCTCCTTTTGCACACATTGTTTGATGGCAACGACACAATCGTAACCCACAAATCTCCAACTTGAATTCTTTTTGTTACTGTTGGTTGGTTAACAAGGATGAAACGAAAGTCAATCCTTTGACTAATTGGATGGTGGCCACAAATTATGAAAAATAGATTCTATTTTCTTTAACTATAACCCAACTAACAATATATATATATATAGTCAACAAAGACTTATGAAAATGCCGAGGGTCACATTTTCATATATTTCAGTTAATCTCATAATTGGTCTATATATATAATCTAATTTAAATTAAATTGATGATTAACATTATATTGTGTAAAGTTTTTTTTTTTTTTTTAATTTATATATTATTAAAATTATTTAAAAAAAATAGAAAATAGAAAACTTGTTTTCCATCTCACAATTAAATAAATCATAAATTGAAGTTTTAAGAACTAAAATTGAATAATTTATAATTATATTAATATTAAGATTATGTGATTAATATAATAAATAAAATTATAAAATAATTAATGTGCCCTAGCATGAAGTTGAGGTATCTTTTAGATGCAAACCTAGTTTCATGAAACACGTAAAAGTTTAGTGAAACCAAAATGCTTGAGCGTCTCTTTGAACTAGGAATGGGTAAACCCGACCCTGCCATGTCATTTAATATGCAGAAGATGAAATGAAAATGATTGAGCATTATAGAAATACATAATGTTCTAGCATTATGTTTAATATCTACACACAAAACATTATCCTTTAAACCTTATTTAATATTTCCTTACCAAGAAAATATTTCATTTATTTCCCTATCCCTCCTTATATTCAAGGGTTTTTGGATTCATGTTGTATGGGTTAGGAGGTTAACTAAGGATTTGGTGTTAGGGTTTAAGGTCTTACAGTTAAAGGGATAAAGTGGTTTAGGTTTTTAAAAATTATAGGGTTGGAGAGATAAGGAGCTAAGAGGTTATGTGGTTTAAAATCAGGGTTAGTGGTTAGTGGTCGAAGGATTAGAGGTAAACATGTAAAGGGGTCAAGTTGTTATGGGTTAAGGGGATTAGGGGTTAAGGGATTTAGGGTTCCAGTTTTTGGGGGTTAGGGTTTTAGAGGTTATACATTAAGGGCTTAAGTGTGTGTGGATAAACTAAGGATTATGTGTTAGGTGTTAAGTGCTTAGAGATAGCGGGGTTTACGTGTTAGGGGCTTTAGGTGTAAATGGATTGAGGGCGCCAATGTTAGGGGGTTGGGGTTAAAAAGGTTAAGAATTAAGGGTGAAGGGTTTAAATGTTAAGGGCTTGTAAGAGATTAAGGAATTAGGGGATTAGTGGTTAAGCACATAACGGTTATGGGATTGGTGGTTATTTAAGAGGTGATGCCTTTAGAGGTTAGCATATTTATGGGATAAGGGATTTATGGCTCTAGGGTTAGGATGTTTGAGCTGATTTGGTTAAGGGTTAAGTGTCAAGGGGTTAAATGATCAAAGGCTTGGGAGTTAAGGGATTAATGGCTTCCAGGAGATGAGGAGTTTCTAGGGATTTATGGGTTTTGAGATTTAGGGATTATGGGTTAGGGGGATAACTAGGACTTAGGGGTTATGGGTTAAGAGTTTAGAGGTAAATGCATGAAGTGGTTAGAAATTTTAAATATTTTTGGATTAGGAAGTTTAGTAGATAGGGGGTTAAGGGGTTTTATGGCTTATGGGATTTAGGGATTGTTATCATCCCTATCAATGTTCCCGCCAAAGGAAGAAAGGGAACCCTCCTTATCGAAACCCCAAGCACGCCCATTGCCCTCCCATACCAAACAAAGAGTCAAAAAACCCAAAAATGGATAAGTATCAAGCCAAATGATCGAGCCGCAGTGAGAAGAATCGGAAAAACAAGGCAGTGGAATTGTTCCGCAATTTACAGAGGTTGAACGATCAGGATTGAATAAGAAAATCCATATCTATGGCTGGGACCAACCCAGAACACATCCAATCAGGAGGCTTTCCTCTTTTTCGAATTTTCCCATCCGCATTGCGGATTGCGGAATTCATAATGGTCGGTTTTCAGGAGTGCAAGGTCGAGTTTCCGATTTTCGCAACCCTCATTGCAGAATGCGGATTGTGGAGGCATCAGTTTTCTGGGCCGCAAATTTGGGTTTCTGATTTCCGCAACCCGCATTGTAGAGTGAGGATTGCAGAGGCATCAATTTTTTGGGCCACATATTTGGGTTTCTAATTTCCACAACCTACATTGTGGAATGTGGATTGCGGAGGCATCAGTTTTTCAAGGGGCGCAGATTCAAGTTTCTGAGTTCCGCAACCCGCGTTGCGGAATGCAGATTGTCGAGGTGATTTCAGCGAGGTCATGCAGTGGCATTCCGAGTTCTGAAACCCGCATTGCGGAATGCGGATTGCGGAAGTGCAATTTCTCCAAAGAAGTAGGTTCCACATTCCGAGTTCTGAGTCCTGCATTGCGGAAGTCAAATTTCTGCGAAATTATATAGCAGTTTTCCGACGTTTTGAATCCCGCATTGTGGATTACATATTGCGGAGGGGATTTTTGACAAGGTTCGTTTAACATCCTCGACTTTCAATATTTACATTGCGGATTGCGGATCTGACATGTTTCACAAGGTGAATTTCGACCGCGAAAAATGAAGAATTTCAAAGAGAAATGGCATGATTGGGAGCCGATTTGGAAGCCAAAGAGAATCACAGCCTGGTTATCTATCTAAATCGACCTCAAATGGAAAAATATGAAGAACAGATAGGTGGTTTCCAAGTCCCAAAGGCACACCAACAACGCATAGAGTTTCCCACCGGTGCGTCTAACAGACTCATAGGTTCTTGGTTTGAGCAGTTCGACCTAAAAGGCCTCATCCTTTCCAATTCTACATTGTTTTCAATTAGTTAGAGGTTTTTTGATATTTTGTAAGCCTATAAAGGTAGATTCAAAATTAAACCAAAGGGTTGGATGTTTTATGCTAAGAGATTAAAAGCTCTGTGGATGTATCGAGCTCGTCCTTTCAATTCATGAGAAGACTCGATTCTGGAGCAGAGATTCTTATTATGAGTGTTTTTTATGTCTATTATTTCTGGTGCATGTGTTCTTTATTTGTATTTCCATTGATTTTTTGCTTCTGCAGTATCTAAATCAAGACTACATGGTCTGAAATTCATATTTTATGCTTCAGATGCATATGACTAGGTATGCCACCCTTTCTTCTTGAATTTGTAGGTTAGAATTCATTTGCAAATGCTCTAGCTTTATGATGGAATTTATTTCCTTTTCTTCCTTCATTTGTTGATATCTTTGACTTGAAGAAACCTCATCCACCTCGCCTCTTCCTCTTAAATTTCTGGTCTAAATCAGTCATTTGTGACTATAAATCACTAAAGTTTGATGCCATGCCCAATGGTGCTCTTGTCCTTAACCCCAACCAGCTAAAAAATCCCTTTACGTCATTGTTTGAAGCTCTAGCCACCACTTTTACCCATAACAAGCTGATGAAAATAATATCTTGACTATTGGAAGAATTGTGAAAGAGAGAGCTCTCTTTGTGGTTGGAAAGGTTGGTTTCCATCCACCAAAGCTTGGTTTGAAACAATTACCTCATAATCCCTTCTGCTGCAACCTAGAAGAAACTTGAGTGATAAAATTATGGAAACCATACTAGGGATTCAAAAGGATTATTTCCCAGAACAAGAATTTTGAAGCATCAAATCAAATCCCTGAGGGAAAAGAGAGGATCATAAATTTCAAGGTTGTAACATTTGCTCCGGTGACTCCAAATTTCAGATTGGTGAATCGCTTGGAGGAATTCTGGCTCCCAGAAGGATACCTACCATAAGTCAAGCAGAAGTTGTATCATATCCTAAGAAGATCATCAGGAGAGAAAAGAGAGAACAAGCAAGTATTTCCCCAATAACTAGGTCTTTTTCTCTACCTAAAGAAGAGGCACAGGCCATAGAGATTGTCTCTTGGGATTTAAAAACTGAACAGTCCTCATTTAGGTCTAAATATGAATCAGATCTAAAGAAAACCCTGTTTGACCAAAGAAAATTCTAGACACATTGTCTAAATGCTTTGTGGGAAAATTCACAAGCTAAAGGAGAAAACAATGATTTATTTCTCTTCACTAAAGTTGCTATGTAAAATACCGAAGTCCTGATTACTCCTCTTGCTATTCAATCCCATACTTTTGTAGTACCCGTTGTTGCTCCTACTACTTCATGAATCCCCCATACTAAGCAAAATTGAGGAGTAATGGCTTCTAGATTTGCTTCTTTATATCTCCCTGCTAATCTCCATGACTTACCTATGGGCTATTCCCAACGACTCATGATATTTGATGGGGAGGGAAATGGTTCTACACAACTTGTAGACCACTTTACTAATTTTATAGACCTAGAATAGGTGGATGAAGATGATGTCAAGATGAGGTTATTTTCCTAAAGTCTTGCAGGAGAAGTGAAGAAGTGGCTGAAAGCCCTTCCAAATGGGGGAATTGCTACATATTAGAGATATGAACAAGATTTCCTAGCTAGATGGAAGGATAAACAAAATCCTCTCCAAATTCTCACTCGGTATGAAAATACAAAGAAAACGAATGTTAAGACTATCCAAGAATTTTCATCTAGATTCATGAGAATGTATAATTCTATCCCTGTGGACATAGGGCCTCATGTGGGAGCAGCCAAGCTTCATTATGCTAATTGTTTTGACAGTGATTTTGCTCTCATGTTGATACAAAGGAGATATGCCACTCTACTCGATATGTTAAAATATGTTGTAGAAGTAGAAGCTAATTTCATGGCCTTGGGTAAAACAAAGCACATAAGTGAAGTTGAGAAAAAGAGATCTAATGAGGTAGCTCAATCTTCCACATCCCAATCCATTGATACCAGATTTGAGCAAATGATGAGGACTATGGAAAGGCTAGTAGATAGGATCTCGCTTGACACTAGGCCTTCTTCCATAGAAAACCTTGAGCCTCAAGCTCGAAATAACAATTATAGGAGACCTCCTGCCCCACAGGGAGGACCAAGAGAGCCAAGGGATCCTAGAAATGTTGAGAATCAACCAATCAGACCACCTTTTGCTAAGAACTTGATAGCAGAAGAAGAATAATATGGACACCTTGATGACCAAATCCACCTCTTTGATCAAATACATCCCCATTTCTACTTAACCAAAGAGGAACATGACCAATCCTCCATGCAGTTAGATAGTAGCCAAGAAGAATCAAAATCTAATCAATACCAAATACGCTTCCAAAATGCAATCTATAAATTTTAGAGGAAGCACAATTTAAGAGGTAGGAAGATAATAGTAGACCAGCGAAAGGCTACTGTTGAGCCATCTTCTTCTCGGCCACAAAGAAAACAAAATTCTAGGAAGAGTGACCCAAAAAATGTAACCTCTAATAAGTAACCTGAGAAGGGGGAAGAAGCTCCTAAACAGGGTCCAGAAGGGAGATATGAGGGTAATGTAAAGACAGTAGAAAAGATCCATTATGCTTCCAGTTTAGAGAATGAAATATCTAAGATTAAAATCTCAATTCCTTTAAATGAGTTCATCAAAAAATCAGATTACAAATATCAGATTTTGAAAGTAGGGAATGGAGAAGAAGGAAAGCATCCCGATACTCTCAATTTGCATGATGACAAACCCACTCTCCTATTTGGTCCCCATGTTGAAAGTGCTCGTAAGGATGATGTTCCTCCCTTCTATATCAGCGTAAATGTACATGATCACACATTACACAATGCTATGTTAGATTCTGGAGCTTCACATAACCTCATGCCAAGGTCAGTGATGGAAAGTTTGGGGTTAGAAATCACAAGGCCCTATAAAGATCTATTCTCCTTTGATTCTATAAGAGTCCAATCTTTAGGGTTGATTAAATACATGGTGGTCTCACTAACTCAAATACCTCAGAAGAATGCAATCATGGATGTGGTAGTGGCTGATATTCCACCTAAATTTGGGATTCTATTGTCTAGGTCTTGGGATTCAAATTAAAAGGAACTATACAGATGGACATTTCTTATGATACCATCCCTGTTTTTGGGGGAAATAGAAGAATATACAGAGAGCATAAACTATCCTATGTAGTAAGCAGTAAGAGTAAACCTAATAACCATCCCATTTTTGTTGTAGACACTGATATAGGCACCTCAATTTTATCTTATGATATTGGTTCAAGAGAGAAGGGTGTGAAAATTACTGATCTGCCTGGAACTAATGATAAGTCTAGTAATGAGCAAGAGATACAATGCATTGACAGCTCAACAAACCTAGAAGGCAGTGGTCAACAAATGGAGAAAGGCAATGATGACAAAAAAAGTCAGAAATGGAAGGTACAACCACAGTTCAAAGAGAAGAGCACTGGATTATGAGGTTTGATGGAGCTGTAAATAAAGAAGGAGTTAGGGCTGGAGTGTGGATCATCTCTCCAGATGAAGAAAGTGAATGTGCCATATTACATACCTTCAAGCTAATGTTTGACTATTCGAATAACGTGGCATAATATGAATCCCTAATGCTGGGTCTGAACGCACTCAAAGAACTCAAAGCTAAAAATATAAAAGTTTATGGAGATGAAGAGCTAATAATTTAACACTTCAATGGTAATTATGAGACTAAACATCCCAAAATGAGACTTAGAGAAATGTTGTTTGGGATATGTTTGATAATTTCTTCAAAGAGCATGATATTTGTTTCATCCATAGATAGAAGAATACAATAGCATACATTTTGGCCAGCTCTGCTAGCAGATTTCAACTCCCAGCCTATCCTTCCAGAGCTTACATGATCAATATAAGGCATAGACCCTCCGTTCCAGACAATACCAAACATTGGAATATATTTGAAGATGATCAACATATCAAGAAATTCCTAGATATGACTGAAGAATTTGCTAACATCCATATTGATCAAGAGAAATGTTCATGTGATGAATGGGAACCTGATCCATGAGAGATCCTAACCACTTTGGGAGACAAAGAGATCCTACAGCTGAAGAGAAATTATATACCCAAAGGATTGGTGCCATTGGAATTTTTTTTTTATGAAGATCCCAAAATTGTCAAACTGTCAAAATATTTAACTCCAGGCACTAAAGATGACTGTGTGGATTTAATGAGAAAGTTTTATGAATTGTTTGCATGGTGCTATGAATACTTGAAAGAGTATGACAGTACTATCATCCAACATACCATACATGTCAAGACATGGGAGAAACCATTCAAGAAGAAACTGAGAAGGATGAATCCTATGCTGCTCGCACTAATAGAAAAAGAGGTGAATAGGTTGTATGAAGCCAAAATCATGGTCTCCTTAAGGTTTTCAAAGTGGGTAGCTAACATAGTCCTAGTGAGGAAGAAAGATGGTGAAATCAGACTGTGTATTGACTTTAGAATTCTGAAGAAAGAGTACCTAAAGGACAACTACCCCCTGCCCAAAATGGACCACATTTTACAGAAGGTTGTAGGGGCAACAAGAATGTCCATGCTAGATGGATTTTTAGGGTACAATCAAATTAAGGTACAACCAAAAGACCAAGAAAAGAGAACCTTTACCATGCCTTGGGGGACCTTCATGTATGCAAATATTCCCTTTTGTTTGTTGAATGCAGGAGCCACCTTCCAAAGATCTATGGACATAGCCTTTGCAGAAGAGAAAGACAAATTTGTAGTCATATACATGGATGAAATCAATGTGTATTCTAAGTCTGATACAGAGCATTTGAAACATTTGCATCAAGTGTTTTCCAAGTGCAGAAAATTTGGAATCTCTTTGAACCTCAAAATGTTAAACTTTTCCATGCAATATGGGATCAAAATTGACCTAGACAGAGTTGACACAATATAGAAAATTGAACTCCCTGGGATTAAAAAGAGGTTCAATCCTTTCTAGGAATACTGAATTTCTTAAGAAGATTCATTCCCAATTTTGCAAAGATCATGAGGTCAATCACAAACATGCTTAAGCAATACATTTAGATAAGGTGGACTACTCAATCCAAACAAGCATTTGGAGACATAAATAGGGTAATTGTTGAAGAACTTGTACTAATTAGTCCCGATTTTGACAAAGATTTTCTTATGTTTTCTTTTGCCTCTGAGCATTCTATAGCTTGAGTGCTTCTACATAAAAATCATGAAGGATATGAGCAACCCATAGCTTTCTTTGTTAGGATATCTCATCATTCAGTTATTTACTTTGCATGCATTTTGCATGCATGCATGCATGCATTTTGCTTGCATTGCATGCACCCGCATGCTGCTCAGTCACCAATATGATGCCTCCCGCACCTAGTCCCTAGTCTCCCAGCACTTGGGAGCTACTTTCCACTCAGATTTATCCCTCCTAGCCAGTCATGCACCCAGTTCTCACCTTCCACTGTAGAAGGGTGCCTTTCTCACCTACTAGTCCAATTTACTTCAGTTAACCACCAGTTTTCCTTGATTTGAGGCTAGATTGACTCCTCACTGCTGTTATCACTCTAATTGACCTCTGATGAGACATGAATACCTATTTTGAGTGTATTTAACTCCTCATGCGCCCTCCACTGAGCCTCCATCCCTAGATTAGTGCCACTTACCATCAGTTACACGTATTACACTCAGTTAGACTCAGTTTGACACCTGTTTGACAGTGACTTGTGCATTGATGACCATCATTGATTGATGATGAGGACTCCTAGTTGGAGCCAAGCTATGCCATGCAGTATATTCGAATGACCTCCTTGGCTAATTAGAATCGCTCACTCATTGTGACAATATTGTATTGTATTTTCACCCTTATTGGGATTATAGAGCATTGATGCATGCTTTTGCACAGTTTACACCATATTTTCCGAGTTTCATCTATTGTGATTGATTTACTTGTTCATTGGATCTGCTGTGACTAATTTTACATTCTTTAGAAGAGCTCTCAGAGATGCTGAGCTCAAATACAACATCATGGAGAAGCAAGAAGATGCCATGATTAAAACCTTGATATATTTCAGAGTTTATGTTCTACATTCCCATGTTGTTGCCTATGTTCCTAATGTTGTTGTAAAGGATATATTGACACAACCTGATCTAGAAGGTAGAAGGGATAAGTGGATAGCTGTTCTCTTCGAATGTGAACTAGAGATCAAACCTACAAAGCTTATCAAAGGACAAGGGATGGCCAGGCTCATGGTTGAATAAAATTCGGATTCACTAAGTGTGAACTTGCTTTCACACATGCTAGAAGAAACTTCCCAAGACCCACTGTCACAGGTATCAAAAAATTTCTTATCTTGTCCTTGGTATTCTGATGTTGTATATATTTTGCAGAAATTACAACCACCCCCTGAGATGGGTAAAAGAAAATCTAGTTCAATCAAGATGAAGGATGCAAAGTTCTACATATTTAATGGTTTCCTTTATTGGAAAGAACTTGGAGGTGTTTTACTGAACTGTATGGTGGAAGATGAAGCCAAAGTGACCTTGAAAGAAATTTCACGAAGGTTTTTGTGGGGGGCATCATTACTAGAAGGCCACTTTCAAAAAAATTCTAAGGGTAGGGTTTTAATGGCCCACCATGTTCAAAGATGCATATAAGGAAATAACTACTTGCCATGAATGCCAAATCTTTGAAGGGAAGAGGAAGCTCTTATCCTTTCCTCTGAAACCAATCTTTGTAGAATCCCCTTTCAAGTAGTGGGGGCTTGAATTCATTGGTGAAAATTTCCCCAACTCCTCTGGACAACACATGTGGATATTGACTGCCACTGATTATTTCACTAAGTGGATTGAGGCAATACCAACCAGGAAGGCCACATACACAGTCATCATCAAATTTATAGAGGAAAATATCATGTCTAGGTTTGGTTTCCCTGTTAAGATAATCACTGATAATTCTCAAGCCTTCAAATCCAAGAAAATGGTCAAATTATGTGACAAATTCCACATAAAATTGGGCCATTCTACTGCTTACTACCCCCAATGAAATGGAATAGTTGAGTCATCTAACAAAATCCTGGTTAGGATCATCAAGAAGCTCCTTCAAGAAATAAAAGGGCTTGGCACACCAAGCTAACCTTTGCTCTGTGGGTTGATAAGATCACTTCCAATAGGTCCATTGGAACTTCACTTTTTAAATTAGTATATGGAACATAAGTGATATTTCTTGATCCCCTCAGGGGGCCTGCTATGAGGCTGCTACAGGAGCGGGAAGACAACCTAAACCCCGAGGTAAGGAGAAATAACCAACTAGTTGACACTAAGCGGAGGAATAAAAATTTCTATTTAAACATAATGCATGAGCATTCCTTAGAGCCTAAAACACACCTTCTCACACGCCTACATGTGATCCACATTCCTATGTGGTTGGTTGGAGTTCCCAACCCTGTGCTATGAAATATGGTAAACCATAGCTAATTGGGCATTTCCTCAATTTTCTCAATATGCATGTCTTCCATCACCCTTTACAGCATAATAGACACAACCATTTTTGACATAGATAGAATTTTTTATGTAGATTCCAAATATGTATTTTAAAAAAATATATATTAATTTTTTCAATTTTTTGTCCTAATTTTCATGTATCATTACTCATGTAAAAAAACATGTTTTTAGTGTTTCTTTCATGACATTTTCATTTCACAAACACTTTAAAAACAATATGTATGTTGCACTAGTAGACTCCGACCTTTACATGCTATAAAAAATCCATGTTGAAATCATTGCATTAAGACCTGCAAATGTTGCACCCACACTTGACATACCATTCTTAAGGTTTGATCACTTAGATAATTAAAAATAAAAATTAAACATTTAATTTTGGAAAAATAGTGTTGCACCAATGCTACTTGTTCTCTACATGTTTACCAATTTTTATAGCCCGAAACCATCATTTAGGTGCTCAAACGCTCCACCCACAAAAACATCTACCTTATCATTTGCAAAAAAAATAAAAAAGTGACTTTTAAAAAATATGAAATTTGACATAGCTATGTAAATTTTCAATACATAAAATTATATATTGGGAAGCATGATTCAATTTCTTACATTTCATCTTTTTTACTCAATGCAAGATATATTGTGTACGTATCTCAAAAAATCCAATTAAGTTGAGGGATGTATGATTTTTCAGTTTTCTATTGCATCTAACTAGCCAAAAGTGACCATGATTAGCTTGCACTCACCCTAATATTAATAAATGAATCTATTGTGATATTAATAATATTATGTTAATATGATGGATATATTTAAAAAAGAATTAATATAAGTAAATGTTTTGCTAATTATATTTGGGTTTTGTCATTAAATAAGAAATTATAAATATTTTTTTATTAGTAATGAGATTCCTAATTAATAAAAATGGTTGATATAATTATTTTATTTGTGTACCTTTTAATGGATGACAAGTAGCATTGACATTAAGTTTATATGGAATTAATAATAAACACATGTAAAAGTACAACCTTGTTAATTATAGAAAAATTGTGTTTATGTTTTTTGCACTTTTTGTTATGTATAGTTATTTTCACCATATAATAATAATAATAATAATAGTAATAACCCTATATTTACACAACCTTGCTAAATGTGCTATGTTTTTGCTCTTTTTTTGCACAAATTGTAATTTTGTGGTGATTTACAAGATATTCAATATTTATATTTATACATATAATTAATTTTAAGTTTGGTGTTTTGCACAACAAAATTTCAATCCACCTAGAATTGGGTTTGGTGGTTTGCACCATACACCATGGAATGGTTTTGGTGGTTTACACCATACACCATGGAATGCCAAGTATGCATTTAACACGAAAACAAATATTTTTTACAAACATCCCTTTTACACCAGAAATCTTAGCATCACTTTCCTTTCCCCACATTATCTCCACTTTTTCACTACTATTTAAAAATTGAGTATTTTTTAAATCCTTTACAATAGTGGTATTAATGTGAAGCTAAAATACCATTTTTATTTTGTGTGTACGAAAAAAATTATTAATGCTATGGAATTTGACATGGTCGCATATGGCTAGAAATTTGACATTGGTTGAGAATTCTTTTCCTAGCATTCTTCCATAATATCGTACAAGAAATTCATTTGCAGTTGCAATCAAGATTGATTTCATGAACCCGGAGGTATGGAATTTGACATGGTCGCATGATAAGGCTAAAACTTTGGCGTTGACTAATTATTCTTTTCATAGGATTCTTCCATAACCAGATTCGATTAATTTGTTCAAATGTGCGTACATATCTTTTAGGGTTTTGCTGACTCTATGTAGGAGGTTGAAACCATTTCATTGACAAACTGGAGATGACTGTTATTATTCCGGTAGGTGGCTTCTACGCAATTTTATATCATAATCTGTCATTGTCGTCTCGGTGTATCTAATCTCTTGTTCCAACGCTTTCATGAATTTTGACCTTTAAAACCAGACATATGGAGTAATTCCAAGGCGGTACACCAGACATTCATTTTGTCTCACTTAATGATTAGGATGACCCATAACTAATATTTTCATATTTTCAGATATTTTTGGTTATATTTTAAATTACTTCAAATTAAACTTCCAAAACATATATATAAATAAATGAATGAGACCCCTATTTCGACGAACTTTCAAAAACTTGCCGAAAATTTGGCGGATTTTCCATTCTTTTTGGTGAAACGCTTTCTTCAACAAACTTCTCCAACACTTGGTGAACCATTTTTTTCGAATTTTCAAAAACTGGCCAAAATGTCGAAAGAACTCCTCAAATATCGTTGACACAAACATAGGAAAAAAAACTTAGAAAATTTTCCTAATATTCAGTACTGAGAAGGAAGCAATATTACCTCTGCCAGTTTCCTGATTTATCCCATTTAGGACCAATGTTTCAACCCATGGATCTGATACCACACTGTCACATCCCCTCCCATCAATCCCACTCAATGAAGGTAACATGAATAAAAACATGAGATTTCACAAAACTAACCCCATTCATCATTTTAAGAATTCATACGGGTAAAAATACACGTGCAAATGCATAGTTCAAATAAACACAGCGGAAATAAAATCTACTACACACATCTAGCATGGAAGTTTTTAGCATAATTATAAATGCATTAATTGAATACATTGCATAATGAAAGACAAGAAAATACTTATCTTGAAATGAGTTGTCCTGAGCAGCTAGCTATGCAACTGCAACGTTCCACCCATCCATAGGCCAACTATGCTCATCAATATCTCAACACAGTTCCACCCCCAAGCTGGGCATGATTCTACAAGGAAAGGGAACCTACAAACTTATGCACAACCAAATTTATACCAAATCTTAGACAAGCCAGTCCACGGTTGGGTTTATCAGGTTGTCAAGGAAATAGAAGGGAAGGAATTTCTAAGCTAGTGAGCTCAACCACAAAATATTGGTGATTCAATGCCTCTACAAGATTTAGATAGCTTGGCACTCACAATATGTACACACCCAACACAAGGAAGTATTCCCTTCACTGCTTCATAGTCCCTCAAGCCATACCTTCCCTTCTAGTGCTCTTTAAAGTGTGCATAGAAAAGTATCCAAAGCCCTATCATCCATGTTGAGGTTACATATTTAACTAGGTTTATCAATCCAATTAAAAATCCTTCTCCATTCCTAGTTGCTTACATAAAAGATCAATACAACGAAAGGGATGCATCTATCCCCAAACCACAACAATCTCAAGGTAATTTCCTAATAGTTGGAACTCCATTTAATAATGACACAACCATACAGCCAATGGGAATAACAAAACAAAATTGGAGAGGGGAAATCGACCCTTGGGGAACAAAAGCGGGTTTCGAATAGGTATATAGGAATTAAAAGGGGGAAAATGGCTTGTATGGACCTCCAAATCAGGATTCCCTTCCTCCCATTCATTTTGCAACCCCAAAAGGACTTCCTAGCTAGACAAAATGCAGAAGAACTTAGGAATTTCGTAGAGGAAAACACACAACAAGCCAAATCTCCGTGAGAGAGTAAAGCCCCTGGAGGAATCATGGATTGGGAAGCAAAATCGTGGGTCTTTTCTTTCCTAGGAATCCAAAACATTGTTTTCCAAAATTATGGCTTGCCCATACACAAAATTTGGACATCCATACTCTCCATATCCCCGAACAATAACTGCCTCAACCAACTCTTGGAAGAAATACATTATTGGTTACATGGTCAACATGGGTAGTTAATGGTTCATGGGTTCTCTCATTGACACTTGGATTGACGCTATTTGATTCAATTGTTTGAATATTTCCCTCCCTATTCCTTGTAAAAATCATGCCCCCATACTCTAGTTGCATTGCATATCTAGTTGTGTGTATTTTTTATTATTAAAATGCGCATTTACATCATATTTATAATATCCATCATGCCATCCTAGCAGGCGATCCACATGCATCAATTTTTAATTTCCGGTACAAGAATTATAAATCAATGTTGGGACCTTGGCCTTGAGCTCCTCACCACAATTTTATAACGATATTACATTATTTACAAGTTTAATGCAATAGGGTCAAAATCGAGGTGTTACAACCATACATAGAGACTATTGATTAGAGATGTACCAATAAAAGTAATCTTTCCATAGAAAGAAAAAAAGTGAGAAAATTTGATTTTGAAGGAAAGGGCATCAATCCAGCTTCTTGCAAAAAATAGATAAAAATTCTTTGAGTTGTTTTTTTACAAGCATGAATTTATGAATATCAACATCATGTGTCCCCCGAGTCCTTGTTATCGAGAAAAAAAACTGCTAGAAACAACAATCCCAAACTCTATTAATGGATTTGGAAAGAACTTTGATTAATGTGTATATATGGATCAACATACAATGTGACTATCTTGAATGACTCTCACTAGACATTAACCCTCTATTAGTGAAAGCACACCTAGGAGTTAACAAGTCATAACTTGGTTGAGAGACGAAACCAAAGCATTAGTCCCTAAGAAAATATTTTAGGCATCTACGTCCAAACATGACAACTAAAATAACCACACATGATTTCCTAAGGTTAGTATTCACCTACAAGTAGATATATTGGTGCAATTATGATGGTTTAGAACTAGGTATGGGTCTCAAAGCTCTAGACATGGTTGGAGTATAAAAAATCGAGACTTAGTCTCTAAAGGAAGTTTTTAGGCATCCAAGTCCACGATCAACACCTAAAATCATCATACATGACTTCCCAATCATATGTGTATTTTAGAGTGCTAGTATGTGCATCATTATGGGTTTGTTAGGGTCCCAGGGTCCTAGACATGGTTGGATAAGAGTACTAAGGATGCAAGCTATAAAATAAGCTTTGAGGAATTCAAGGCTATTAATTATGGCTCAAAGCACTTGACATGATACATCAATAGTATCCATTATCTTTTAGAGAGGATAACGATGCCATTAAAAGGTTGTTAGCACTAGGTATGGGTCTTGAGGCTCTAGACATGGTTTAAAGAGGAATCCAAATGTAAGAATTTCATAGGGCCATGAAATGATGAAAAGCCTAAAATCATCCTATTGAAGTATATATTCTTTAAATTTTTCCCACAAATAAAATTGCAGGAAATATAACATGCGAAATTGAAAATTTTTAATCCAATATGATACTTTTAGTTGAAATCCCCATCTATAGTCTCAAAAAATTGTGATGAGAGAGTTTTGTTATAAAAACCCAATAGTAGAGTCAGTGGAGGACTAACATTCAAAATGAAATATGAAGAAATTTAAGGTAAGGTAATCATAGAGTCTACAGAGAATTGAAAATCATTTTAGTGTTGTTCATGGTGGTGGTAGAAGCAGAAGAAACATCAACCATTGGCATCACCATTCTTTCAAGGTGATTTGTATTATATAGGTAGTCCACACAAATTATTTGACAAACTAAAAATGAGGGGACTATCTTTATTTGATTTTAATGACACCTCGTTAATAATTCTAGGGAAAATTGCATGGGGGTCTTCCATTTTGTTATTATTACAAACAAACTATGAATCGATTATGAATTATGATACTTGTATGTCATGCTCATGAGACTATGGAGACACATATTTAGGATACTGACTTCACCCCATAGTAATATGTTAATTAATATTGTTAGGAATACAAATTTGAATTGATCAGTGCCACATTTCCATTGTGGTACAACTCTATTATAAGAGTAACCAACCACCCTTTTTGTGTAGAATCCCTATTTAGATAGACACTCATATGTGAATCCTTTTTCTTCCTCTACACTATAGTTTGGTGGAAAATTGTTCCCTTGAATGGTTGGAGAGAAAATTTATGACGTCTAACATTGTTATCATAGAATAGCGTGACTACCGCATAACTACTTGAGTACACACAAACCATTTTGTAACAATATGCTGTTGTGTATATCGTGATCAATAAAATCATATCATATGTGCAACATAACTACCATGTATGCACACATATATTTTGTTTGAAGTTCCACTACCTTGATTTTTTGTTATGCTCCTTGCATTGGGTAATGAGATTATCTAGGTTTATCGAGTACAATAACAATAATACTATATACTAATAACATAAACTAGCATAGATTCCTCTTAATCTTAATATTTTAAGCATTGTAAAATTTGTACTTTATATTGTTTTGATCCCTTTAGGAGCTTAATAGATCCAAGTTAACTCTAAATATATCATCCCTATCAATTTTATTTCCATTTTCTAAAAGCACTTCCAATTATACAATTTTTTTAAAGTTGATCTTAAAAACTAATCATTATTTTAAACCAATTTGATTGCCTATTGTTTTAATCATTATCTAAAACATATTATCAATTATATAAGTTTTAAATATATTAACATAAAAAATAAATATTTTACTTTCTAAATAAATTATATTATATTATTTTGTTTTCAATCATCTTTTTCAAGAAGAAAAAAAATTGTACTTTTGTTATTTATATAAATCAAAAAGTACTTCTCCATACAAAGACAAGAGTAAACAACAAGACTACAAGAGTGTCCTTCATGTACTGCACTTCAAAATCAACACAAATATTTCAAGAAAAGCAATAACTGCTCCATCACAAAACTACAGATACTAGCTGAACCAATTAGCCTCCAACAAAACAAAAATTATGAAAGGTAATATTAAAAAACTTAACTAATTAGAAAAACAATGATGAAAACCATGGTTAGCCAAGTCACCAACAATCCACTCCTCCCATAATAGAATACCTTCCTCCTCATTAAGATCCTTCTTTAATAATGCATCATCCACATCATTAAGCTCTCTATAGATGTGATCAATAGTCCAGTGATAAAATGAATTCAATTGGTATTCAATTATGTGTCACCAATGATGTAAAGTGAGAACCTTCACCTTGTAGAATTTCTTCACACAATTTACAATTATTAGTGACTCACCCAATATTTTTAAGCGATCAATACCAATTGTACCTACCACTTTCGTTAGACACCACAAAGAAAGGAACTGAGCCTTAGAGTTTGTACTCAAACCACAATTCATTTTCATGTTTAAAAAATTGTCCCTGTTGATGATCAAATGTACTCAAGATGCACACCTTCTATTTAAAGTAGCACCATCAAAAAAAACCACAAGCCTAAATTGAATCCTCAATCACCATTATATGTCATGGTTTTCTATAGGAGATCTTCTGAGAATGATACATGTTAAACATACTAAGATATTCATAAAAAAATCTTATAAGGAAACATAGGCGTCCCCTTAAATATAAGCTTGTTCCTCGCCTTCCAAATCATCCAAGTAATAACTAACACATGTGTTTGGGTATTGCATATATGAGAGAAGATGCCAGAAATAAAGTTAATTTATGTGACCTTTAGGTGAAGGGACAGGAAACCCGAAATGGAGAGGTGAAGTAGGAATTTTTCATGGATTTATCACCTAGGAGGGGACAACCCCAGGACCAATTCCCTAGGACGAAGGGTCAATGCGGGATTTGAATCCACGTTCTATATGGAGGAAACCTGAGTTTCACTCAAACCTCCTTTTGCACACATTGTTTGATGGCAACGACACAATCGTAACCCACAAATATCCAACTTGAATTCTTTTTGGTACTGTTGGTTGGTTAACAAGGATGAAACGAAAGTCAATCCTTTGACTAATTGGATGGTGGTCGCAAATTATGAAAAATAAATTCTATTTTCTTTTAAATAACCCAACTAACAATATATATATATACATAGTCAGCAACCCAACTAACAATATATATATAATTAAGAATATATAGTCAACAAAGACTTATGCAAACGCCGATTGGCATAGGGATGGGGCAAGAGTGTCACATCTTAATATATTTCAGTTAAGCTCATAATTGGTTTATATATATATAATATTTTAAATTAAATTGATGACTAAAATTATATTTTGTAAAGTTATTATTTTTCTCTTATTTTTTTATTTTATAGATTATTAAAATGATTTATAAAAAAAATAGAAAATAGAAAATTAGTTTTCCATTTCACAATGAAATAAATCATAAATTCAAGTTTTAAGGACTAAAATTGAATAATCTATCGTTATATTAATATTAATATTATGTAATTAATATAATAAATAAAATTCTAAAATAATTAATGGGTTCTCGCATGGAGTTGAGGAACCTTTTAGATGCAATCTTAGTTTCGCGAAACACTCAACAGTTTAGTGAAACCAAAACGCTTGAGCATTTCTTTGAACTAGGCATGGGTGGACCCGAGCCTGCCATCTCATTTAATACGCAGAACAAGAAATGAAAATGCTTGAGCGTTATAGAAATACATAACGCTCTAGCATTATGTTTAATATCTACACACAAACATTATCCTTTAAACCTTATTTAATATTTCCTTACGAAGAAAATATTTCATTTATTTCCCTATCCCTCCTTATCTTCAAGGGTTTTGGGATTCATGTTGTATGGGTTAGGAGTTTAATTAGGGATTTGGTGTTAGGGTTTAAGGGCTTAGAGTTAAAGGGATAAATGGGTTTAGGTGTTTAGCAATTATAGGGTTGGAGGGATAAGGAGCTAAGAGGTTATGGGGTTTAAACTCAGGGTTAGTGTGAAATTGCCCACATAAGATCCAAAGAGATGATGTAAACCTCACAATGAAACAATTTAGGAATAATAGAAGAAGAGACAAGCAAGAGAACGTAGATCCAAAGAAACTCTGATTGAGGCAGAATAATTACACATGTTACATTAAATTGAATAGTGAACAGGTAAATATACAATGCTGAGTATGGGGATTCGAATTCACTAGGAGGAATTCAAATTGGCCTTCATGCACAGATCCATAATCAGTGGAGAGTCATCAATGCCTAACTAGGATTCCACCTTCTCATCAGTGAAGTCATCAATGCACAAGTAATGATCAACCGGGAGTCAAATTGAGTCCAATTGAATGTGGTTGGTGTAACTGGCACATGGAAGCACTAATATAGTGAATGAAGCTTAGTGGAGGGCACCATAGGAGTTAACTGGAGTCAAAATGGTCAATCTAGTCTCACTGGAGGTCCAACAGAGTGGTAAACTTAGTAAAGAGTCAGTTAATCCTTAAATCAAGGAAATAAATGAAGATAACTCAATATAACTGAATATAACTGGACTGGTAGGTGAAGAAGGCGCTCTTGTCATGCAGTGGAGCAAAGGAGGGCGCATTAGTCACTGGGAGGCCTATAAATGATCTGAAAGAAGCTCCGGGGGCTAGTTTGCTGAGGACTAGGTGCTAGGACTGATGACCTAGAATGCATGCAACCCTAATTTCATGCAAACCCTAATTTTGCATGCATGACTGAAAATGAAAATGACTGGAAAGCTAGTAGGACTAGGATGGAGTATAGGAATATCCTAACATATAGTGGTTAGTGGTTGAAGCATTAGAGGTAAAAAAATAAAGGGGTCAAGGTGTTAGGGGTTAAGGGGCTTAGGGGTTAAGGTTTTTAGGCTCCAGTTTTAGGGGGTTAGGGTTTTAGAGGTTATACATTAAGGGATTAAGTATTTGTTGTTAAACCAGGGATTAAGTGTTAGGTGTTAAGTGCTTAGAGATAGAGGGGTTTAGGGGATAGGGGCTTTAGGTATAAATTGATTGAGGGCACCAATGTTAGGGGGTTAGGGTTAAAGAGGTTTAACGTTAAGGGTGAAGGGTTTAAGTGTTGAGGACTTGTAAGAAATTAAGGGCTTAGGGGATTAGTGGTTAAGTACATAAGCGTTATGGGATTGGTGGTTATTTAAGAGGTGAGGCCTTTAGAGGTTAGCATATTTTTGGGCTAAGGGATTTATGGCTCTAAAGTTAGGATGTTATAGTTGATTTGGTTAAGGGTTAAGTGCCAAGGGGTTAAATGGTCAAAGGCTTGGGGGTTAAGGGCTTAATGGCTTCTAAGAGATGGGTAGTTTCTAGGGATTTATGGGTTTTGGGATTTAGGGATTCTGGGTTAGGAGTTTTAGGGTTAGGGGGTTAACTAGGACTTAAGGGTTATGAGTTAAGAATTTAGAGGTAAAGGCATAAAGTGGGTAGTAAGTTTAAATATTTTTGGGTTAGGGAGTTAAGCAGATAGGGGGTTAAGGGTTCTATGGATTATGGGATTTAGGGGTTAAGGAATTTAGGGCTGAATGGTTAAGGGGATAGAGTTTAAAGGGTTAGGGGTTAAGGCCCAATTAGTTAAATGTTTAATTGTTTCTAGGGGTTAAGGGCTTGGGATTTAAGTATTATGGGTTAGATTGTTTAAAGGTTAGGGGTGGAAAAGGTCTTAGGGATTAGGGGTTGTGGAATTATAGGTAAAGTGGTTAAAGGGTTTCAGGGTTAGGGGATTTAATCCTCTAGGTTTAGGATGTTATATTTTATAAGGTTAGGCATTAATGGTGAAGGGTTTAAGTGGTAAACTAGAGCTTAGAGGCTAATGCACAATCCCAAGAGAGAATTCCAAAGCCGAGAGAGGAGCGATCAATCCTAAGGGAGAGAGCTCAAGAAAACATAGATTTCTCATGAAAACAAATAACACACAAGAATATGTAGAAAGCATAAGAAAATTCACGTCGAACTAGCACAAGGGAGGTCGCACATGCAAATGTAATCTAGAAGTAAACAATTATTTTACCTCTATAGGGTAAACTAGAACTTAGAGGCTAATGGATAAAAGAATAGAGGTAAATAATTAAAGGACTTAAGGGGTTTAGGGGTTAGGGGATTTATGACTAAAGGGATTTAGGGATCTGGGTTTAGGGCGTTACGTTTTAAGAGGTCAGGCATTAAGGGCTTAGGTGCTATATTGTTAAGGGCTTATAAGGGATTAAGGGATTAGGGTGTTAGAGGATAAGGAATACGAGGATGGGAGATAAGGGGTTAATTAAGGGACTAAGGCTTTCAGAATTATGATCGACTATTAGTGGGGTAAGGTATAAAAGGTTAGGATTAAGTGTCAAGGGGTTAAAGAGGTAATGGATTATGTGTTAAGGGATTAGGTTCTTAGGAGTTTAAGGATTCAAGGGGTTTGGGCCTTAGGACTTATGGGTTTAAGGATTTAATTTTCTCCCTCCTCATTCATCTCTCCACCTCCATAAATTTATGTCCCTTGCCCCCTACCTTATGATATCCCCCTTATCTCTCTCACCCCTTATCTCCATTCAACACTTAACACATAGTTTATGTGGTTTATAATGCTAGAGCATTTTGGACAAACAAAATGCTAAAGTGTTTTTGTTGACACCAAGCGCAGGAATAAAAAATTGAATTTAAACATATCATGTGAGCGTTCCTTAAATCCTAAAACACGCATTTTCATGCACCTGCATGTCATCCATAGTGCTATGTGCTTGGTTGGAGTTACCAACCCTATGCTATGGAATATGGTAAACCATATCTAATTGGCCATTTCCTCCATTTTCTCAATATGCCTACCTTCCATCACTCTTTACATCATATAGACAACCATTTTTGATGAAATTTTAGACATAGATAGCATTTTTTTATGTAGATTCCAAATATGTAGTTTAAAAAAAGAAAATCTATTTTTGTCTTAATTTTCTTGTATCATTACTCCATAAGTAAAAAAACATGTTGTTAGTGTTTCTTTCATAACATTTTCATTTTAAAAACAAATTGTATGCTGCACTAATATACACGGGCCTCTACATGTTATAAAAAATCCATGTTGAAATCATTGTATTAAGACCTACAAATGTTGCACCCACACTTGACGTATCGTTCTCAAGGTTTGATCACTTAGATAATTAAAAATAAAAATTAAACATTTAATTTTGAAAAAATAGTGTTGGACCAGTGCTACTTGTTCTCTATATGTCTACCAATTTTTGTAGCCCGAAACCATCATTTAGGTAGTCAAAGGCTCCACCCACAAAAACATATATCTTATCATTTGAAAAAAAAATAAAAAGTGACTTTTAGAAAATATGAAATTTGACATAGCTATGTAAATTTTCAATACATAAAACTTTTATCTCAATGCAAGATATCTGGTGTAAGTATCTCAACAAATCCAACTAAGTTGAGGGATGCATGATTTTTTAGTTTTCTATTGCATATAACTAGCCAAAAGTGACCCTCATTAGCTTGCACTCACCCTAATATTAATAAATAAATCTATTGTGATATTAATAATATTATGTTAATATGATAGATATATTTAAAAAATAATTAATATAAGTAAATGTTTTGCTAATTATATTTGGGTTTTGTCATTAAATAAGAAATTATAAATATTTTTTTTATTAATAATGAGATTCCTAATTAATAAAAATGGTAGATATAATTATTTGATTTGTGACCTTTTCTTGGATGACAAGTAGCATTGAGATCTTTGGTGCACATTTCTTTTCGGCAGGTTATTATCTATTTTCAGGGGTTGTTTTTTGGTGGTGGTTGCTTCTTTTTGGTAGGTTTTTTCTCTTTTTTCGGGGTTTTTTTTCGCTGGTGGATGTTTGTTGGATCCCACAACACAACTAGACTATCCCATCTTTCCTAATGGAGGGAAGGTTCCCAAGTATAGGACACTTGGGAAAGCCGTGTCGTATCCCTCTTGTCGAGACACAGAAAGGTGATGCATGGGAATTTTTACCAACCCCTATGCAAAAGAAGGATCGTTCTCACTCCATTGGTTTGGATTCCGAAGGTTTCGTGAACAAGACTAAGGGAATTGGGTCTCATGGGGGGGTTTCCAAACTTGTTTTGGGTGTGGATGCTATAAACATAAGGCGTTTGAAATTGTTGAAGGCACAGGAAGAGACCGCTTCTTTGGAATTGGTCGTTAATCTTGACAGGGTGGAACCGCTCTCTCATAGAGGGGTTGTTGGTAAAATAGAGGGCACACAATTCTCTCAGATGGATTTAGTAGAGTGGGTCAATAAAAAATGGACCCCTTTATTTGGATTATCTCCATGCACCAGCTTGTTCACGAGGGGCAGCTTGTTGATGAGGGGCTGGGTCGCCTTCATCTTCCCAAGTGAAGAGCTTATCCCTGAAATTTTAAATCAGACCTGGTTGATTAAAGATGGTTCTTTTAATCTGAAAAGATGGAATATTAATTTTAACCCTAATAATGAGCACTTGAAACTTCGCCACTTATGGGTTCTCTTGCCAAGTTTCCCTTTCGAGATGTGGACGCCGAATGTTTTTGAAGGACTTGAAATTTTTCTTGGCGTTTTATTAGTCTGGAGAAGAACCACATTTTTGGTATTAATAAGAAGGTGGTATCGATGTTGGTGGAACTAAATGTTGAAAAGGGTTTACCAGCCACAGTGGACTTGTTTGGGGTTTGAGGGTCTTTAAACAGAGGTTAGATTACAAAAATGTTCCCTTCCGGTGTTTTCATTGCCAAGGTACGGGTCATGTCAAAGCTCAGTGCCCCTTTTTACATAAAAGGAAGACAAAAGACATGAGGGAATCTTCGCTTAACTTTGAAGGGAACTCCAGTCTCGCTAAAGATGTCTCTTTAGAACCAGATTCGTGTTAAGAATTTGGGAGGGTTCAAACCCATAGAAATGGAAAAGAAAAACTCATCTATTAATCCACATAGCACAAAAATAAAAAAAATTCAAAGCTCTGAGCAGTAGGTTTGGTCCGTGGTAAGAATATCTGAAGAAAGGCTAAGGTTTCAATGATAATCATAGGCTTGAAATCAAAGGAATGCACCCGCAGCATGTAATGGCACCCGTGGATGTCATAGATTGAAAGAGATAAGGATCTACAATCATAATCCTCCTTTGCAAAAATATTTGGCGGTCGTTTAGGTGCGAGCTAGATGTTAGCCAGCAGGAAAGTCAAAGATTGATCGACAGTTGATGGCGTAGATCGAGGGCCAGGAGGTTGTTCGCATATTGGACATGCACAAAAAGGGCTACCATTCATATTTGCGAACTTTTTCTAACCCCCAGCTCTTTCCAATGACATAGATCTGGAAGGACAAAGATCCACGGTTGAAATTTAGTTCGCAGATCTTACTTGCATGTAGGGTCTATAGGTCAAAAATTTGTGAACATGGTGTGGTCTGCTCCATTCGATAGTCCAAATGCAAATAAGGTTGAAATCTATGGTGCTAGTTTGATCATGGGAATGGGGAGCTAGAAGGCATATCCACTGGAAGTGGATGATTTTCAATGATACGGGAGCCACCTCAGCGCCGTCATGTGTTTTTCCACCTAACCTGAAAGCCTGTTTCAGCATGTTTTGCATCATCTCTGACCTCAGGCATCATTCCTACTCATTCGGGAGATCTGTTCAGACAATCATGGCGAGGATGGTCGTGCGTGGAGGCCATTGTTATCAGGGTCATTATAGGCGGGGATCCCTGCGATTCCTATTCAAAATCAATGCATGAGAAAGGTAGTGAGTCCGACAGCTCAGGTATCTTTCAGTTAGGATCCGGTCATGGAGAAGGGTCAGGGATTCAAAGTGGTTTCTATGCCTGAGAAGGCGTGGTCTGAGGTGGAGGAGAAACACGTTCCTTCATCCTTTGTAGTCTTTGACCGTGTAGAGGCTAGCACCGCCAACGATGATGAGGATCCCAAGAAGAGACAGGTGTGCAGGAAGGTTCGACATCAAAAGAAGAAGAAGGAGACCTGAAAAGATGAACAGGACACCCACCAAGACGTGGATATTCTTAAAGACTTCATCCTCCCCAGCGAGGAAGTGACAACTCCTCTTCCAACAGAAGAAAAATGGGTGCAATATTTTTTGAAGATAGAAAATTTCTTCGACCAGCATGGCCATGTGAAGGCTCATTAGTGAGGTGGTGACCTATTCATGTTGTTCCTATTTCCCATTGTATCAGTCTGTTTTGGACTCGACATGTATGTAATATTTCTCTATTTTTGAATCCAATTGGGGCTGTTATAGTCCGAAAATCCTGCAAATGACACCTACAGAATTAGTTATAGCCAGTCTGTTAGTAGTCTTTGTCATTTTGTAATTTGTTTTCAAAGGTGGCAGACTGGGCCATGTAGGTGTTAACATAGCTGTAGTTGTTTTTTGTTAGATGATTCGAGCCTAAAGGGCATATAGATACATATGTAATAGAGATAGAATAGGTTGGAAAATCAATGGGTTGAGGCCTGGGATAACTAAGCTCTATTTTTAAAGCATAATACTTAATAGAATTGCAATGTTTGAAGCTGGTGTTTAACAGAGATTCATGTGGCATTTAGCTTACAGTCTGTTTTCCTTCTTCTTCTCATGTGAATGTGCTTCCTATTATTTACTTCCATTGCATTTTCTTTTTATATCTGGAATTAGTGTATAATAGTGTAGAATTCTTGGTTACAAGCTTTGGCTATTGTTTCAGGTATCCACCCAATATTTCCTCTAAAGTTGACATTGAATTCACCCCTATTTGATGCTCATGTAAATGGATTGTTCGTTTCTTCTTCTTTTATCACCAGACAACAACATTTTGACTAGAATTAGGTGGCTATCTTTCCTCTGTTTTGATATCCCATGCAACAACACTGTTATTTGATTTATGTATTATGTTTTAACCCCATTTCCCAATGGTTTTTCTCATGATTATCCTACCAAACCTTAAACAATTGTCCTATCAGAAAATCTGACCTTCTGAATATGTTTTGATTGAATAACTTGAGTAAAAAGGTTGTGTGTTTCCTATTGATTATTTTCAGTCTTCTGTCAATGTTGAGAGATCCCTCTATGGTTGTATAGGTCAGAATGCAACCTAAAGTGGTTTTGTGGTTAACCCATCTTGTCCTTCTCCCACAACCTTGAAGGTCAATTTGGGTGTTAACATAGTGGCGCCATTGTCGGGGAACGAGAGTCATATTGTTCCTAGGAAGAACGAAAAAGGTTTCAGAGCTAATTGTTGATGGTGAACAACAGTCAGACATTGTGAATGTTGTGTACCATTCACCTGGCGACTCCACTCATCAAGATTCCAGTATGAAGGTGACTCCACTGGGAGGATTGGTGACCCCATGTCAAATTTAATATGCTGAATGTTTTATGGAAACTCCATATTGAAGGGACGCAACATTCTACTCTTTCGTAGGCTGCTCCACTCATGATTCAAGCAGATTTGCAGGCTCCACTGGAGAACAAGCCCAGATAACAGAAACATGGAAAAAGTGAGATTCACGTATCAAAGTATTAATTTTTGCAAAGAGATTTCAATTTTCTGCATGGATTTCCTTTTATCCCTATGTGTATGTATCAAGGAATTTTTTTTTCATTCGAGGGTCCTAAGTCATAAGAGAGTTTCCTTTGTATATCCCTCATTGGATGTTGCAGATGTAAATTTTTCTTTCACTCATACAGCTGATCATGTTCCTTCTTTTAAACCGTGTGAGGTCCCTAATAAACCATGCGAACCCCATGAGCTTGACGCCGATAGCATTCCTCCTATACATACCCCTTTTCATTCTATATTTTAGTAGATATATAGCCCTTTGAAGCTACCCCCTATTATTCATGAATATCCTCCCAAATACCATAGATACCTCCCTGTTTTTGATGGAGAGGATGGCAGTATCACAGCTGAAAGACATCTTCAGAGTTTTGAACATTTTCTGGACCTTTTTGAGATAGAGCATGATGATGTTTGTACAAGGGTTATTGCCCAATCCTTCCAAGGAGATGTGAAGAAATGGTTCAAGCACTTGCAACCCGAATCCATTCATACATGGGAGGAGTTTTATGATTTTTTTGGGGGATTTTGGGGTAGAATAAGATCATGGGACCAAGTCCTTTCAGAATTTTATTCCATGAAAAGGAAAGAAGGTGAAGCCCTGTCTAGTTTTAACAGGAGGTTTGCAAGTTTTTATTATAACATGCCAAGGGAAATTAAGCCTCTAGAAAATGTTGTTAAATTACATTATGCATCTGTCCTTCCTTCTAAATTGTCTTTTCTTCTGTTGGAGAGGAAGTCTTCCACATTGCAGCAAATGTTCGTTGATGCATTGGAGGTTGAAGATAATCTCAGGATGTCTGGAAAAATTTCGGAGCAAGGTATTGAGGGTGGAATGGAAAGGAGACCAAAGATGGAAGAAAGATATGAACCAGAAGAGTCTGTTCTACATTCCCATCATTCTCATGATGAATTGTGAAATGGTCAGCCCATCCATGTACAAGGAGAGGAGAGCACTGAATTGTTTAATGTGGATTGCAATCTGCAGGTTGAAGTTCCTGTTGGGGAAAGTTTTAAGCAAGATTTCAATCCTCCTATATATGATGAATATGAAGATGAACACTAGGATGAGGTCCCTAAACAACCAGCAGATGATTCTATAGATTTTGAGATAGTTAGTGAAGAAAGCCTAAGAGCCTTGCATGAGGAATCATACCCTCACCAAAGGGATAGAAAAGAAGCTAATTGTCCATGTGTTCATGAAAGTTTCCTACAGGAAGAGGTTTTTCCCTTGGCAGAAAGGGAAGTAGATTGTCATATCCGTGAAGAGTTTCTTGAATTTGACACATACTTTCAGCACACTGACCAGATAATAAGTATGCTGGAGGAGGACAAGGATAGTCAGTCTAGAGTTTCTTCATATCATTCAGGCCTAGAATCCTTGTTTCAAGGAGAAGTTCTTCTTCTAGATCCATTTGAAAGTAGGGATGGATTTTCTTTTGAAGCACCCGAGCAGAATCAGATTTTTAACCCAGGGATTCTAGATAGCCTAGGAGGAGATGTTATGGATGTCTCAGGTGTTGAAACAACCTCTCATGTTACAAAGCTACAGTCACATCAAAAGGAGGTACATGGAGCCGATAGTTTCAGTCCTATTAGGTTGTATAGGGGTTTTAGCATACATGATTTTTGGTTTTTACTCAAAGCCTGCCACGAGCATCCAATCCCTATACCTAATGTGAATGACAAAGAAGATGATCATGCTACTTGTAGTCCTTTTGAAGCAAAATTTTCTAGCCAGCAAGAAAATTTATAGTTTGATAGGGTGCCAGTAAAGTTACAGCTGGGGCATCCTTACCTTGTCAAAGGAATGGAAGAGAAATTTGAAAGATACCATGTTTTATTTGAACCAATATTTGAGTACATGGAAATATTCTTTAGTTGGGTTAAGAGGTTTTGTTTTTTCCAGAAAGATCACACCTATCATCAATACTTTTGCCATTATATTCTTATCCTCTGATTTTAGTTAACCATGATGTGTAGGGTTACCTGTTGGACTAGTTAATGGATTGGTTGCATTGGAATTTTCATATCACTTGATATGACACACGTTTCAGTAGCATAGGTAGAGTAGTCTGTGCATAAATAAGCTTGATAGGGTGAGCACCTTTTCAGCATTTCCAGCTGTAGTAGTATGTTTCAGTTTTCAGTTTGTTTTTCAGTTTTCAATAAAAGAGTTACAGGTTGTGGATTTTGTGAGAGGAGCAGCCCAATGGATAAGGCACTGGGTCTGCAGGGTTGGTTTCTACCTCACATGGAGGATAACATCCCCAATAGGAGCCAGTTATTAGTACCAGATTCGTGCTAAGCATTTGGGAGGGTTCAGACCCATAGAAATGGCAAAGGAAAACTCAGCTATTAATCTACGTAGCCCAAAAATAAAAAAATTCAAAGCTCTGAGCAGTAGGTTTGGTCCATGGTAAGAATATCTTAAGAAAGGCTAAGGTTTCAATGATAATCATAGGCTTGAAAGCAAAGGAATGCACCTGCAACGTGTAATGGCACCGATGGATGACATAGATTGAAAGCAATAAGGATCTACGGTCATAAGCCTCCTTCGCAAAAAGAGTTGGTAGTCATTTAGGCACGGGCTAGATGTTAGCCAGTGGGAAATTCAAAGATTGATCGACAGTTGATGGTGTAAATCGACAGCTAGGAGGTTGTCAGCATATTGGACATGCACGAAAAGGTCTATCATTCATATTTGTGAACTTTTGCTAACCCCCCACACTTTCCAACGATGTAGATCTGGCAAGACGGAGATCCATGGCTGGAATTTAGTTCGCAGATCTTACTTGCACGTAGGGTCTACAGGTAAAAAATTTGTGAACATGTTGTGGTCCATGCCATTCGACGGTCTAGATGCAAATAAGGTTGAAATCTGTGGTGTTGGTTTGATCATGGGAATGGGGAGTTGGAACGCATCTCCACTAGAAGCGAATGATTGTAGATGAGACGGGAGCCACCTCAGTGCCATTGTGTGTTTTTCCACCTAACCTGAAAATCTGTTTCAGCATGTTTTGCGTCAGGTCTAACCTCAAGCATCATTCCTACTCGTTCGGTATATCCAGTCAGACAATCATGGCGAGGTTGGTCACACATGGTTTCCATCATTATCAGGGTCATTATAGGTGGGGGTCCCTGCGATTGCTGTTCAAAATCAGTGCATGGGAAAAATGGTGAGTCCGAAAGCTCAGGTATCTTTAAGTTAAGCTTCGTTCATGGAGAAGGGTCAGGGATTCGAAGTGGTTTTTATGCCCGAGCAGGCATGGTCTGAGGTGGAGGAGGAACACGTTCCTTCATCCCCTGTAGTCTTCAACCACGTAGAGGATAGCACCACTAGCGACGATGAGCATCCCAAGGAGAGACAAGTGTGCAGGAAGGTTCGACGTTGAAAGAAGAAGAAGGAGACCCAAAAAGATGATTGGGACACCCACCAAGATGTGGAGGTTCTCAAAGACTTCATCCTCCCCAGTGAGGAAGTGGAAACTCCTCCTCCAACAGAAGAAACACAGGTGGAAGATTCCTTGAAGATAGAAAATTTATTCAACAAGCATGGCCAAGTGAAGGCTCAGGAGTGAGGTGGAAACCTGTTCATGTTGTTCCTGTTTCCCATCGTATCAGTCTATTTTGGACTCGGCATGTATGTAATATTTCTCTATTTTAGAAGCCAATTGGGGCTGTTATAGTCCGAAAATCCTATAAATGACACCTGTAGAATTAGTTATAGCCTGTCTATTAGCAGTCTTTTTCATTTTGTAATTTGTTTTCAAAGGTGGCGGACTAGGCGATGCAGGTGTCAACATAGTTGTAGTTGTTTTATGTTAGATTATTCGGGCCTAAAGGGCCTAGAAATACATATGTAATAGAGATAGAATAGGTTGGAAAATCAATGGGTTGAGGCCTTGGATAACTAAGCTCTTTTTTTTAAGCATAATCCTTAATAGAATTGTAGTGTTTGAAGCTGGTATTTAACAAAGATTCATGTGTCATTTAGCTTACAGTTTGTTTTCCTTCTTCTTCTCATGTGAATGTGATTCCTGTTATTTACTTTCATTATGTTTTCTTTTCATATTTGGAATTAGTGTATAATAGTGCAGAATTCTTGGTTACAAGCTCTGGATATTGTTTCAGGTATTCACCCAATATTTCCTCTAAAGTTGACATCAAATTCATCCCTGTTTGATGCTCATGTCAATGGACTGTTCGTTTCTTCTTCTTTTATCACCAGACAACAACATTTTGTCTGGAAGCAGGTGGTTATCTTACCTATGTTTACATATCTTATGTAGCAGCACTATTGTTTGATTTATGTATTATGTTTTGACCCCATTTCCCATGGTTTTTCTCACGATTATCCTACCAAACCTTAAACAATTGTCTTATAAGAAAATTTGACCTTCTGAATATGATCTGATTGAATAACTAGAGTAAGAAGGTTGTGTGTTTCCTATCGATTATTTTCAGTCTTCTGTCAATGTTGAGAGATCGCTCTCTGGTTGTATAGGTCAAAATTCAACCTAAAGTGGTTTTGCGGTTACCCTAGCTTGTCCTTCTCCCACAACCTTGAGGGTCAATTTGGGTGTTAACACCAGGTATGCAATTGGATGAACCCTCTGTTACCTATGAAGGGGTCTCAAAAGCTGAGCTAGATTTCTATTTATGAATGGAAAAAATGTTGGATCAGAGATTAAACAAGTATAAGCCATTGGCAAGGTGTCTTATTGAGGACCTAAACTGGGTTGACGTAAGCTCGGATGTGGAAATTTCGAGAGTTCCATCTTCTGTCAACATGTTGGACTCCGTTCTGATTTTGAACTCGGTCGGCAGTCCTGTTCCAAATGAATATTCTTTCATTTTGAATGGAACTGGGACTTTGGGAAACAGCTCCCCTGGTAGGGATCCTATTACAAAATTGGATAGAATTCTTCCCGTTCTAGCCACTACCCTAATTGTGGAATTTACTAGCCCAAAGACCTTCTCAGAATATTTATCATCCATGTCTGGTATTGATGGCTCACCCTTAGAGATCTATGTCGTTGATCCCAAACCCTTTGATGATGTGGTTATTCCCTCAATTAGATGTATGAATGTCACGATCAAGAGAAAGAAAAAAGAAAAGGAGAAGGGTGTTGGTGATACTTTTATCCCTTTATCAAAATGTTTGGATAATGACGTTCTTGTAACAAGTTTTGTTTTACCCTCTTCCCCTGGGACCCTTAGAGCAGTCGTGTTCCCCTCAATTTTTGACTCAATGTCAATACTTTCTTTCCACATTCGGGGTATTGGTGGCCCATTACTAAGGCTAGGACCCTAATCAATTTCTTAAAAACTAGTAGCCTTGACCTTTTTTTTATTCAAGAAACAATGTGCTTGGAAAGTCAAGCAATTTATTTCTTCTCAAAACATTGGCTTGGTTGGATTTTTAACGCCATTTACTCTTGCAGAATGTCGGGTGGTCTTCTTTCAGGATAGAACCTTGTAACTTTGTCTTTCAATACTTTCTAAACTATGGGGTGTTTGCTAATGAAAGGAAGGTTTCTTGCTATTGATTTTAATTTTTCTATTCTTAACATGTATGCTCCTTACAAAGATAGAGAGCCTTATTGGTCTGCTCTAGATGCGTCAAGACTACTAAAAACTCAAAATTTGATTATTGTAGGAGACCTCAATCCAACTTTGTTAGCGACAGAATTTTGGAGTCCATCGGGTATGGTGGATGATTTGGCTTAGTTTTTCAAAAATCTCTTTTAGGAATCTTAGTTGGTTGATGTTTTTCCAAGGAAGTTGGAATCTACCTCGAGTAATAAGCACTCTAGAAGATGTTGTGTTAGTAAACGGTTAGATCGCTTCCTTATCGCGGAGTCTGTGGCATCCAGATTCTTCATGTACAGGACCTGGATATAACATTCAAATTTATCGGATCATCAAGCTATAATACTCCAATTTGATGATTTACTTCCTTGGTTGAGCAGGCCCTTCAGGTTTAATGGCAGCTGGTTGGAAAATAAGGATTATTGTGATATGTTCAGCCTTTATTGGAGACAGGTGGAAACTCCGTTGTCTCTTAATCCTGTGTACTGTTTGATACTTAAACTTAAGGGGTTAAAAGAGGAAACGAAAGCTTCAGAAAAGTTAAAAAAAACACAGGATCAGTCGGATCTCAGCTCCATTAAAATTAAAATTAAACTCCTACATAAGCTCCACTCAGATGGTATTTTCTCTGACGAAGATCATTTTGAATTGCAAAACCTTCAGAATAGGCTGGATGAAATTCTAAAATTGGAGGAAAGTTCGTGCAGGCTCAAAAGCCGAGCCTTGTGGGTTGGGTTAGGGGAAAAAAACAATAGTTTTTTCTACAGTTATGCTTCACACAGGAGGAATGTGAATTCAATTTGGACCATAAATGACTTACAAGGTAAGGAAGTTAGTGAACAAAATTTAATTGAAGAGATTTCTTTCTGTCACTTCAAAAACCATTATGCTGATCCAAAAGCTACAATTTTAGAAGCTTAGTTACATGTTCTGAAACTCTTTTCATCCTTCTTTATTGTTGAAGAGGGGGAATAGGTTGGAAAACTTGTAACCTTGGAAGAAATTGAGAAAGTTTTAAAAGATTTTAAAAAGGACAAGAGTCCCGAACCAGACGGATCGTCGATTGAACTCTTCATTGAGTTTTGGGACTTCATGGGAGTAGAGTTACTGAAGCTAGTTAAATTTACTAGAGTAGAAGGCTGGAAAGCTAGTGGGTTGAATTCGACATTTTTGACTCTCATTCCCAAAAAGAACAAGCCTGAATCTTTCGATGATTTTAGACCTATTGCACTTTGTAACCTGATTTATAAACTGGTGTCAAAGATCATTGCAAATAGGATCAAACCTTTTCTTTCTAGGAGGATGTCTATTGAGCAGTTTGGTTTTCTTGAAGATAGAAAAATTTTAGATGCAGTGGGAATTACTCAGGAAGCTTTACATACGGTCAAAACAAAAAATTTAAATCCCCTAATCTTAAAAATTGATCTTGTAAAATATTATGATCAAGTAAATTGGGATTTTTTGAAGTTGGTCCTATTGCAGATAGGTTTGTCAAGCACTGTTGTCAACTAGATTATGGACTGCATGACGAATGCAATTTTTTCTATGCTCATCAATGGAAGCTCGACAAATTTTTTCATTTAAGCTTCAGAGGGTTGTCCTCTTTCACCGTTGCTTTTCTTGTTGGTTATTGAGGGTATCATCCTTTTGATTAGAAATGAGAGTTCAAAAAAGATTGCTAAAGGAATTAAATTCTCAAAGATATTATCTATCACCCACTTACTCTTTGTGGATGATGTTATCATGTTTGGGTCTGATTCTGTGGATGAATGGAGGATATATTCAATTATTTTGAGCATCTTTTGTAAGGAAACTGGTATGCAAGTCAGTCAAAGAAAGTCTGTGTTCATCAACACTTTGGAGGATAATCCAGTTTTGAATGAATTTTTAAATTGCATGCCTATAATTTCTCCCCTTTGGATGTGGGAATTAAGTATTTGGGTTTTCATATTAAATCTAGTAGCTATGGTGTTCAGGACTGGAGCTGGCTTGTTGGAAGATTCAAGAAAAGGATAAATATTTGGTGTATGAAATTTATGAGTTTGGGTGGGCGTCTTATCTTACTCAAGGCTGCGTTGAGTAGTTTGTTGGTTTAAATGCCCTTACTTGCTCATATCCCACATTCTTTCCTTCACAAATTAAGGAGTCTAATGTTTACCTTCTTATGGTCTAGTAATTGTGATGGAGGTCGATATCACCTAGCTAGCTAGGAGATGTTATCTTTACCAAAGAAGTATGGAGAGTGGAATATTAAAAATCCATTCTGGTTCAATACGACACTATCTTTAAAGAGCCTTTGGCGAGGTTTGATGGGAAATAATTTGTGGCCAAAGTTCTTACATTCCAAATATATCAAAATGCATTTGAATTGTTGGTTGAGGAATCCTCCAGTTACTGCTAGAAATGCTTCTTTCATATGGAAGAGATTTATAAAAATATACCCATGGATTGGATCATCGTTGGCTTGGAATGTGGGACGGAGCAGTGAGGTTTGTGTTGGCGTGGACCCTATATTGGTGTAAATTCTGATTGTTTGATCTTTCTCAAGACCTATGAAACTATTTTACGAGTTATGGTCTCTTCAGACTCAACCAATTCAAGCAAGCGCGAAGTCTTATTCCTGAGTCTTCTTATTGGATTACTCCATCGGATCTGGGACTTGCAGGTAGATGGAAGGATGAATGGTTGCAGTATACTCATAACCTTAACCTTGATGGCATTCGACTCTCTTGGGACCTCGATATTTTGTCTTGGGTTAAAAATTCTAAGGATGGGCATGTTACTGCCAACTCTACATATTAGAATATGGTGGAAATCTTGGTGGAAGTGCCTCAGAAATGGTGGTTTACTAATCTATGGAAATGGAAGATCCCACTTAAGATTTAATGTTTCCTTTGGTTATCTTTGAACAACAAGATATTAACCTGGGAGAACTTAATTCATCGAGGAAAATTTTGTCCGAACATGTGCTACCTGTGCAGGAATGATGGGGAAACTATCACCCACCTCTTTTTTCACTGTGACTTCTCCTCAAGCTTATGGGAATTGGTTTGCAAATATCTCAAGATTGATGATGATTGGTCGAACATGGATCTTGAGTCTTCCTATCAGGTTTGGGTTAGAAGGCATTCAAACTTAAAATCTGTTCCAGGGTTGGTGGCATGGTCTATTTGGAATGCCCGTAATTTTTGTATATTTCAAAACATCTCTCCTACAGTAAAGCAGGCTTCGTTTTCCTTCTGGAATTTGTTTTATTTGTACACAAAAGGTGATATTGTTTCCAAAAATTCAAACAAACAACTCATTCTTCTAGGTGATATCAATCAAGTGTTTGGTTTCTTTGATGGAGCCTCAACAAACTCTAATTGTGGGGATGGATTTTATATTAACTGTGGAAAATATCTCACCCTTAAATTACATCTTGTTTGTGGTTCGGGCACTAACACTAAAGTTGAGCTTCTTGGTCTTAGGGGCATCCTAAAGGTGGCATGGATTTGTGGATTGGATTCATTCAAAAAATTTGGCAACTCGCTGGTAATTGTAAATTGGGCCTACAACAAAGCTCATATTAAAAATGTCCAACTCTTTCACTGGTGCAAAAGAGTAAAGTGGTTGATGGCCAAATTCTCAAGTCTTACTATTGATCATTTATTTAGGGAAAACAATGATATTACAGATGCAATTTCAAAAGAAGCATTTGATCGAGATCCTGGAGACCTATTCTGGGAAGAATGGGTGGATGATCAGCTTCTTCAATATGTCTCTTGGCCTTACTTTTTTTCTAAAGGATGACAGTTTTCGTCATTTTGTAGTGTGGACTGATCAGTAGTCTACAGGTTTTGGAGGAAGGATAAGCATTCCGGTTTTTTTTGTAATATGCCCTTGACTGTCTAGTGATGAACATATATGTTTTTTGAGTCACTTGTTAGAGAGACCAGGACCTCTCTCGGTTAATGTTATGTACTTTTTTATTTCTCTGAAATAACAAAAGTATGATTTGTTTTCTCTGAAATACTTATTTTCACCATATAATAATTTAATAATAATAATAATAACCCTATATTTACATAACCTTGCTATATGTGTTATGTTTTTGCTCTTTTTTTTGCAGCAATTGTAATTTTGTGGTGATTTACAAGATATTCAATATTTATATGTATACATATAATTAATTTTAAGTTTAGTATTTTGCACTACAAAATTTCAATCCACCTAGAATTGGTTCTGGTGGTTTGCACCATACACCATGGAATGGTTTTGGGCGTTTACATGATACACCATGGAATTCCAAGTATGAATTTAACACTAAAACAAATATTTTTTATAAATACCATTCTTACACCAAAAATATTAGCATCACTATCATTTCCCCACATTATTGTTAGCTTTTCATCATTCAATTCAATAGATCTAGGATCTTAACTGAAAGAACAACATGTATAGCATAACAAGCATAAGAGACAAGAGACAAGAGACACAAAACATTTCATGGGGGAAAACCAAGAAGGTGAGAAACCCTGCAACTTCCTCAGAGATAGAATGAGCATCAATACAAGGATCACAATGATCAAACCCAAGAGATAGATATCTTCAGCAGCATACTCCTCTTCCACTTTTTCACATTCCTTCTCTCTATCACTAATGCAAAGTGAGTGAATAAGAGAATGTGTAAAATGAGAGAGACACACTCTCTATTTATACACTACTTCACTTGTCTTTTAACTCTAACTAGGTCGGCCCCAACTTAACCACTTAACATAATCTTGACTGGGCCGACCCCACTAGGGTGGTCTAATAACCCTTTAACCCACATGACTAATACAGGGCCGACCCCATCAAGGTGGTCTAATAAACCATCAAGTATAAGTTACGACACTTACAATATAACTTGCAACACTTGCAAGTACAACTAACGACACTTCCAATCGGAGGAATAATACATCTCTGTTGGGGATACAATAAACTACAAATACAATATATACAATATACAAGTGAATATCTTCCGAAGTTACAAATACATCAACACTCCCTCTTAACTATGAAGGTAGTCTCTTGACATAGTTCATTAATACATATAGGCACAAGTCTTCAATTCTGGAGCTGGATCATCGTCACTGGATCATGGAGCATCATCTTCACTGTTGCTATACGCATCATCTCGATCACTGGTTCCATCTCTCAATTCTTCTCATCATAGGAATTTCTACAGAGCAAGCCCTTTTTCATGATGGTTGTAGGCCTAGCCTCCTGTAGGTCTTCATCATCTCTACGACCTAGCCATGCTATGGAATCCTCAGGACTAATTACGTGCATCAACAAAACCTCGAAAGAATATCCCAGGATCCTTTATGTGCCTAAGCACGACTGGAAAGATCTCCCAGGGATCTATTACATGTGACCATCACAAAACCTTAAAAGAGTGTCTTTCCTAGCAAGATCTCTAAAGAGAATCCGAGGCCTTTTACGTGACTAGCACTACCTGTTCGGATCTCCAGGACGTATTGCATTTGACCCCCACCACAAAACCTTAAAAGAGTGTCTTGCCTAGCAATATCTCTAAAGAGCATTTAAGGCCTTTTACATGACTAGCATAACCTGTCTAGATCTCCAGGACGTATTACATGTGGTATCCACAAAACCTTAAAAGAGTGTCTTTCCCAGCAAGATCTCTAAAGAGCATCCCATACCTTTAACGTGACTAGCACAACCTATCCGAATCTCCATGACGTATTACATGTGGTCTAGCAAAACCTTAAAAGAGTTTCTTGCCCAGCAAGATCTCTAAAGAGCATATGAGGCCTTTTACGTGACTAGCACAACCTGTTCATATCTCTAGGATGTATTACATGCTACCCTTGCGCAAACTGTCCACGGCCACAGAGTACCATCCTGATACTCAGGAACAACCTGATCATCCTCATACAAAGCATCATACTAATTCTCATGATCATACTGTTCTTCATCCTGATGCACATCATCATCACATGATCATCCTAATCATCGTCACAACATCGTCCAGATGCATATCATCATCGCATGATCATCCTGATCATCGTCATAGCATCGTCCTAATGCATATCATCATCGCATGATCATCCTGATCATCGTCATAGCATCATCCTATTCAAATCATCTCATCGTCCACGGAGCATATCCCATCAGCACATCATACAACACTTACACCACCGACATGGGAGAACACATCTACCACCATTCGGGGAAGGCTCCAGCCCTTACTTTTTCACCATGGGAGAACACATCTACCACCATGTGAAAAATGGGTTAGCAATCACATCACGACCATGGGAGAACACATCTACAATCTTGTTGGAAAATCCCATGTGCATCTGCGTCTTCTAGACTCATCACTTCCCCTTGGAATGAACCTCGATCTGAAGTACACCAAGCCTTTCTATGAAGTACTCAAACTTCACTCTGGCTAGTGGTTTGGTCAACACATCTGCAATCTACTCATTTGTTGTAACAGACTGGAGCTTAACTGCTCCTCTCTACACCATATCCCTGATATAGTGATATTTGATCTTGATGTGCTTCAACTTGTCATGGAATATCGGGTTCTCTGACAACTTCACACAACTCTAGTTGTCACAATAGATACAAGTAGCATCCAACTGGAGATCAAATAAATTAGAGAGTAGCTTCCTTAGCCATACTGCCTCTCAACTAGCCGACCAAGCTACAGCATACTTGTTAAGTTTAAACTAGTTTTACTAGCAAGATCACTGAAAGAAACACAATCACAAGATAGACAAAGATATTGCCCTGGGAAACCCTCATGGGGTAGAAAACCCAGCAAAGCTTTCCTCAATAAGATGATCAACCAAAATACAAGATGTGCTCCAAAACTTGACCTCCTTCTTGTCTACCTCCTATGCAGACTTCTCAAACACAAGTGCACCACTTTCTGAGCTGAGCAAGTGTATCAAATGAGGAGCTCTCCTCCTCTACTTATACTTATTCCCGACTGACCAAAATCCCTAATGAGGCAGACCTCTCCTAGTGAAGTCTAATAACCCCTAAATAATAAACTCAGGGCCGACCCCCACATGGTGGGTCTAATAACCCCAGTTACCACAATTCATCGGAGGAATAGACATCTCCGGATACATAATAGAATTACCTCGGAGAGATGAAACATCTCCGGAATAATAAAGTGCAAATATAATATTCTTAGAAGTTACAATATTCAACACTCCCCCTTAACGAGAAGGATATTATAACAACATCTGTAGGAGCAAGGAGTCATCGACTATATCATACATGATACATCTGTAAATCATCGAAAGCTTTCTTTAATACATCATCATCAGTAACTTAACCAGTTACTGGAACATCAACATCATTGTCATCGTCATCACACGATCATCAGCATCGTCATCACACGATCGTCAGCATTGTCATCACATGATCATCAGCATCGTCATCACACGATCATCAGTATCTTCATCACATGATCACCAGCATCACACGATCATCAGTATCGTCATCACACGATCATCAACATCGTCGTCACACGATCATCAGCATCGTCATCACACGATCACCAGCATCACACGATCATGAGTATCATCATCACACGATCATCAGCATCGTAGCAGCATACCCTGCAATATACATGATTCATTTAAGACACCATAACATGTCTAGGGATGATATAGTCCACTCGTCAACTTAGACAAAATCTAAGGACCACTTTCTCGGAGACATATGTCTACGGATCAATTCAGGGACCGAAGTCCGGGGATGATACAATCCCCTCTCGTCCACTAGGGACCACTTATCGGAGACATCTGTCTATGGGTCAATTCAGGGATAGAAGTATGGGGATGATACAATCCCCATCATGTACATTTTGAACTAGTGGTTCCGGGATGATGCAATCCCCATCACGTACATTTTGAACTAGTGGTTCTGGGATGATGCAATCCCCATCACGTACATTTTGAACTAGTGCTTCCGGGATGATGCAATCCCCATTAGTCCACTAAGGAATTCATTCACGGAGACCATACATCTACGGATCAATTCAAGGGACTGAAGTTTGGGGATGATACAATCCCCACCTGTCCACTAAGGACTTCATTCTTGGAGACCATATGTCTACGGATCAATTCAAGGGACCGAAGTCCGGGGATGATACAATCCCCACCTATCCACTATGGACTTCATTCTCGGAGACCATACGTCTACGGATCAAGTCAAGGGACCGAAGTCTGGGGATGATACAATCCCCACCCGTATCCTTATCAATACAGATATCGTTAGTACATCACTAGTACAAGCACATACAAGTATCCTCATCAATACATCAATAAAACATGTATCCTCATCAATACATAAAGAAATAAGTAATATAATTATTCTAAGTATAATAATCCTAAATCTAAGCATATATAAATATCTAGGTTTAATAAACAGGTATCCTCATCATCAACCTTGCTATCGATGAGGGCGATCTCATTATTAGTGACTGTATCACTCCCCCTTTCGAGAAGTGTCCCTTTGAACTATACCAAGATTGTCTCGGAAATATTCAAATTTCACCGGAGACAGAGGTTTGGTCAATATATCAGCAATTTTTTCTTCAATGCTCACATACTCGAGCTTAATAGCTCCTCTTTGCACCATATCTCATATGTAGAAATATCGGATCTCTATGTGTTTTGACTTATCATGGAACACTGGATTTTCTGTCATCTTGATATAGCTTTGATTGTCACACATGATCACGGTGGGATCCAATTCTAAGTCAAACACTCCAGATAATAGCTTCCGAAGCCACACTGCTTCACAACTGGCAGAGCAGGTAGCTATATATTATGCTTCAGCAGTACTGAGAGCCACACTAGATTGTTTCTTGTTGAACCATGAGATCATGGCAGATCCAAGACCATAGCATCCACCTGATGTACTTTTTCTGTCTGAGACACTTCTTGCCCAATCAGAATCTGAGTAACCATGTAATCTAAGTTCATGATTTCCAAGATAATATAGACCAAAATCTAATGTACCCTTTAGATACCTCATTACATGCTTTGCAACTATTAAGTGAACCTTTCTAGGTTCTACTAGATACTGACTCAGGGTATTTACAGCAAAGCATATATCTAGTCTAGTATTTGTTAAATACATCAATGACCCAATGATTTGTCTATATAGAGTTATATCCACTAATTCTGATGAGTCATTAACTAATAACTTCAAGTTGGAGTCCATGGGAGTGGCCATGGCTTTACACTCCAACATATCGAATCTTTTCAGAATCTCCACATCATACTTACCTTGATTTAGAAAGATTCCTTTTGGTTCTTACCATACTTCTAGACCTAAGAATTAGTGCATTAATCCAAGATCCTTCATCTCAAATTCTGAAGAAATCTCCTTCTTGCATTTGATAATTTGATTCTCATTTCCTATTAGAAATATATCATCTACATATAACAGTAATATAACAGGTTCATCATCCATGACTTTGAGGTAAAGATTTGGATCAGCTTTGCTTTTGGTAAAGCCCATGCTTGTTAAGAAACTGTCAATCCTTCCGTACCAAGCTCTGGGAGCTTGCTTTAATCCATACAAATCCTTTTTCAGTTTGCATACATGAGTTCTTCTATCTTTAACCTCAAATCCTTGTGGTTGTTCTATGTACACTTCTTCTTCAATTACACCATTTAGGAAGGCTATCTTAACATCCATCTGGTGTAATTTTCACTTCATCATAGATGCAAGTGCCATGATAGTTCTAATTGAAGTGTATCTAGCAACTGGTGCAAATGTTTCTTCATAGTCAATTCCCTCTTTCTGAGAGAATTCTCTGGTTACAAATATTCCCTTGTATTTTTCAATGCTACCATCTGCAACATGTTTTATCTTGAATATCCATTTGGAAGAAACCACACTTTTATCTTTTGGTTTGGAAACTATATCCCAAACATCATTTTTCATTATCGACTGATATTCTTCTGTCATTGCTTCTACCCACTCTTTCTTCTGAGCTGCGTCTTCATAGCTAGTAGGTTGTTGATCCACCAGATCACACATCAAGGCCACATAGTTGGATATTAGTTTTGGTTTCTTTCTTTCTCTAGTGGAGCCTTCAGGAGCTCCATATCTTTCAACTCCTTGAATAATGTCTCTAGCCCATGCTGGCCTTCTTTTCCTAGATAAGTTTGTAATAGGGGGTTCTTATGGTTCCAACATGTCATGATATTCTGGAGTATCATCTTCAGGGATGGGCACAACTTCTGTGACTCTAGGAAGTATCTCTTCTTCATAGACTTCTTCAAGTTAGCACTTCCTAGATTTCTTGAGAGCTTCTTCTTCATCAAATGTTACATCTCTACTTATTTCCATATGATGAAAACCTGGTATGTAAATTCTGAAAGCTTTGGATGATTCACAATATCCGACAAATATTCCCTTCTTACCAGAAGGATCCAACTTGGTTCTCTTTTATTTTGAAATGTGAATGTACACTAGACATCCAAATATTTTGAGATGACTTACCTCAGGCTTCTTTCCCGTGAACACTTCTTCTGGATTCTTGAATTCAAGAGCACTATGGGAAAGTCTATTTTGTACATAGACTGCTGTCCTAGCTGCTTCAGCCCATAGATACATGGGTAGATCTTGGTCATGTATCATAGTCTTTACAACTTCCATGATGGTTCTATTCTTTCTTTCAGCAACCCCATTTTGTCGGGGATTATAGGCAGTGGTTAGTTCCCTCTTGATTCCAGCTTCTTTATAAAAGTCTTCAAAGTCCTTTGAAGTATACTCTTCGCCATTATCTGTTCTGAGAATCTTGATTTTCTTTTCTGAGTGATTCTCTATTAGGGCTTTGAACTCCTTGAACTTTCCAAAGACTTCATTCTTTCCTTTTAGAAAGTATATCCAAGTCTTCCTTGAATAGTCATCAATAAATATCACATAGTATTCATATCCACTCAAAGATGTGGAGGGCATTGGTCCACATACATCAGAGTGTATTAACTCCAAGGTACTTTTAGTCTTTGTTTCACTCCTAGGAAATGGGTTCTTGATATTCTTCCCTTTTGCACATCCTTTGCATGTGCCATCATGATCAATCTTTAAGTCTGGCAAACCTATAACTATGTTTCTTACATAAGGTAGTGCCTTGTAGTTAATGTAAGCAAGTCTCCTATGCCATAGCTCATTTGGGCTAATGGCTTCATGTACAAGGGAAGCTTTTGGATGGCCCTTAAGCTTGTACAAACCTCCTTCTTCTTCACCAATGATAATTACATCCTTGATAGATTTTCCTTTGGACCACATTAATACTTGTTCATCAATGAATGCAACCCTATAGCCTTTCTTATCCAATGCTGAGATGGATAACAAGTTCTTCTTCAATCCTGGTACATACAATATTTCTTTCATTTTCATGGGGGTACCAGAATCAAGCTTGTAGCTTGCTTCACCAATTCGCTTGATGGGATATTGATAGTCATCTCCTAGAGATACCTTTTGTGGAGAGGTCTTTTCTTCAAGCCTTGAGAGAGTCTTTTTCTGACCTGTCATGTGCTTTGAAGCACCACTGTCAATAAGCCATGTATCTTCTCCAGGTGTTATAGATCCAGAGAGTGCGGAGAATAGAACATATTCTTCTGCATCTTCTTCTTCATTTCTCCTAGATCTTCTCCTGAAGAAGGTCCTTTCTTCTTCTTCTTCTTCTTCTTCTTCACTTCTAGGTCTTTTCTTGTGAGGCCTTTCTTCCTCTTCTACTTCTTCTTCACTATCATCTTCTACAAGATGTGCTTGATGTCTTTTGTAATAAGAACCCTTTTTCTTCTTTAGAGGACAATCTCTAGCAAGGTGTCCTATTTTGTGAAAAGAAAAACATTGGAATGAGGAGTAATCTCTTTTTTTATTAGTTCCTCTTTTCTTTTGAAATCTATGTGGAGAATGAGACTCCTTGTGACTATCCCTTTTCGAGTAGGATTGATTCCTTCTTCTCTTGGTGTGGGTGGCCAAGGCTTGGTCATCTTCTTTGAGCAAGGCTTCTCTGTTTGCAACCCTAGCCTCCTCTTGTACACAATCCTCCCAAACTACATCAAACTTCATACTTTCTTTTCTGGCACACATAGTTTGTAAAAACGACTCCCAAGGTCTAGTGAGATCATTTAGAGCAGTCATCACAAGTTCATCTTCATCAAGAGTATCACCAATGGAATCTAGTTGCTCCTTGATTTGGGAGACCCTTGAGAAGTAGTCTTGAATGGATTCTCCTTTGTGCATCTTGGTACTCTTCAACTGAGTTCTTAGGTTCATCTTCCTATTGATGTTCTTTCCTTCATATATTCTTCCTAGGGCATCATACATTTCCTTTGGAGTCTTCTTGGAAGCCACTTGGGGAATCAAGTGGTCTTTAATAGAATCAACTATGATTCTCTTTTCCCTAATCAAATCCTTCCTATGCTCCTCTTTGGCTTTATCTCCTTCAGGTTCTGCAAATTCATCCTTGATATAATGAGCAAGATCATTCTCTTCAAGAATGAGACCAATTCTATATTTCCATGCTCGAAAATTCTCTATACCTTCTAGTTTGTCTTCAAGCTTAGTGCTTGGAGCCATATTCTCTTGGGGGAGTCCAAGAGATAAGATATAGAGTAGTACTTACCTAGAAACTTTAACTTTTTACTTTTCCGGATCTGCAACAAAATTTCTGGTTTATCGCACTTTTGGTAAAACTAGGGTTTGACTTTCTCAAAGTTCTACCCAACTAAAAACCTCGATCCAAAGCTCAAAAGATAGATCTTTAGAAGAGATATTCATCCATTCAACCAGAAACCAAAAATACTAACTTTTGCAAAAACCCTAAATTTGGAAGAGAGAGAGGAATATAAATTCTCCTTGTGAAAGATTTTCTATTCAGACTAGCTCTGATGCCATGTTAAGTTTAAACTAGTTTGAATAGCAAGATCACTGAAAGAAACACAATCACAAGATAGACAAAGATATTACCCTAGGAAACCCTCATGGGGTAGAAAACCCAGCAAAGCTTTCCTCAATAAGATGATCAACCAAAATACAAGATGTGCTCCAAAACATGACCTCCTTCTTGTCTAGCTCCTATGCAGACTTCTCAAACACAAGTGCGCCACTTTCTAAGCTGAGCAAGTGTGTCAAATGAGGAGCTCTCCTCCTCTACTTATACTGATTCCAGACTGACCAAAATCCCTAATGAGGCTGACCTCTCCTAGTGAAGTCTAATAACCCCTAAATAATAAACTCAGGGCCGACCCCCACATGGTGGGTCTAATAACCCTGGTTACCACAATTCATCGGAGGAATAGACATATCCGGATACATAATAGAATTACCTCGGAGGGATGAAACATCTTCGGAATAATAAAGTACAAATATAATATTCTCAGAAGTTACAATATTCAACAATACTTTGCTTCAGCTCTACTCAGTGCTACACAGGATTGCTTCCTGCTAAACCAAGAGATCACACCTGATCCCATACTGAAGCAGCACCTCGAAGTGCTCTTCCTATCTACAACACTGCATGCCCAATCTGAATCAATATAAATCTCCAGGTTAAAATTTTGATTCACATCATACTTGAGCCCATAATAAACCGTACCCTTCAGGTACCTCAGAATATGCTTTACAGCAATCAGGTGAACATGTTTAGGATCTGTCAGGAACTAGCTCAAGGTGTTCACCGCAAAGCAAATATCTGGTCTCGTGATCGTCAGGTACATCAAGAACCCAATCATCTGACGATACATCGTGGCATCAACCAATTCTGATGAAGCATAACTCAATAGCTTTAGGTTCGATGCCATAGGTGTGGCCATGGCCTTGCAATCCATCATCTCGAACCGCTTCAAGACCTTTACTGCATACTTTCCTTGTCCAAGGAAGATTCCATCTGCACTCTACCACACCTCCATACCTATAAAGTAATGCATAACACCCAAGTCCTACATTTCAAACTCGGCAGCATGCTTCCTCTTCGTGTCGACAATCAATCTATCCTCACCTGTCACAAAAGGTCATCCACATACAACAGTAGTATCACAGGATTGCCTTCCTCAACCTTGTAGTAAAGGTTGGAATCTGCTTTACTCTTGGTAAAGCCCAAACTAGATAGAAATTTGTCTATCCTACCATACCAAGTCCTAGGAGCTTGCTTCAAGCCATATAAGGCTTTCTTCAACCTGTACACATATGACTTCCTGTCACATGTCTCAAAACCGAGTGGCTGCTCTACATACACTTCCTCTTCGACTACACCATTCAAGAAAGCTGTCTTGACATCCATCTAGTGTATCTTCCACTTCATTACTACAGCCAAAGCAAGTATTGTTCTGATGGAAGTGTATCTGGCTACAGAAGAAAAAGTCTCTTCATAATCTATTCCCTCTTTCTAGGAGAAGCCATGATCTACAAACTTCGCCTTGTATTTCTCTATGTTACCATGTGCAGCATGTTTGATCTTATAGATCCACTTGGAAGTCACAATAGACTTCCCTTCTGGTTTTTGGACCACATCCCAAACATCATTCATTATGATCGAATGGTATTCCTTGATCATGGCATTCTTCCATTACTGCATCCCAGATCCTAGGAACTTCAGATTCTTCAATATCTTCAATAGATAGTTTTCTTTGAACTTCGTTGCTGGAACAAATGTTGTAGTCCTTCTTTTGTAGGTGATAGTACATGGTCTTTCCTACAAGACAAGTTCAATTGCATGATTAGAAACATCTTATATATTTCAGAACAAATTCTTACTCATAAAGACATATGTCATACAGTCATGCAATTATCTTAGCCAATGCTTCAATACAACATTTATCCATATCCCGTAACTTTTATAGATGCCTTCCATCTCTACCAGAACATTGTTAAGAGAGTGCACAACTCCCAACATGTCAACAAAGAGGTTTCATTCTAGATAAGTAGCAATGGAATGTTGTATAGTACCATAGGCCACTTACCCATTACTCGCATATTAGTAGTATCTTGTTCATTAATGTAACTTTTATAATATGCATCTAGGAACATAAGTATGTACATGACTGGACAACTTCATTTAAGCAATCATATATATAATAAATGACAATTCAAATACTTATCTTTTTTTAGTTGTAGGGTGGACTCCCTCTCAATCTTTTCTTTCTTGCAGGAAGTATTGGAGTGTGCTCCCTCTTGATATCTGCTTCCTGGATTATCTGTCCTTGAACTTATATCCATCCTAGACCACTATGTATGCTTAAGTGTGCACTAGTGTTATCATTGTATCATCCCCAAGATCTCATACATAATCATACATGTATTAGTATAATCTTAGTACTATCAAAGCATTATGATTCTAAATATGTATGGTCATGATCATTTCATACACAGGTAATTTGTCACAAGCATTAGCATTCGAGGTTTCAGGGAGGACTTCTTTTACTTATGCATATTCTTATTTTGACCATAGAACTCTTCTAATTTGTCATATCATTAATCAAACTAAGAAGCATAATATGCATAGACCCATGATTATTCAAACCTATAACTTTATGGATAATCATTATCAATTATACAAAAGTATACTTATCTAAGATCCTAACACAAAGTAGGATTATAACTCGATATAGGACAACATACCTGGATTATCATGTTTGTCTAACATATCCAAAGAATGTCTTCTTTGTTCTCTTCAATGACTTGTACTAGTAACTTGCATATCTCATAAGTTAACCATTGTAGAACCAAATTATACATACCTCGTAAGTAGAGCTTCATGACAATGGATGAGTTTTTGTCTTCATGTCACCATGGTCATATGTTCTTGATCTAGAACTTGATTTGTACCTTTAATGTTAGCAGACAACATCATCCTTATACAACACCACAGTGCATCAACACAATCATAAGTGTCATAACCCTAATCTATCATTCACATGCATTCATACTTTTACTAAGGTGATAAGACAAGTCTAAAATTAATCAAGATTGGACTTACCTCAAATGAAGACAAACATATCATGAACTTAATCATGAACAAAGTTCAAAACATACCTGTATCTCTCCAAGTCATACCTGTCGGGATTGCTTGTAATCTTCTTATGTAAGACCTTAGCCTCATCTCCCTCTGAAACTGAAACTTCTTCACCTATGTAGGTGTCCAATTCATTCTCTTCCAGGATTAACGCAATCCATTTTGATTTGCTGAAACTAAATCTGGAGCTAGATTAGGGTTTTTCAGAGAAACCCTAAAAATTCAAACTTTGAATTTCAAACTTTTGATTGGATGAAAAGATGCACCTTGCTAAGATGATCAAGCTAGTATACTTCAATTTTGAAAACTGTAAAATTTGACCCTTCAAAATTGCCTTTGAAACTTCTGTATCTTCTCGATAGGATCTAAACTTCGTTTTTTCTGAGGAGCTTCCAGCCGTGGTCTGAGATTCCAAAAATCTCAACTTTTGAAGAAACCCTAATTTCCACTTTTCCGATCAAAATCTCGAGCTAGGGTTTGGTGGACCCTGGGGTTCTTCCCAACCAAAATATTTGATCTTGGTCTCTAAATTTCGATTTTATTGAGGAGAGAAATCCTATGCTGAGATCACTCCAAAATTCCACTTTCATCAAAAGCGCTAATTTCCTGCAGCAGTGATAAGCCAAAAAATGAGAATGCTTAGAATCCAATTCTATTTCACAGAAATACGTGCCTTATTGTTTCTAGTGAATCTATGAAATTATGAATCCACGAGGTCTAAAACTTCGGACTGTGGTATCCTGACCTGTCATCTTTCCAACCCCACAAGTCTTACCTCAAATGGATTCTCTGAGAGAGAGAGATATGCCAAATGTCGTAACATGACCTGTTTATGGGATAAAACAAGATAGCGAAGTTGTACGGAGCGCCACGTGTCACTGGTTCAACTTCGGTCTATGAAAAGCGGACCTATGAAACTAGAGTTCGTGCCCTTACTGCCACCTTTTACAGAATTTCATTTGGAGCTTCCTAGCATAAGTTGTGATCTTTTTTCGTAGGTCACCTATTCATGACTGAGATCTGGAAGAGGTAGAAACCGTAGATTGTATGGATCATAAAACAAAAAGTACAACGAATTAGATGCTGTGCTTCCGACACAAGGTACATGGGGATGTTATCTACGACCTGTAGAAGTTTCAGAATTTGAACCTTCGCCAAAATGGATTTATAGAGAAAGTGCCAAGATGACTGGCTTTTGCTATATCAAGCTCTAGCTTCCAATTTGTCGCAAATGCAACAAGTCTCATAAATGCCATACCATGCCTTCCTTCAGGCTAGCTCTGATACCATGTTAGTTTTTCATCATTTAATTCAATAGATCTAGAATCTTAACTGAAAGAACAACCTATACAGCATATCAAGCATAAGAGACAAGAGACAAAAAACATTTCACCGGGGAAAACCAAGAAGGTAAAAAACCCCGCAACTTCCTCAGAGATAGAATAACCATCAATGCAAGGATCACAATGATCAAACCCAAGAGATAGATATCTTCAGCACCATATTCCTCCTCCACTTGTGTGCACTCCTCCTCTCTCTCACTAATGTGAAGTGAGTGAATAAGAGAATGTGTAAAATGAGAGAGACAGAGACACACTCTCTATTTATACACTACTTCACTTGTCTTTTAACTCTAACTAGGTCGGCTCCAACTTAACCACTTAGCATAATGTTGACTGGGCTGACCCCACTAGGGTGGTCTAATAACCCTTTAACCCACATGACTCATATAGGGCCGACCCCATCAAGGTGGTGTAATAACCCATCAAGTACAAGTAACGACACTTACAATATAACTTGCGACACTTGCAAGTACAACTAACGACACTTCCAATCGGAGGAACAATAAATCTCCGTTGGGGATACAATAAAGTACAAATACATATATACAATATACAAGTGAATATATTTCGAAGTTACAAATACATCAACAATCATCTCCACTTTTACACTACTATTTAAAAATTGAGAATTTTCTAAATCCTTTACGAATAGTGATATTAATGTGAAGCTAAAATACCATTTTTATTATTTTCCTAGCATTCTTCCATAATATCGTACAAGAAATTCATTTGCAGCTGCAATGAAGATTGATTTGGTGAACTCGAAGGTATGGAATTTGAGATGGTCGCGTGATAAGGCGAAAACTGACTCTTTGTAGGAGGTCGCAAGTTGCAACCATTTCATTGACAAACTGGAGACGACTGCTATTCTTCCGGCAGGTGGCAGCTACGCAATTTTATATCATAATCTTTCGTGTCATGTCTTCTCGGTGTATCTAATCTCAAGGCATACACAAGACGTTCATTTAGTCTCACTTAATGATTAAGACGGCCCATAACTAATCTTTTCATATTTTCAGATTTTTTGGGTTAGATTTGAAATTACTTTAGATTAAACTTCATATAAATAAATAAAAAGACTCCGGTTTCGTTTTCGGTTCCTCTCGTCTTTTTCAATCTCTCTCTATCAATTAATTAAAATAAATTCGCACCATGTGAACGAAATCTATGACAAAATAAATTTGGATTCTTGGTAAGGTAAGGGGTAGCTATAACGTGAACCATTTTAAGTAAACACAAAATTAGTAATCAGAATATAATTTTATTAAGACTTGCAAAAGTAATAAATTTTTTTTTTTATATTTTCTTAATGAAGCGAAAAGTGTGACTATTTTGCCAGTCATACCAAAACTTGGTCAGAATTAAAAAAATTGGTCTGAATTAAAAAAAAATTAAAATATAATGTTTTGTTGTTTTCATAAATATGTAAAATTCAGAAATCTCCTTGAAGTAGCATTGGAAGTTGTTTAATTATTTTTACTTATGTTTAGTTTGCATTTGCTTTAAAATTTTAGTTGGTATTAATTATTTCAATAATTTTTCATTTTTAAATGAATAAATTATAATTTTTTTTTAACAAAATCACTTAACTCGTTTCTAATTTTTTATTAACCACAAATTAAATAATTATAATAGTTACTAAATATCCAGCTTAATACAATTAAACTTAAATGCTCCACCATTACATAACATATGCTAGAATAGTGAACAAAATAACTTGGTAAATTATTTGGATTACCTCTCCTCGGATAAGTGAACAAAATAACTTGTTATAATACAAATAGAAACAAAATCGTGTACATCTTATATAATTTCACTGCTAACTATGTTGCAGTTTTAGAGAAATTGTGAATGTTCAGCGTATAAAAAATTATGAATATTGGTAAGGGACTCATAAGCAAACACTGGACGATTCCCTTATTATTCATAATTCATAATCAACACTGGACGATAGTTCTCTCTCTGCTATTACAATGATAGAACTTAAGGCATTTGAATCTGATAGAATAAGACACTATTTTGTCCTGATCACATGAGGATATGAAAGGTTCACCGTCTCCCACATAACCGTCAAAAAGCAGGATCAAGATTACGGATGTCCTGGTTGTACAAAACAATTTTCACACCCACGTGAAAGTATGTCCAAGGAAGCCAATCGAACATTTTGACAATAAATTATTTAGATTACATCTGCTGAGAGGACAAAATAACTTGTTATAATACAAATAGAAACAAATTTTTTTACATCTTATGTAATGTCACTGCAGAAGTTCTATGTTGCAGTTTTAGAGAGACTATGAATGGTCAGGGAATCAAAAGTTCTGAATGGTCAGTGAATCAATTAATATTCATAATTCATAACCAAACACTGGAGGATTCGAGTCAGCTAACTAGTTTTATCAGACACTATTTTGTCGTGATCACTTGATTTTCTCACGGTGATGGCAAAGGACAGAATTAGTTCTTGTTCTTGATCTTGCTGGTGGTGTTGGTGCTGGTGCAGCCAAATAACGGAATGCCAAGGTCTTAAATATTCATTAAGTCGTAGTAACCGGAGCAGGGTTCCTCCGACCCGAGGATATGGAAAGTTTGTACCCTCTCCCACATAACCGTCAATTAGACTCTCCCACATAACCGTCAATCAGATGGAGATAAACCTGTAAACTGTGGGCGTAAGCAGGATCAAGATTACGGATATCGTTGTTGTGCAAAACAATTTTCACACCCACGTGAAAATATGCCCAAGGAAGCCAATCGAACATTTTACACAACCATCCATATGAATTCTCGTTTAAAATAAGTCCTGGAACTTTTGGAACGGCATCGTTCTTATTCACCAACCGCAACACCTCCACTCCGAGCTCCTCCAATCGCATGGCGAATGCTCTATTTCCTACGCGCGGACTTGCGAATGCAAACACAGTCACAGGTATAGGCCGTGCCGGAAAATTCGAGTTAAGGACTTTTTTAACGTCATATGAACTTAACGTTGCCAGAGCAGCTCCTAAGCTGTGTCCAGTGAAAGTTATGCTCAAACTATCATTCTTGTATTCCTCCACCAGTCTTAGAATTTCTGAAATAACGGTATCTCTGGCACATCTTGAATCTTCTCCTTTAGAGATGTAGCAGCTTAAAAACCCCTTCTCCACTCGGACGCCCTTGTCGTTTAGACGAGCAGTACTGGATATTCGGTCAAGGACGCCCTTGCCCGTCAAACGAGCAGCAGTTGATAATCCAGCTCTGAAGCTGTTGCGCTTGAAACGGCCAATTGATAATCGAGCAGGAACTAGAAAGTCTCTAATATTCTGCTGCCATTCTTGGCGTGTTGCCGTTCCTCTCCATGCTACTACAATATCCCGCCTGCCCAGTCTTCTTATATCTTCAGCATTTGTGCAGACTGCAATAAAGCCAATCCAAACAGATTGCTCAATTGATGCATCAGTGTCTGCATACAAATACTGGGTCACTTCATAGCCAGCGCTACAGTAAGCTTCAGAATCACCAGCCCTTTCACAACCATCAAACAATTGATCAAGGCTGTACTTGCACCCACCAAAATCATTGGTGGAAATTTTACTATCAAATGCATCATAGCATAACTCTGCAAAACCACCATATCGCAGTATCTCCCCTTTCAAAACAGGATTCATGGGATGTAATAACCCATTCCAAGAATTTGCTCCTTGAATATCTTTCCACATATCCGCAAGTGCTATATTTTCATATCCGGTGGGGTTCGTCAAGTCTTCCTGCAAGAGAGGGCAGCTTGAAGTTGTCGAGGACGAAGGGAGCAGCCTCATCCATCGCAGTACTGAATACAGGTGAGCTACGATTCCAAACATAATTTCTGATTTTCAAAGTCGTCAAGTGATGAGAGAATGGGTAGGTTAACAAGTTTAACAAGTACAGCTTAGCTTTTGCAGTTGTATGCAATATGTTCTCTTGTTTGCATTAACGCAAATCGCAATATGCATATCACAATAAGCTGAATACCTTTATATAAGAGAGAACAGAGTTGAATTTCATTTGCAGCAGCAAGCAGGAAAGGTTTCATGAATTTCATGGATGGTTGCATGAGGATAGAAGCTCTCACCCTGCTGCTAAACATTGACTGAGAACTCTTGGCTTGAATATTCCTCCAAAACTTCTGCAAAATATTGACTGAGAATTCATAGCTTGAACTTGATGAATATTCCTCCAAAACTTGTTCAAACGTCCGTGCTCCTTCCCGGCTGTGCGCTAGGTTGCCCGCAAAACCATCCAATAAGCATTTTGTTTGGCATCACTGCCACGACCGAATGAATGAGTCAGACTATTTCTACATCGTAATCTCGGGTGTCGGGTCAAAGTTTATGTTATCTCATCGTAATCTCGGGTGTCGGGTCAAAGTTTATGTTATCTCATGGCCGTTAATTTCATGGACGTTCGCCAGAATCGCAACTTTTCTTTGCCGTGAAATATCTCAAACTACCATTCAATGTGGAGGGTGGAAGCTGACTTCTTTGGCGGTGGAGTATCTGAGAAGTACCATTCAATGTGGGAGGTGGTCGTGACGAGTTATTTAATCGGACCCAGTCAACTTCTAAAATATCTAAATTTTTTCGCTTGCGTCCATAGTTGTGATTCAACGAAGATGGACGAGGTAGTTTAGTTGTATGTACATTTAATGTGTTTAGCTTAACTGTTGTTTTAGAGGCTGAGTTAAGCATGGAGTCTTTAAAAACAATATTTCCAACATCACTTTCAAAAAATATTAATGAAGTTCTAATTCTTTAACTTATCGGTAACACCTACGTGTATGGGTAAAAACAATATTTCCAACATCACTTTCAAAAAATATTAATGAAGTTCTAATTCTTTAACTTATCGGTAACACCTACGTGCATGGGTAAAAACAATATTTCCAACATCACTTTCAAAAAATATTAATGAAGTTCTAATTCTTTAACTTATCGGTAACACCTACGTGTACGGGTTTGAGATTTGGTGACCATACCATTGAAGATAAGATTGTTCAATATGAGAGATAATGTTTGTCATTGTGTTATCCAAACAAATTCATGCGAAGATATTGGTCTCTCATTTTATCATTATTGGAAAATTTGACATTTTATCATTATTGGAAAGTTTGACACAATTTCATTCATTGGTTAAGTGATTTTTAATGTGGTGACAATGATAGTCAAGCTTAGAAAAATGGGCAATTTATAGAGTAGTCTTTGTAGATATTCACATATTATTCTCAAGTTCTCTATGTAGTAAGTAGAACATGGAATCGATTCATGTTGATATGAAAAGGTCTTTTCATTGTTTTACCTCACTAACTTTGATATTAATAGAACACCCTTGAATAGTTTTTTAGTGGATACTCCTCATCTCCTTAAGGGTGAGATAAGCAAGTGTGCGATTTACAAAACCTTCCTTTGGTGTACATGGTTTGAGTGTATAGAGTTGATTTCTTCCAAATTTCAATATTGCTGAAACTTGTATCTCCAACATAGTGATGGGATCATCCAATGCCTAAAGTACACCAAACTCCAATGACCTTAGAGCTTGAGCAACTCTATAACCAACTTAGAGTTTCCCCCACTAGCACCACATTAAAACATATCACCACATTTCTTAGGAGTACATTGTTTTCCATACTTGTACATTAAAAATGAGAGTTGTTTTGTATCCAAATGCTTTCCATATCTATGAGATCAAAAATGGTTCTTTTGTCCCTTGATAGATTCACTTGGTTGTCTTCATGCATTCATGGCTTATGATATATAGGTCCATATTTATCCCTCTTCCACTTAGAGATGTTCAACCTTTTGAACACAACATACTAGAAGCTAAGTCCCAAGATCAACATACAACAAAGTAGATTACCTCTTACTTCCAACCCTCCAACAATAGTAGAAAGAGGCATTATGGTTAGTTTCTCTTGGAATGTGTACTGTTAATTTTTGAAATGTAATGATCTGTCTAGTGTCATGTCGTAAGATATTATGATGTCTTATCTAGAAAAGGAAGGCACGATTCTCTCTATCTTATTTAAAAGGAGTTATCCCCTGTGCATCATGGAGTACTATTCGCATGTCACCATTCATTAAAAAAGGAGGTAGAATATAAGTTATTCTCCCATACCTCTAGCTATATAATAGAGGTGAAGGAGACACTTTTGCATATGCTGAATGTTATTGTGAACAATATTGTAAAAATGTGATATGCATATGTGGGTGGAACTCAAGTGTAAGAGCATATATATCTCAAGAATAAAGAAGATCATACCTTGCCATGGATGTTTCCCATTTGGGGTTTTAGCATGTATATGTGGTGTAATATCTCTTTTTTATCTTGTCTGTCTCTAACTATTTGATTATTTGGTGCTTGAATGGATATGAGTATAGACCAGTTAATTCATATTATGGATTTACACATGTTAGTAAATGTATTATTGTATGTTTATGCACATTTCTCAATATTCTAACATGGTATCAAATATTATGAATATTCCACCAAAACTTGTTCAAACGTCCGTGCTCCTTCCCGGATGTGCGCTAGGTTGCCCGCAAAACCATCCGATAAGAATTTTCGTTTGGCATAACTGCCGCGACCGAATGAATGAGTCAGACTATTTCTACATCGCAATCTCTCGGGTCAAAGTTTATGTTATCTCGTCGCCGTTAATTTCATGCACGTTCGCAACTGTTCTTTGCCGTGGAATATCTAAAACTACCATTCAATGTGGAGGGTGGAAGCTGACTTCTTTGGCGGTGGAGTATCTGAGAAGTACCATTCAATGTGGAAGGTGGTCGTGACGAGTTATTTAATCGGACCCAGTCAACTTCTAAAATATCTAATTTTTTTTCGCTTGCGTCCATAGTTGTGATTCAACGAAGATGGACGAGGTAGTTTAGTTGTATGTATATTTAATGTGTTTAGCTTAACTATTGTTTTAAAGGCTGAATTAAGCATGGAGTCTTTAAAAACAATATTTCCAACATCACTTTCAAAAAATATTAATGAAGTTCTAATTCTTTAACTTATCGGTAACACCTACGTGTATGGGTTTGAGATTTGGTGACCATACCATTGAAGATAAGATTGAAATATGAGAGACAATGTTTGTCATTGTGTTATCCACACACATTCATACGAAGATATTGGTCTCTCATTTTATCATTATGGGAAAAGATTTTGACATTTTATCATTATTGGAAAATTTGACACAATTTCATGCATTGCTCAAGTGATTTTTAATGTGGTCATAATGATACCAAGCTCAAACAAATGGGTAATTTATAGAGTAGTCGTCATAGGTATCAATATATTGCTCTCAAGTTCTCTATGTAGCATGTAGATTATGGAATCGATTCATGTTGATATGAAAAGGTCTCTTCATTGTTTTAGCTTACTAGCATAGATCCATCTTAAACCCGTATCTATCAAGCATCGAGACGGATCCAATTTCTTGAGGTGTATTTCTTTTTTTAAATTTAAACTCAAGAAATTTGATCTCTCTTGATTGATAGATCTGGGTTTAAGTTTTAAGTTTTTTTTTTACAAAGGAACATCTATTTTTTAATGACTTTTCATAATATTTTATTTTACGAACCAATATGGATTTTTTTAAGTACTTTCCATAATTTTTTATTTTATGAGCCGACATGAATTTTTTTAATTATTTTTAATTATTTTGTTACAAACGTTATATCACGTTACAACATCTCCCCCATACTAGGCTGTAGAGCACCTCGTTTCACTCAGTGCAATAATCTTGATATTAATAGAACACCCTTGCATAGTTCTTTAGTGGAGACTCCTAATATCCTTAAGGCTGAGATAAGTAAGTGTGCGATTTACAAAACCTACCTTTGGTGCGCATGGTTTGAGTGTATAGAATTGATTTCTTCCAAATTTCATAATTACTAAAACTTGTATCTCCAACATAGTGATGGGCTCGTCCAATGCCTAAAGTACACCAAACTCCAATGACCTTAGAGCTTGAGCAACTCTATAACCAACTTAGAGTTTCCCCCCACTAGCACCACATTAAAACATATCACCACATTTCTTAGGAGTACATTGTTTTCCATACTTTCACATTAAAAATGAGAGTTGTTTTGTATCCAAATGCTTTCCATATCTACAAGATCAAAGATGGTTCTTTTGTCCCTAGAGAGATTTACTTGGTTATCTTCATGCATTCATGGCTTATGAGATATAGACATATTTATCCCTCTTCCACTTAGAGATGTTCAACCTTTTGAACACAACATACTAGAAGCTAATTCCCAAGATCAACATAAAACAAAGTAGATTACCTCTTACTTCCAACCCTCCAATAATAGTAGGAAGAGGCACTATGGTCAGTTTCTCTTGGAATGTGTATTGTTAATTTTGGAAATGTAATGATCTGTCTAGTGTGATGTCGTAAGATATTATGATGTCTTATCTAGAAAAGGAAGGCATGATTCTCTCTATCTTATTGAAAAGGAGTAATCCCTTATGCATCATGGACTATTATTCACATGTCGCCATTCATTAAATAAGGAGGCAGAATATAAGTTATTCTCCCATACCTCTAGCTATGTAATATGTTAAGTTTAAACCAAATAAACTAGCAAGATCACTGAAAGAAACATAATCACAAGATAGACACAGAATTTACCCTGGGAAACCCTCATGGGGTAGAAAACCCAGCAAAGCTTTCCTCAATAAGATGATCAACAAAAATACAAGATGTGCTCCAAGACTTGTCCTTCTTGTTGGAGCCGAGGCCGCAGCTATGGTAAAAGCTGCGAATTTTGAGGAAAAAGCACAAGTATGGAAGAGAAAGTGCTAAGTTTTGAATAAGCGCCAATTTTGGGACAGAAGAAGACGGTGCGCAGTACGGTGCCAGATGGAGGAGCTCAGCGCAGATCACGGACTGGAAATCGCGGAGCTCGCGCGCACGTCAGAAGAGAATGAAGGTAGCCGAGTGGAAAGCTCAGCTACCATAATCAATGAAGCAATGGAGTAGAGGGCTCAGCTACCCTCATTTAAAGCTAAGTACAGAAGTTATGGTTGCTCGGATCAAGGAAGAGCAACGGACCAAAGCATTGAAGGCGAAGGACGAGGCATCCATACCCGTAAGCTGCGCCGGAATTCATGGAGCCTGCAGGAAGCGGCGACATGACTGCAAGCGGCGTCTACAGTACACCTAGCCATGTGCGTGGTTAGGGTTTTTGGGGATTACTGCTGGGAAAGGCCCACAGTTTTGTAAAGGTGCGACCGCCATGGCCACCTATATATATGAATAATTGTAATGGGTAGATGTTAGAGAGTCAGCTAGAGAGTTAGTTAGCGAGATAGAGAGTCAGTTGGTTAGACAGATAGCTAACTAGTTAGTAAGCGGGTTAGCAGTGAAGCTAATCCTTGAGTTGGAGACAGTCCGAGGCGACGTCTGAACTATTGTAATCTCTGTAGAGAAGAGAATAGATCGAGAGAAGGGCTCCCAGCTTTGTGCGTGGAGTTTCCTGGAAAGATCTAAGGCTGCAGCTGTGTGCGCAGCATATTGTATAAGTCTATCATTTTCTGGTTAATACAAGATACTCCCGTGGACGTGGTTTTCCTCGTGGGGGAGGACTCCATACTTCTCGTTTTTGCGATATTATGATTGAATTGATTATCTGTTTGTGTTTTAGTCTATTACGGTAAATACAGGAATATTGCATTATCTTTGTGAATGTGTTAGAGTAATTCAGTGAAGCTTCCTTGAGGGCTAAAGTCGTTAAGGGTTGAAGGACTCGGTAGATAACGTCGCCGTTGCGATAGGAGAACCTGTTGCTGCGACGAGCACGCGGGTGAAACTACACATAGAATATCCGCGCAGAGGACAATTGGTCCTAGCGCAGGAGGGAAAGTACCGCGCAGCTAGGCCGCTGAGCGGGAGCTTGAGCGTTGTTGCGCTCATAAGCCTGAAGACAGGTCAGACCGTCACCTTAGAGGAATCGTCAAGGAGGAAAGAGCAATCTCCGCGTCGCCTAGGTTAAGGAAACCTGATTCCTTATCCCCCCATAGCCACTTCGGGTGAGACCTCGAGCTGCCGCGCAGCTCGTTGCCGAGAGGGCCAGTGCGCCAAGGGGTTTTGTTGCTGCGCTTCATTAAACCCGGGTCTGTCCAAAAAGCAGCCAACAAATGGTTCCGTTGCCTTATGACTTCTTGATCACGTCTTGAGGAGCCAACAAATGGTTCCGTTGCCGCGTGAATGAGACTTGTTATTTCAGCGACACACGAGATTGAGGCGAAATCTAGAGAAAGAAGGGAGCCAACAAATGGTCCCGTTGTCTTGTGACTTGTTACTATGAGACTTGCTATTTTTGCGACGAAGAAGACTGTTGCTGAAGCCAACAAATGGTTCTGTTGCCTTGAGACTTGCTCAGCTAACAAATGTGTTACTGGAATCCTACAACTACAGAAATTCAGGAGTGGTTTGATTTAAAGGCTAAAGAGTTCGCTGAACAAGAAAATAAAAGCTCTAGACTCCAGCCAGAAGAATGGTTGCAGAAGTATATCTATACTGACCTTCATGAAATTTTCTTTGTCACATTTGCACTTGAGTTACATGCTTGGATAGCCAAGTTAGCAAATACTAGACCCACTGTGTATATTGATCGACCAGTTGCTTGGACGCCTGAGCTAGTCAGTATTCTGAAGCGGGTAGATAATTCTGTGTCCCGCGCAGTAGACTTTTGGTTGAATAGTCTGCTGGAAGGTTTCATCACTGAGTTTGCAGTGGATACAAGAAAAAGTTTCAGTGAAGCTGAGAGGAGTTTCTTTCAAGCACATAGAGGTAAGTTCCTGAATTCTTTGAACTTATCGATTAAAATGCTTCTCTATGAAAAAGCAAAATTATGTATAGCTTCAGATGAATAGCATAGACAAGTAATGTCCGTAGACTCGGATAGTGACCCTGAAGTTATTGGTTGCACTCGTAGTGGAAAACGGTATAAAGTAGGCCTTGACCAACATTCGTTTGAGTCAAGCCCAGAAGACAGTCAAGTTCCTAGAGCAAGCCACATAGAAAGACAAGGGAGTGTTCATATCCCTTACCACCCTTTTACACCGCAAAAGCCAGACAAAGCTCAGTATAATCCCGCAGTAACACCTTCTAGTAGCCCACACGGTACTTCTAGTACCTCTGTACCACCCTTGTTCGACCAGTCCAGAAGAACTGCTACAGCACCTACATCTCAACCTAGCACAAGAAAGATGGGTGATGATATGAAACTACCAACTTTTAGAGGAACAGGGATAGAAGACCCTGAGCAACACTGGTTCCTATGTGAAGCCATTTGGACAATTAAGCAAATTAATGATGATGCTGTTAAACTGGTTCAGTTAGCAACCACACTAAGAGACAGAGCCTTAACTTGGTTCATGAAATACTCAGCAGCACAGAATAGGACGCTTGCTGATGTAAGAATGCAATGATTAGAGAATTTAAGAAACCTAAATCAGAATAACAGTGTATAACAGAGCTCAAAGACATCAAGCAGTTACCCACAGAGTCAGTATGGGACTTTGACCAGAAGTTCAAAGCCTTGATAGATCAAGTAAGCTTTGAGTTTGCACCACAACAGCATAAGGAATGGTTCATTGCTGCACTACTTCCACACATTAGACTTCCTCTTATGCAACAGAATCTCACTACTCAGGAACAAGCTTTAGAGATGGCTATGAAACTAGAAGCTTCACCAATTGCTGGAACAAGCAACGATGTTGCGCAGTTGCAGAACCAGTTAGCAAACTTAACCCTGCAAGTGCATGATATTAAGAAAGGCAAGGATGTTAAGGAAGAAATATGGTGTACGAAATGTAAAGCACAAGGTCATTCAAAGGACCATTGCCCTGTTTTCATAGAGTATATTGCAACTGGAGCACCTAATCCTTTACCACAGCCACAAGGATCTTGGTGTGAAATCTGTAGAACTAGAGGTCATAGACCTCAGGAATGTCACTTACTTCAGAAATATGTACAAACTCCAAAGAATTTATATTGTAATTTCTGTAAATCAGTAGGCCATGATGAAAACAATTGCAGAGCATATGACCTTATGATGGAAAGGAAACATGATATTTATAGAGTACAGTCAGAAGCACAAGGACCCGTAGCAGGTCCACAGTATGACCAAACTCGCGACGGCAGAACAGGAAATTACAGAGGCCGTGGACGCACAACAAATTTTGGCCACGGAAGAGGCCAGATTACTTGTTATAATTGTGGAGCGCAAGGTCATTTTACAAGAGATTGTCAAAACCCTACAACCCTTTGCAGATATTGTAAATCTTATGATCATATCATTGAAGAATGCCCCCAATTGATGACTAAAATGCAAGCAAAGACGCCACAGGTCAACCAGAATATTCAATTGATTGGAGCAGAAAAAATAGAGCCAGACCGTACAGTTAATATTGTGACGTGCAGTGGAACAACCACTGGTGCGCCAGAGTCGGGAATTGGAAAGCAAGCGAGGCAATGGGTGCGCCGCGCTAATATTAAACCAGCCCCACTTAATCTGCAAAAGCAAAAAGAAGCATTCAAGCAAGCCCAGGAGTATTTCTCAGATCCCAGAGCTTCAAGTTCTGTCGCAAATCCGCATAATGATATTGGATCGCAGATGCTAAGACAAGACAACCTGGTACAAGAACAGGCCACTACATCCGGAAGGCCCGATGAAGAAGATGCACTAGGCACTGTCCATAATTTTCTAAGGAACTTCTTAAAGATGTTGCGCAATGAAAAAGAAACTATGGAACTTCAACACCTATTGGATAAATGTCAACAATCTGCTTCGACGAACACGCCGCAGCGTGCTGTTCACCAGATTGGGAGTCACATTAGAACTGGAAAAGAGATGAGGCTCACAGCGCAGATTGGAGCATTTGAGATGGACGAAGTCATTTTAGATTTGGGCTCAGAAGTTAATGTTCTCACCATGCAGACATGGGAACAGATGGGAAGTCCTCAACTTACAAGATCCCCTATCCATCTAAGACTCGCGAACCAGCAACGAGTCTCTCCATTGAGCAGATTACCCAATGTACCTATTCATATTGAGGGAGTAAGAAGTTCTGCAGACTTTGAAGTAATCAAAATCCTGGATGATAGTAGACCTTACCCAGCACTTTTAGGTATAGACTGGGCATTTGATAATTTGGCTGTCATCAATTTGAAGAAAAGACAGATGACCTTTGAGGACGACCAGATTAGGGTCATTGCACCGCTTGATCCTATTCAAGGACCAAGGTATATAGAACCCATTCGGGCAGAAGAAGAAGCGCGCCAAATGGAAAGTTTGTATCAGATGACTGCTAGTCAGAGTGACTATGTCAATCCCACAGCAGATGGCCATATCAGCTGGCGATGCGATAGTTCGTGCACATCAGACTCAGATGCAGGATTGGAAAACTGGCAGAATCGCTTACATGAGGTTTCTACAAGACGTTGCGCCATGATGACTAAATCCATTCGATGGATTGGCACAGAATTGACTGACACTCCAAGTTTTGATGGTCTAACTAACGTAAATGAATTCATACAGGCATATGAACAACAGCTTCCAGAACAGCAGCGCATACAGGCATTAGATGTATCACTACGCGCTACACCCGCAAGATGGTGGGGTGCGCATAAAGAGAATATTCACACTTGGCAAGACTGTCGCAGATTGATACTCCGCAGATTCCAGGACACTACAACAGAGATGTCGCGCAAATACGAGGGACAGAGTGACCCCAGGTCACACATCGAAGCATGCATTCAACAATGGTCAGACATTCCGGACGATGAGTGGGTTCACCTATTCATCCACACATTGGACACAGTTCCAAGGAACTGGTACACTGAAACAGAATTGCGCAGAGGCACTCTTACTTGGCCTCTTATGATAGAAAGTTTTCAACTTACCTTCAGCTTTGAGTCAGAGCATCCGAGTATTGACCAGGCTCTCAAGTGTATTAAAAAGAAGGTATTTGAACCATGTCTATTATCAGAATACTCCCAGCCAGATTGGGCTGTTCAGATAGAACATGCCCTCGAATGCTATAATTTCACCACTAGAGAAGAGGAGGATGATCCTCGCAACATCAATATTCCAGAATCAGAAGGGACGCGCAATGTTCAAGGTCCTCAGCTTGATATCCCTGCCATTACAGAACACATCAAGCTCAAGAAGGTTAACATTGGTACAGAATCCGAACCCAAGTTTGCTTCTATAGGAGACTATTGGGATGATGAAACTGTTGCGCATATTTCAGATTTATTACGTGACTACCAGGATATCTTTCCTACCAAATTCACAGAAATGAAAGGCATCCTAGGAGACTTAGGAGTGATGCGCATACCTCTGAGACCAGATGCCAAGCCAGTAAAGCAGCGCCCATACAGGTTGAACCCGCGCTATAAAGAAAAAGTCAAAGAAGAAATTGACAAGATGCTAACAGCAGGTATTATTGAGCCAGTAGAAGAAAGCGACTGGATTAGTCCTATGGTTGTGCAAGAGAAGAAGACAAAAGGTGAAATAAGAATTTGCATGGACCTGTGCAAACTCAATGACGCATCAGCGCATGATCCATTTCCTACGCCCTTTACAGATGAAGTGCTTGATAATGTTGGAGGACAAGAGGCTTACTCCTTCACTGATGGATTTTCGGGATACCATCAGATCAGAATTCATCCAGACGACCGCCATAACACTACTTTTGCGACTGAATGGGGCTCATTCCAGTACATGGTAATGCCCTTTGGTCTTAAAAACGCTCCTGCTATCTTCTCTAGAGTCGTTGTCGCTGTTTTTAAAGAATTTATCCATAAATTCTTAGAAGTCTATTTTGATGATTGGACTGTGTTTGGCTTATTAAAGAACCATATAGCGAACTTGCGCATGATGTTAGAAAAATGTAGACAGCATCGGATTTCCCTTAACTTGAAAAAATATATCTTCTGTGCTCCTTTTGGTATTTTGTTGGGTCATATTGTATGCAGACAAGGACTCCTGATGGATCCTGCGAAGGTTGCCATCATTGCTAATTTACCGGCGCCCAACTCAGTCAAGCAATTGCGCACTACATTGGGACATACTGGATACTACAGAAAATTTATCAAAGGATATGCAAAGATCACAGCACCTATGGAAAGACTGCTGAAAAAGGATTCGAAATTCCAGTGGACAGAAGAATGCCAACAGAGCTTGGACACACTTAAAGACAAGATGATCACTGCGCCAATTCTAGTTTTCCCAGACTGGAATAAACCTTTTCGTGTTCATGTCGATGCTTCTTCTATAGCATTGGGGATCGTACTTACACAACCAAGAGAAGGAGGTATCGATCACCCCATTGCTTACTCTAGCCGAAAGTTGTCCACAGCTAAGAAAAACTACACTACTACAGAAAGAGAAGGACTAGCTATGGTGTACGCCCTACAGAAGTTCAGACACTACTTACTGGGCGCACATTTTAAAATGTATACTGACCATTTTGCTTTGAAATACTTGGTCAATAAGCCAGTGTTAGGGGGAAGAATTTGCAGATGGCTACTGCTCTTTCAAGAATATGATTTTGAGGTTATTATAAAGCCAGGAAGATTGAATGCAGGACCTGACCATTTATCCAGGATAGAGTCAGGAGAAGAACCTACAAATTTGGAGGACAATCTTCCTGACGCGCAATTGTTCTCTATTCAAGCAGCAGATGAATATTATTCTGATATCCTTGAGTTTCTTACCACCGGACAAGCGCCAGTTGAGTTTACAGTCCAGCAGAAGAAACAACTTGTCGTCAAAGCCGCAGACTTCACTTTGATAGCAGGCCAGCTTTATAAGTTGGGCCCCGATGAAGTCTTGCGCAGATGTATCCTACCGCATGAAAAGAATTCTATCATCGCAGAAGCGCACTCAGGCACCGCAAGAGGCCATTTCGCAGGAAAGCCGACTGCTCAGAAGATATTAGCTGCAGGTCTTTGGTGGCCGACATTGCATAAGGATACTAAGGAATTTTGCAAATGTTGCGATGTGTGCCAGCGAACAGGAAAACCTTCAAGAAGAGATGAAATGCCGCTAAGACCTCAGATAACACTACGTGCTTTTGATAAATGGGCCATTGATTTTGTAGGTCCTATCAACCCACCAGGAAAGAGAACCGGTGCAAGATACATCATCACAGCTACTGAATACCTCACCAGATGGGCTGAGGCTAAGCCAGTTAAGAACTGCGACGCTGCCACGGCCGCACAGTTCATTTTTGAGAATATTATCACTAGATTTGGATGTCCAGTGATTCTCATGAGTGATCAGGGTACACATTTCCTTAATGAGACTATAGAGGCTATTACTGAAGAATTTCAAATTAGTCACCATAAGAGTACACCCTACCACCCTCAAGCTAATGGCACGGTAGAGGCATTCAATAAAATTCTTGAGAATGCCCTGACGAAGATCTGTAACCAAAAAAGAGATGATTGGGACCTTAGAGTCACAGCTGTACTATGGGCTTACAGAACTACCTGCAAGAAACTAACAGGCCACACACCTTTCAGTTTGGTGTATGGACAAGAAGCCGTTATGCCTATGGAATACATTATTCCCAGTCTCAGAATTGCGCAAATTACAGAAATGACAGATCCTGATACTATGAGCGCAAGACTCTCACAACTGCTTGCCTTAGAAGAAGACAGACTCTTAGCCGGATTCCATCAACAGGTACAGAAGGCAAGACAGAAAGCTTGGCATGACAGGCACATTAAGAATAAACACTTTGCAGAAGGAGACTTGGTACTCCTCTATGATAGTAAATTCATCAAGTTTCCAGGCAAGTTTCGTGTACACTGGTTAGGCCCTTTTCAGGTGACGAAGATAATTGAAGGAGGAGCAGTTCAGCTTGCAAAGCTGAATGGCGAATTGCTACCTACCATGATCAACGGGAGTCGGCTTAAGCTTTACCGCGACGGCCACTTCGCCCTGTCGACTTAAATAGCTGCTCAAAGAAATGCAGATGCCCAGTGTAGTTGAAAGAGGCATCACATCCAGTCTACACGGAAGTCGCGAGACCCTCAGTCTCTGGCTTCCCGCGCAGTTCCATGAAACATCCGCGCATGTCTATAAAGTTTGGTTGGAGCTCATAATTGCGCTCTTGCGAGGTTTTTCCCGAACCATTGAACCGTCGCTCTTGCGAAGTTCCCGGTGTCAATTTGCCGCTTGAAGAATTCTTGTTGTGGACCCCTATAGGCATAGTTTCCTAAGTTGAAATGACCCGCCGGAAAAATTTGAATTACAGCAGTTATGTAGCCGCGTCTGAATAAATGAAGGATAAACCCGCCATTTAAGTATAGCCGCTCTGACAGATTCGGCTTGATCTCCGTAATATTTGCATTTAAGCCATGTGCTGGAAAGTTTTAGCTTCTTCCGGAAGCCTGTCAGAGCCCGTCCATCACAGTAAATGCACCGCAGAGGCGAGGGGGATCGTAGGGTTGTCAACTCATGCATAGCCGCCTATAGCTAGTAACCCCACTTGCCCGCATTTACTATCACCTTTGCTATAAAGACCCCACACTTGTATAATTTCGGGTTACTTTTCTCGAGCTGCATAGTCTTGTTTGAAAATCTAAGCCATTGTTTTCAGAGCCGAGTCGTGCAGAGTGTTTCCCTTGTTGTCAGTGCTCAGATCCCACACCAACCCGCTGTTTCTATCCTAGTTCTTGTCACCTATACCCGTTCACGACGGAGAACCTATCCACTAAAGAAGTCGTTCATCAATTCCTGCGCCGAGGCCTAGATTTCGGCATGACTACTCCTGTGACTGCGTCGACTTATGTACACCCTGGTTATCAGGATCCCAGACAATCTCCGGCCACACGAGCATCTCAGCCACAGCCAGAAGAGCCCGTTCCAGAGCCGTTGGCCACTATGGTGAATTATATTCCGCCGCGACCAGACGATGCACCAGAGGTGCATATTCCGAAGAATGCAAAGTATCCGCTTCCGTTACCTCCACTACCGGTTAGCGTGCGAGTAGAAGGGTCCCTGCTCGGACACCTTCCACTGGTCAAGTTCTCTAATTTCAACCTTGGAGACTACAAGACATATCCTCATTTCCAGCTAGACCGATATCTGACGGTCGTGCATAATCCCAGCCGAATGGTGGACGAATTCATCCCGAAGGGATTTGCAGCAAATCTGGAGCGCCCTGGACTCCTGAACCTGTTAAAGCTACCGCATTTTGGGCATAGCAATGAAGTGAACGCAGTTTTTAAAACACTGCTATCCTGCGCTCATGGAGGTTACCTTTGGCTCGGTAGGCCAATCGACTTAAATGTCGATTTGATTCATCGCATTACTGGCCTGTCTAAGGTTGGTAAGGATCCCAATATCCATTTTATGGGAAAGGAGAAGGATAGAAAACTGGCTGCAAAGCTGGTCCAGAAATACAACCTTACAAGAGGAGTTCGGGCTTATGACCTCACAATAGTAGAAGATGAAGCACTCAGATTTACAGGAAGTTTGCTCGCAGGCAGACTTCTCACGAAGTGCAGACCAAAGGAAGTTACTGGAGCTGTCGTGGAACTTACCATCGCAGCTGCGGAGGGAGAGCAGTACAACTGGTGCCTCTTCCTCCTCAATTCTTTTTTGGAAGACTGCCGGGACGTTCAAGATAACCCCGGTCAGTCGTTCCATTTTTCTTGGCTTTTAATTTTATGTGCTCTCGTCGGGTGGAAGGAGCCCCCGAACACTCAGTTCCTTCCGCGCCGCGCAGGAGAACCTGCCGGAATTCGCTATGTAAACCTTTGGGAATCCCCTAATCCCGCGAAGCGCAAGATGAACCGCGCTGTATTTTGTGAGTACTACTATCTCCTCAGAGATACCATTCAGGAAATGCCAAGGCTAAGTGAGGAGACAGCGACGCTATATGAAGGAAAGTTGGCCTTTACTGCCGACTTACATCAACTTTACCTCCGTCCCTACGGCATTGAAGAGAAATGGGCCGTAGGTCTTTACAGGATGACCACAGAAGATGTCGAAGAAACTATCAAGTCTTGGTCAGACGAGTGGAGAGAAGCTGCCGACATCGCATCCGCGATGCCACGCGCCGCTGCGCATGAGAAAGATAAGGGCAAGGAAGCCCCTTAGCAAAGAAGTGACGAAGGCTCGACAGAGCCGGTGACCAAGAAACAAAAGGTGTCGCATCCCTCTAAGGCCATTCCCTCGGGGATCGACCAGTATCTGAAAGAGCAATTTCGCGAGCTGCGGAACACGCACATTCACATCAGAAGTGCTCTAGACATGCAGTTTGTGGAAATAAAAGGTCTCGCAAGAAGGATTGCGCAGACCCATGCGCCAGCATCTACTTCGCAGGCGCCACAAGAAATTCCAAGTACCGAGCGAGTTGAAGAACTCATAGAAAGGCACACTGTCGTGCACATTCCGCCTACAAGCATGACACTTCTGGATCCTCTAGCTGCATTACAGGTAAGCGCCGTTGGGCCCGTTGAAATAAATTTGTCTCTAATTCCTATAGAGACTCTACAGTTAGTGCATGAGAAAGTTTCTCTTGAGTTGAGAGCTAGAGAGCTCTCTACATTCCAGGAAAATCAACGACTACAATCGCAGGAGATAGAGCTGAAGGCAAGCCATAGGAATATCTCTGAGAAGCTCGCACTTTATGAGGCGCAAGACATCGGCATCAGAAACGCAGTGGAACAGATTGCCCAGGAGCTGCCGACTTGCGAGATTCAACCAGACCTCCCTCTGGTTGAGAAAGTTCAAATTATTGGAGGAAGGGTGAAAACCCTGGAGCATGAAATAGTTGCTATGGCTGAGGGCCATAGAACCCAAATCGCCGAGCTAGAAGCTCGTGTTGCCGCACATTTTACAGATGATGCGCAGGTACAATTCGAAGCACTGAGCAGAGCTTCGACACAAATGAAGGACAGAATACAGGAAGCTGAGAACCTGATGAACCAAGCTATGGAAGCTTGGACGGAGCTTGAGAAGCTCCCTTTTAAAGTTGGTCTTTTGGAACAAGTGCAAGCCGCAGAACAGTCCCTAACTGTTCTGACTGAAGAAGCTAAGGCCTTAATAGGCTTACCAAAAATGAAGAAAATGGGCGAAGTGCGCAGAATGCAGCAGCAACTGCACAAGCTCAGAACTGAAGATGAGAAGCTCACCAACAGCATTCAGCCATTCATGGATGAGTATGCTGATATCGTGGGTCGAGTCGAGGTAAAAATCAAAGAAATTGCTGAATCTCAAGAGGTGATTGATGCCATCACTAAAGAAGAAGCCACTGTAGAAACGGTGCAGACTGCTGTGGAATGTGTTGATGAATTGGACTCCTCTATCGCGCAATGGAAGAAAGCATTCGCGGAGACCCAAGCAAAAACAGATGCGCAAGTAAAGCGACCACACGCTAGTGCGAGTGGCTCGAGGGCGAGCCACAAGTAAGTGTTAGGGGCCTGTTGGAGCCGAGGCCGCAGCTATGGTAAAAGCTGCGAATTTTGAGGAAAAAGCACAAGTATGGAAGAGAAAGTGCTAAGTTTTGAATAAGCGCCAATTTTGGGACAGAAGAAGACGGTGCGCAGTACGGTGCCAGATGGAGGAGCTCAGCGCAGATCACGGACCGGAAATCGCGGAGCTCGCGCGCACGTCAGAAGAGAATGAAGGTAGCCGAGTGGAAAGCTCAGCTACCATAATCAATGAAGCAATGGAGTAGAGGGCTCAGCTACCCTCATTTAAAGCTAAGTACAGAAGTTATGGTTGCTCGGATCAAGGAAGAGCAACGGACCAAAGCATTGAAGGCGAAGGACGAGGCATCCATACCCGTAAGCTGCGCCGGAATTCATGGAGCCTGCAGGAAGCGGCGACATGACTGCAAGCGGCGCCTACAGTACACCTAGCCATGTGCGTGGTTAGGGTTTTTGGGGATTACTGCTGGGAAAGGCCCACAGTTTTGTAAAGGTGCGACCGCCATGGCCACCTATATATATGAATAATTGTAATGGGTAGATGTTAGAGAGTCAGCTAGAGAGTTAGTTAGCGAGATAGAGAGTCAGTTGGTTAGACAGATAGCTAACTAGTCAGTAAGCGGGTTAGCAGTGAAGCTAATCCTTGAGTTGGAGACAGTCCGAGGCGACGTCTGAACTATTGTAATCTCTGTAGAGAAGAGAATAGATCGAGAGAAGGGATCCCAGCTGTGTGCGTGGAGTTTCCTGGAAAGATCTAAGGCTGCAGCTGTGTGCGCAGCATATTGTATAAGTCTATCATTTTCTGGTTAATACAAGATACTCCCGTGGACGTGGTTTTCCTCGTGGGGGAGGACTCCATACTTCTCGTTGTTGCGATATTATGATTGAATTGATTACCTGTTTGTGTTTTAGTCTATTACGGTAAATACAGGAATATTGCATTATCTTTGTGAATGTGTTAGAGTAATTCAGTGAAGCTTCCTTGAGGGCTAAAGTCGTTAAGGGTCGAAGGACTCGGTAGATAACGTCGCCGTTGCGATAGGAGAACCTGTTGCTGCGACGAGCACGCGGGTGAAACTACGCATAGAATATCCACGCAGAAGACAATTGGTCCTAGCGCAGGAGGGAAAGTACCGCGCAGCTAGGCCGCTGAGCGGGAGCTTGAGCGTTGTTGCGCTCATAAGCCTGAAGACGGGTCAGACCGTCGCCTTAGAGGAATCGTCAAGGAGGAAAGAGCAATCTCCGCGTCACCTAGGTTAAGGAAACCTGATTCCTTAGCCCCCCATAGCCACTTCGGGTGAGACCTCGAGCTGCCGCGCAGCTCGTTGCCGAGAGGGCCAGTGCGCCAAGGGGTTTTGTTGCTGCGCTTCATTAAACCCGGGTCTGTCCAAAAAGCAGCCAACACTTCTTCTCTAACTCACATGCAGACCTCCCAGACACAAGTGCGCCACTTTTTGAGTTGTGGAAATGTGTCAAATGAGGAGCTCTCCTCCTCTATTTATACTAGTTCCCGACTGACCAAAATCCCTAATGGGGCCGACCTCTCCTAGAGAAGTCTAATAACCCCTAAAATATAAACTCAGGGCTGACCCCCAGATGGTGAGTCTAATAACCCTAGTTACCACAAACCATCGGAGGAATAAACATCTCCGGATACATAATAGATTCACCTCGGAGGGATAAAACATCTCCGGAATAATAATGTACAAATATAATATTCTTAGAAGTTACAATATTCAACACTCCACCTTAACAAGAAGGATATTATAACAACATCTGCACGAGCAAGGAGTCATCGACTACATCACACATGATACATCTGTATATCATCGTAAGCTTTCTTTAATACATCATCATCAGTAACTTAACCAATTAATGGAACATCAACATCATCGTTGTCACACGATCATCAGCATCGTCATCACACGATCATCAACATCGTCATCACACAATCATCAGCATCGTCATCAGCATACCCTGCAATACACACGATCCATTTAAGACACCATAACATGTCTAGGGACAATACAGCCCACTCGCCAACTTGGACAAAATCTAAGGACCACTTTCTCGGAGACACATGTCTACGGATCAATTCAAGGACTGATGTCTAGGGATGATACAATCCCCTTTCGTCCACTAGGGACCACTTCTCGGAGACATCTGTCTACGGGTCAATTCAGGGACCGAAGTCCAGGGATGATACAATCCCCATCATGTACATTTTGAACTAGTGGTTCTGGGATGATGTAATCCCCATCATGTACATTTTGAACTAGTGGTTCCGGGATGATGCAATCCCCATCACGTACATTTTGAACTAGTGCTTCCTGGATGATGCAATCCCCATCACGTACATTTTGAACTAGTGGTTCCGGGATCATGCAATCCCCATCACGTACATTTTGAACTAGTGGTTCCCGGACGATGCAATCCCCATCACATACATTTTGAACTAGTGGTTCCGCGATGATGCAATCCCCATCACATACATTTTGAACTAGTGGTTCCGGGATGATGCAATCTCCATCAGTCCACTAAGGACTTCATTCACGGAGACCATACATCTACGGATGAATTCAAGGGACCAAAGGCCGGGGATGATATAATCCCCACCTGTCCACTAAGGACTTCATTCTCAGAGACCATACGTCTACGGATCAATTCAAGGGACCGAAGTCCAAGGATGATACAATCCCCACCTATCCACTAAGGACTTCATTCTCGGAGATCATACGTCTACAGACCAATTCAAGGGACCGATGTTCGGGGATGATACAATCCCCACCCGTATCCTTATCAATACAGATATCATCAAAACATGTATCCTCATCAATACATCAACAAGACATATATCCTCATCAATACATCAATAAAACATGTATCCTCATCAATACATCAAGAAAACATGTATTCTCATCAATACATATATCATCAAAAGCATGTATCCTCACCAATACATATACAATCAAAAGCATGTATCCTCACTAATACATATATCATCAAAAGCATATAAAGTAAAAGTAAGTAAAAGAAAATAAGTATTCTAAGTATAAGAGACCTAAGTCTAAGTGATCTAAGTATCCAAGTGTAGTAAACAGGTATCCACATCATCGACCTTGCTGTTGATGAGACAATATCATCATCAGTGACTACACTACTCCCCCTTTCGAGCAGGGTCCTTTTGAACTACACAAAGCTTGTCTCGGAAGTATTCAAATTTAACTCGAGACAGAGGTTTGGTCAAAATATCAGTAATTTGATCCTCAGTGCTCACATGCTTGACCTTAATAGCTCCTCTCTGCACCATATCTCATATATAAAAGTATCGGATCTCTATGTGTTTTGACATATCGTGGAATACAGGATTTTCTGTCATCTTGATACAACTTTGATTGTCACACATAATCACAATGGGATCCATTTCTAATTCAAATACTCCAGATAGTAGTTTCTGAAGCCATACTACTTCACAGTTAGCAGAGCAGGAAACTATATATTCTGCTTCAGTAGTACTGAAAGCCACATTGGATTGTTTCTTGTTGAACCAAGAGATCATGGCAGATCCAAGTCCATAACATCCACCCGATATACTCTTCCTGTCTGAAACACTTCCTGCCCAATCGGAATCTGAGTAACCATGTAATCTGAGTTCATGATTTCCAAGGTAGTAAAGAGAAAAATCTAATGTACCTTTTAGATACCTCATTACATGCTCTGCATCTATTAGGTGAACCTTCCTTGGTTCTACTAGATATTGACTCAGGGTATTTATAGCAAAGCATATATCTGGTCTGGTATTTGTTAAATACATCAATGACCCAATGATTTGTCTATATAGAGTTACATCCACTAATTCTGATGAGTCATCAACTAATAATTTCAAGTTGGAGTCCATGGGAGTATCCATGGCCTTACACTCCAATATATCAAATCTTTTCAAAATCCCCACAGCATACTTACCTTGATTTAAAACATTAATCCCAGATCCTTCATTTCAAATTCTGAAGAAAGCTTCTTCTTACATTCGATAATTTGGTTCTCATTTCCTGTTAGAAATAGATCATCTACATACAATAGTAATATAACAGGTTCATCATCCATAACCTTGAGATAAAGATTTGGATCAACTTTACTCTCGGTAAAACCCATGCTTGTTAAGAAACTGTCAATCCTTCCGTACCAAGGTATGGGAGCTTGTTTCAATCCATACAAAGCCTTTTTCAGCTTGCATACATGTGTTATTCCATCTTTAACCTCAAATCCTTGTGGTTGTTCTATGTACACTTCTTCTTCAATGACACCATTTAGGAAGGTTGTTTTAACATCCATCTGGTATAACTTCCACTTCATCATAGATGCAAGAGCCATGATAGTTCTAATTGATGTGTACCTAGCAACTGGTGCAAATGTTTCTTCATAGTCTATTCCCTCCTTTTGAGAGAATCCTCTCGCTACAAATCTTGCCTTATATTTTTCAATGCTACCATTTGCAGCATGTTTTATCTTGAATATCCATTTGGAAGAGACCACACTTTTATCCTTTGGTTTGAGAACTATATCCCAGACATCATTTTTCATTATTGACTGGTACTCTTCTATCATAGCTTCTACCCATTCTTTCTTCTTAGCTGCCTCCTCATAGCTGGTGGGTTGATGATCCACAAGATCACACATTAAGGCCACATAGTTAGATACTAACTTGGGTTTCTTCCTTTCTCTAGTGGAACTTTCAGGAGCTCCATATTTTTCAGCTCCTTGAATAATGTCTCTAGCCCACGCTGGTCTTCTTTTTCTAGATAGATTTGTAATGGGGGGTTCTTGAGGTTCTATCATGTCATGGTCTTCTGGTGTATCATCTTCAGGGATGGGTACAGCTTCTGTGACTCTAGGAGGTGTATCTTCTTCATACATTTCTTCAAGTTGGCACTTCCTAGATTTCTTGATAGCTGCTTCTTCATCAAATGTTACATCTCTACTTATCTCCATATGATGAAAACCAAGTATGTAAATTCTGAAAGCTTTGGATGTTTCACAATATCCAACAAATATTCCTTTCTTACCAGAGGGATCCAACTTGGTTCTCTTTTCTTTTGGAATGTGAATATACACAGGACATCCAAATATTTTGAGATGACTTACCTCAGGCTTCTTTCCTGTGAACACTTCTTCTGGAGTCTTAAATTCAAGAGCACTATGAGAAAGTCTATTTTGTACATAGACAGCTGTCCTGGCTGCTTCAGCCCATAGATACATGGGAAGATCTTGATCATGTATCACAGTTTTTACAGCTTCCATGATAGTTCTATTCTTTCTTTCAACAACCCCATTTTGTTGGGGATTGTAGGGAGTGGTTAGTTTCCTCTTGATTCCAGCTTCTCTACAAAAGTCTTCAAATTCCTTTGGAGTATATTCTCCGCCATTATCTATTTTGAGAATCTTGATTTTCTTTTCTGAGAGATTTTCTATTAAGGCCTTGAACTCTTGGAATTTTCCAAAGACTTCATTCTTACCTTTTAGAAATAATATCCAAGTTTTCCTTGAATAGTCATCAATGAATGTGACATAGTATTCATATCCACTCAAAGATGTGAAGGGCATTGGTCCACATACATCATAGTGTATTAAATCCAAGGTAATTTTAGTCTTTGTTTCACTCCTAGGAAATGGGTTCTTGATATTCTTCCCTTTTACACATCCTTTGCATGTGCCATCATGATCAATCTTTAAGTCTGGCAAACCTATAACTATCTTGCTTACATAAAGTAGTGCCTTGTAGTTAATGTGAGCAAGTCTCCTATGCCATAGCTCATTTGGGATAATGGTTTCATGAACAAGAGCAACTTCTGGATGGCCCTTAAGCTTGTACAAATCTCCTTCTTCTTCACCAATGATAATTGCATCCTTGATAGATTTTCCTTTGGACCACATTAATACTTGTCCATCAATGAATGCAACCCTATAGTCTTTCTTATCCAATGCTGAGATGGATAACAAGTTCTTCTTCAATCCTGGTACATACAATATTTCTTTCATTTTCATGGAGGTACCAGAATCAAGCTTGTAGCTTGCTTCACCAAATCCCTTGATGGGATATTGAAAGTCATCTCCTAGAGATACCTTTTGTGGAGAGGTCTTTTCTTCAAGTCTTGAGAGAGTCTTTTTCTGAACTGTCATGTGCTTTGAAGCACCACTGTCGATAAGCCATGTATCTTCTCCAGGATTTATAGATCCAGAGAGTGCGGAGAATAGAACATATTCTTTTGCATCTTCTTCTTCATTTCTCCTAGATCTTCTCTTGAAGAAGGTCCTTTCTTCTTTTTCTTCTTCTTCACATCTAGGTCTTTTATTGTGAGGCCTTTCTTCCTCTTCTACTTCTACTTCACTATCATCTTCTACAAGATGTGCTTGATGTCTTTTGTAATGAGAACCCTTTTTCTTCTTTAGAGGACAATCTCTAGTAAGGTGTCCTATTTTGTGACAAGAAAAACATTGGAAAGAGGAGTAATTTCTTCTTTGATTAGTTCCTCTTTTCTTTTGAAATCTATGTGGAGAATGAGATTCCTTGTGACTATCCCTTTTGGAGTAGGATTGATTCCTTATTCTCTTGGTGTGGGTGGCCAAGGCTTGGTCATCTTCTTTGAGCAAGGCTTCTCTGTTTGCAACCCTAGACTCTTCTCGTACACAATCCTCCCAAACTACATCAAACTTCATACTTTCTTTTCTGACACACATAGTTTGTATGAATGACTCCCAAGGTCTAGTGAGACCATTTAGAGCTGTCATCACAAGTTCATCTTCATCAAGAGTATCACCTGGCATCTAGTTACTCCTTGATTTGCGAGATCCTTAAGAAGTAGTGTTGAATGGATTCTCCTTTGTGCATCTTGGTACTCTTTAACTGAGTTCTTAGGTTCATCTTCCTATTGATGTTCTTTCCTTCATACAATCTTCCTAGGGCATCATACATTTCCTTTGGAGTCTTCTTGGAAGCCACTTGGGGAATCAAGTGGTCTTTAATAGAATCAACTATGATTCTCTTTTCCCTAATCAAATCCTTCCTATGCTTCTCTTTGGCTTCATCTCCTTGAGGTTCTGCAACTTCATCCTTGATATAATGAGCAAGATCATTTTCTTCAAGAATGAGACCAATTCTGTATTACCATGCCCGAAAATTCTCTATACCTTCTAGCTTGTCTTCAAGCTTAGTGTTTGGAGCCATCTTCTCTTGGGGGAGTCCAAGAGATAAGAGATAGAGTAGTACTTACCTAGAAACTTTAACTTTTCACTTTTCCGGATCTACAACAGAATTTCTAGTTTATTGCACTTTTGGTAAAACTAGGGTTTGACTTTCCTGGAGTTCTACCCAACCAAAAACCTCAATCCAAGCCTCAAAATATAGATCTTTAGAAGAGCTATTCAGCCATGCAACCAGAATCCAAAAATACTAACGTTTGCACAAACCCTAATTTTGGGAGAGAGAGAAATATAATTTCACCTTGTGAAAGATGTTCTATTCAGGCTAGCTCTGATACCATGTTAAGTTTAAACCAAATAAACTAGCAAGATCACTGAAAGAAACATAATCACAAGATAGACACAGAATTTACCCTGGGAAACCCTCATGGGGTAGAAAACCCATCAAAGCTTTCCTCAATAAGATGATCAACCAAAATACAAGATGTGCTCCAAGACTTGTCCTTCTTCTCTACCTCACATGCAGACCTCCCAGACACAAGTGCGCCACTTTTTGAGTTGTGGAAGTGTGTCAAATGAGGAGCTCTCCTCCTCTATTTATACTAGTTCACGACTGACCAAAATCCCTAATGGGGCCAACCTCTCCTAGAAAAGTCTAATAACCCCTAAAATATAAACTCAGGGCCGACCCCCACATGGTGAGTCTAATAACCCTAGTTACCACAAACCATCGGAGGAAGAAACATCTCCAGATACATAATAGAGTTAGCTCGAAGGGATAAAACATCTCCGAAATAATAATGTACAAATATAATATTCTTAGAAGTTACAATATTCAACATAATAGAGGTGAAGGAGATACTTTTTCATATGTTGAATGTTATTGTGGAAAATATTGTAAAAATGTGATAAGCATATGTGGGTGGAACTCAAGTGTAAGAGCATATATATCTCAAGAATAAAGAAGATCATACCTTGCCATGGATGTTTCCCATTTGGGGTTTTAGCATGTATATGTGGTGTACTATCTCTGTTTTTTGTTGTTTCTCTCTTACTATTTAATTATTTGGTGCTTGAATGGATATATGAGTTTAGACTAGTTAAATCATCTTATGGATTTACATGTTAGTATATGTATTACTGTATGTTTATGCACATTTCTCAATATTCTAACATGGTATCAAAGATGGTTACTAAGCTTTACATTCTTTAGTAATTTTTGCTAGTTTTTTTTAACAAGCATCAAGTTCTTAAAAACAAATTGGGCCCTCCTTATCTAGTAGATTTTCCATCAGATATGGACAACCATTGAGGTTTTTCTTCAGATCGAGGAATTGTTTTATATGTTTGAGAATTTTTTATCAAAAGCCTAACCTCACCATTTATTTTTTAAAAACAATTCAAGTTTTCCTTGGTTTTTTCTATAGATTCGAGTTGCAATCCATTGTATATTAACTTGCTATCAAGAATCTATATCTCTTGTAATAGATCTAGTTGTTTGTTTGTTTCCAATTCTGTTTTGTTGTAGGTTTCCGTCCAGAGAACAACTACATTCACAAAATTCTAGTTTTCTAGTTATTTTTGGAATTCATGCACCTTTGTTCACTAAGGGTGTGTACACACACTTCTTTTCTTCAGAAGAGGTACTTACACATGCTCCATGGCCATTGTGAAAGAACATGGGACTTGTTTTGAAGAGAAAAATTCGTTGAAAAATGTTTCTTTTTCATTGATTTTGTTTGGAACCATAGGTTCCTTGGTGATATCGCCTTGTCATCTTACATTGACTATGTCCACTTTGCGATCTCATATCCACAAATCAGTGCATTGTTTAGTTAATAAAGTTGTGTTCTTGGATACAATTTAAAGATGTAGAGGAAGGACAACAATATGAAAAGAAGGATGAGAGAGGCCCTTACACCTATTCATAATTTCATATACCTTTTTCGATTTGATTTTGCCTCTTTCCAACATGTACTTTGTAGTTGGACAAGCTCAACATAGAGATGTGGTTTATAGGAAGATTGATGTCTCTAACATGAGGACGTCCGAAAGGAATAAGTTGATAGATATTAGTTGATCAGGTTTCCTAGAGAAGATAATGAGAAGTTGCTGCAAAAACCAAGGAAAAGGATAGACAGTTTTGTGTAGTAATATCATTGTATGTTGAGTGCACTGTATAGTAGTTAATACTTTGTGCGTTTTGGATATTTTTTTGCCTCTTTTATCCCTCTACCATTTACTAAAGATGAGATGATGATATGGTAGTTTTGAAGTCCATGGAAGACCCTACAAACACAATTTTACATTAGATAAATATACATCATTTACCCTTCAGTGATGTCCAGTCTAAAAAATCCATATATATTTATCAAAACATTTTTAATGTGTAAGCATCCTACGATTTATCATGTAGGCTCTACAAAATGTGTATACATTTCCCATCTTTCTTTATTAAGTAGTTAGATCTTATTGGCTCATATTTGAGTAATGACAGTAGTTACATATCTAGATATTGCTAACAATATTCTACACATCTAGTAATGAAAAAAATTTGTATTTTTGTAACATTGGTAGTGTTTCCATTGAACTGCAATTTTATTTAGTCATTTCATTTGTTGTTATAACACATTGAATTATGAAATTTAGCATGTTTTCCACCTCATTGCTCCTAAAATATATGTATGGGTTGGGTTTAGGGTATTTTTTAAGGATTCTAATATTATACTTAAGTATAGTATCCTAGGAGATTATTTTGGATTGAAAAACACATGTTTTTAGATACGTAGGCGAATATTAAATATAAAACATACAATTTACTACTAAAATGTGTAAATTTTGCCGAATATTATAATAAAAAAACATATTTTATGTAAATATATGCAATATTAGAGACTAAAAATGACCAAATATCGATTTTATTTTTTGATAAAAAGACCGAAAAATAGCCAATTGGCGAAATTTCTCCCTTAAATATTACCCTGGGACTCAACTTGGGTTATGGTCCAAAACTAGAAGTTCAATTCTCAACCCACTTGAAAATGGTTCTACTGGAGAGTCCAAATCCAAGGTAACAAAAAATTGGGTAATTTTTGTGTTCATAACAAATGTGTATCATCTTCTACTTTGCACTGTAGTAATGTATCGCATGTGCTTCCTCATCTACTTACCTACCTGATTTTAACACAAGTATGCTTCATATTGCAAGCAAAAATAAATTCATACCTTTCTATGATGTCAACTTATCATGACAGGCTCTACAATGGATATTTCCTCTCGTGGATACTATTATTGTGTATATATAATCATTTACTTGAAATTTCACTTATAAAATTTAATCTTCCATTAGGACCGACCTTCATTTGCACCAAATCCCCATTGGTAGTTCTTTATCAATTAAGTGAGTGTTTTTAATCCCAAACGCTATCTAGTATGTTTTGATTTAACTAAATATTTCTAAACTTCCACAAAGCCCCACCTATACAAGAATTTCATTTAAGTGTTTCACACTTAGATTTCTACACAAGAAATCCAATTATAAATTGAATTGAATTCAGACGCAAATACTTAGAAAGTTAGAAGAACCACCTATGAGAAGTAAGCAATAACTATTACCATGTCTAACCTATGGAAATTTTATAGTAATACTTGAAACCCAAATTTTAAGTTTTATTATTGCTGGTGATGTATATGTAACTTCGGAATGTATTTCATCTATGTATTTCATATATATTTATTGTACCCTTATTAGAGATGTGTTATTCCTCTATAAGGAAGTGTCATCATGTGGATTGACAAGTGTCGCAAGTGTGTGTACTTGCCGATGGGTTATTAGACCACCGTGTGTGGGGTCGGCCCTGAATTATATATTATATTGTGGATGTACCTAGCTAGACAAGTCAGCCCCATAAGGCCACTAGGCAAACAGGTTAGTATAAATAGAGATCAAGAGATCTCTATTTAGATCATTGGGAAAGTCCTCTCTCTCTCACTCAGAAAGTGGCACACTAGTGAGGAGGAGGATCATCTGCTTCTAGGAGACTATCTCAAGTGTATTTTGGTTGTACTTTGGTTGAGCCATTGCTCTCTCTATCTCTGAGGAAGTTGTGGGGTTTTTCACCTTAGGGTTTTCCCCATGGAAACTCTGTGTCTCTTATCTCTCATGCTTTTGATTCTTGTGATGCTTGTCATGCTTATTGTGATTGTTATGCATTGATATACTGTATATGTTAAATTTATGCTCAAAATTTAACATGGTATCAGAGCTAACCTGAGAAGAAGACATTTTGCAGTGACGGAAACTTGAGTTTCTTGTTTATTGGGTTTTTCTCCACAGATTTTCGAAAAGCAGTATAGTAGATTGACTCATCGAGGAGAATCTATCTGTCCAATCAGAATTCAATTCTGAGCATTTTCAGATTTGGCCCTAAAAATTAGGGTTTCCACAAAAATAGGAATTTCTGAAATCTAAAGACATAGCTGGAAGCTCCTTGCAAAAATCGAAGTTTAGAGCTTTGGATCGAGATTTTTGGCTGGGTATATCTCCAGGAAACTCAAACCCTAATTCAGGGCTCTCTCTAATGAACTCGGGAGGACAAAAAGGAAAATCTGAAGCGTAAAGCTTTGCCGATCTCAAATTATGAATACACTAGGATGATCAGCTCATCAAGGCGCATCTTTCTATCCTTTCAGAAAGTTGAAATTCACATTTTGAATTTTTAGGTTTTTTCCGACAAACCCTAATCCGGGACCAGATCCAATTTTCAGCATTTCAAGTGGTAAGACCTAAATCTTTTCTATTTCAATTTGAAGTACTCTTTAGTATGTCTGACCACACCAAGCTTGAGGATAAGCTTGAAGGAGCTGATAACTTTCGAGCTTGGAAGTATAGGATTGGGTTAATCCTGGAAGAGAATGAGTTGGACTCATATGTAAAAGAAGATATCCCTATCCCAGAGGATGAAGAGGCTAAGGTATTGCATAAGAAGAACTTGGTCAAGGCAAAGAGAATCATTGCTGATTCTATCAAAGACCATCTCATACCCCATGTGTCTTCTCTAAAGACACCCAAGGAGATGTTTGACTCTTTGACCAAGCTATTTGAAGGGAAGAACATAAATCGGAAGATGACCCTGCAAAACCAATTGAAAGGAGTAAAGTTTCATAATGGAGAAACCATTCAATCTTATTTTTCAAGGGTCTCCCAGATCAAGGAACAACTAGAAGCAGCGGATGAAATGGTGGAGAATGGTGAAGTGGTGATCACCACTCTAAATGGCCTACCTAGGTCATGGGATTCCTTTATTCAAGGAATTTGTGCAAGGAAGAAGTTGATCTCCTTCAACAGATTGCGGGAAGAATTCTCTCAAGAAGAAGCTAGGCTTGTGGCCCAAGAAGAAAAGATGGGAAATGAAGATCAAGCTCTCACAGCACATGCCAGGAAAGGCAAGTCCAAGAAGGAATCATCTCATAACAGGAAATTCTCACACCACCATTATCATAAAGATAAGAAAGATCTCAGATGCTTCAATTGCAATGAGAAGGGACACTTTGCTTCAGATTGTCCCAAAAAGAAGAAAGACAATAACAAATTCAACAACAAGAAGAAGAACAACAACAACAACAAAAGAAGATATCATGCTCATGCTGTCGAAGATAATGAACCCCCAAAGAAGAAGGCTAGGGCAGAAAGTGATAGTGATGATGACTCTTCAAGTGAAGAAGAGTATGTTCTAATTTCCTCTCTCACAAGTACTATCTCCCATGGTTGTAATGATTGGTTGATTGATAGTGGGGCTTCCAAACACATGACTGGGTTTAAGGAATCTTTTGTGAATCTATCTGAACATGAATCACCCCATAAGGTGAAACTTGGGGATGATTATCAATACCCAATCAAAGGAAGTGGTGAAGCCTCCTACAACCTAGATTTTGGAAAATATTTGAAGATGAAAGAAGTCCTTTATGTACCTGGGCTCAAGAAGAACTTACTCTCCATCTCTGCATTGGATGCAAAAGGTATGAGGGTTGCATTTGTGGATGGCCAAGTCCTAATGTGGCCAAAGGGAATGAACATAGATGATGCAGTAGTGATTGGAGAGGAAGAGGGAGGTTTGTATAAATTGAAGGGACAACCTGAACATGCCATCGTACATGAATCCATGGAGCCAAGTGAACTTTGGCATAGAAGACTTGCTCATATGCACTATAGGGCACTTCCAATTGCAAGGAAGGATGTAGAGGGTCTTCTTGAGATCAAGACCAAACATGAAGGTGTTTGCAAAGGATGTGCAAAAGGTAAGAACATTAAGAAGGCTTTCCTAAGCAGTGAAAGCAAGGCAAAAGACATCCTGGAAATCATCCACTCAGATGTATGTGGTCCTATGTCATCCAGCTCTCTGAGTGGGTATGTTTACTATGTCTCATTTATTGATGACTTCTCCAGGAAGACTTGGGTATACTTCTTGAAGAGCAAAGATGAGGTGTTTGATAAATTCAAGGAATTCAAAACCTTGATGGAGAATCAAACTGACAAGAAGATCAAAACATTCAGATCTGACAATGGTGGAGAATTCACCTCAGGTGACTTCAAAAAGCTTTGTAGTTATTCAGGGATTAAGAGGGAGTTGAATGCTCCTTATAATCCTCAACAGAATGGAGTTGCAGAAAGGAAGAACATAACAATCATGGAAGCAGCAAGGGCAATGCTGCATGACTAGGATATACCTATGCATCTATGGGCAGAAGCAGCTAGAATAGCTGTATATGTGCAGAACAGAACACCCCATAAGATATTGGATAACAAGACACCAGAAGAGGTATTTTCTGGTAAGAAACCTAAAGTTAGCCATCTCAGAATATTTGGTTGTTCAGTGTACACTCATGACCCAAAGGAAAAGAGGACTAAACTAGATCCTTTAGGAAAGAAGGGTATCTTTGTGGGTTACAGTGAAAGCTCGAATGCTTACAGAATATACTTTCCAGGGTTCAAGAAGATTGATGTCAGCAGGGATGTAACATTTGATGAAAACTCAGCATTCATCAAATCAAGGAAGGCACCTATCGAAGTTTATGAAGAACCTAAGGAAACTAGATTTCAAGACACTGCCATGACTGCAGTAGTCCCAGAAGTTGTTCGTGAGTTTGAAGATCCACAAGAACCTGTAGATCCACCCCGCGAGGATAACTCTCACAAGAGAAAACCTGCATGGGCTAGAGAGCTCATTCAAGATGCAGAAAGATTTGGCATTCCAGAAGAAGAACACAGAGCAAAGAAGAGAACCAAATCACATACCAGCTATGTTGCTTTACTCTGTGACATGATGAACAAAGAGCCTTCCAGTTATGAAGAAGCAGCGGAAAAGAAAGAATGGAAGGATGCCATGGTTGAGGAATACCAATCAATAATGAAGAATGATGTTTGGGATGTTGTACCAAGACCTAAAGAGAAGTCTGTTGTGACTTCTAAATGGATCTACAAAATCAAGCATGCTGCAGATGGCAGTGTAGAGAAATACAAAGTAAGATTCGTAGCTCATGGCTTCTCTCAGAAAGAGGGAATAGATTATGAAGAAAATTTTGCACCTGTAGCCAGGTATACTTCCATCAGAACAGTACTTGCCCTGGCTGCAGCGATAAAATGGAAAGTACACCAGATGGATGTCAAGACTGCTTTTTTGAATGGTGTAGTTGAAGAGGAAGTATATGTGGAGAAGCCACTCAGTTTCAAAATACATGACAGGGAGTCATATGTGTGCAGATTGAAGAAAGCCTTGTATGGCTTGAAACAAGCTCCGAGAACTTGGTATGGTAGGATGGACAGTTTCCTATCTAGTTTGGGATTTACCAAGAGTAAAGTGGATTCCAACTTTTATTACAAGGTTGAGGAAGGGAATCCTGTGATTCTACTCCTGTATGTGGATGACTTATTTGTAACAGGAGATGACAGATTGATTGCAGATACTAAGAGGAAGCTTGCTGCTGAGTTCGATATGAAAGATTTGGGAATGGTACATTATTTCCTAGGTATGGAGGTGTGGCAGAGTACAGGTGGGATCTTCCTTGGTCAAGGGAAGTACATAGTAGATATCCTGAAGAGATTCGGGATGATGGATTGCAATGCCATGGCCACACCTATGGCATCAAATCTGAAGCTTCTATGTGATGCTTCATCTGAGCCGGTTGATGTCTCTATGTATCGTCAGATGATTGGGTCCTTGATGTACTTGACGAACACTAGACCAGATGTTTGCTTTGCGGTGAACACATTGAGTCAGTTCCTGACAGATCCGAGGAGTGTTCATCTGGTTGTTGTAAAGCATGTTATAAGGTACCTGAAGGGTACAGTGGATTATGGGCTCAAGTATGAGGCGAATCAAAAGTTTAACCTGCAAGGTTATGTTGATTCAGACTGGGCTGGCAGTGCTGCATATAGGAAGAGCACATCTGGGTGCTTCTTCAGTATGGGATCAGGTGTGATCTCTTGGTTTAGCAGGAAGCAGTCCTGCGTAGCACCGAGTATAGCTAAGGCAAAGTATGTTGCAGCCTGTTCAGCTAGTTGTGAGGCAGTATGGGTACGGAAGATACTGTTTGAATTATTTGATCTCCCGTTGGATGCTACTGGTATCTTCTGTGATAACCAGAGTTGTGTGAAGCTGCCCGAGAACCCAGTGTTTCATGACAGGTCGAAACACATAGAGATCAAATATCACTATATTAGGGATATGGTGCAGAGAGGAGCTGTGAAGCTCCTGTATGTTGCGAAGGACGAGCAAATTGCAGATGTGCTAACGAAGCCACTAGCCAGGGTGAAGTTCGAGTACTTCATAGAGAGGCTTGGTGTTCTTCGGATTGATGACACTTCGAGGAAGAAGTGATGGACACATTTGCTGAAGCCATTCCAAGCATGTTGGAAGGAGGATCCTTCACATGGATGTGGATGTAAGCGCTGGATGATGAGCATCAGGATGATGTTCTGGTTTCTGCTTTGTATGATCAGTTGGATCATTTTTTATATGTATGTATGTATGCATCATGTTGGATGCTGGATATGATCAATTGGATCATTTACATGTATGTACGCATCATGTTGGATGCTGGATATGATTGGTTGGATCATGTGTATGTATTTTGTATAAGCATCATGTTGGATGCTTGGACCATGTATCTGTATATGTATCAGATGGATACATTGTATGATCAGGTAGATCATGTATGTTGATATGTATCATGTATTTATATTTGTATCATGTGGATACACTGTGTCATCAGGTGGATCATGTATGATGATATGTGTCAGGTAGATACTTGGTATGCATAAGGTAGATGCATTATATGATCAGGATGATCATGGATGACGAGCTTCAGGATGTTGCTCCAGATGACATGCAGCAGGATGTTGCAGTGATGATGGTCAGGATGATCATGTGTATATCAGGATGATGTATGGTGAGTATCAGGTTGATACTCTGTGGCCGTGGAACAGGTTGTGCAGATAAGCATGTAATTTGTGCCTTGGGAGATTTGCAGATAGTCTTTCGAGGTTTTGCCTATGGCATGTAATTTGTACCCTGGGATATCTGGCAAATGCTCTTTCGAGGTTTTGCTTGGGAGGACATATAATTTGTGCCCTGGGAGATCTGCAGATAGTCTTTCGAGGTTTTTCCTATGGCATGTAATTTGTGCCCTGGGATATCTGGCAGATGCTCTTTCGAGGTTTTGTCCTATGGCATGAAATTTGTGCCTTGGGAGATCCGATAGGTTGAGCCGTGTGCTCGTAATCAGTCCTGGGATGCTCTTTCAAGGTTTTTCCATGACCACATGTAATTTGTGCCCTGGGAGATCCGATAGGTTGAGCTTTGTGCTCGTAATCAGTCCTGGGATGCTCTTTCGAGGTTTTGTGGTGACCACATGTAATTTGTGCCCTGGGAGATCCAATAGGTTGAGACTTGTGCTCGTAATCAGTCCTGGGATTCTCTTTCAAGGTTTTGTGGTGGGATCACATGTAATAAGTCCTAGAGATATGGACAGGATGAAAAAGGCCTCAGATGCATTTTAGGGTTCTTGCTAGTCAAGAGACTCTTTTAAGGTTTTGTGACGCACGTAATAAGTCCTGAGATTTCCACAGTATGGCCAATGATGATGAAGACCTGCAAGTGGTGGGCCTACATCCAGTATGAAAAAGGATTGGCTCTGTGGAACTTCGTATGACAAGTAGAGTCAGAGATTGGTTGAGATAGCAGCAGCAGTGATAATGATGATGATGCTGCATCGATGACAATGATCCCAAGAAGAAGACTTGTCTAGCAGATCTGTGTCGAGAAATACCTTCCTAGTTAAGAGGGAGTGTTGATGTATATGTAACTTCGGAATGTATTTCATCTATGTATTTCATATATATTTATTGTACCCTTATTAGAGATGTGTTATTCCTCTATAAGAAAGTGTCATCATGTGGATTGGCAAGTGTCGCAAGTGTGTGTACTTGCCGATGGGTTATTAGACCACCATGTGTGGGGTCGGCCCTGAATTATATATTATATTGTGGATGTACCTAGCTAGACAAGTCAGCCCCATAAGGTCACTGGGCAAACAGGTTAGTATAAATAGAGATCAAGAGATCTCTATTTAGATCATTGGGAAAGTCATCTCTCTCTCACTCAGAAAGTGGCGCACTAGTGAGGAGGAGGATCATCTACTTCTAGGAGACTATCTCAAGTGTATTTTGGTTGTACTTTGGTTGAGCCATTGCTCTCTCTATATCTAAGGAAGTTGTGGGGTTTTTCACCTTAGGGTTTTCCCCACGGAAACTCTGTGTCTCTTGTCTCTCATGCTTTTGATTCTTGTGATGCTTGTCATGCTTATTGTGATTGTTATGCATTGATATACTGTATATGTTATTCTCTCAGTGAAGATCCTAGAGCATTGTGATTTTATGCCCAAAATTTAACAATTGCTATATCATATAAACACAATGCATGGATTTTATATTGTTTTTCTTATCTCAATTATGTATAATTTGTTTTCGGGGTGGGTATCACCTTGCCTATAGTAGAAGTGATATTCGAAAACATTAAAGTGGAAGTTGAATGCTACGTTGGAGGATGATCTGTTCCAACACTTTAGAATGCTACTAGAAATGTTATGTCCAAGTAAGTCTATATGTGTTTTCTTCACCCTAATAACATTTAGTAAACTGCAATGGCTAGTTTTTGTAGAGGATTTGACAAAAAAAAATTCTCTTCACGCATGAAGAAATCAAAATATATTGAATACTTTTTATAGACACTTATCTAATATTGAATGTTGTCTTTGTTTCAGTTTCAGGGTTCGCTAGAATTAGTCCATTCGTCTCCCACAAATAGGACTAGGTCACAAAAAGAGTAAATAATGATGTTGTAGTCAAACATAAAAGAAACCCGACAATGAGATCCATAGGAAAAAGCCATAAAAAAAAAATTCCATAGAAGAAACCTATTTATAGGTTATATGGGTCAAGCTAATTGGGACTAATGTGCCTACTCTACATCCACGCTCCCTTTCTCATCATGTCAAATTCTTCATAAACCAAGGACCCAAAACCAAATCGGACCCTAAACCAAATCGGACCCTCTTCGGTAATAAAATATTGTCTAGTGAACAATGTAATCCACAGCGTAGGGAATCGTGATGGGTCGTTTTTCCATGGATTTGGGTTTCAGAAAAAATATTATTCTCGTGGGATAAAAGTTGATTGATCCATCAATTAATTAAGAACGAGAATTTCCCCCAAGTGTTTTGCTGAAATTCCAAAAATGGTTTCATTTAGTAATAACAGGTGTCATCCATTTAGGGAAGCTTAGATCGATTCATAAGAGATAACCAAATGCCCAAATATGTGGCTTTGATTTTCATACGAAGATTTGATGGAAAAACCCACAATGATAAAACCCCAAATAGGTGCTCACTAATCTCTTCCCAATCGATAATGAAATCTTTATTAGTTAAAAACCACGATATCCATCGAGGTTTAGCATGAGGCATTGCATGACTGTAGAAAAGTGTTGCAAGGGTAGCCTTAACATTCTTATTCGATATATTTCCATCTGCATCTCAAATCTTGGCTCAAACCTTGCAAAAGTATGCTCGCATTGCTTCCTTTGCCTCAAACCCTGGCCCAAACAGTTCAGTAGTATGTTTGTACTCTTGCATCAAAACATAGAATATTAGATATATCAACACCTCCAAATAAATCCTTATAATAGTATGATCATTCTATTGCATTAGAATAGGGCATCTTCGAAGTATTTCCACCTCACCTCAAACCATAGCTCAAGCCCTCCAACACTATGCTTATCCTGCATCATAACACACGGCATCGCTGAGAAATATGGTTTGGAAATAGGGGAAGGATAAAGTAGAGACAAAAAGTTATAACATGAATAAAAATTAAAATTAAAGACAAGGTAGAGACAAAATTGCAATTTTGTATTAAATATATGTTTCAGAATCCTTTCTTTGTAGTAGTGACGTGGTATTGACTACTATGGCAAAGAACAATGAAAGTAAATAAAGTATTCATAAAACCCATTCCGCTCCATCCAAGGCTCTCTCGTCTCAATCAACTAATTTGTCCATAATGCCAATATGATAAAGTTATAGATAGCCTTCTATAATAATAATAATCCAATTGAATAAACATAATTTCTCTATTCCCTGAAAAAATATGGAATGTCTACGAAAGGCCTGTTACATTTTCCTTTGTTGTCCTTAAAAAAAGATAAACGGTCTATAAAATGTATGTGATGTTTTCCTTTGTGATCCCCAATAAAGATGAAAGGTCTATGGAAGGTTTGTGATGTTTTCCTTTGTCCTCTAGGAAAGGTCTGTGATGTTTTCCTAGGTACTTGATGAGTACTTTCTATAAGCTGTAAACTCAAATACAAATTATGTTTTTATATTGTGTGATTGAATGTTTCTAAAGTTGTCTATTTAGATAGGGGACCATATATTTAGGAATTAGGTCTTTTATATGATTGTGACTTACAGGGTCTATATTTCCAACAAACCTATAAACTAATTTATCAGCATGTAATTATAAAGCTATTACACTATCCCATGCAATATGAATGAGATCCCTTATTTCAAGGCCATTTGTAATTTAGTGCCTTCAAAAAGAAAATAATGTAATTGTGGTTTTACTTGAATTTCATAATTCTACACTAATTAAATAATGTTCGCCGAACGAGGAAGAGGAGACCCAAATTCTAAACTATATTCATATGATTCTTCTTAGCACCATAGACAATTTAACACATTGTTCATAAACACATTGAGGATAGAATAACCATGTTGGAACTTATCAAAATTAGCATTGATGAGGCTACAAAAGATATAGCTTGGAAACACACTCATAAGAAACCAAAAAGGTAAGACATGGAAGATGTTGATATTAAAATGCCCTATAAAATTAAAAAAATCTAAGGGCTATTCTAACCCCAATGGTAGAACCCAAAAAATGTCAACGATTTTAACCCCAATGGTAAAGCACTAAATATTTTTGCCATTGAAAATATCTGGGTTATCATAATTCTCAATAGTAGACAAAAAACATTAGGGTGATTCTAAACCCAATTGTAGAAGTGGTATAGAACAAAAGGTGAAATTTAGAGTAGCATCTTTAGGGTTTTCGCAGTATTAGCTAAACAAAGGAAAATCTGTAATCCACTTATATTGTATGGGTGAATTTTAAATGTGCCATCATATTGAAAATTCCCCCTTTCACTTTTTAAATAATTTTAATTTCTTAAGTGGTGAAATTTCACCTTTAAAATTTTCACTACTTTACTTCTATTGAATCAATAGGGAAAATTCGTATGAAATCAATTTTCCATGGAAAATTCTTTTGAAATCAATTTTCCATGGAAAATTCTTTTGAAATCAATTTTTCAATGGGGTAAATTCTTATAAAATCATTTTATGGTGTGTATAGAAAACACAATCAGACTCATGTACATGCTAGACATTCATATTTGTAACCAAATTAAGTAGATACTAACCCTTGATTAAAAACCTGTTAAGTATCATCATATATGACATCCATTCATATAAATATCACAAAGAGTCCAATCATATGCACTATAAGAAAACACATCCACTACAAGTGCCTCATTTTGTATCCCTTACAACATTCCTTCTCCAACATTATAGAATGTAAGATGGTATTATTTGGGTTAGGAGAGCCAACATAACCGATTTCACTCCCAAAATCAAGAGAGGTACAGTTATCTTAAAAAAATATAATAATTGTTATTTATTAAAAAAAATATTTTAACCAACATGTTTTTCAAATCTCTCATGAAATCTTTGTCAAAACTACAAAATATGCTAGTTTAAAAAGAAAAATGTTGAAATGCACAATATCATACTTTATCAATTTTACTGTCAGTGTATTAGTGTCTCTAAAATGATATTGTGACTAGGGGAAAATTTCCCTTCATAATTCTTTGGATTATGCCAGGGACTCTAGGCTTCTCGTGTGAGGTAGAAATCAACCATTATTTGTCCTACCAAAGAACCTATCTTGAATCCATGCCTAGAGAATCTAGTAACAATTAAAATGGTATATTTGACTATTGTTGACATCATGGAAAATTTTAGGGGCTAATCTTATCCCATGAGCTTAATTTAGGGGTTTTTAATTTTTAATGGGCTAATTTTTTATTAAACACCCATTATGTATGATTAGCCCACATCTTCTTTATTTTTTTTAATGAATAGGAGGTTAGCCCCATTGAATTTAAAAAGGGAATCCAAGATAATAAAAAAAAATAGCCCCCCATATAAATGGATTTAAACCTCTATTCGCCCATGAAAATCACTAGGAAGCTCCCATTCACCCACGATTTCAAGAAATGGCAGTTTCTAGGGGCTCTTTTGCCTTCTATCAATCATGGAAATCGAAGTCAGAGTTACATTCATCTAGATTTTATGGGTTGAATCTCGTTTTGTAAGTTTCTTAATGTCCACATGAGAAGGGAAGCTGATATTTACTATCAGGTCTCATAGCAACCCATTTACATCTAGGAGAATTCTAAATCCCATCACCTCAGATCCAAAGTTTCCCAAAGAAACCTGGGGATTATGAAGCTTGTGATTGGTGATGCGACAATAAATTTTTTGTGGTTGTTTGGAGCATCATGCTTGGAAACTAGGATTTCATTCATATCCGCGTATTTGGCATGTAAGGGACCATAAATTTCCAAGGACAAACTTGGTGAAATATTCGCCAAGACTTCACAACGTCTTATAATTTAGTGAAATATTCACCAAGATTTTACAAGGTTTTATAATTTAGTGAAAGATTGACTAAGACTTTACAAGATTATAGAATTCAATGAGAGATTCACTGAAAAATTATATATACATAATATAACATTGATAAAATAACCTTCATATTTTCATATATATCATGGGGATTTGCCCAATTTTTATACATAGAAATTTAGGGGGGGTTCTTAAAATTTTCCCTGGTTGACATATTAGTCTTCCACAATGGCAAGAAATCAACGATGAAATCCCGATAAGGGAACTTTGAATACATGCAAGCCTCTGCAAACAGAGGGCTCTATGACATAACTCATCCTATGAAAATTCCAGCTAGCTAAGGGCTAAGATTCTACCTCAATGCATCTTCATCAAGGACCAAGGTCCTCTTGTTAGAGCCGAAGCACAGGATGAGCTTAAACAATCAATGCACCCTCTCCTGGGATGACAAATTTTCCACTTTTTAGAAATAAACTTAAATATATGCAGGATTTACCAGAATTTGTAGAAGTCTTAAATGTGATTGAAGCATTACTAACAACCAAACTTATATATGCAGGACTTACTAGAATTTGTAGAAGTCTTAAATGTGATTGAAGCATTGCTAAATACCAAATTTTCATCAATATCCATAGATTTAACCTTCACTAGATAATTTCCATAAAAATATGTCAGCATGCAAATTTTTAACTCAATATCATATATCCAATAGGGACAATGCCACTGAAGGGCTAGTAGATCGAAATACGATGGATCAACTTGTCTGATCTGTTGGAGACGAAATTCCCCAAGAAAATCAGATGAATATATAACAATTTCTTGAAGGCGTCATCGCTGATCTAAGTATAGCTCTAGAATGGATCTAGTTAGATTCGTTATCCCACTCTGTACCACATAAATCATTCACCTGGTCTAGAGAATACAATAAGGTTTAAATGTGGGCCTCAGATTATTTGCCATCGAAATGTGGGCATTCTAGAAGTATTTACTGCGGTAAAGAAGCTTTCACGCTTCAAAAATGAATGTATTGGAAGATGAACTCTAAATCATGTTTACATTTCACATCCATCCCTTTATAATATAGAGGCACAAATTTCATTTAGCAACCAAGAATGTCAAGTGAAGACATTGAGGGATTGTCGAAATTATAACCCTTCTTTTGAAATTTTATAAAATTTGTTGTCCTTCACAAATGACAAGTGATTTAAAAAATTTGCATTTTTTTTAAGGATGATTTTTAAATTACCCTTCTAGGAAGAGTTTGAACCTCTTGGAAAAGCTAAGAAGGATTCAATTTTTTATCATTGATAGTGTTGATGTAGTCCTTTGCGTGACACATTTAATGCCAACACATTTAATGCCAACAACACACTGGAGCTTAATAGTGGAAACACTATGGATTAAAAATGTTTGCTGCGGAGTTTGAAACATAGCACTTTTTATGTATTAATTTTAATATAATTGTTGCACTTTTTTTAAACGTCAAAATTAAAAATATATTTTTTTAACATGCATTTTTTAACAAGGTTTCTGGCATGTGCTCGGAGCCCTTTGAAGGGCCGTAATGTGTTGAATTTTGAACCATGAGCATAAGTGGTTGAAGTGTAACGAGGATGCTGGAGTGCACTCCAGAGAAGAAATATGATCCTATCAAGGAGAAAGTGGTCGAAAAAGGAAAAAGGAAGTAGAGACAATAAAGACCAAAAGGTATAACCGTGGACGACTAAAAGAGATAGTGGTAGACAATTCAGAAGGAGAAGGAATGAGGAATTGCACGAACGAGGTGAAAAACATTAAGTTCATAATGTTCTTGAAGATTGTAAGCTCAGGTGAGACCAGCTAGCTTTGGGGAATGAACCAAGGCAGACATCTAGTGGGTGTGCATTAATATCATACACTAAATTTATTAATGCAATGGAATTTGACAATGGTCGCACATGGCTAGAAATTTGACATTGGCCGAGAATTCTTTTCATTGCATTCTTCCCTAATATCGTACAAGAAATTCATTTACAGCTGTAAGCAAGATTGATTTCGTGAACTCAAAGGTATGGAATTTGACATGGTCGCATAATAAGGCCAAAACTTTGACATTGACTAATAATTATTTTCATAGGATTTTTCCATGATCAGATTCGATTAATTTGTTCAAATGTGCGTACATATCTTTCAGGATTTTGCTGCCTCTTTGTAAGAGGTCGCAATTAAATGTTATAATATTGTTAATTGACATCTTTGTAGCCATTTCATTGGCAAACTGGAGACGACTGCTATTCTTCCGGCAGGTGGCGGCAAGGCTATTTTATATCATAATCTTTCGTGTCGTCTCAGTGTATCTAATCTCTCCTTCCAGCGCTTTCATGAATTTTGACCTTTAAAACCTTAAAGCTTCATTGACGTACGGAGTAATTCCAAGGCGGAACACTTCCAAATTTCTGGCATATGATCATTTAGTCTCACTTAATGATGAGGACCTCATCCCAAGACTACCTCACTCTCAAACCAATAACTATCCTCCCGTAATTATGTTGATCATGAACTCATCAACGTAATCTTGATCTTGATCTTGCTGGTGGTGTTGGTAATCGAGCAGCCCAAAACCGGAACGGTGAGTCTTCGATACTCATGAAGTCGTAGTAACCGGAGCAGGGTTTACCCTCTCCCACATAACGGTCAATCAGATGGAGATAAACCTGTAGACCCAGAAGGTAGACCCAGCAACGATTCTTTAAAAACGATATTTTGAACAATACTTTCAAGATATTTTATTGAAGTTCTTACTCTTTCACTCATTGTTAACACCTTCCCTTTTTTATCGGTTTGAGATTTGGGGACCATACCTTGAGTATAAGATTGAAATATGAGATAGAAAATGCTTGCCATTTTATTATCTAAACAAATTCATGTCAAGATATGAGTCCCTCATTCACACAACCTCAATCATTGTATAAGTGATTTTTAATGTGGTGGCCATGATATGTAGGCTCAGATAAATAAGCAATTTATAGGATAGTTTTCATAGATATCTATATATTTCTCTCAAGTAAGTTCTATATGGAGTATATTATGGAATCGATTCATGTTGGTATAAAAAGGTCTCTTCATTGTTTCACCTCATTAATCTTGATACCGATATACCACCCTGGCATAGTTCATTAGTGGATACTCCTAATCTTCTTAAGGGTGAAATAAGAAAGTGTGTGATTTACAAAACCTACCTTTGGTGCCCATTGTTTGAGTGTATACAATTTCTTTTTTCCAAACTTCAACATTAATGAAACATAGTGGTGGGCTCATCCAATGCCTAGACTACACCAAACTCTAATAACCTTAGAGCTTGAGCAACTCTATAACCAACTTAGAGTTTCCCCCACTAGCACAACATTAAACCATATATCACCACATTTCTTAGGAGTACATTGTTTTCCATATCTTATAGATTAAAAATGAGAATCGTTTTGTATTCAAATGCTCTCCATATCTATGAGATGAAAGATGGTTCTTTTGTCCCTAAAGGGATTCACTTGGTTGTGTCCATGAATTCATGGCTTATCAGGCCTATACATAATTATCCCTCTTCCACATAGATACATTCAACCTTTTTTGGATCATATTGAAATCTAATTCCCAAGATCAACATGCACCAAAGTAGATTACCTCTTGCTTTCAACACTCTAACACAAGTAGGAAGAGGCACCATTGTCAATGTATGTTGGAATGTGTAATGTTAAGTTTGGAAGTGTAATGATGTCTAGTGTAATGTCGAAAGATATTATGATGTCTTATCTAGCAAAGGAAGGCATAATTCTCTCTATCCTATGCAAAAGGAGTTATCCTCGTGCATCATGGTGTAATATTCTCTTGTTACCCTTCATTAAATAAGGAGGTGGAAAATCATTTAACCCACATGTATTATGGGATGATATTCTCCCATACCTCTAGTTATGTAATAGAGGTGAAGGAAACCCTTTTGGGTATGTTGAATGCTATTATGAACAATATTGTAAAGTTGTGATAAGCATATGTGCATGGAACTCAAGTGTAAGAGTGGAGATTTTTGGAGAATAAAGAAGATCATACCTTCTCGTGGATGTTTTCCCATTTGGAGTTTTACCACATATATCTAGTGTACTATCTCATTTTCTCTTGTCCCTCTCTTACTATTTGATTATTTGGTGCTTGTATGGATAGGAGTCTAGACTAGTTTATTCATGTTATTGATTTAACTGTTAGTAAATGCATTATTGTATGTTTATGCAATTTCTCAATATTCTAACATTGTATCAGAGTTGGTTACTAAGCTCTACATTCTTTAGTAATTCTTTGCTAATTTTTTTTTACAAGCATCAAATTCTTCAGGTTTTTGGGGGGCCTCTTTCTTTAGTATATTTTCCATTAGATATGAACAACCATTGAGGTTTTTCTTTAGATCTGGGAATTTTTCTACATGCTTGAGAAGTTTTTCTCAAAGCCCTAACCTCATCATTTATTTTTTAAGTTTTCCTTTTTTTGTGTGTCTCTTTCTAGTAGTGATTTGTCATTGGTATCTATCCAAAGGACGACTACATTTGAAAAATTACAGTTTTTAGGTTGTTTCTAGCACCCATGAACCTTTTCTCCACTGAGGGTGTGTACCCACACTCCCTTTCTTCACATGAGATATGTGCACACGTTTCATGGCCAATGTGAAATCACATGGGCCATTTTTTGAAGTGAGAAATTTGCTGAAAACCATTTTTTTCATTTTTTCTGCTTGGAACCATAGGTTCCTTGGGTGGTAATTCACCTTGTCAGCTTAACTTGACTATATCCACTTTGGGTTCTCATATCCACATCTTATGGATGGTTATCACAGATGTGGTCCCATGGTTGAAGCTTATGTATAGATGATCAATCTATCATCATGGATCATTGGATCATGGCTCATTGGATCATGGCTCATTGTGCTTCAATAGAATCGTGTCTTTAGACACCACCACCATTGTTGTAAATCATTGCTCTCTTCTGCTAGTTATTTTCCCATTCAAACATGGTATCAAAGCTTGATGGTTCTTTGATCTAGATTATGTAGAAACATGAATGAATGGACAATAGTGTATTTAATAAGCTTAGGTTGTGCTTGTCCCTATTTTTTCGTGCCTGAACTGGTATATTAAGGTATTTTTAATATTGGTGAAGCTGCGTGTGATCATTGTTCTGGATTTTGTATTCTATGATGGATACCTGCACTGCTCCACAGGAGGAATTGATTGTACATTGTGTGTTAGGTTTTCATCATTTAATTCAATAGATCTAGGATCTTAACTGAAAGAACAACATGTATAGCATATCAAGCATAAGAGACAAGAGACAAGAGACACAAAACATTTCACTGGGGAAAACCAAGAAGGTGAAAAACCCCGCAAATTCCTCAGAGATAGAATAAGCATCAATACAAGGATCACCATGATCAAACCTAAGAGATAGATATCTTCAGCATCATGCTCCACCTCCACTTGTGCGCACTCCTCCTCTCTCTCACTAATGTGAAGTGAGTGAATAATAGAATGTGTAAAATGAGAGAGACAAACTCTCTATTTATACACTAACTTGACTTGCCATTTACTCAACTAGGTCTGCCCCAACTTAACCACTTAACATAATGCTGACTGGGCCGACCCCTCTAGGGTGGTCTAATAACCCTTTGACCCACATGACTCATATAGGGCTGATCCCATCAAGGTGGTCTAATAACCCATCAAGTATAAGTTACAATACTTACAATATAACTTGCGACACTTGCAAGTACACATGATGACACTTATAATCGGAGGAATAATACCTCTCCGTTGGGGATACAATAAAGTACAAATGTAATATACAAGTGAATATCTTCCAAAGTTACAAATACATCAACACTCCCTTTTAACTAGGAAGGTATTCTCTTGACACAAGTCATCAACACATATATGCACAAGTCTTCAATTCTGGAGCTGGATCATAATCACTGGATCACGGAACATCATTGTCACTGCTGCTGCTATCTCAATCAATCTCTAATCTAATCATCATAGGAAGTTCTACAAAGCCAACCCTTTTTCATGCTGGATGTAGGCCTAGCCTCCATGTAGGTCTTCATCATCTCTACGAGCAAGCCATCAAGTAGGTACACCTCAGGACTGATTACACTGCCTTTGCAAAACCCGCAAGATCTCCGAGGAGTGATTACACTGCCTTTGCAAAACCTGCAAGATCTCCCAGGACTGATTACACTGCCTCTGCAAAACCTGTAAGAGCATCTCAGGACTGATTATATGCCTCTGCAAAACCTGTGTACCATACTGTCACCTCATTATCCACAGAGCACAAACCAGATGCACATCACACATCACTTACATTCACCAACATGGGAAGACAAACTTCAACCCTCCGTGAAAGGATCATCACTTATATCTACACCATGGGAAGACACACTTCAACCAAGCGAGAATGGCATCGCACTTATTTCCATAGCCATGGGAAGACACACTTCAACCATGATAGGAATGGAATAACACTTATATCGCAGCCATGGGAAGACACACTTCAACCATGCTCAAATGGCGCAGCTCTTACATCAACGACCATGGGAAGACACACTTCAACCATGTCAAAATGGCCCCAACCCTTATATATTCACCATGGGAGGAGAGACCTACAACCATGTGAGAATGGATAATGTGCATATATGTCTCCGGCCTCATCACTTCCCCTTAGAGGGAATCTCGATCTGAAGTACAACAAGCCTCTCTCTGAAGTTCTCAAACTTCACTCTGGCCAGCAGCTTGGTCAACACATCGGCTATCTGCTCGTCCGTCGCAACATACAGGAGCTTCACTGCTCCTCTCTGCACCATATACCTGATATAGTGATATTTGATCTCTATGTGCTTTGACCTATCATGGCACACCAGGTTCTCAGATAGCTTCACACAACTCTCGTTGTCACAAAAGATATCAGTAGCATCCAACGAGAGATCAAATAACTCAGACAGTAGAATCCTAAGCCATACTGCCACACAACTAGCCGAACAAGATGCAACATACTCTGCTTCAGATGTACTCAGTGCTACGCAGGACTACTTCATGCTAAACCAAGAGATCACACCTAATCCCATACTGAAGTAGCACCGCGAAGTGCTCTTCCTATATGCACCACTGCCTGCCCAATCTGAATCAACATAACCCTCCAGGTTAAACTTTTGATTCACATCATACTTGAGCCCATAATCAACCGTACCCTTTAGGTACCTCAAAATATGCTTTACAGCAACCAGGTGAAAACTTCTCGGATCCATCAGGAATTGGCTCAATGTGTTCACAGCAAAGCAAATATCTGGTCTCTTGATTGTCAGGTACATCAAGGACCCAATCATCTCACGATACACCGTGACATCAACTGGATCAAATGAAGCATCACACATAAGCTTCAGGTTCAATGCCATAGGTGTGGCCATGGCCTTGTAGTCCATCATCCTGAACCGCTTCAGGATCTCTAATGCATACTTCCCTTGTCCAAGGAAGATTCCATCTGCACTCTGTTGCACCTCCATGCCTAGAAGGTAATGCATCATCCTGATCATCATCACTGCATCATCCTGATGCATGTCATTCAGAGCATCGTCCTGATACTCATCACATATGATCATCCTGATCATCATCACTGCATCGTCCTGATGCATGTACATATACATGATCCAACTGATCGTACAAAGCATCCAACTGATGCATATCAATATACATGATCCAATTGATCATACAAAGCATCCAACTGATGCATATCAATATACATGATCCAACTGATCATACAAAGAATCCAACTAGTGCATATCCAAAGTAGTAATTGGAGCATCGTCCTGATGCTCATCACACAAAGCTTAAATCCACAGCCAAGGGAAGGATCCTCCTCTCACCATGCTTGGAATGGTTCCTACAAATGTGTCCCATCACTTCTTCCTCAAAGTATCTTCAATAGATAGTTTTCTTTGAACTTTGTTGCTGGAACAAATGTTGTAGTCCTTCTTTTGTAGGTGATTGTACACGATCTTTCCTACAAGTCAAATTTAATTGCATAATTAGAAACTTCTCATAGTTATTCAAAAACACATTCTTATGCATAAAAACATATGTCATACAGTCATGCAATTATCTTTAGAAAATGCTTCAATAAAACATTTATCCATATCCTGTAACTTTCTAGATGCCTTCCGTCTCTACCAGAACATTTGTTAAGAGTGTGCACAACTCCCAACATGTTAGCAAAGAGGTTTCATTCTAGATAAGTAGCATTGGAATGTTGTACAATACCATAGGCCACTTACCCATTACTTGCATATTAGTAGTATCTTGTTCATTAATGCAACTTTTCTAATATGCATAATACATATCCTAAGTCTAGGAACATAAGTATGTACATGACTGGATAACATCATTTAAGTAATCATATATACAAGAAATGACAATTCAAATACTTATCTTTGTTTAGTTGTAGGGTGGACTCCCTCTCAATCTTTGCTTTCTTGCAGGAACTACTAGAGTGTGCTCCCTCTTAATCTTTGCTTCCTAGATTACCTATCCTTGAACTTATATTCATCCTGGACCACTATGCATTCTTAAGTGTGCACTAGTGTCATCCTCAAGATCTCATACATGATCATACATCCATTAGTATAATCTCAATACTATCAAAACATTATGATAAACTTAACATGTATGGTCATGATTATTTCATGCACAGGTAATTTATCACAAGCATTAGTATTCAAGGTTTCAGGAAGGACTTCTATTACTTATGCATATTCTTATTAACAATAGGGCTCTTCTGGTTAGTCATATCATCAATCAAAGTAAGAAACATAATATGCATAAACTGTTGATTACTAAAACTTCTAACTTTCAAGAATAATCATTATCATTCATACAAAAGTATAAGATCCTAACACAAGGTAGGATTCTAACTTGATATAGGAAAAACATACATGGTTATCATGTTTGCTAGTTATGTCTAACATACCCACATAATGTCTTCTTGTTCTCTTCAATGACTTGTTGTAGTAACTTGCATATCTCACAAGTTAACCATTGTAGAACCAAATTATACATACCTCGTAAGTAGAGATTCTATGTGATCCATGACTATGGATGAGTCTCTGTCTTCATGTCGCCATGGCCATATGTTCTTGATCTAGAGCTTGATTTGTCTTTCTTGATGTACCCTTCATGTTAGTGGACAACATCATCCTCATACAACAACACAGTGTCTTAGTACAATCATAAGTGTCATACCCCTAATCAATGAATGTAATCACATGCATTCATACTTTTATTAGGGTGATAAGACAAGTGTAAAATTTATCAAGATTAACCTCAATAATATGAAGACAAACATATCATAAACTTAATCATGAACAAATTTCAAAACATACCTGTATCTCTTCAAGTCATACTTGTCCGGATTGCTTGTAGCCTTCTTATGTAAGGCCTTAGCCTAATCTCCCTATGGAATTGGAACTTCTTCACTTATGCAGGTGTCCAATTCATTCTCTTTTAGGATTAACCCAATCCACTTTGATTTGCTGAAACTGGATCTAGAGCTGGATTAGGTTTTGTCAGAGAAACCCTAAAAATTCAAACTTTGAATTTCAAAATTCTGAATGGATGGAAATATGTGGCTTGCTGAGCTGATCTAGCTGGTATACTTCAATTTTGAAAATTGCAAAATTTGACCCCTCCAAATTGCCTTTGAAACATTGAGATTCACTCGATAGGACCCCGAACTAGGGTTTGATAAAGCCCACCCTTATTCCCAACCAAAAGGTTCGATCCAAAGCTCTAAACTTTTATTTTTCTAAGGAGCTTCCAGCCGTGGTCACAGACTTAAAAAATTCAAACTTTTGCAGAAGCCCTAATTTTCCATCTTTCCGATCAAAATCCCAAACTAGGGTTTGATCAAGCCCGACCTTCTTCCCAACGAAAAAATTTGATCTTGGTCTCTAAATTTTGATTTTGATGAGGAGGATTCATCCGTGGTCTCTGATTCCAAAAATTCCAACTTTCTCCGAAGCCCTAAATTCCCGCAGCAGTGACAAGCCAAGAATGAAGGTGCTCATAATCCAAATATGTTTTGACAGATATATGCACTTGATTGTTTCTGGTGCATATCTGAAACTACGAATCCATAGGGTCTGAAACTTGATCTTGTGGTAGCCTTACCTTTCATCTTTCCAACCCCACAGGTATGACCTCAATTGGATTCTCTAAGAGAGAGTTATGCCAAGTGTCCCAACGTGACCTGTTTATGGGATAAACTAGGAGAGCAAACTTGTATGGCATGCCACGTGTCACTGGTTCAATTTCGGCCTCTGAAAAACTTACTTGAGAAACTAAAGTCTGTTCTCTTACTATCACTTTTTATGAAATTTCAGTTGGGGCTTCCTAGCCCAAGTTGTGACCTTTCTTCCTAGGTCACATGTTTATGACTGAGATCTGGAAGAGGCAAAAACCCTAGATTGTAGTGATCATAAAACACAAAGTACAATGAATTTGATGTTGTGCTTCAGACACAAGGTACATGGGTATGTTATCTACGACTTGTAAGTGTTTTAGATCTTGAACCTTTTCCAAAATGGATTTATAGTGAAAGTGCTACGATGACTGGTTTTTGCTATATCAAGCCCTAGCTTGCAATTTGTCGCAAGTGCAACAAATCTCATAAATGCTATATCATGCCTTCCTTCAGGCTAGATCTAATACCATGTTATATTTTCATAATTTAGTTCAATATATCTAGGATCTTAAATGAAATAACAACATGTATAGCATATCAAGCATAAGAGACAAGAGACAAGAGACACAAAACAATTCACCGGGGAAAACCAAGAAGGTGAAAAACCCCGCAACTTCCTCATAGATAGAATAAGCATCAATACAAGGATCAGCATGATCAAACCCAAAATATAGATATCTTCAACATCATGCTCCTCCTCTCTCTCACTAATGCAAAGTGAGTGAATAATAGAATGTGTAAAATGAGAGAGACACACTCTCTATTTATACACTAACTTGACTTGCCCTTTACTCAACTAGGTCGGCCCCAACTTAACCACTTAACATAATGCTGACTAGGCCATCCCTCTAGGGTGGTCTAATTACCCTTTGACCCACATGACTCATACAGGGCCGACCCCATCAAGGTGGTTTAATAACCCATCAAGTATAAGTTACGATACTTACAATATAACTTGCGACACTTGCAAGTACACATGACGACACTTCCAATCGGAGGAATAATACATCTCCGTTGGGGATACAATAAAGTACAAATGTAATATACAAGTGAATATCTTTTGAAGTTACAAATACATCAACATTGTGCCCTCACTTCAATTGAATTTTTGGTTCATGATCTAGTTTTGAAGAGAGATAATGTGATTGCTATTTGATAGTAGAAAAACTACATTGATCTCGTTTGAGGTTATATTTGTACATCCTAGTGATCTGGATGCATTATTGATTAATTTATGAGCCATTTTATGCTCTAGCTCATAATTGATTCCATTGTCGCTTATGTGATTGGAGAGATATGAAAGGCCATCGAGTTGTTAGTTTAATTGAGCATGGTGTGGAACCCTTTGATTCGATACCCATAAATATTCATGCTTACGAAATGAATGGTTGTCAACAAGCTTTTCAACTTTTAACGTCCTAGAAACAACTTTCTGATGATTGTGTCTATCTAATAGTATGGATTTGGAAAGAACACATGGTTAATGGTTTTGTAATTTGTCATATGGTCACTATTTGCATTAGGACGCTATTTCTGAAGATACCATTCCATAGTGTTTTTCTTTCAAAATAGAAGTTGGGTTTGATATCAATATGGTTTTTTACTATTGAAATTGCATTCAGTAAATCTGCTCTAACCCATGTACGAAGTTGTGGATGACCACTTCTCCCAGAATTTTTCTCCTGGTTAAAATATTGGTACATGGAGTGATTGGGGACTCAATCATGGGAAAAGATTACCTAGGTTTCTAGGCCACTCATTTCAACGTTGATTATTCTACAAATTAGTTCGTAGTTGTTCTCCAATAATATATTGCTTCTATGTGTTGCCCATTCATTGGATGCTTTATTACATCTATAAGATTGAGATGTTGGGGTGTGAAGTTTTTTGGATATGATGGGTGTTCTTTGGCTACCTTCAAACATGTTTTATATTTCACTATCATTTCCCCTTCCTATTATTACCCCTTTGATGTTGTGACACTCATTGAATGGGGTGAGATTTTTGACCAGCCATCAAATGGTAATGGTGTCAACATTCGATCTATCCATTGAATTGTTTAGGAAAAATATTTGACTTGAGGTACATTGCAAGAATAGTAAACCATGATTTCTAGTGACATTCAATGATGTGACATGGACAATGATTGCAAGGGGGTGGCTCATCACTCATTGGTAGGGTTACTAAGTCTTTCAAGGAGTTGAAGGCTTAGGTTGAACCAAAGATGAAGTAGAAGTAGTTGATATATATTTCTCACAAGTAGTGCACTACCTAAAATCATGAGTAGGTGAAGGTGTCTTATTGACTCGGGTAGAAGTATAATTGACTGCATGAACTATAAATGATATCAATGCATGAAAACAATCAACTGCAAATTGGGATTGACTGATCATTGATTTCCTTTGGATTGAGGGTAGTATTGTTAATATTTGTTGCTTCCCACTGTTGTTAAATCCCAATAGATAGAAGACAGTCGACTTGATGTATTATTATTAAAAATAGAAACTATTAAAGACAAGTTCTCTCGATGAAGACAAAGCTTTGCTCCTATAGAAGTTGAAAGAGGTTCATGAAAAGAAATATATTGCCTTGCAAGAATCCCATGACTGACTCTAGAAAAAGTTGTTTCCTTGCATATTCTTGTTACTAAATTACAGAAAAAATTGAAGGATTAAAGAAAAAGATAGACATAGCTCATACTTAGCTGGAAGATGAGGTTTCCCTATTCTCAATTGTTGTCTTCTTACGATTTGATGAGAAACCTAGGAAAATTTCTACCCTAGAACACACCATGGAAAATATTTTGGATGAGTTTGGGGAAAAGAAAGATCTCAATGATGATCTGGAAGTAGACGTTAAGGCTCTTTTCCATTCCAAAAATGTTTCCTTGAAGGATACAATTTGTATACAAGAGGAAGAAAATGACCAGTTAGCTAATGAGGTTGCCAACTTGTAGGCCTATGTCGATGAGCTCTGTGAAGAATCCTCTCCTATTCAAGTAGACAATTGTAGATTGTTTGATGAATATCAATCCTTGAAAGAATATTATGATCTTCCTTGTTGTTTCATGTGAATAAGAAATATGAGGTTATCCAAGATATGAAGGATTCCAAGTAGAGTCTTGAGCTCAGGGTTAGTCGACTACCGAAAGTCAAGAAGAATATTATTAAGGTTGACCTACCAAGATCATCTATTACTTCTAATACTATTGGAAGGCTACACTTCCAACATGGACATTCAAGAAAAGAGTTAGATACACACAACCATCACAAGAAAACAAAGATTGGACCAAACATTTAGTCATTTTAATTCATCAAGAATTGGTATATTTATACATAAGAAAGAGGTTGAGAGAGTTACTCCAACCATCCATTTGTTACGACCATCTATTTGTTACGGTTCATGTATTATCATATATTTTACTAAATATACATGGTGACTATGAGGAGGCTAATTTCCCCCTCAACATCTCCCCCACCAAAAAAACGCTTCTTCATCCTGAAGAGAGCAAGTATGCAAAATCAACAGTGAATTGTGCTTCTTCAAAATCTGTCTTCAATATGGTACCGTTAGTTGAGCCTCACCCTTCAATTATCCTACTAGTATTCATCTTCTTCGGACCAGGAAATTAGGTCTTTTTGCTCTTCGTTCTATATCAGTTCTCTGCATTCAACTTATGAGGTTACAATATACGAATTGCTCTTCATTTCTACACTGGGGGCACGATCTATTCAATTGTTCTTGTGTCATCATTTGGGAATTAATATCTATCTTCTGCTTGAATGTCTTCTTTTTCGTCTACTTACTATGTCGTGAGGCTTCCTGCAAGTTTAAATATGGATGCACAATATATATTTTGTTACTTGTGGTTAGGACCAACTGCTTGTGGTTCGAGAAATTTGACTCGACTTATATGAGTTGGCTAGATACCGATTAAATTGCATAGTTGGAAGGGATCGCCCGCCTCAAAATAGACATCACTGTGCACAATAATAAATTGATTGATAATCAAAGGTCACTAAATGCAAGGTCAAAATTGTATGCATATGGGCACAACTTCAATTTATTGCAATGTATTTTAAATAGCAAATAATCTGATTAGTCATTTGGCTCATTCTGGACATTGGTTGGCATCTCCCAAAATCTCCACACCTCTTCAAATATTTGAATATAATATGGAGTCGACAATCACCCATGACTTATGCAGTCATCTACAAAAATATTTAACTGATAACAATAGATTTTTGCAACCACAAAAAGCATTGTGGGATATGAGTCTTGAAATGAGATATCAACCAAAGAGACACAAGGGTTGACGTAACTTGGTGATCGACTATAATAGACAGATATGTCATCTTGGTGATCAAGAAATAATAATTTAGTACCACCGAGGTAAATATTCTAACATCAATACAAACACTTGTATCGATTAGTAAATAATAAGTTACAATGTTAGAGAAGTGACGACCATCCACAATTTTCATTCTTGACAAAGTATTACAGAAACGCTCTTTTAACTTGAAACGATTCAACCACTCGACTAGTACAACGAGCATAAAATTAAAAATCTTACATCTTTTGGTTTCTTTCTTAAGGTAAATAATATTTCATGCAGTAGTATTTAATATTTTATTTGCAAGCTTCATTCGCATCCTCACAATCTTGGTCAGGGTCGAACCATTTCCTTTTTTCTTGTAGGATTCTTTTGCTTGCAGGTTCTTGGTCAGTTTTCTCCGCTGCTCCTATCACTAATAGGAAGAGGTATTCACAACGAAAATGGAACCAAAGTGTTGGAATACTGCGCTTCCAACGCAGACATTCAAGCAGAGAGTTAGATACACACAACCATAACAAGAACACAAATATTGGACCAAATGTTTAGTCGCTTGTATTCATCGAGAATTGTTATATTAATTTATACCTCAAGAAAGAGGTTGAGATAGTTACTCCAACCATCCATTTGTTAGGGTTCATGTATTATCATATATTTTACTAAATATACATGATGACCATCGGGAGGCTAAGTGACCCCCTCAACAAATACACTTGATAATAATATTATTTGTATCTATAATATTATTTGTATCTTAGATATCTGTAAACAAGCTGATTATAAGAAGGATGATGTTTATGTTTCATCTCTTGTTTGATTAGATACTAATGATGTTATTTCTCCTAGCTTTGAGAAACACACTACAATTGGGTCCCGACTATTGATTAAGATGAGCAATACTAGAAGATGACATGGAAAGAATGGACATGGTACTACTTTTTCTAAATTATCTCTAAGATGAAGTCTGCACATAGGACATGTCTTGGATATAATGATGTTGCTTCACTACATAAATCTATCCCTACCTCAACCGGGAAAGTTTTATTTGTTGTGGGTGGACTTTAGAATGACCTTCCCGAAGAGAAACTTATTAATGATTGTGATGAAAAGATTAATGACCTTGCTATTTCTAACATGCCATAAATTGATAATGTTATTTAATGTAGTATGTAGGATTGTTCTACTCTTGTAGGTGACATAGAACTTGGCTCTGCATCCCCTATTCAACCCAAACATAAATCTGAGGCATATATACATCCTTATCATAAAAATGAGAGGAATTCTTGGAAAGAGGGAAATTATGCATTCATAATTTTGCATAAAAGATGTGAAATATTGACTCATGGACCATTGCCAAGTACTAAGATAGATTGTGGCTAGATTGATGAATGCTCATGGAATAATTTGAATAGATGTTTGAGGACTTCATATAGATGTGTATCATCGATTGTATGTCCGTATAATGCTCATATTTCTTGATATTTATTCTTTGGATTGGTCAACTGAAGTTCGACCAAAAATTTCAGTTGACTAGAGTCTTTGACTAAAATTTTGATGTCACTTCCTTTTGTTAATCCCTCAATTGTGTTTAAAGAAGGAGGAATTGATGACATGTAAACCCAACTTAAGTTATCAGACATTTATTGAGCTTGAATGAGTTGTTTATTAGTTTTATTTGAAGTTTATTTTCTTGTTATTGATGGAGAAAAAATTTCTATTATTGATGATTTATCAAGTTATCTTGTTGTCTAGTTAATTGATCATCTGGGATTGTTTTGGAAAATAGTTTGCAATCTTATTTGATGGATTAGATAATTGAGGGTGACAGTATTTTCTAAAGTTTTCCAGGAGAATTATTCTAACCAAGTTTTGATGAGTTTGATGGTGACACCTGTAAATATTTTCCTTGGAAAATATTCTTGTACTGTGGTTGATTAACATTTGTAGTTTGTTGTTTCCTCCAAGATGAGTTTACAGGCGGGTTTTGGAAGCATAGGTTATTTTATAATCTCACTTTGCCAGCTTACATTGACTATGCCCACATAGGGATGTCATATCCATATTTTATGGATGGTTATAACTGATGTGGTCTCGTGGTTATTGGATTGTCCCATGGTTGAAACCTATTTATAGGTGATCAATACATCACCGTGGATGATTGGATCATGGATCATTGTGCTTCAATACAATCATGTCTTTGGACACCACCACCGTTGTTGGAAATATATGTTCTATTTTGTTGGTTATTTACCTATTAAAACACTAATGAGGGTTCGCGGATCTATCAATAAGGTGTTGCATGGTTTCCTCAATGGTGAGAAAATTCAGTTTTATGCACTATTTTCTTCTAGTCATTAGATTATTGTCCTTTGTTTGCATTAGGGTTTAGTTTCTTATTTATCATTATGTGTTTGGAGCAAATAGATTCTATTCTTGAGGTACTTGGTGCTAACTATCTTGCTTAAAAGAGAAAAATGATTAATGTTCGCAAGAGTAAGAATTTATGGTACTTAGTTAAAGGTGAAAAATTGAAACCAACCAATGCTAAAGACGTATTTATATGGGAATATCAGTGTGATCAGGCAAGAAGACTTATTTGTCAAATTGTTTCATATTGTTGACAGGTTTATATTGAGGTTGAAGATAACTCGGCCGAGGCATGGAAAAATTTATCTTCTTTAATTGATAATTTTGATGATGTTTCTTTCTACTATATTCAATAGAATATTCGCTAGTTAGATCCTAAATATTTTGATATAATAGAGTAATTTATTGTTAAAATAAAAAAATATAATGAAAAACTAAATAATTATGGTAAATATTACAAGAAAAATGGTGCTTCTCTTGTTATTCTTGTGGATAAAAAGTTACCTTCTACCTTTTATTTGTTCATCAAAACTAGGAATAGGGCTATTGAAATGTCTAAAGGTTCTTTTTCAACATCCTTTGAATATTTTTGTAAATTTTGGATATGTGAGAAGGATATATTGGTTTCTTTAGATCAATTAACTAATGGTAAAGCTACCATGGAACATAGTAAAAACAATCCTACTAATGATTTTAATAAATTTCCTAAACTACATACTAAGTGTTCAACCCATCACTCTTTTAATGATGCCTCTAATGATGCTCCTAAAAATAAATTGGTTAATCCTTGTAAGTATTATGGAAACACTAACCACCTTGTAGGGAATACTTTCTTTAAATGGAGACATGTGCTTTCTAAAGCCAAGAAGAATCCTTCAAGGAACAACAAGTATCTCTTTGTTCCTATTTTTTTCACCCACGTAAATCCCCTTCTTCTGTGCAAAGGATAATGGATTCTAGTGCTTGTAATCCTATGAATGGTACTACTTCTCTATTTTAATATTATGACACTAAAAAGCACACAACACATAAAGTCTCAATTAGTGATGGTAAACAATTTTTAGTAGTAGGATTTGGTGATGTTAAAGTTCCTAATGGTACATTGGAATATTTTTTACATGTTCAAGGCATGCCCATCAATTTCATTTCTATTTATCGCGCTTTTAAAAAAGTTTACAAGTTTTAAGCATGCCCAAATAAATATGTTCTTAATGATATCAAACATAAATTCAAAGTTGTTTCTTCTGGTCCCATTGATCATGATGTTGGTTTATATAAATTCACTGGTTTAAATTCAATTAAAAATAAACCATTTTATTCCTATGTTTGTCACGTAGATGAACAAAGTAAAATATGGCATGAAAGATTAGGTCACTTGAATTATGGTAAAGTGTAAATGTTCTTTGAACCGATACTTTAATTACCTCCAATTTATTCCACTAAAGGTGTTTTTGCAAAATTGTGCGCTTGGTAAACATAATATAGAAATGTTTGATAAACGTAAAGCTAGACGTGGAAAAGACTCAATTGTAATTTATTCATAGTGATCCTCTTGAAACTCCTTCATTGTTTTATGTTGTCTATTTTCTTACTTTTATTGATTATTATAGTAGAAAAACTTGGGTTTATTTTGGAAACATAAAAGTTAAACTTTTGGTATATTTCATGAATTTAAATCCTTGGTTGAAAATGAACATGGTAAAATTATTAAGACATTGAGAAATAATAATGGGGGGAATTCGCTAAAAATGAATTTAATGCATACTTATCTAAACATGAAATTCAAAATCAAAAGTCGATTCCTTATACACCTCAAAAATATGTGGTAGTCGAAAGGAAAAATAGAACTTTGGTTTAAATAGCTAGGAGTGTAAATTTTAGGGGTGAAATTCATCCCATGGGCTAATTTTTTTGGTTTATTTCCAAAAACTATATTCGTGATTTTCCATTTTTTCTAGTATGACTCACCCAAATTCCATAGGATTAAAATTCTTTACTCTAAAAATCACTAAAATTGTCCAAAAACTATATAAAATCCTTAAAAACTCAAACAAGTTTTACAAAATATCACTAAACATTTTATGGTTGAAAATTTGATAATTAGTAAGAATCTCAAAGGTTAGATGTATTCCTTATTCGAAAGGATTACATAAAAAATTTAGGGTGAATCGTTTTGTTGTGCTAACTATGATTTGAATGGAGTGGAAGGAAACCTAATATTAGTAACTTTAAGATATTTGGATGTGAATGTTAGGCTCATATTTTGGATGAAAAATAGGAAAATTTAGATCCCAAATCTCACAGATTTATTTTCATTAGTTATAGTGAGGATTCCATGGATTACAGGTTATTTGATCCATCTAGCCAAGGTTTCATAATCTAGAAAGATGTTCAATTCAAAGAAGTATCTCCTCCACCTGAGTCTGTTGAACCTCATGTTACTTTTAATTTGTCTTTATATTCTATTGCTCCCATATATGTTACCCCTTCCTCTGATTCTATGCCTGATCTAGATCCTAGTTCACCTTCTTCTTCAAGTGATCCACCTAAATCTTCCAAAGATACTAGAGTGGTTATCACCAATATCCTCTTCCCACTTGGGCTCGGAAAACACTTGAATCTGCAAGTTTTGAGATTGATGTTCCTTCCTATACTTGTCGGACTAGACCTCACTTTGCTCTCATGACTAAAGTATTGGTCACAAATGACCCTCCCACATATTCTGAAGATAAATACAAACATGAATGCGAAAAAGAAATTACTACATATAATCGGGTGAATCCATGAAGATGGGTAACAATTTTTTGTCAAAGGTGATGATGAAAATTCAATATTTAACTCAATTATTACATCAAATCCATCAAAACTCAACTATGCCTTATGAATTTTGATATAGAATAGAAAAACAAATTGTGGGGAATTATGTTGTTTTTTCAATGATATGTAAAAAATACTAATATAATTTAATGTGTCAAAGTTGCATTTAATGAATTTATTGTCCTTGAAAATTTGAGGAAAAATTAACAAGTGGCTTGTGTGCATGTAAAATAAATTAATGCTAAATGTATATATTTCTAAAATAAATTATATGAACATGATCTACGTAGACCGCATTGGGTTCTATAAGTATAGTTTTTAATTTATTTTGGAAAGATATATATTTTTATTAATTTTTGAAACTCACCACTAATTTTTTGAATCACATTTTGTACACACTTGTATTAATTTAAGGTTAAACATAAATTGAAAAACAAGAAATACCCTTTTGAAAAGGGAGTGCCAATGTGGGGCACATGTATCTTTTTAAATTTTTTGGTTGTGTACTTTTATGTTGTTGATTTTTCTTTGAGCTCCTTCGAAGTTGTGGATAGGGCTTCTAAGTGTATATTTAAAAAGATAGTTAAATATATCATATGAACTAAAAAATGTGTAAATTATATGCTAGTTGATAGAATACTCATTGATGAATCCATCGATATCAAGTATGCCTCGTAAGGTGTAATTAATGATGTGGCTTATGGCTTTCAAACAGGGTAGTAAAATTAAATCTACATAAAAAAGGGGCTAGATGCCTATTTCTAAATACTTTGATCAATTTATTAGCTTGATCAAGGCCTTGAAAATCCTCAATAGAGGGTTTGATCAATTTTTTAAATATATTGATCAAGGGTTTACCTATGGTTTAAAAAATAGCTTTATCAAGTTATTAGCTCAATCAAGCTAATAACTCGATCGAGCTACTTTCTACATCATTAGTTTTTACACGTTTTCTTGGGTGGTAGATCAATTGAGCTAATACCTCAATCAATCTTTCACTTGTAAAAATAACCATGAACTTCCTACAATCAACCAACATTAAATAAACAAAACAACCAACACTAGTTCTATAAAACATAAAAACATAAGTTAAAATTCATTTTAGCATTACAAGCCTGTTATTTTTTTAATGGTGTACAATGATTTTAAAATTTGGCACATAGGGATATATTATTTCAAAGGAAATTGAACATTTTAATTTGTTATTAACCAATCGACATGGGAAACAAAAAATGTTGAAGAAGGAACCATTATCGTGATCAAATTAACATTGACGAATAATGAGAAAGGAGTAAGGAAAGGATGAGGCAATGAAGAGAAGCATTGAGAGAACAAAAAGAAGAAGATGTAGGTCAACCTTCAGTGCATCCAAATCCATTTGGGGGAAGTATCACTAATTCTTACCTCAATATTTAAATGATGATTATTTTACCTCTTAATTCACCACAAAAACTCAAGACACCAACCCTTTAGCATCACCTGCAAGCAGATGAAGTCTCACTTGAGGTATCTAGAGGGACTATAGGAACCAAGTGTTAGAATAATTAACCATCAAAACCTTAGTATATGCAATTATTTTTCTTCCTAGTGGTTTAGAACTATGTTAGTTGAATACCTAGTGCTTTATTTGTCCACCATATCCACAATAGCACCCCACTTATGCTTTTACTGTGCTTTTCTACACTAAAGTGCCCACATCCTGCTTTTATCTATATTTTGTGAGTTAAGTCATTTTTATTATGTCTTTCACTTGTATTAGGATGAACTAGTAGTGCTAGGATGAATTATGCAAGTTTGCCACTTTTGCCTCAAAATATTCCTTCCTTTTCTCCTGAAAAGACACCTACTAGTTGTTTTTTGTTCTCTCATGGACTAGATAGGCCCACTTAGCCAATTCATGACATTTCACTATGAGTTGGAGTTTGATACTTGCCATAGATGGAGATTTTTTCTATTCTAATCTTTCCACATGTGAGCTACCCGAGTTGCCTCCAAGCCTCTCGGATTTTCTCTATGAGATGTATTATATATTGTATTCATATTGTTGAATAACACAGATGAATTTCACATCAATTGAGTTCTCTCTCTTATGTTTATGTTTCAATATTTATTCTTAATTCTGCAAATCTCTTTGTAAATTCTTGGTGAGAGCTACTTTGCTTCTAGATCTTGGCTTGTTGAAAATCTTGTATGGTTCTAAACCTATTTAGAATTTCTACATGGTATCATAGATTAGGGAGATTAGATTGAGCATAGTTGCTTATATTAACATATTAGAAGCAGTGGTATAACCACATAAATCCTAGGGAAATTTCCTTGAAGCCATTGGTTTATCCATTGGAATCTACCTGGGTGTGATGCACTCCTGAATGTGCATACTGACTAAATCAGGGCTCGTAACTTAGATGCAAATAGTATTCCAGTATATGATTTTAGAGAGTTTTTGATTGTAGGCACAGAAGATCAAATGGCAGAAATCTGAACACAATTTTGAATTGGTGAACGTCTCCTTGAAGTGATTCCTTCTCATATTGTTGTAAAAGTTCAAGAGAACTCATATTTCTCATCTTCATATGCAGCTGATCAAAGAGAAGACATTTTCACCTCTATTATTGAATAAAACTCTCCTTCCATATCTAATTATTATTATCCTATCATTCTTCAATTTGTGAGGATGGTAAGTTTGTTGTAGCAGATCAGTCACACCCTAAGCATTCTCACTATGACTCAATTTGAAATTGCATTCACTCTCACTATTTTTCTTCCTATTCACTGCTACATGATGGCAAGCGCATTTCCTCCTAAATATGGAGATCATCGATACTCCTTTGTACATGATATGCGGAATTTCAAGTATAGTGTGCACCTACATTTTCTCTTCTATCAGTGGATATTAGTTGTTCTAAATGTTCATGTTTTCCATCATGCAATTGTTTATATTCCTCATCTAATTGAGCGCATTCCTCTTCTTCCCAAGAAGAAGATTTCTCTAGACATCTAATCAAGTTCACATCTACTTGGAGTTCTGGAGAGCATTATTATGGTGTACTTCATGTCCATTTTTGAGGGGGGGTGTTATTCCCAAGTTGTTTTCTCTCTTTCCTTAGTTTACATCACTACAACAAAATAGCCCTTTAGGGGCAGTTTTGGCTTGTGGGGGTCTTGGTAAACCCCCCCCCTAAATTTTTTTTCAGACCTTTGGAGGCAGTCTTTTAAAACCGCCCCCAAAAGTCATGGAAATTGGATTTTTGGGGTCGGTTTTTGGAAACCCCCCCTAAAAGCCCAATTCTGATAACTTTTGGGGGCGGTTTGTCAAAACCCCCCCTAAAAGTCATGAGAATTGAACTTTTGGAGGAGGTTTTTTTTTTAAAACCCCTTAAAAATCATGAGAATTGAACTTTTGGAGGAGGTTGTTTGAAACCCCCCTGTAAAAGCCCAATTCTCATAACTTTTGTAGGCGGTTTGTCAAACCCCCCCCCATAAAGTCATGAGAATTGAACTTTGGGAGGCGGTTTGTTTGGAACGCCCATTAAAAGTCATGAGAATTGAACTTTTGGAGGCGGTTCTTTGAAACCCCCCCTAAAAGCCCAATTCTCATAAATTTTGGTAGCGGTTTGTCAAAACCTCCCTAAAAGTCATGAGAATTGAACTTTGGGAGGCGTTTTGTTTGGAACCACCCTTAAAAGTCATGAGAATTGAACTTTTGGAGGAAGTTCTTTGAAAATCCCCCCTAAAATCCCAATTCTCATAACTTGTGGGGGCGTTTTGTCAAAACCCCCACTAAAAGTCATGAGAATTGAACTTTTGGAGGCGGTTTTTTTTGGAACCCCCCTTAAAACTCATGAGAAATGAACTTTTGGAGGTGGTTTTTTGGCATTTAACTCATGAGTATGCCTAGGGATTTTAGCATTGAACCATGACATATGCATTGAGAACCATGTCTAGTATTAGAAAGAGGAAAACATCTATCATATCTCATTTGTAGGCTAATGATTCCATATGGAGGGTATGTGTGGTGGTTTGAGGGCTTCAAAATGGACCATGAGCTTAGAGAAAAATGTTATGACCTAATACCCTTATTTAACCTTATATCATAATATGGGCCTTGAAAATCATCCCTGGCGTGCCCTTCCTCAAAATGGTGAACATATCTCGCATATAGGCTAAGATTCCCCATGTAGGTCTTGTGTTATAATCTAGGCCTCCATTCATGGGCCATGATCCCCAAGGTAATTCATATGGCCTTGTACCCTAAAACCTTTGTCCATGGCTTAGGGACTGAAATCCATACTTGGTGTGCCAAACCTCAAAATGGCCAACATATCTTACTCATTGGCTAAATATTACCTATGTAGTATATGGGGCCTTTGAGGTAGTCTAGGGCATCACACATGACCCATGAGCCCCTTACCCTTGGACGTTATGTTTTGACTTGATAATATGGCCCAATCAATGATAACCATTCTTGGTTGCATAGAGCTTGAAATGGCCATTTCTTGTTTGTAAGCCAAATATTTCCCACATAGAGATGACGTTATGGACTAGGGTCCCATTTGTGGGCCCCGATCCCTTGAGGAAAATGTTATGGTCTGACTTTATAGGTTTACCCTAGAACATGGAATAGGCCATGAGAGCCATCCTTAGTGTGCCAAACTTGAAATGAACACTATATTCCACTTACATGATAAAGATTCCCTTTATAGGGCTTGTATGGTGGACATAGGCCTATTAATGTTACATGATCCCTAGAGACAAAATGGCCTAAGGTAAGGTTGATGCAAAAGAATTATCCTTACTTACATGGCATATTTGGATGTGTGAGCTTTTGAGTTTAATTAATGTGTCCTCCCACCTTGTAAATGGCCATCTTTTGCCTTGTATTTGTCCCTTTTCCTTGACACATTAATCACATATTACATTCATTTACTCCCTCGAATTACTCACTAGTCATGTCTTCGACAAATGAAGGTCAATGCCCAAACTATGATGATAATCTTAAAAGGTACCATGATGGAATGCCCTCACCGTTTGGAAATTTTTTTTGGTAATTGTAACTGGTATGTCAAATCCACTCCAAGTATCTATTAGGTCCACATAAAGAAACAACAAGACCAATGTAAGAACATCTCTGCATGCTTGAAATAATGCATATCTCCATTGTAGCATTCTTTTAAACAATTTGTGAGCCTCCTTGATTTTCCCATTTTATTTGCAATCCCAAATCACAACATTCCACGAGACAACATTATTCTCAAGCATGTTATTAAACATTGTCGAGCTTTGTCCATCCTACCATTATGGGAATATTTCATAAGCATTATAGTCCACAAAATGGTGTCTCATTGAGACATTCTATAAGCCATGTGATGAGCATGTTATAATCAACCCTCCACACCATTTGTTCCAAGTGAAGATGACATTCTTTGGAAATACATCCACAAATCATCAATGCTTTAAAAGGTCTCGGAGAATCTATCTTGCCGCATCCAACCTTTACACTCATCCTTTCTTTTCAAAGAGGGACTTTGTTGTGGTTAGGTCGTATTCTCTAATGATTCAATGTTCCTAATTGGGGAGGACCTTAGTCATACTTAATATTTCCAAACATTAATCTAGAATTTGTCAGGGATCAATGAACCCATATACATTAGTTATATTGCCCTTTACCCTTGAGTCTAAAGTATAAATCACTAGTCATCTATCAATAGGTAGTAAGTTGGATTTCTAGATCCATGTTTATGGGATCCTACATCATTGCCATAACTCTTGAAAATTCTCTCAATCCTCTAGTCGAGCAATCGCATCCTCCCGATATCATTTTGGTGAATTTATACATGTTATACATTTTGCATTTTGTTTATTGAATAAACACCAAGTCTAGTTTTTCTACTCTTATTTTGTTTTTCAAAATGATTTGTTTCTTAGGTGCATTATTGCCCCTTATGTTCCACAAGAGAATTTTCATTTAGAAGGCCTAGGCATTTGAAGAAATGTCTCCTTAAGTGAGTTTGTTTGTCTTGGGTTAATTAATTGCTCCCTTTTCTCCTTCAAGTTATCATTGACAAGTTTCTTTCCTCGTCCCAACACATATTTTTTCAACTTTGTGGGATTTGTGTCTATTCATGATCATTTCTTATGGGAACTTGACAATGTTTCAACATTTCTATCCTCCCATTTCCATTTATCATGTGCTAGTGTAGATTCACCAGTTGCTAACTTGAAACGGAAATTATAAATGTTTTATTATAATGCAAGGATAATAACTCCATGTCCACTTCTTTCACATCCTCCTCCTCCTCTTGAATTCAATTCTAATTTATATATGTTCTTTATGCTCTCTTTTCCCTTTTTAGTATTAAGGTCATTTGCAATATTACTATTTTACCATTTCCACAATCTCATTCCTTATCCTTTGTTGATTCCATTTCTTTGGTGTGGTTTCTATCTTAAATTCATTTAGTTTCATGTATACATCCTCTTATTTGGTCTCCTAGTTAGTTTTTCTTCCTCCTCCCCTCCTTGGATATGATTTTTATCTATTGTTTGATTAGTGTGTATTGTATCCTTCATTATTAATTTCTCTTTAGTTTCATTATGATTTTGATTGTCTTCTTTATTTATTCCTTGAGATTTATATCCCTCCTTCTCCATATTCTCATGGTTATTCACCTCATGAGTGAGTTGAATGAAGCAAGGGACCTTGGTTTGGGTTTCTTAGTGGCACCACCTTCCCTTTCCTCTAAACTACTACTCAACCACCATAGTTCCTATTTCCATTCTCCTCCACTTGCACATGTTTAACATTAAGGGGGTTGTCCCATAGTTAATGGCAATGCTAATTCCATTTTATGTTAGTGAAAAGGGAAATTCTCATAGTCTAGATTTTGGACCCATCCATTGTCCATATAGTCTATATTTTGGATCATGACTTGAGAAAGTCGTCTCCTTCAAAGTTACACTTTTGAACTTTAAGAATCCTTCATCCTAAATGTCACTCTACTAGTTCTTGTTGATGGTGGTCATCCCCTTCATCTCGATGGTTTCTTTCCTCCTTGTCCTTTTCTCCCAAGGTATTGAAGATTCTAAAGGATTTGATTGAGAGTTATTCTTTAATTCTAGATATAGGTACCATACTAATTGGAAATTCCATCCCTCATTGAAGGCTAAATTTGGATTCAACCTAAGTCTATCTATAATTCTAGATCACCCTATTGAGTTTTTCCTTGATCCTTCTATCCACATATAATAAGTAAACATTCTTTCCTCCCTACCTACCTAGGTCATCATTGATCATCTTCAATGGTTCCCTACCATCAACAATATATCATCTACCGAATTTACCAAGCATCACCTATGGCATTTTAGCCTCAAAAGTTAGAAGCATGTGCTGAATTTAGATACCCGTTTCTCTAGACAATTTGAAACTGCTCTCCTCTGGATATCAGAGACTTGGAGCTACTAATTTTAGTAAGATGTTATTTTCAATTTTTAATAAATTTGATCATAATCTAATTTTTTTTTTAATGAAACTCTCCCGTGTTTTTTCTTAAACATGAACTTGTTTTTGTTATTTTGATATTAAGCTAGGTTTTAACACTTGTGAATGACAAAGGAATGGGTTTAGACTCGTGACTGACAAAGGCATGGAAACATGGTTTTGTTATGGGAGGCTCCCAATCCCACTTTGTACACTTTCAATACTTCCAAGTTACAATTTATAGGTCTTGTTCCTAAAATCTTTTCAGGTATCTATTCACCTTTTTTTGAAAAATATTTATTTGATATTACTCATGGGAAAAAAGCTTCTAAACAAGCTTGAATTATTATCCATTTATAGCCAAGGGAAATTGAATGGCCAAATGAAAGCAAGAACCAGGAATTGGTTGGGAATTGAAAAATATATCACTTCGCTATCTCCACGGGGGGTTCATTTGGTAGGCAATATCCTATCACGTCCATTCATATTGGGGAATAAACTATGATATAGAAATGAGAAAATATATTGCCTTGTATTAAGGGGCCAAGGGGGATTAATTATGTTATATGGCAATACAAATATTTAGGGTATATTTTATTACATTTCGTGTAGAAGTGGTGGAGAGGAGGTAGAGGGAAAATCATGGGACAAGGGCATGATTTATTGAGTTTGCTGGACAAGGGATACTCAATTGTGATGAAGGATGGTTGATGCTAGTTCTTTATTGAAGGGTTTTCTTGTTGCTCATATGCTTGGTTGGTTAATGGATATTCAAATTCTTAATGGAATTGAGGGAATGAAGGATTGGGATTTCTATATTTTATGTGATTGTTATTGATTGGAAGTGTAGTTTAGGTGCATATTTTGTCTCTAAAAATCGTGTGTTTTTTTATGCCTTTCAATGTAGCTTTCTTCCTTGAGTCCATTTGAATTTTTTCGCTCTATAAATTTCTTTTTGTGTGATCTCTAAAATCATCCCATCCACTAGAGAGTATCTAAGTTTGTGCATTGTGACCTTTCCCCTTTCTAATATTCCTAAAGATAGCCTCATGCAATCCTTGGTTGACCCCATTTTCCCATTGTATAAAACACTAGTGTCATGCAGACTTGCCATGGCTATTAGCAGTGATGGTGCATAACTCTGCCAATTAGAGAGTTAGATATTAGACTTGGGTATTGAGAGTTAGATATTAGCTAGAGAACAAGTGGAGTGTTGAGAAAAATATCCAAATGTAGATAGTTGACCAAGAGATGGTCATTGGCATTCTTCTCTATCATTGATCAATTCAATGTCATTGCTATTCCAAGGTATAAAATTGTTAAGTGCATCTGCTAAATACTCACATTTACTGATTCTATGCTTAAGCTTGATTTTATAATCAAGATCAACCAAAAGTACTTGTGGATACACATAATAATATCCTTCTCCTAATTCTTCCCCATTAGACATGACAAAATTTGGCTCAATGCTTCTTATGTAACCCTTTGCGACCTTCACCGCACCATTAAAATATGTAAGTAAGTAAACATTTTTTTTCTTTTAATCTTGATTTTGGAGGTGGCAATGGTGGTTGACCCTGCCAATAAAGAAATTATTGTAAGATTCCTTGAAATAAGAAGATAAAATTGAACATGAAAATAAATAGGTTTAGAAGTTACCTCTGGTCTAGAGTTACCACTTTGGTAAAAAATAAGTTGTCCCGAAGCCAATGGAGTTTGTTTCAAGAAAGATTGATTAGGAATGAAGGAACTGTTTTCTCTCCCCACCTGCATGGCAACTTTCCATTCCATTAATTCATCAACAACTGCTCTCAATATTCCAAGTTCCTTGTCGTTTTCTCTTATCTTCTCTTATGTTTTATGCACTTCCTTCTTGTAGGAATGCTCTTTTCCAAACAATTCTGTTGGAGTGACTCCAAAGAAAACCCCACGTACATGACCCCTCCTCTCAGGCCCCAAAACTATAACGAGGACGTCTTTCTTTGTTGCATACATAGGTGTCACTGAATACTTTTGTGTCGATTCAATTTGTTTCTATCAAAGTTAAACATTTCAACAAATTAATATAAGAAACATTATTAACGTTAAAAACAAGCCTAAAATGGGCATATTTAGTTTATCTTTATCCTTGTTTCATAACATGGCTCTTCCATACTTTTTTTTGATACATAGTTTGACCATCTCAACACCTTCCATAAGGAATTTTTTGAGTAAATTTATCATTTTCCCCTCCTATGGCTCTTTTAGGATTATATCTATTGATGTCAATGCTTCATCAAGGATTCCTTCCATATGGAAAATGGTTCTTCTAAAAAATACTCCTCTAATGATCCCAAGTCTATGTCATTATCAGGTTTTCCCACCCATTGGATCACCTTTCATCAGGAATCCTGTATACCCCATATACTTATTACAACCGATGTATTCTTCCATATGGAAACCCTATTAGCCCTTATATCACCCATGATCACTTTTCCTACGCACCTTAGAAGTTTCGACTTCTGTCTTACTTATCAACTCAACTTTGCATGCTAGTTTAATATCTTGTTGGGATCTCATCTAATCAAACTCAAGGGCTGTTGAATGCGCATGTTCCCACCATTGACCACTATTGTTGTTCCTATTTGTCAAAAATAAATGCATAATGAATGAAAACAACAAAATATTAGTACAACAAGGGTTAATTGGTTACCCACAATTTGAACTACCTACGGTGTATTCTTGGTTTTTGATAACGTTTCCCAAGCTTCTTATATGAGTTTCTCCTAGGTATCTTCCTTGATGCCTAGTGCCTTATAAAATTGCGTTGAATTTGTATTGGCTTTTGGAGATATGTTTTTTCTTATAGGGTATCCTTCCCCTTGCCCTTCCTTTATTAATCATGAAATGACCGAAGGATATATGTGTTAACCCTCATGGAATACGATAATCCTTTAAGGAATTCTAGCTTTAATGAACCATTTATATATAACGATTCAATCAATATGGTCATAGCCATCGATAGTTGATTTTATACACCTTGTTGTGCTTCATACCGTCATATACGAGAACAAGTTAACCCTCCGTAAACTCATGTTTCTTTAACCTACTATCATGCTACGTCTTCATCCATCCCTTCACCATGATTTGTTGAAATTTTGACTACAATGTAAGTTTTAAACCTGTGAAGTGAAATAATGCATAGACATTTTAAAGAAAAATAGAGATTAAACAATGGAAAACACACAATGCACATAGATTTACCCTAAAAATACTTAACCGGAAAACCAACAAAACTCAGTGTTGCACTGCTCACCTTCTCATTGTATTTCCTTAACTATTTATAGTACAATATTTAGGTATTCTGCAACATCCAAAACCCCAATCCATTAACTTGGAATAGATTATACTTCAATCCCTTAACCGATATCGTAGGGTGACACACACGATATGCAAAAGAATATAACACATCCCCAACATTCTCCCATTTGTTGTTTTATTTGCAAACTAGTGGGCCACATATAGATAGGATAACAACTTTAGGGAAACAATGCCCATAGATTCTCTACACCAAGAGAAATTCTTAGTAATATTCGACTTTGTCAATGAGTCTCCAACATTCGTCAAGGTGTCAACCTTCTCCAACAACACCTGATTTTATTCATTCATATCTCTCATAAAGTGGTATTGAACCCAATCATTGCAACCATTCAACCTCTTTACTTGCATGGGAGGATGCCATGCATTCATCCTTTGCAGTTGAGAGTGCATCTACAGCATATATCTTGTTCATCCAACTGATATCTACCTCCTACAAATAGGTTAAACATATTACCACTTGTAATATCAATATCTCCAACATAGTGTGCATAAAAAAAGACTTATACATCTATCACTTTGTCTAGTCCATGTCTTCCTCGATAGCATATCAACATTTCAATTGCATTATTTGTAGTTCCATGCAAATAACTCAAGACCCTCTTTATAGTCGTCCAATTCTCCTTCCTCGGTTTTGACATATATCTACTCAAAACTCCCACTACATGGGCAATGTCTAGTCTAGTACATGGGCGGTGTTGTTAGCGACTAGTCATCAAATAGTTAAGTATAATATATACTAAATGAAAAGGGAGACATAGTCAAATGTGATGTCCCTTTGATGTATGCCTATATGAAGAAGGCCATTCTATGTAAAAGATGTGATATTTTGGACAGTGGAATAATAACTTTTGTTATTGTTTAGCTACTATGTTGTTCCATTCTACCTCAATTGGTATATAAGTCATCTTCCATAACTACCATGAGGGATTTGTTCCCTTCTTCTTCAAGTTTTTGTAGCCATTACATGGATGTGTTCCCTTCTTCTTTTGATTAATGGCAGTGATCAATTATTAAATAGTTCTCTCTCTCTCTCTCCCTCTCTCTCTCTTTATATATATAATGGGAGACATTGTCAAGCACGACGTCCTTATCTTATATACCTATTTAAAGAATTCCATTCATATTTGGTACAATGTAATAATAATTTTTATTATTGTTGAGCTACTATGTTGTTCCACTCCATATCAACGGATGCTCGAGGCTTTGTCAAGACAAGGCTCAAGGCCATTACAAAAATATACTCAAGAAGAGATCAACATGTCACTTGTGGGAATTGAACCTATGCTAGAAGGATAAGACTCTTCCTCATGATTGTTCAGGCTAGATCTAATTAACGAATTCTACCTTGGACTTATCATTGTCCTTCTCACATTTACTCATATTTTCTTGTCATAATTTCTTAACCTCCTTAATCAATGCTTCATTAAGGGATTACATCTTGAACAACTAATCATGTTTCCTCATAAGCCCTTATGTTGTTTCCTTCATTCAATCTTTAATTTTTATCCATCTCCTCCAATTTTGTGTCTTAGAGTGATATATTTAATAGTGTTTTTTCAAATTCTTTCCATGTGAATTTTAATATAGTGTCTTCACCAAGGCTCCTCCACCATTATTGAGCTTCATCATCAAAACACAATATTAGAAAAAAATAAATTATAACATTAAATTCGATTAAACTCTAATATGGCTATTTCACAATGGTAGATTAACTAGTTTAAATTAAATCAATGAAAGATCCATGAAAATATTTCTTTTCAACCACACATTTTATGGACTTCTATTAATTAGGTCAAATTATGTTTGACTAAATTGAGCTAGGTTTTGCCTAGCTCTAAACTAAGTCATGATCTGCTTCAAAGCAGATTCCTGGAGTTTACTTGGTTCATCTTGATAGAAAGTACCCGATTGAAGCTATATATAATCTAAGAATATCAACAACTGCTAGCTACCTTCAATCCCACATGCTTGAATTCCTTACAGTATTTGAAGAAGCACAAGAAAGTTCTTATGCAATTTCTTAATTTGTGAGAAAATCCAATCTTAAATAGTCAGACATAAAGGCCTGTTTTCCATCATCCAGTGCATCCCAAAATGCACTCTACAGTCTAAAGAAGTAATGATTTAATTTAAATCAAATTTCTGGAGTTTACTTAATTTACATCGGTATAAGTTACCTGATTGAAGGTATCTAAGAATATTAATCATAGCAAACCTTCCCTCAATTCCCTGTGTATAAATTACTTTATTTACAGTACGGGCATAAGAAGTATAAGCGTTCTTAGGAGATCTCTTAATTTCCGAGAAAATTATCCATATTAAATGGTCTGACATAAAATCTTGTTGGCAATGGTCCAGTTCTATAAAAAATGCAGTGTATTCGTAAAAATAATGCACATGTTTAAGGTTTTTGTTTGGCACTAATTGCAATGTTCAGTAATCCAAGAGAAAGCATGACACTCCCCCTATATGGGATGAAGCCTTAAATCTCCCAGCAGAGCAGACTAGGTGAATTTAAAAAGAAAAGTTTCACTTGCTACTTAACTAATCTGTGTCCTGTTTGAGTAAGTTGACATTAATTGTATTATATTTTGCATAATTAAAGCAATAAAATTCATTTGAAAATTTTATTTGCACTAAGAAACTTACCAAACATATCAACTTACAAGAACTCAACCATAAGGTAGCCAACTCAAATTCTACCAAGGCAACTCGAATTAGTGTGTGGACTGTTACCAACTAATTTGTACATTAGTTGGATGTTTTGTGAGCTGCTAGAGTTGTGAACATTTCCAATTTTCATCATCAGTGTTCAGAAGTCTAGAAGATATTTTTAGGGCCAATTTTGGCCCCTTTTGTTAATAATTTTGTAATAATTGCATGTTGCATGTTAATATTGATACCATTCCTATGCCTTAAGTGGAATTATTCCATTCTTTTATACCCTTACACAGGCATGCTAGGGATAAAGGTAGCTGCTGAGGACTGCTATAATCACTGAGGTAAAGGTACTGTCAGTGATGCCGTCAACAGGTCCTGAGGTAACCCTCAAGTTCACAGGGCATTGATCTGTTATTTTTTACACAAGTGTATTTATTACATGACTTCATTAATAATTTTCAATTATTATTTTGACACTGGTTTGCACATTCGTAAATGGACACAAATAGTCAATGAATGTTTCTAAAAATAATTTTTTAAGACATTCTTCTAGTTTGTGCTATTTCAACAGGTGTGTGACTCTTTTTCTAATTTATATTGCTGTGGATATTGCTCTTCTTAAACGTGTGATGTATTTTGAAGTGGAAACAATGTAGTTGTTGCATCAGCTACACACTCAATGGTAGCTTTCTTAGCACATGACTATTTATCAAATTGCATCTTCTTTCAACACTTTCTACATCTTTTGATACATTGTTTGAATTTTCCAGCTAGGGGTCACAAATTACATGACAATATCCTCAATATGTTGCTCATATGGATCCCAATGAACTGCCATAATGTTTTTATCTTTGTATTCAAAATAAGACAATCAAATCCTCTGGAGCTGTCCTGATACTCATCATATTTTTCCTTTAGGAATGCAATAATGCATTTGTGAATTTGGATTTAAAACATAAAATTCCTCCAACACCTATCAATATGTGTTACCTCCTATAGGTTCCTTGTAATCTCAAGTAATTGTCATTGTAATCCTAGCACCTAAATTATTCATTATCATCATCAGAAGTGTAGTACTTAAGTGAAAACACGGGATTATGAATGAAGTTCAAGCAAGTAATAAAATTCACATTCTTCCGAGGATAACTCAACCTTCCGTTTTTCATACTTCGCCCCATCCTAACCCCATCCAAGGCACTTTTATTTTTGAAGATGAGCTTCTTTATTAGGTACACCATAAATGCAAGCATCAGATAATTTTGAAGTGGAACAATTGTCCATGTAGTTTTCCATTTATATCATGATTATTGTGCATCTCTCCTCTATGCTATGACAAAAACTACCTGACTGACCAAATATTAAATTGTAAGGTCTAGTCTCAAACATCATTCTCAGATAATCTACAAATATTATTTCATATGCCCTCCAGTGTGCATCAAATGTATGGTCCATGCTAAAATAATAAAATATGATTTTAATGAGTGTTCCTTTAATTTCACTTGATCCCATGTGCTCTCTGAATCAGAATGTAGATGGGAGGAATGCAAAGAAATATGGCCTGCATTTACTTGCAAAAAAAAAAAACACAAACTGGTGCCTCTGATGTCCTAATGTTTCAATTTCTGGCCTACATGAGGACATCTGGAGCGAATACTTGATTCCCCTATTGGAAAACTCTCCCGCTTCCTAACTCCCTAGTATCTTGTCACTAGTTTAAGTCTACTCATCATTGCAGGATGTATCTGGAAATACATCTTTTCATCTATTACTTTACAATTAAAATGTTTGTAGATTTTGATAGCGAATTGTACCTTATATATGCTTAACTTAAGGCTAATTTAGTCTTTTCATGAAAGCTATCGGATCAACTGAGTTTAGTTATATTGAGGAAAAGAAACCTGTTAAAGGTGCTAAACACCTGCTATCATAACAAGCTAGCACTTCGTTGCTTCCAAAAATGCTTCTAAAAATGTAGATGCATTTTGAGGAGTAACAAGAACCCTACAGAATGATTTCACCTTCAACATTGTTATTTTTACATATGGCAGTATGGTAGTTAAATCCTTCAAAATTGCTCCAGGCCCCTCCCTGGCATATTAAAGAGCTCCAATATTTTTTGTTTGATCCCCTTTATAGGTACCTTGATACTAGAAAAAGTAACTCTAATATGCAAAGTGCATCCAAAAGAAGGTGCCCCTTTATCTTGAAATAAACCTGAGTTGTGTGGAAGTTCCTAGTTGTCATTCATATGAAAATCTAGAAAATATCAGAAAATTACTATAAACTTTAGATGGCAACTTTCTGATGCCATATGAAATTGAAGAGTTTCCGTATGAAACAAATGATCACAAAATTCGACAAAATTTAAGTATTTTTTTGTAAGCTAGCTACTCATATCTTAATAATGTACAAGAGGTGTTACAAGAAGATGTGATGATTAGAGAGATGCCTTTTCCTCCTAAAGGTATACAACAAAGCTAAGGAGCACACACTCTTGTAATAAGTGTATTAAGATAAACATATGCTTAGATAAATCATAAGAATAACATCTAATAAGGAGAAGTCGTGAACTAGTGAGAAACATTCCCCTATGTCCTTCCCTTTTTTCCTTTCCTCTTTCCTACCATCATCCATCCCCCTAGGGGAGAGGCCATGGGAACTAGTTGCAAACTATCTTGCTGAACAACGATTGCCTCATTATCGAATTCCAAAGAAACAAGTTCATGTGCCCGTTTCGGGCCTCCAATTAAAGCCTCCATATCAACTGGCCACCTTTAATAAGAATTGTTCATTCAAGATCATCACAATGCCATATATGCTTTACAAATAATCATACACAGAGTAAATCTGATGGGCCTATAAAAATTTGGTAGGTTATTAAACAATTAGTAGAAATTAACACATATGAGTCTTCACTAAACACTATCTATCTTCAAAATTTATTTTTTTTACATCATAATTAAGGATAGATTCCTAAATGAACTTTAGAAAAGTCGTAGCTACATTTTTCGACTTAGTTTGTGCATCCACATGCTATGTGATTCTTGTTAAAGAAGAACATGGTTTTTCTCTCTATGCATTACTGACACATTGGATTCAACAGTGTGGCCATAGTTTGGTAGTCTGCACCAAGTGTTCGACTGCATATTGGGTTTAAGAGTTTTGGATCTTGAATTGCATTGACTTAGGCATGATGTATCAATATCTTTATGAATGGGAAATTATGTCTAGGTTTTGTGTGTAACATTCACAATCTTGCATTTTATTTTTCATAAAAAGAGTAGTATTCATAGAAAATCCAGGCTAAGTTTCAACTATTCAATCCAAAGTAAAAATAAAATGATTAGCACTTCCAAAGTAATGCTTAATTTTGGATCTCTTTCTCTCTAGTTTGATACTGCAACAATTTACATGTCTACAAATTTTGATGTTTCAACAATTAGATACTTAGTTCATGTATACAAATTAAGAGACTTAGTTCATGTGATTTGTATTGTAATTTACTTTAAGTACATTTAAGGTTTTATTTTTCAGGTCCATCCTTAAATTGCTTGATGTGTTGTTGTAGCTCGATCATTTGAAAAATGCAAAAGCGAGTATACCCAATGATTTCTCTTGGTAGAAAAGGTTAGTCCCTCACGGCATATTCTTTTGTTTTGGTGTGCAAATCGTTCTATGTTAGTCATCATATTTTTTCTAATCCACTGTACCTGGTTTAATTTCATCATGGATTTACCTTTCATTAGGATCTAGGATTCAATGACAAGGAAGAGAGCAAAAAAAACTGAAATTGAAATAAGTCAATGGGACCAGTGAATGCAACCAACAATAAAAACTAAACTAGCAGAGGGGTGCCAAGGAGCCCCTAAAATGAGATTAAATGAAATGATATGAAAATGAATGCAAGAGCAATAGGTAACTAAATGGTAGAAGCATATATGTACAAATAGGCTATTCCAATAAGGGAAATCCTATAAAGTGGAGGAAAGCTAGCAAAGAAACATCCCTGGGTAAAAGATGCATCTCTGGTAGAAAGGGATGAGGGAGTTGGCCTTGCTCATTATAGAAAATGGGAGATGTCTTGCATATTATAGAAAATGGTATGAACTTGGACAAAAAATTAGGTTTCCTCTTTTTGTATCTATACAGTTATTTAAGCTTGAGCCTTATTATGTTGAAATATATTCTAGGATAAATATTCTTGACCTCGAGATCTTATGCATTGGTGTGTATAGTTGAATCAATGCAACCGAATTGACTAAACATCTTGGTAATATGAAAAATATTATGGAATCTTTATAAAACCTTGATGTTTATGTGGACTAGAAATATGGAAGTAGTAAGTCAGGATTTGGTCAAATGATAGCCTATGGTGGAAGATAGGTCTAGGCTAGGATTTGTGTTGTTCATGGTGCCTAGGTTATTATCTATGTGCAACTGTAGATATTGTCTGTGGATGGGGGTTGTCTTCTTGAACACAGTTGTGTGAGCTCTGATAGTAGAGCTATAAAGATGTTGGCAGGAGCTTGGACGGATGAAAAGAAGGAGTAGACCCCGAAAAATCATGTGGGTCATCCCATAACAGGATTTTTCATACCCAGTAAGTATGCACAGACACCCTATTGCTTTTCCTGTACATGTTTACAATATTGATCGAAATAAACCTCAACATGAGCATTTCTGGGAATTATCTTGCCTTTATTTTACCCTAAAATTTTCAAGACATGGGCAGTTTTTTTCTTTGGACCATGGTTCTTTTTTGTTTTGATGGGTTTGTTTTTCAATTTTTAAAATTATATTTTTCCTATAATATTGTATAAGAATAACTTTATTTTCTTGAATCCTCTAGTCGAAACTGAGACATATAGTTTTGCATAGATTCATAAAAGTATTATTAGGTTGTAGATGCCCTCATGAAAGAGCTGTATATCATTGCTAGACTCTTGAAATCACAATCCTACATATACAGGCTGGATCTACTTGTCATAGTCCTTCATTTACATAATTTCAAAATTATAGAATATAACAAATCTTTAGAAATCACAGAACTAGACACTTTAATCAGAGACCTATAGTCTCTACTGAAAACAGAAAGTATATAACTCAAGGAGAAGGGCAATTATGTGGAGCTAGAAGGGATAGCTCCCTTATGTTTCCAAGATTTACTCTCTTCTCCTTGTCTCCTGGCACTAGTCTGCCATTTATCGATAACATTCAGGCCTTCATAATGGTCAAGTCAGCTTGTAGTTTCCTCAGAATGGCACTATCAATTCCTTTTCCAATAGATAGTCGTTGGAGCTAGCTACAGATATTCCACAGTTTAGTTTATTTTAGAATCCATTAATGTAGATTGCTACAGGAGATTTTTTTTTAGCAGCTTATTGCTAGGGTATAGTAAATGGATTCATCATCCTAGCAAGGGTCCATTTAGAAGGTAGAGTTGGTGAATGTGCCTTCTTTTTGTTGTGTTAGCCCCCATTTTGCATGGATGTCCACATGCAAAAATTTTCACACCTTTAATAGGTGGTTGTGGATTGATAGTGTTGATGCTATGGTTTTGCTTCATGTTGTAGCACATGAGTGGTTGATACTTGCCTTTTTGTTGATGAATCTTCATTCTAGTAGCTATGGAATGTATCTTCTCAAGATGTTTTTGTACTCTCATGCGGTTTATTATGGATGTATTCATAAGGGTTTGATGATGATTTTCATCCACATATGTCACATGGATCATTTTCTTGAGGATCACCCTAATGTTTTGATATTCACATGGCATCTAAATCCCATATGGTGTCCTTTCCCATAGAGTGCTTGGCATGTTTGAGTGATAGTTGGAAGGTCTTCCATGGGAGTGCTCTAGTTCATTTAACTTTGATTTGCTTATGTGGATGATATAGTGGCCTTTGGAGCTCTCTCCTTGTGGAGCATTCTTGTTCACATTGTATTCTTTATGCTCATGGATGTTTTATAGTGGATACTCCTTAGAGTGCTCTACTACTTGCATGATTGATGACATATGGAACTAGTGTTTTTGTATAATGACATGGATGTATTATGGTGCCTTTCATGGAAGTGACCCCCCCACCCCACAATTATACCATGTGTATTATAGTATGACTCACATTTCAGGTGAATTTTCCGAACTTATAAGGTGTCCACATGGTGATTAAATGTAACCTTCTCTGAGAAATTTGGAGGGAAGAAGAATGAAATAATTCCTTAAATGTTTGTTGTGTCTTTGTTGTATAAAAATCTGAAATTATGGTCACTATTGGGTTATTATACAACCATACTAGGCTATTTCCATTGCATTTTGAGGAAAAAAAATCCAATAGTGATGGAGGCATTTATGGGTCAACCTAAGAAGCTATCAACTTAGAAAAAATTAAATGGATTTCAGAATTAAATAATTTCTCTTGTAGCAAGGAATTTTAAACAATAAATGACAAGAAGAGTGAATGATCAACCTCATAACAATAATAGAATTTGGATGTTATAATTCAAACAAAAAACTAGGAGGAAAGAAATTAGAGTCTTGTAGCATCATGACAGAAGGCTGAGGGTGCACAATTAGTTGCTCCAACATTTGTTTGGAAAGCCTCTTAGCATATTTATAACACTGTAATCACTTACAACAGTAAGGAAGGTGTATTTCCAGACCTAGGAAGGTGATTTTTTCTACCATTTTGTGGGGCATTTTTCCTAAAACGCCCAGTCCATCAATGCAAATGCTTAGGGTTACTGTGCAACAAGTATTTTCCATAGTCATTGTAGTGAAAAATATGGACACTTCACATACAAATATCTCTTATGTGTGTTCTTTTCCAAACCCCCTTATAAGTCAAATTTGTTGTAGTGTACATAATGCAGAAGCACAACTTTTCCAAGCTATAAGTAGACTCATGAATTAGCTATTTTTTCTTTATTTTATGAACTTGAAAAGGTATAACTTATCATATCAATAATTAAAATAATGTCATTTATGTTCTTTTTTCCATATAAATAGTTTGTTCTTACAGTTTGAGAGTAAAATTGATAATTCTCATCAGAAGCAGGATTCATATTTTTCATGTTGTGTTCAATGAAATTTGTTATCCCTTGTGTTAATAATTTTGTTTGTTTAAAGAATGATCATTATCTCTAATATGTGTCTTTCCAGCATAGGATTCTAAGGGTGAATCTAACTTTAGCAAAATGCAAGTAATGCGTTGTTTACTTATATAGTTGTTATTTGAGATTCCCCTTAGGCATGGGGAAATTTGTGAAACAATTGTTGAACTTATGATATGCTGCAATAAGGCCTTTGGGAATGTTATTGATCTTGTTGCAAGAAATGATGATGATGAGAGTGAAGTGATTGCATTAATGGACATACTAGTAGATGCATTGCTTTCTTTTCTACCTCACTCCCCAGCACCTGTACGTGCGGCCATTGATCAGGTAGCTAACATAATGAATGTTCAGTATGGCATTGGAAATTCTAATTTGTCTTATTTTTGAAGTTATTCTGATGAGATGAATTTTTATTCTTTGTTTTAATGCAGGTTTTAGATGTTTTTGTGACAATATAACAAATCTAGGACTAATGAATATGTTGCGAATTGTAAACAAGGATATGAAACCATCTTGACACAAACCTGCAATTATTGAGGACAGTGACAAGGAATACCCTACAAACATGGTTATAAATAGTTCATTGCATGCATAATATTTTTTTATATATCCCAGGTCTCAATAGTTCATGCGCTTGCAATGGGAGGAGGTGCAAGTCTTGATGTTCCAACAAGTCTGTGACCATGACTAGCTTATCACAAAACCATTCCAGGTTCAACTAGTTGAAGTAGAAATTCTTCTTCCAAAGAGCAACACTTCAAATGGATGTAGTAGACTTCTAGCATCTAAGAGTATTTACTACTGTCTAGTCATCATTTGCAAGGGAATATAGGAATGAAGACCAAGAACTCTTACCCAACTCCCTCTCTTCCTTAATGAGGCCATGGCTAGGCTTGCATCTGCCAGTACTAGAGGTGGCAAAGGGAGTAGAGATCAATACACTTTGGTTATTAACAAAGCAACTAATCCTCCTAGGCTAATCAGACCCACCCTTGTTGTCTAATTTGGATTTTTTTGAATCGCATCAGAGATTTGGGGCTCCACAACCATTGCAGGTATGATCTAGATGTATTTATTTACTATACACCCATTTCCTTGTTGTCTTCCTTGTATACAAGAAAATTGTATACACGAAAATTATTAATACTTTCCCTTGGTCTAACTTTGACATTTTGCAGCCTCGGCCTGGAATTTCACCACAGTCAGGGCAGAAATCTCTGCCACCAGCAAGCCAACAGATTCACCTAGAAATTTTTTCCAATAGGCAAGGTACACTACAGATAACAGTGAGCGTGTCTCCATCAATTCAACCACAACTTGCACAATATACTCCACAAGTTCATCAGTTTCCTCTTCTTGAAGGGAAACAACAACAAACTCCTTCTTCACAAGTAATTTATGTGCCCTTACCTCAGCAACCTCCACTAACTTCTTTATCAAAAGTGTTTTTTACACCTTATCCTTAGTAGCCTCTATCAACACCTTCATCATAGTTGCCTTCTGCATCATATTCTTAGCAGCCTCAACCAACACCTTCATCACATGTGATTTCTTTAACATATTCTTAGCAACCAAGACCTGTGACTAATGAGAATCTACCTTCCCAAACTATCAATGTGCCTACTATTGCTGGTGTATGGGGTTTGAGAATGCCTCCATCGTCATCCTTTATGGCACAATTTATCTTTACTTTATGCAAACCAAAGTAGTTTTTATGGGTGAGTTCTATTTGTTTTTTGTTGAAACATGGTAGCTTTTAGCACTTATATTACATTCTTGACTAACTTGGAATTCTCCAATTTTGAAAGGGTTCTAGCTCAAGAGTGCCTGCCTTACAAGCAGGAGGTTGGTGGTTCGATTCCTCCATGCCCTACTGATACTGCAATATTGGTATTTTTAATAAAATATATTTTATTATGATTTATTATGGCTATAGAGGGGGTTTCAAACCGTTTTTGTATGTTGCTACGAGGGGGGTTCCAAACTACCCTTATAAGCCTCTACGAGGGGGGTTCTAATCTGCCCATATAGGACTCTACAAGTGGGGTTCCAAACCGCCCCTATAGGACTATACGAGGGGGGGTCACAACCGTCCCTATAGGCCTCTATGAGGGGGGTTTGAAACCGCCCCTATAGTCCTCTATGAGGGGGATTCCAAACTACCCCTGTAGGTTTGTATGAGGGGGCTTATGAGGGGGGTTCACAACCACCCTCGTAGGTCTCTATGAAGGGGGTTCAAAACCACCCCCGTAGGTCTCTATGAAGGGGTCTACGAGGGGGGTTTAAAGCCACCTCCGTAGACCTCTACGAGGGAGGTCACAAACCACCCCCAAAAGTCTCTTTTGGGGGTGGTTCCATTCTCATCAAAAACCGCCCTTAAAGGGAAAAACGTTTAACATCGGTGCCTTTAGGGGCGTTTTTGCCAAAACCGCCCCAAAAGCCAACCCCCCCCCCCGTAGGTCACTTTTGGGGGCAGAAGACAACCCCCACTAAAGGCCAAAAATGTAGTAGTGCATGGACCAATAATTTTTTAAAGGGTGACCATAAGCCTTTGTTGATTGGGCCCCAATCCCTATATTTCACTCACATAAGTCACTCTTAAGGGGTTTTGTTAGAATAATTAACCATCTAGACCTTAGTACATGCAATTATTTTGCTTCCTAGTGGTTTAGAACTCTGTTAGTTGGCTACCTAATGCTTTATTTGTCCACCATATCCACAATAGCGCTCTGTAACAAATCAACATCCATAAAATATTTTTTTTGTATATGGTAAGTTTACCCATAAGATCATTAGAGTTTGTTTTTAAGATTTAATTATTTAACTTTTTATCTGTCGGAAGGCACGTCGCACATGTTTGACATTACTTTTTTGAAGTATAAGTTTGACTTATTTAACTCCAATTACAAAATCGATGCTATTCTATTTTTATTCTTATGTCCATTTAACATTGTATATGACAGTTGATCTCTTACTGTGTTTACGTCGACATTCAGTTGTCAGATATAAAAATCATGCGTCTTAAATATATTGTCTATATTTTTGTAGTTATTGATGTCGTAATGCTTAATATGTTCTTTTTGCATGAAGGGAGTATTCTTGTGATGACTCGAGCTTACTTAGCTTTGTAAAACCTAATTCATATTTGAAATGTTTGCACATGTTCCAGGTAAGGTTTCCCAATTATCAAAATTTGGTTGAAGATTATTAAAATGTCTTCTAAGGGAAAAAAAGGGTTCCCTAGCTAATAGTTTTTTTAACCTATCAAAATCTAAATATTAATCCATGGTTCATGCTATAGGAAAGTGGGTTATCTCACTAAGAGATTTGATGCATTACCATGAATTTCAAAAGATAAGTATGGAAATATAGAGAAGAGGCAAGAATTCAAATTTGCAGTGGTTGGAAACTGTAAAGTTAAGAGGCTATGTCAAGCATTGGGGTTTGGACTCCACGTTGGAAAAACCATAAACCCTTATTTCGAAAGGGGCTGTAACAAGACACTTTGCTCATTTTTTTTATGGAGGAGAGCTTGTCTCTCGGCCGCCATGGCTATGGAGAACTTTGCACAGAGGTAATTGTTTCGGTTGTTGTGATAGTGGAGAAGACTCCGCGCAGAGCATAACTTGTTTTGGTTAACCATGTTCACAAAAATCGCAGAGGTAAAGGTTCTGAACCAATACTTGCTTTTGTTTTTCAAAATCTTTTAATTAGATTAATGAGATGTATTCAATCTTTAATATCGTGTTTTGTAATGCGTTGACATGAGAATTTCTCTCTTGTTTTGGGAGCTCGATGCTAATGATGGTGGAAGGTGGAAGCTCCAGTGTGTTGGAGAAGTCATGATAAGCCTCGGGCCTTCCTGGAACAACCTTGTCAGCGATGAGTGTGTTGATGTTTTTGCTGCCAGCGTTGGTCTACTTTAGGGTTAGTTTGTTTTGAAATCCAAATATCAATTTGGGAAGCAGTGTTGTTTGTATACATTTCTAGCTACATGCCCGAAGTTGGGGTTTCGCCCAAACTTATGAATAAAATAAATACAGTGTTTAGTAATTTTGCATTCTGTTAAGTGCGTTTTCTTGGTTAATTCTTCAGGGTTTTAAAGGCAATAGTTATGAATTGACCTTCCTTTATACTTATGGTGATTGTATAATGTTATGTTGCTAGATTAATGAATTGGTTTAACAATTTTGGGCAGAGCCCTAAAAGTTATTACCATTTCTCTTATGCTATTTTATAGTAAAAATTTAATTCCAAAATGGCTCTATTGATAAAATGTAAAATGATAAATGTGTGGGAAAACTTTAAATACACTTCTGGTATTTGTATGTAAATGTTTCTATTTGCTATATTAATACATTGTTTATTAAAAAATGGGTAAATCCCTAATTGCAACTATCATTTCGATTATACAGTAATTTATTAAACCTTGAGTCAATAACAACTCTGTTGTTGATAATGCTACAAATTGTTTTGTAACTCGGCTTTATATATTTGTTTACAAATTATTATATTCTGTTATTTAAATGCTACTTGCCTTCTGTATATTAGGGTTAGAATTGTTTTAAAAGTCATAAGGCATATTTTACAACATTGAAGAACAACAATGAAGAACAACGTTGCTATGTTAAAATACTTTTGGGTTAAATTACCTTAACTTGGGGTTTTATCCTGTGTAATAGGAAACCCGATATTTAAATGATTTTAATAGTTTTACTCTTATGGGTCTTGAACCCTAGATCTATGCTAAGTCTCGTTATTTGCTTACAAATGCTTTCTAGCTCCGCCCTTTATAAATTTTACATAAAACTAAGTTTTTGAAATCGTCAGCTAAGTCTGCATTTTAGTTTTAAGATTGCGATTCTGAATTTAAATGAAGGTTTGGGCATGTTTACAAAGGATGTCGAAAGAGATAAATAGGCTCTAAAGTTTTCTATTTATACTAGTTGTATGTAAACTGTATTTTGCATTAACTGTAAGTGATGATAATGTGTATCCGATGAAGGGATATTTTCGATTATAATGATTTTATAATAAAACAATTAAGATTTAGAAGTTATCTAACTCATCAGTTTCCTGAGTATGTTCTAAACTTTAAACAATGAGTATTAACTTTTGCACATATATGCTATCTATTTTATATTTGATTTACTAAAAAAAATAGTAGATATATCTATCTATCTATATATGTATTAAAACTCTGTATTAAAAATACTATGTGTTTGATTTAGCCATTCGGCTTTTATACCAATATTAATCTATCTACCTATGCTATGTATCATTCACTGAAAAATTATGAAAACATACTAACATAGATTTGACATTTAATCTAGGAATTTAAATAAATCCTAATCTAAGAACTAACATATTTTTAAACATGAATTCATTACACTATTTCTAACCTAGATTTCAATCAGTAGTTCTCTATTAGCAGCCATAGCAATTATAAGTTTTCTATGAGCAGAAATTAAACATTGTATTGTAAATAAACAAAACAGTAAGGAATGTAAAGATAATATTCCAGAACAAATAAGAAAACATGTTTAACTATAGAAGTGGACAAGCATCCAAAGAAGACCATTCCTCCTAACCATCTCCTGAAAGCAGCCAAGTTACTTGATTTAGGACCCACGAGCCTGTTCATTGAACCACCAAGACGAAGACTAGGTGTAGAAACAGGTTATTTTCTCTCTTTGTAACTCATCAATTAAACTTGCATGCAAACTACCAATAGTCTCACTTTACCTTCCCCTCATTGAATACCTCTTGTGTGCTTAACTTTTCAGTATCCAACAAATCCTCAAGGAAAAATTATGTGTGAGCCTCCTACTCATTCGATGGATATATGCTTGCCTAGGTCTTTGGGTCAGCTTTTTAATTAAATGAGCCACCTGCTCAGTTCGTCCTTTATTGGGGAACATGACCACATTTTTAGGGAAGATGCCTCCTACATCATCTAGAATGTGTATATTGTAATTTCCATTTGTCAATTTTTCCTTCTACACCAGATCATTCCTCCTAGTGGGTTAGTGAACACTCTTCAACAGTCCTCTTTGGATAGGTGTCTCTTCTTTTATTTATTAAATAATAAAATATTCAATTACAATAATCTTTGACAATCTTTGGTCAATAACATAAAAATTTACAATAAATTTTTAAGATAATGTTTTTCCAAAACATAAAATGTCTTTAGTTCTAGGTGCGTTACAAACACCCCCTCTTAATTTCAACATCAACCTCGATGTTTCTTAAGTATCTTCCGAGTCTTCCTAAAACAGAATTGGATATGCTTCCTGCATATGACTCTCCAATTCCCAGGTTGCTTCATCTAGCCTAAGGTGCCTCCATTGCACCTTTACCTGTCCAATGGTGCGATTCTAGAGTAAAATTTCTCTCTTGTCGAGGATACAATCCGGTTCCACTTGAAAATATCCTTCTCGTTATACCTAGATAACATTCCAATCGATTACATGAGTAGCACCATGTATATATCTTTTTAATATAGAAATATGAAACATGTTATGTACTTTAAGATTAGGTGGAACATCTAACTGATAAGCCACTAGTCCAACTCTTGATAATATCTCAAAAGGTCCACAATACCTGGGTGCTAATTTAGCACAACTCCACAACTTAAATGAGCTTTTTTTTGGGTTTTACCTTGACAAAGACATGCTCACCTACTTGGAATTCTTTCTGAGTTATTTTAAGGTCTGCATGACTCTTCTATCTGTCATGTGCAATTTTTAGATTTCTTTGTACCTATTTCACCGTTAGTTCCATTTCTTTCAACAACTCAGGTCCTAACATTAATCTATCGACCGGATTACTCCATGAAATGGGAGTATTACACTTCTGGCCATACAGTATTTCAAAAGGACTGAGTTTAGCTGAAGCTTGATAATGATTGTTATAAGCAAACTCAACTAAATGCAAATATTCTTCTCTTTCTTTGGTTGATCCTTAACATACATCCTGAGCATATCTTCTAAAACTTGATTTACTCTTTCAGTTTGTCCATCCGTTTGCGGATGATAAGCTGTACTAAAATTTAATTTAGTATCCAAACCTTTAAACAATGACTTCCATAAATTACTAGTAAACTTACAATCTCTATAAGAAATTATTACCTTAGGAATTCCATGAAAACGAAAAACTTCTTTCATAAAGACATCAACAATATTAGCATCCTTATAAGTAGATTTAACATGTATATAGTGAGTTGCTTTGCTAAGTTTATCTACTACTATCATCAAAAAATCATTTTTCTTTTGATTTTTAGGTAGTCCTGTTTTAAAATCAATACTGATAAGTTCCCATTTCCAATCTGGGATTGGTAATGGCTACAATAAACCTGTTGGGTGTTGATGCGCAGCTTTAACCTACTAACATTCAATACACCTAGCTATATATTGAGCAACTTCATTCATCATGTTAGGCCATAAATAATCTTTTCTTAACATTGCTATCATTTTTTGGTAGCCGGGAAGTCTTGATTAAGGACTCTTATGTACTTCATTTAAGATGAGTAATTTAATTCTTGGTAGATTAGGTACATATAATCTGTTTTTATACAACATTAAACCTTTTTCATTCAAACTGAAATCTGTTTTTATATTTTTAGATTTATTTTCTGCAACTTTTTCTCTTAAATTTTGATAATTTTTATCCAATTTTATTACGTCTTCGAACTTACTTTCTAATTCTATTTTATAGCTACTAACAGTGTGTAATAACACTAAAACTATAAAAATTTAAAAAATTTCCTGTACGCTATAAAAGTACCTTGTATCTAGATGTTTGGTAAATTAACTTCAGCACTGTGAAGATGATTAGAGAATGGAAATGATGTAATTGTATAATGTATGATGTGTGGTACTTCTATCCATGATCAGATATTGGATTCATTCATTATGTCTAGTATTTTACTTTATGGTTTTGCGGAAGCGATCTAATGGTTTTATGCCTACATGGACCTCTTCGGTTGATGGCTATATCTTGGTAGAATGATCAATTGGTTACATAAAATTGAATTCCTTATGTTGTTCTCTTATAAGTTGTAACTATGTGTTTTATTATAACGTTTTAGTCGGTTGTCTAGTTACGTACCTGTATTAAATAGACAATCTCAGGTTTGAAGGTGTTGGAGCATAGGCCGCAGCTATGGCAAAGCTGCCAAATTTTGAGGAAAAAGCACTAAGCTTGAAGGAAAAGTGCTAATTTTGAGGAAAAGCACCCTTTTTGGGAAGAGATGAACAGTGCACGGTACGGCGCCAGATGAACGAGCTCACCGCAGATTACGGGCCGAAAATCGCGGAGCTCGCGCGCACAAGTCAAAGGAGAGTAAATGTGGCCGAGTAGGAAGCTCAACCACCGCAATAAATGAAGCGGCGGAATAGAGGGATCAGCTACCCTCATTAAGGCAAAGTACAGGAGTTATGGTTGCTCGGACCAACGAAGAGCAACGGGCCGAAGCATTGAAGGCGAAGGACAAGGAGCAAAGAACGATGAAGCGGCGCCCATACCCACGATCTGCGCCGGAAATGACGGAGTCTGCAGGAAGCTGCAACGTGACTGCAAGAGGTGCCTACAGTACACCTAGCCGTGTCAGTGGTTAGGGTTTTTGGGGATCACTGTTGGGGAAAGGCCCACAGTTTTGTAAAGGTGCGACCCTCAGGGCCACCTATATATATGTGTAATTGAAGAAGGGAAAAGGGTTGGTTAGAAGGTTAGAGAGTTAGATAGTTACTGAGTTACACAGACAGTCTGAGTTGATGTCTGAGTCATTTGTATTGTTGTATTTTATAAGTTGTTTATGATCATTTTGTGCATGTAAGAAGGCCACGATCTCGCAGGAGACTGCTTGGCGTAAAGGCCATTGTATGTATCGACCAGTCGCAAGATGACTGAGAGGGGAATGTAATAGTATGTCTTTGTCATTGTAATATCTGTAGAAGAAGAGAATAGATCTAAGATAAGGACTCCCAGCTATGTGCGTGGAGTTTCCTAGAAAGATCTAAGGCTGCAGCTGTGTGCGCAGCGGAACTGTGTTATCCCCATCTCAAGATAATATAAAACACAGTTCCTATTGACGTAGCTTCCCTCCTGGATGTGAACCACGTAATTCTTGTTGTTGTGATGATGCTTTAAGTGATTTCATTTCTTTGCTTTACTGTCTATGTTTCTATGAATGTTTTGCTATCTTTATGAATGAGTATGTAAAGTAAATCCTGGAAGCTCCCTTGGAAGTTGTACTTGTGCATTGTCGAAGGATTCTGTAAGAACACTGTCACCGCAGCGCTAAAGGAGTGTGTTACTACGTTGTAGTGTAAGGGAAGAGACGATACACAGTGTATCGGAGGTAGCGGGTAAGAGACTCGTGTGCAGGTGCGGAGCTACCACGCAGCTCGAGCGAGAGAGTAAGTTCCAGCGCCGTAGCGCTAGGAGACCTTTGAAAGAGTAAGACGCTCTGTTCCGGGGTTACCTGCAAGAGGAGAAGGGAGAAGACTGTAGACTCCACACCACCTAGGTTAAGGAAACCTGATTCCTTAGCCCCCCCATAGCCACTTCGGGTGAGACTTCGGGCTACTGTGCAGCTTGTTGCCGAAAGGGCCAGTGCGCCAAAGGGGTGTTTGTTGTTGCGCATCCTGAAAACCCGGGTCTGTCCAGAAAGCAGCGAATAGAAGGGATGGATTTGGAATCGTAGGACAGACTTACTTAGAATTCTTGCTAAAGCTTATTCTACCTTGATTTTGTAGGTAAGTATAGGACCATCTAGGGTTTACTCCCTAGAGTTGTATAACTATGAGGGTTTTATTATGTTAAGTTTTGAAAAAAAATGTAATGTAATTTATCAAAAATCATGAAGGGCTATCCACTATACAAAAGGGGGTAAGCTTAACGCTTGGAGGAGTTGGTGAAACATTTAATGGAGGCCTAAGCAAATGGATTATAGCTGGATGGAAATGAGTCTTAACCCTAAGGCTTGGATGTCATTACTGCAAAATCGCATTGTTGGTTTTTCTGTTTGGGAGAGGAGGAAGTCGAAACCCTCTAGGCCTTGGAGGCATCCATGGCAGGCTTGACCTGCTTCCTGCTGGATTCACGAATCTTACAAGGTAATCAATGTCCATACCAAACTAGTGTTTTTCTTTTACTTGTTGTTATTGTCTTTTCTCCAGTTTGAAAATCGTGACTGAGTCTCTTTGGGGTTTGATGTTGGCAGGTCCTTGGTGATGGAGTAATTTGAGCTGGGCGTGGTGATACTCGTAGCTTGAGATGACCAGGTAAGTCTGGTCTTTTGACTGATCTCTCCTCCCTTCAATCATAAGGTTTTGTCTATTATTTCGTGCATCCTATGATGAAGTGGTTTTATCTAGATTTCAATTCAAGGAATGGTTGGGTTTTAATTGGGGAGATGTGGCCAGACTTTAAGGCTCGCTCAAAAAATGTAATAGTGATGCAGGAGCATCGGGGCCTAGGAAGATAAGTTGAAGTTGATCGACATGAGGGAGCTGACCAACAAGAGTGCTGATGACCACTGGTGCGGGAACCAGGTTTACTTGTCGAAGTCAACAAGTCGTTCAGGAGTAGTCGGTATGTGACCGACTAGAGTAGCACAGCGGATGTTGTGATGGGTCGAGAGTAAATAGGGTATGGTTGACAGATGACAGATGAAAGTGAGACGTCGGGTAGTTGACAAGTGGTTGAAGTATGACATGTCAGGTTTGGCGGAGCCAAGCGTGGAGGAAGGGGAGGACTGGCGAACCGCATGAGATAAGAATTGAGCCGGCAGAAAGGTCGAGATGTGACTGACTACTGTAGCAGGGTCAGAAAATCAGAAAGTCAAGAGAACTATACCTGGTATCCGTTCGGGGTTGTTGAGGAAGTTAATACACAATATCATTTTTTACCCCAAAATCCGACGACATAGATGTCCGATTTTCGACATCTTGTTATCAACTATCCGACAAATCCCATCTTTTTTTAATGTCGGTTGAAATTTGGCTACAATCCGACGTCTTACATGCCTGTCGAATATCTGATGACTCTTCTGTCGGATAGTAAGTTGAATATCTGACGGCAAGCCTATCTTAAGATGGTCAATGTCCGACGTTCTATGCCGTCTAAGGTATGGCAGGAACGTCGGATGTTAGGGTGGGTAGAGTCAGATATCCGACGTGCATATCTTTCGGTGGAATGGAATAAACGTCGGATATCTTCATATGTAGAGTCAGATATCCGATGGATATCGGCAATTTAAAAAAAATACACTATTGATTTGTCATCGCGATCATGCCATCCATCAAATTGAAGACAATTCCTGAACCAAATTTTTTTTTTATAAATTTTATTAATAACCATTTTGGTATTTTGGTCCAATTTTTTTTTCTAACTCATTGTTTCTCGATATTGTGTTCCTAGTGCCACCTCTCTATATGAATGCATAAATCAACCTTTGCTTGGTTTCTGATTCTAGATGTATGCTATTATTTGTAGTTGCATGCCATTGAGTGTTGTTTAGAAATGATGTAGAGGAGGACTAGAATGTGGCAAATATATATTGATTCTTTATGGTTATCTCATTCACTACTCGGTAGTCAGTACACATTCACAAACATTCATCCTGCTTAAGAACTATGATGATAGGCAACCCATAAGGTGAAACACTGGGTTATATATATGATTTCTTTCTCCAAGAGCTATTATAATTGCTTCTTCACATCATTGACTTTCAATAAAAATTTTTTGATACAATCCAATATAGGGAAATGGAGATTCTGAAAACTGTATGGTGGAAACTACAAAAGATTTGTAAGATGCTACTAATTGCACATGACATATCTCATTCAAATATATCTAGAGGATTTGACACATATCTCATTCAAATATTCTCAAGGAGATTCCAAGGAATTTGAAGAGAAGGTTAAGTATATATGTTCTAGTGCATCATTTAATCAGCCTTTGAGGTTGTGGAAACTGAAATTGGTTATGATCAGGAGCAACCAAACATCATAACAAGCTCCAAGAAATTATCAAAATCTAGATGACACGGGAGTGGGTTGTAGAAATGAAGCATCGTTGCCATTCATTGAGATCCTCTCTGTTTCGAGAATAATTTAATATTCTCTACTGAATAGGGCCAACCATGTGAAGGTGGAAGCTCTTATGCCCCCCCCCCCCCTCATATCACTCTCAATTCCCCATACCCAATGCATGTACTTGAAAACAAAATTACGTGCAAATTCATGCATATTTCATCATAAACAAACATCTACCATTCATTCAATAAAGGCTAAAATCCATTAAACCAATGTTTCATTCTGTCAACACATTCATTCAATAAAAGATAACATTCAATAAAAGCTAACATGCAATAAAGGTAACCACTTGCTACACTGAATCATTAAACCATTTCTTACCTTGATTTCAAGAGGCAACTGTGAAGACGAACAGTCATAAAGCATCGTTTCATATATCTCTGATTTTATCAAAACTCAAGAATGAAGATAAAGAGTATTTCCACGGTAATCTGTTACATCCAACCTATCAAGTGTACTTTTAGGTCAGCAATATTCTTTTCTCTAAACTATAGCAGCTATTTGTCCATTTTCACTGTGTAAATCGAAGGATTTACAGGATGAAAATGTCCAAACAATTGCTACAGTTCAGAGTCAAGAATACTGTTGACCTAAAAGTACACTTGATAGGTTCGGATGGAAACCATTTTCAATGTTGATACCACTACCCTCTTTATTGTCTTACAAAAAGGCAGGAGAATGAGGAAAAAGACTTAAAATTGTGGACTTCAGCTTCAAAGAGTGCCTTACAATCACATTAATAAGGAGTGATAAGAATATCATGACAATCCAACGTGTCAAATCTTATTTGATAGTGTCAATTAAATACTTATATGGTAAATTTAATATAATACTTACTTATAGTTGTCTCTTACTCTTTGCATCTTGACACATTTGTTATTTTATGGTTGTCTCTGCGTCCTGACAAAGGAAATTAAAGAAAACATATAATTTGCATCGAAAAAATAATAGGGTACGAACTAAACTGAGGAAATTCGATCCTGCGACCTATGTCTAGTCCCAAGGCTACCACCTTCAAGCTTGAAGTGCAGCTGACAATGGAAGACACAACTGTAGTTTATTACCACCGTACAAATTTAATTTGACCTTTCAATTCCCATAACCATTTCCTCTTATACGACGTCCCACAACCATTTCTCTTGACACCCACTCTTCATTCATTCGGTATGCATTTCACTATGCAACCATCTCATATTTTTACTGCATTTTCCCTCAATTAGTTTATCAATTCAGTATGACCCATGCCCTCCATTCGAGGAGTGTTGCCAGCAGTCTTGAGTTTAAGCTTGGAAACGGTGACAATTCATGGTAGTATGTTTAATCCCTTCAACTGCGATATGGAAAACTCATAGTTCACTATGAAGGTTTTTCTGACAAATGTGATAGTTTGGGTTCCGTGCCCCAGGAGAAATTCCTCAAAGTGTCCCTGAATGGCATAGGGGTTACGAAACCCAAACCATCAAATTTGTCAGACAAACCTTCGTAGTGAACTTTGAGTTTGCCATATTGCAGCCGAAGGGAAACATAGTACCATGAATCATCACCACTGCCAGGCTGAAACTCAAGACCGATGGAAACACTCCTCAGACGGCGGGCGTGGGCCATACTAATTGATAAACTAACTAAGGGAAAACGCAGTGAGAATCTGAGACGGTTGCATATTGAAATGCATATAGAATGAATCAAGCTTGAAGGTGGTAGCCCGACGTCTCCCATTGTGAAATGCATACAGAATGAATCAAGCTTGAAGGTGGTCTTCCATTGTCAGTTGCACTTCAAGCTTGAAGGTGGTAGCCTTGGTACTAGACATAGGTCACATGTTCGAATCTTATCTTATTTAAAATCCAAAGAATTGCAAATCCTACAAAAGAACCTTTATTAAACACCGCAATACATTGTTTCTTAATAGTGGTGATATTGTACTTTTGTACATATATAAGTGTTTAATTAAAAATAATTATATCATATAATATGAAAGTCTAACAATTATTGAAGAGTGGATTCATCAATTAGTGATTGCTTTGTTTTATTGGTATGTGATTGATGATGTATAAAAATGAAAAAAAAACATCTCTAACTTCATATATTTTAAGCAATGGCAAGAACTAAGCCTCAAATCATACCAATCGCTCTAAATAGCATGTGCATTGCATGTGTGAATTAATAAAGATTCAAAACCTGGAAGCTGAGAATGTAGGAGAAAAATGATAGATACTCTAGTCTTGTAGTTACTGATTTAGCAATCTTATTGTAACATGAAAGAGTGAGTTTGAAGGTTGATGTTATGGTAGAGTAGTTGAATGGAGTGGAAATTTTGCAAATAATTCATGTATTTGTCTTCAGTCCTGGAGTAGAGCACCTTTAGACCATTTCCTTCTAGTAACAAATAAGTCATTTTCTAAGCACATAATAATCATAAAATGGTTCTAACCAAGAAATGCTATCCTCCTTACTTGCAACAAGTATGTGTATAAGTTAGTTGGTGACTTTGGTTGGTATGTCTCTATTCTAAATGAATATGGAGGTGTCCCTCATTGTTTGCATGGTAAATATGTGGAAAGGCATTTTGGAAAAGACTAAAAATTTGGTTCTGTAAATATTCATGGAGAGAGTAGGGAAAGCATCAAAAGCTACCCAATTTATGGGAATGGTGGAACTGCTGGCAAACAAGAAAGAGGATTTTAATCTTGTATTTGATCATAAGCCTTGTAGAAGCATGTATGTTCTTTCCCAAGGTGAACAATGACTAGTTATGACAACTTGAAAAGTGAAATCTGAAGAGTTGAACTAGCATAAATCAAGGAATGACAACAAATAGTCTCATATCTGGCGTGTACAACAATCATGAAGAAGCAAGGAATGACAGCAAATAGTCTCATATCTGGCGTGTACAACAATCATGAAGCAGCAAGGAATGACAACAAATAGTCTCATATCTAGAAGAAATTTTGAAGCTTTCCTTATATAGCACATTCACATGAATGAAGATCCTACACAAGCAAATATTAAAATTCCCACCAAGGTGTCACACAAAAGATAAATATTTTCCAGTCATTGAATATGCTCTCCAAGATAATAAAATACTCGCCCAGCTAAGGAGTATTACCACCAAGTTAAATGTCCACCAAGAAAATTCCTGCATGCCATGAGAAAATGCCAGTAGGCCATGAGAAAATTCCCACAAGCAATGGGAAATTCCTTCCATGCATAAGAAATGCTTTCCAGAAAAGAGGAAATTCCCACCAAGAAGGTAGAAATGCTCACTACTCATGAAGGAAATGTACACAATAGCCACCATTGATGAGGAAATGCCCTCCAAGCATGAGGAAATGTATACCAGGTAATGAAGAAATGACCACCACTCTTGAAGGGAAATCAAATTATGAAGAATGCATGCAAACAGAAATCAAATTTGAAGTTAAATGTTGATGGGATTCAACATTTTCCTAAGAGACTTGAATTTGTCTAGCATCATCATGCCCAAGTGGATTTCCAGTCTCATATATATGCTAATAAGAGAACTGCAAATCATGAAATTTTTACACATGAATGGGAAATGACATATGATGAAACAATTACTAGAATAAAATGGGAAGATACACTATTTGATCATAGTACTAGACATTGACATCCATTGACACACTAATTTCAAGGGAACGTGTGGACTGGCTTATGATAGAATTGGATTAGTTCTCAAGGGTAGATTGAAAATAGTCCAGTGCAACATAGGCACATAAATGGGTTGCACCATTGAGAACATAATGGGAACAGTACTAAATATCAAGAAGCAAGGAGAACAATCTCATTGGTAAAATTGGAATTTTTTTATCTACACCTGATAGAACCCAAGATTCTTATGGCGACAGAGATCTTCAAGAGCCCTTGAAGGGACTTAGTTCTTGCTTAAATGATGTTAAGGGTAAGTTGGTTGTATATGATTGATCACACATAAATACCTTGGTGATACCTAAGCAAGCAATGGAAACTCAAGACAGAGTATCATTTGTCAGGAAATTCAAGGTTTCCAAGTATGCTTGTAAGCCAGGGATCAACAACTTGGAAGACAAAGTATCCAAAGAGGAATTAGTGGAATTCAAGAATCCTAAGACTATACTCCAAAAGATTTAATGATGGTGATATTGACAGTCAAGATAATAAACAAGAATTTTATGCACACATGGACACTCTGAAACAAGAATAATATTTTAGGAGATGAGATCATGTGCTATAGAGTGATCTGCTACACACTACAAAGAATAAAATCCATGTAATCAAGGAAATTTCATATTGTAATGATCTGAGGAGAACAGATCACATTACATGCATGGAGACAGAGGAATCAATGGAGGTAGCCCTATGTTGTAACTCAATTGCTCTAGGATCTAGAAATCATTTAGAGACAACTGGTTGTAGTAAAATGTGTTGTGTAGCTCGGGAGTGTTCTACTGCAGGTTTATGGGAAGATGGAGAGAAACAAGAGAAAGGAATGCTTTTGAGGTTGGATTCTAGCTATTTCAATGATGATATGTCGCATTGGTATTTGAATACCCCTATGGATTCTTGGTAAAATCAACTAGAAGTTGTAAATATTGATATTAAACCTGAAGTTTTACCTTCAGATACTGCAAACAATAAGAACTCCGAACATTTGGACAGGATTCAGGTACACATATTAGCTTCAGAAGCTAAGCATGATAGTGGAAAATCTGAACATGATATGCTGAGCAAGGATTTACAGGCAGACCAAGAAAAATTTCTCAGAAAGCCTAGCTCTTGGAAAGGATTCAGAACTTGATACTTCTCTTAGACTTCAGCCTGATGCCTTCTCAACCAGTGTAAGATGAACCATGCATATATCTGTAAGAGTGTTTCACTATCAGAGGAATCATTAGCTGAAAGGGAACTAAACCTCTCCATGTCACCTTCAGGAGGAGCTTGTGAATCAGTTATTAATGTTTCTTGTGTAGATGTCAAAGATGATAAACATTTCATAGAGAAACCTTCAGATTTCCCTTTGGAAACATACCCTTCCTTGCAAAGTGATAGTTAGTTAGATAATACTCCGATTGATGACAATGTAGATATGTTTGATAAAATTGAGTTTTCTGTTGATTGTAAGCAAGATAAGGAACATGTAGAAGATAATTTTGAAGCAACTGATGGTACTAGTTACAAGGGAAACTTGAGTGGTCCTGAAACAACTTATGAAAATCCTAATATTGTTCCAAAATAGTTCCCCATCTTCTCCAGCCAAGGATCTACATATTATCAAAACTATCAATGAGGACAACATTGTTGATGATGCAAATGTTGCGACTATCTGTGTCGTTGATGCTTGTGTGGAGATATTAACACCACGAGGGAAAATCCTAGAAGCCCCAAGCTTGGAATGGACAAGCAATTTGTAGAGGATGCCACAGAAATTGTCTTTGGCGATGACTGTGAGTTTGATGTTTATGATGATGAATATGAACTTGTTTCGAATACTGACAATATTTCGGATACTGAAAAGGAGATTGTTGAACAGGATGAAAACGAGCATTAAGTTGAAGAAGGAGAATATAGAGAAACAAGACTTCATAATTGGGTTAAAGAAGATATAGGAGAAGAACTGGAAGATGAACATGTTGATTATGATGATTCCGATGGTAGAGATGCTGATGATCTTGAGGGAAAGATGTGGAACATGAAAAAAATTGGGATGATGACCAACAGTCTGAAATGGAAGAAAAATATGACAGTGATAGTCATCATGAGGAACATGATTCACAATTTGACGGAGTTGTTCAAATCAGTCAAGCTGGGGCGCAAGAAGGCACCAAATGTGAATCGGTGGAAGCTAAAATAGATATTCAACATACTACTAGGAAGCATGAATATAAAGGTGATAACAGTGTATCTCAAACAGCTGAAGTATTAGGAAAGGACATAAATTTGGAGGTTGAACTGAAATGCCACCAAGATCAAAATAAGGGCATTGCTGCAAAGTCAATGGAAGGGAGGTTGTTTATACCATGGAAAACATCGTTTGGATGGGATCAATTGCCTCCATCTTGGAGGATTACCCACACCAAGATGGAGTTGGGTAATGGCTAAAGTGTGTAATGCTCGTCAATGTTAATGCACATCGATGTTAATGTGATTTGAGCTTTGTGAGAGAAAAATTGGGAGATGGGAGAAGTGTGTAAGGCTCGTCGAATTTGCAAACTCAATCATGTAAATTCTTCAAGCACAATCAAACTTGCAGAGGACTGAGCATTTTAACAAATACATTGTAGGGTTTAGGGTATCTCCTCTGCCCCTTTGCTCCTATCGATTTCCCACACCAAAAGAGGATTTCCCACTTGCCCACGCCAGAAGAGGATTGCACGTGGAGGATTTCCCATGCGAAGATTTTGGGATGGAGAATGTTGGTGTTCTTAGGAAGGAGAATGCTATCAAGCTTCAGATGAAAGGGGAGGGTCGCAATGGTCTAGACTTACCATGGCCATTCGACATCTTTGAAACCCTTGCAGACAATAACCACCCATGCCCCAACTCACTGCTCCAAATATAACCACTCACCCTGCCATAGAACAGAACAGGGTTAACACCATTCCATCACGAATGCAAATGAATAAATGAATCAAAACAAAATTTATGGACAGATCAACTGGATTGAACAAACCACTTACTAGGTTTTTGTTCCATGAGCGACATGCGTTCCCTATAACCACCATAACCATCAGGGCATGCCTGAGCTATGCTCATGGCGCAGGCCCCATGACCACCAATGTTAAACCACTATAGGAGCTCTCCCTCCTCCCAAAACTCAAAACAAGTACGAAATGACAAATGAACAAGCCTGCAAGCAACAAAATTGTGGAGTTTTGCCACACTAGCGCCTATAACCACCATAACAATCAGGGCATGCCTGATCTATGCTCATGGCGCAGGCCCCATGAACACAGCCAGCGTTAAACCACTACAGGAGCTTTGCCTCCTCCCAAAACTCAAAACAAATAAATGACAAATGAACAAACATCCAAGCAACCAAATCGTGGAGTTTCGACGGCCTAGCTGGGTACATTTCGATTTTAGGTTTTAGTCCAATTTTTCCAAGTGTTTAAATTTTTACACCCACCTCATTGAGTGAACACTTCTTTTTCACTTATATCCGCAGGCCGTCGAATATCCAACTGCCAATTATATCAATTTATTTTTTTTCATCAAATTTCATAACTGTGAAGGTGAATTCTAATGGCACAGACCATTTCGTTGGATGTCGTCGGATGTTGTCGTCGGATTTTGGCCTCAAATATTTTAGTGACAGTTATTGTAGGTAGGTGAAGGACATGACAAATGATGCCACGGAAAGAGGCTTTGCAGCATGGATGGGAGCTGACAGTTGCAAGTCTACAGGATTTGGAAGAATTGGCAGATAGGAGGATGCGTGTCTTAGGGATTGCAGTAGTCTTGGGAATAGCAGAAGCGATGTAGAAGACGGAGGAGAGGAATCAGTGAACGGATCATCTTCCATCTTTTTGGTGAGAAGAATCAGAGAGAGAAGGGTCTGAAGTTGTGAAGATTCACACAGACTGATAACATGGAGTTGAGATCGAGTGATAGCTTAGCGTTCCGCAGTGAACCAGGAGAGGGTGAGGTCGACACACAAGGAGAACACACCACAATTACTTCTGTATTGTAATGGCTGAGACTGACTCTAGATAGTTGTTTACTTTAAGTTATTCCGCATTGTAACCAAATCAGAGAAGTAATATAAGCCACTTATGGCATCCTATTTTACACCATGTTCATGTAAGCATTGTGGTATGTGTTGTGTGTATTGTTAAGAAAGAACCTTATTCGTAAGGCGCCCTTGCGTCAGGTGGTATCAGAGCCCAAAAGTGAGTTTGGTTGAAAAGGAGATCATACCAACTTGACTTGCATTAGTTGGTATCAGAGTGGAAGAATCCCTAGAGTTGAGGGATGTCCGTGATATTGATCCTGCAAGTGTGTTGAATAGCTCCAACTACGGTTGGGTAGAGTTGTACATGACTTGTTAAGTCCGGTTGCAATTGGACGCGTGGGAGTTTCAGCAGAGGTTGAAATAGGATCACAGAGGTGTTAATGTCCGAGGACAAAGAGCGAGTGGCGTAGCAGTCATCACGGTGGATCGTGATATGTTCAATGAATTCCAGAACGATGCGAACTTTGACGAATGAAGTCGCAACGATCAAAGAAAGCTAGAGGCGTGGTTGTGCTCCTGAGGCGTTAGACCACAACAACGAGGAAATCAAAGAGGTGGAAGCCCGAGAATATGCCACAAAAGAACCAGAAGAAAAATTGATCAAACTTCTGATAGATATGAGAGGTCGGGCGAAGATTGACATGCGTACATATTCAGGAAGCCTAGATCCAGAAGATTTGATCGATTGGTTTAGAGAAATGGAGAAATACTTCGACATAGAGTAGATCGAGGATCCTAAATGGGTTAAGACTACATGTCTGAGTTTGAAAGGTCATGCCACATTGTGGTGGGACAATGTACAGGCTGACAGAGTCAAGAAAGGCAAGGAGAAAATCAATTCTTGGGACAGAATGGTTGCCAAGTTGAAGGGGAAGTTGTTTCCAAACGACTATGTGATTTCCTTGTTTAGGAAGTTGCAGAACTTTCGACAGAAAGAGATGATCGTGAAGGAGTACATGGAGGAGTTCTACCGATTCTCGATTCAGTCAGGACAAACCGACGAAGGAGAAGAAGCTGTCGCTAGGTATGTGAACGGTTTAAAATATGCCATTCAGGATGAACTGAGCATGTCAAGATTTAGAGCAGTCGGCAAAGCCTACAGTTAGCTCTAAAGGAAGAAGAGAAACTATCGAGGAAATCCGTAGTGACTAGAGGAAGGATGACTGGTCGAGGTGCGAGAAATGTATCCGTGAAAGGCCAAAGTAGCTGTTACATAAAATAAAATGTCGAAGATAGTCGACATGCGAAGGGACATCGACAAGGGAGAAAGCACAAGAGAACTAATGCGATGGTCGTGAGAATTGCAGTCGAGGTGCATATGGTCAAGGTGGTCCATCCGAAAAAAAGGGAGCTATCACACTAGCCATAATCTATTACAAGTGTCGAGGAATGGGACCCAAGGCATATGAGTGCCCAAAGAACCTACATGCTGCAGAGGATTCAAAGCCTAGACGTCAAAGGGATGAGCAAGTCAACAAGAGGGAGGAGTCGGCATATGACAGCAGTGGAAGTGAGAAAAGGAAGAACGGAAATATGACAATTCATAGAGCCTTGATCCAGGAAGATCAACGTGACTAGACAGAGCCGGCACAACAGAAGGCAATCTTTCAAATGAAGTTGTAGATCGAAAAATGGTGTTGCAAAACCATAATTGATGGTGGGAGCATGGAGAATCTTGTGTCGACAGAAGTCATCGACAATATCAGGTTGAAGTGTCGAGAACACTCACACCCCTACAAGATCTCGTGGCTGCAGAAAGGACACCATGTCAAGGTGATGTGACAGTGCCTGATCAGCTTCCAAGTGGAGGGATTTGCAGATAGTGTACTATGCGATGTAGTCCCGATGGATGCATGCCATTTGTTGTTAGGGAGACCATGGCAATATGATCGGAGAATGATCTATGATGGTTTGGCCAACACAGTCACAGTGTGGAAAAATGGCGTGAAAAGGACTCTTAAGCTGATGCTGGAAGAGCAAGCCGACAGTAAGCATGGCAAGAGCAATCTTTGAGAAAAGCGAGTGTTGATGAGCACCGTGAAAGAATTCCTTGCAAACAAGGAGAAGTAGTCGGGATGTTTTGCAATCATTCCAAAAGGACCATATGTCGAAAGAACGACCAGGAAGGAGTATATTCCGGTCAAAGTCGAGAAGTTGGTCAAAGAATTCCATGACATAATGGCTAATGAGAAACCAACAGGATTGCCACTAACAAGGAGCATATCCCATCAGATCGACTTGATTCTAGGGTCAAGTCTGCCGAACAAAGCACCGTATAGGATGAGTCCAATGGAAGGTCAAGAACTCAATCGACAGGTCCAAGAGTTGTTGGAGATAGGGTTAATTAGAGAGAGTCTGAGCCCATGCACAGTACCAGTAGTATTGATGCCAAAGAAAGGTGGAGAATGGAGAATGTGTACAGACTCTAGATCCATCAACATGATCACGATCAAGTATCGGTTTCCATTTTCGATAATGGATGACTTGATGGATTTCTTGAGGGGAGCGACATACTTCACAAAGATAGACCTGAAGAGTGGTTATCACCAGGTCCGGGTCAAAGAAGGAGATGAATGGAAGACAACATTCGAAACGAAAGAAGGGCTGTATGAGTGGTTAGTCATGCCATTTGGATTGACCAATGCACCCAGCAAATTCATGAGATTGATGAATGAGGTTTTGAAGCCATTATTGGGAAAGTTTGTCGTAGTTTATTTAGATGACATTCTAATTTTCAGTCGAACTAAGGCAGAACACTTGGAGTACATTCGACAAGTATTGCAGAGATTGCAGGAGGAGAAAATGATGGTGAACCTGCAAAAGTGATTCTTCATGAAAAAGGAGTTGGTGTACTTGGGATTTGTGATCTCGAGAAAAGGGTTGGTGATGGACCCAGAGAAGGTGAAGGAAATAGTAGATTGGCCAGAACCGCCAAGTATGACTGGACTAAGGAGTTTCCACGGACTTGCCAGTTTCTACAGGAAGTTCATTCAGGGACTTAGTCGGATTTGTGCACCCTTCACAGAATGCATGAGAAAGGGCGAGTTCAAGTGGATGGATGATGCCCAGAGATATTTCAACAAGTTGAAGGAAAAGGTCACTGAGAGCCTAGTGTTGCTGCTCCTAGACTTTGACAAAATTTTTTAGGTTGATTGTGATGCAAGTGGAACGGAAATTGGAGCAGTGTTGAGCCAGGAGGGCCAACCAATTCATTCTTTAGTGAAAAGCTAAATGGAGCGAGGTAGAAGTATTTGGTCTACGACCAAGAATTTTATGCTATCATTCAAGCATTGAAGAAGTGGAGGCATTATCTGTTGCCCAATGAATTTGTGTTGTACACAGATCACCAAGCACTCAAGTATCTAAACACACAAGAAAAATTAGATCAGTGACACATGAAGTGGGTGGAGCTACTCCATAGATATACATTCATGTTGCAACACAGGTCGAGCAAGTCGAACAAAGTTGCCAATGCATTGAGCAGGAGAATTGCACTGCTGAACACGGCGACCGTTCAGGCAATGGGGATAGAGTCGATAAAGACAGAGTATGAGACCGACGAGGATTTTGCGAAAGCGTGGAAGGATTTTCGTGAACCTTGGAGCGGTGACGGGTTCTGTACTTGAGTTATTTCATTCAAGAAGGTTATCTATTCAGGGGAAGTCAGTTGTGTATTCCCAGAGGATCAGTGAGAGAGAATCTAATCCGAGAATTTCATAATGGCGGGTTAGCGGGACATTTTGGTATCGACAAGACTAAGGAACTGGTCGAAGACAAGTATTTCTGGCTAGGGATGACTACAGATGTCGGAAAGTGGGTTCGGCAATGCCGATTTTGATAGTTGGCAAAGGGGAGAAGTCAAAACACGGGGTTGCATGCATACACCATTACCGGTACGAGATACCCCTTGGGAGCATCTTAGCATGGATTTTGTGTTAGGATTGCTGAAGACTCAGCAGGGAAGTAACTCAATATTTGTTGTAGTCGAGAGGTTTTTGAAGATGGCATAGTTCATTCCGTGTAAGAGGACAAGTGGCGCTAGAGGGATTGTTGTATTATTCTTCAAGGAGATAGTCAAATTACGTGGGTTTCCAAAGAGTATCACGTCATCTCGGGATACCAAGTTTATGGGACATTTTTGGAGAACCCTATGGAAGAAATTGAACACAAAGTTGCAGTTTAGCTCGGTGCACCATCCGCAGACCAACGGACAGACCGAGGTGGTAAACAGAAGTTTGGGAAACCTTCTGAGATGTCTAGCATCCAACAGACCCAAGCAGTGGGAAAATGTATTGGCACAGGTAGAGTTTGCATACAACAATTCTGTGAATCAATCGACAGGGTTGAGTCCATTCCAGATTGTTCATGGGAGAATCCAACATGGAGTGGTGGATATGGTCGAGTTGCTGACAGAAATCAGGAAGAGCACAGATGCAGAATCATTTGCGGATCATATGCATGAAGTTCACGAAAATGTGCGAAAGCGAATGGAAAAGAGTAACGCGATGTATCAGTTGAGAGCTGACAGGAAGAAGAAGCTACAATTGTTTAGAGAAGGAGACTTAGTCTATGCATATTTGCGGAAGGAACGATTTTTGATAGGAACATACAACAAGCTGAAGCTGAAGAAGGTTGGGCCATGTAGGATTCTGAAGAAGATTTCGGACAATGCTTATGTGTTGGAATTTCCGGGTAACTTGAACATTTCACCAACGTTTAATGTCTCAGACCTGTACAAATTTGAAGAAGGGTCAAGCAGCGGAAGCGAGGAAGTGATAAGTATCGACTGGATAGGTCAGATTCCAGATCGACACAAAGAGGAGATGGCATAAGTAATTGAAGAGCATGAGGTTGGGAAAACGTGTAGCTCGTGGAAGAAGGAATACTTAGTGTGATCGAACGATGGTGAGTTGCGGGAAGCAACATGGGTTTCCAAAGAAGAGTTCAGGAGACTGACGGAGCAGTCAAATTCTTTTTCACTTGGGGAGTCTGATGTAGGAGCATCGGGGCCTACGAAGATCATTCGAATTTAATCGACATGAGGGAGCTGACCAGCGGGAGTGCCGATGATCACTGGTTCAGGAAGCAGGTTGACTTGTCGAAGTCAACAAGTCGAGCATGAGCAGTCGGTATGTGACCGACTAGAGCAGCGCAACGGATGTTGTGACGGGTTGAGAGTCAATGGGGTATGGTCAACAAACGACAGATAAAAGCGAGATGTCGAGTAGTTGACAAGTGGTCGAACTATGACATGTCAGGTTTGGCAGAGCCAAGCGCGGAGGAAGGGGAGGACTGGCGAACTGCAGGAGATAAGAATTTAGCCGATAGAAAGGTCGAGATGTGATCGACTACTGTACCAGGGTCGAAAAGGTAGAAATTCAAGAGAACTGTACCTGGTAGCCGTTCGGGGTTGTTGAGGAAGTTAATACAGTTATTGTAGGTAGATGAAGGACATGACAGGAGACATCATGGACAGAGTCTGTGCAGCATGGCTGGGATCTGACAGTTGCAGGTCTGCAGGATTTGGAAGAATCGGCGGACAGGAGGATGCGTGTCTCGGGGATTGCAGTAGTCTCAGGAACTGCAGCAGCATGGTAGAAGACGGAGGAGAGGAATCAATGAATGGATCATCTTCCATCTTTTTGGTGAGCAACATCAGAGAGAGCAGGGTCTAAAGTTGGGAAGAGTCACACAGACTGATAACAGGGAGTTGAGATCGAGCCATAGCTCAGCGTTTCGCCGTGAACCAGGAGAGGGTGAGGTCGACACATAGGGAGAAAAAACCACAGTTACTTCTGTATTGTAACGGCTAAGGCCGACTGTAGTTAGTTGTTTACTTTCAGTTATTCCGCATTGTAATTGAATCAGAGAAGTAATATAAGCCACTTCTGGCATCCTGTTTTACACTTTATTCGTGTAAGCATTGTGGTATGTGTTGTGTGTATTCTTAAGCAAGAACCTTATTCGTAAGGATCCCTTGCATCAAATAGCCACAGTATGGTCTGTATAAAATCCTATATGGCGTTTTTAGTTTGAAGGAGATGATTTCCACTTGCTTCCTGAATCTAGCGTGGTACTCTTAGTATTCCTAGAGTTGGAAGAACTTTTAATGTTTTTAACTTGGGCCTTTTAAAGGAAACCACGATTATGTAATAACGTGTTGATGGATTTTGACTATTACTACTATTGCTTCTAAATAAGGAAATGTTGTTGGTTCGTGAGTAAAACTCTTGGTAATAGCATTGATGTTTCTAGGTCTACTCAAATCTCAGTATGGACCCTTACGTTTTGTTTTATGAATGGATGAGATTCTCTGTCAAAAATTCTTGAGTAAGCGTTGAGATTTATGGAAGTCTAATTGATAGAATTATTGTTTATATATTTAAATACTTGTTGGTTCAAGATCTATATGACCTAGCAAATCCAGGGTTAGGTAACGGTATGGTAGAGATAGTAAGTTTCAAATGATGAAATTCTGGCATACGAAGTCATTTGATTTGGAGACAGTGAGATCGTATGAAATGAATTCCTGTTTATTTTTAAATGTTATCGTCTTGTTACCCCAACCCTATCGCTTGGAAAATAATTCATTGTCCTTTAAGGTTTTAAAGGTTATGTGGCATGGCCACGATTCACGTTGTAATGTGAACCATGTAATAATTTTTGGTTTTTGTTTTTAAGGGAGTGGGCAGTGGATTCGATCCTGAGTCTGGTCCTAAATGTATTTAAGCTGGGAATGGATACTAGGTAGATTTATGTTAATTTAACTTAAGCATATCCTGTATAAAAATGGAAGGAATTACTACGCCAAATCTGCCAGCGTTTTTAATTGTAAAAATTTGAATGGATAGAATCTTAAATGGAAAGTTCGTAGGTCCTAGTGTTGGTTCTTGATAATTTTCTTGCTTGGTTTTAATGAGGTCTACGTTTTCTTGAATCTGGACCTTTCATGTTCCATATAATGAATGCGTGACCCTAACTAATGATAAGGTTGAAACGATATGATGAGGACCTTTTAGAGATCTTTGTTTGTAATTAAATGTTAGTTGATGGATTTTATTTAGAAGTTTTCATTCTGTACTAGCCTTTGATCCTTACTGAAATTATGTTATGGTGTGCTAGTTAATAATCCTATGGTGAAATGATCATAGGACGAATAGATTTTAATTTACTAGAAAGGATCTGAGAAGTTTTAATGGGTGTGTTTTTGTCTACACAGGTATCTAGCACATGATAGTGAAGCTAGCCCTGCTAGATCCTTTAGCTTTTGGGAAGTAACTTTCGAGTATGATAAACGTTTTTATGCATGTATAATAATGAACTAAGATAGAACCCTGGGAGCCCATGCCATACGACCCTTGCTCTATAAACGAAATAAGGTTATAGTGACAGAAATAAAAGTGAGGCATACTACTTTTGAATTTAAATCCTAATTTATTTAACTGAATTGAAATATAGCTTTCATACCTGATGCTTGTAGGTTGTTCTTCCTTTGTAGGAGTTGCACACTCAAGAATCAGTTAATGAAATAAAATCCTTCTTTGGTTGACCTATAACTGTGAACTGAATGACTTTGGACTACCACGTTCCTCCCAACCTTGACCCTGAACCGTTCTTGGTTCACTAATGGATCCCCCTGAGCTGGTTCCAACATGCAATAGGACAATATAAAACCTAGGGAAGATTACTGATGCAATTCAGTTCTCAAAAGCTTCTTCAGTTTCTGTGTGGGAAAACTCTTCTCTTACCATAGATTAATGATAGAAATAAAAAGTGTCCTTTCTTTGGGATTTTGTGTGTCTTATATAGGTGAACTTTTGGAATATAGCTATTGAGATAATAATACTAATATTAAATATTAACTCCAGTTTTTGTATTAATTTTTATTTATAATATTTGTAAAATATATTCTAATTATTTATTCACTCCTAGTTCATCTAGGAATTTTACTTTGTTACTACTAGATGTATCCTTAAGTTGCAATATTTGCTTTAACTATATTAATATAAAGGAATATCCTATGCATAGTTTCTATGTATACTATTTACACGTAGGGTGAGCCTTCTTTTATGAATAATAAATCTGATCATTCAATAATTAAATATCATAATAACTCTTGATTAATTTAATAACATAATAACTCTTTGATTTTAATTAATTTAATAACATAATGACTCTTTGATTTTAATTAATTTTAACAACATAATGACTCGTTGAAATGAATTTAATTGTTCATTTTTCAGCATTAATTCAATCTGATCTAGGATCTTAATTGAGAGAACAACATGTATAGCATATCTGTTAGAACAGTAACCACACTTAGTACCATAATCCATAAATTTTAATTATCCATGTGCTTAATTAAACCATGTTTGGATTAAGTGACTATAGTTGGTCAAAAACCCACTTTGAGAGTGTTCACACCCACTTCTGAGGAAACCAGTTCACCCAGCCTCCAGTTTTGTCCACAAGTGCGCCCTCATTTATTGCTGGTGCGCCCTCTCTCCTTGTTTTGGGGAATTTAGTTGACCAAGGGCGCTAGGGTGGATTTTTGCCCACTTTTGGCTAGATTTGGAGCATTTAATGCTCCCTTGGGCCCCCAAACCTCATCTATTTGCTCACCCACGCCTGCCTTGAGCTGATTAATGACTCAGCATGCTTCAGCCACCTCCACACCAGAATTCGTAGCTGTTTGGGGTGATTGGGATTGAGTTGGACCCACCTAGGGGGGATTGAGGCCAATTTGGCATTGATGACTTGTACACTCAGCTTGAGCCACCTAATGCTCTCGATTTTCTCATGGATGTAATAAAAACCTGTTACTAACATTTTCACATGTTAGACAGTCAGTTAATCAAAGATTTGAGCATACATTGTGTGTAAATTTATCTCTTTTTTCAAATTTTTCCACTGTAATTGCAAATTAATTCGATTTTGTGAGGTTCTCCATAGCTCCTCGATCTTCTGTGATCAAAATACTCACATGGTATCAGAGCCATCGTGGAGTTAGTGAGTTGCAGGCCAACATTGAGCGTTGAACTGCATTCTAGAGAGGATTTCCAGATAAAAATTGAGTGTTTTTTGCAGGTGTTTCAGTAGTTTTCTCACCATTAACGCAGCAGTCATGGAAGCAAACCAAATGTTGCTCACACCCTTCAATTTTTTCGATTGGAAGGCTGAGATGGTCATCAAGCTGAGATCTAAGGGTCTCTATAGAGTGACCATGGGCACAGAAGTGGAGCCAAATTCTGCTGTGGAGAAAGCAAAGTACTACAATCGACTTGATGAAGCTTATGGATTGCTATGCCTGAGCATTTCAAGGGAACTCTTGTTTCATACAGACAGTTTGACAACTCCCAATGAAGTATGGGTGAAGCTAGAATCACTCTTTGGGAAAACTGATGAACTGAGAGGCCACCAGCTTGAAAACGAGCTCATTAGCTTGAGCCCAGCGCATTTTGAAACCATCCAGGAGTTCTTCACGAAATTCAAGTCACTGGTGCTTCAACTGCAACAATGTGGAATTGTTAAGAAGGAGGAACAACTGATTCTGTCCATCCTTTCGAAGCTAGGCCCAGAGTTTTCAGTATTTGTTAGCACATTTCACTCAGCCAAAATGACCCTTCGAAATTGGCAAATGCCATCACTAGCTACCTTCATGGAGTGTCTCACTCAGGAGCAGGATAAACTAGTTCAGATGGGCACCATAAAATCAAAGGACCAAGCATTGGCAATGGGTGTTTCAAATGCAAGCAAAGGAAAGCAGAAAGCCAAGAATTCGAAGCAGCAAGAGAAGAGGAAGTTTGACAAGACCAAGTCTGCAGATGGGGGTTCGAATCTGTCAAAGGAGAAGGACAAGAAGGGAAAGGAAAAGACCAAATGCACCTATTGTCATAGGGGATGGCATCCAGAGAGCTCATGTATGAAGAAAACCATTGACTCAATGGCGCAGCTGCTGGAGAAGAACAACATCCCAGTCCCTGAGGGCGCAAGGAAGAAAGAAAGCACCTCAAACCCTGACAATAAGGAGAAGTGTCATGCTTTGGTAGCAGGTACTTCGAATCCCTCTTCCTTCATCATTGATTCAGGAGCTTCCAGACATATGGTTTCATCCAGAGAGCTTTTCTCCTCTTTGCATTCGAATGGTGGCCCAACAGTTCGAATGGGAGATGATTCAGAACTCCAGACCAAGGGGATTGGTAGGATTGACATGGAGCATGGCTATTTCAGTGATGTGCTCTATGTACCTTCATTGGCTGCAAATTTGCTATCAGTCTATCAAATGACCCATACAGGAGAAGCCAAGAGAGTGACATTCACTCCAGATTTGGTAGAAATCTCAGAAATCTCCTCAAATCAAGTTGTGGCAGTAGGGTATGCAGATCATGATGAGAGAATGTACAAATTCTCAAATTTCATTCCAAATTCTAGTGACCATGCTCTTGTCTCTCATGCCAACGAGACCTCCAAGTTGTGGCATGAAAGATTTGGCCACATGAACTACAAATACCTCCAGCAATTGCACAAGGACGAGATGGTGGAAGGGATTCCAGAAATCAAGTCATCAAATGGTGCATGCATTGGGTGTGTAGTTGGAAAGCATCCTGAGCGCAGCTATGAGAAGGGAATGGCAAGGAGAGCCACTCAACCACTTGGATTGGTACATTCAGACCTCATTGGTCCTCTTCCCACTCCATCATATGGTGGATCAAGGTATGTACTTACATTCATAGATGACTACTCTCGATTCTGCTGGGTTTACTTCCTTAAATTGAAGTCAGAAGTGTTTGAGAAACTGAAGATTTGGAAAGCCCTAGTGGAGAACCATAGTGGTCATAAGATAAAGATCCTTAGGACTGATAATGGAAAGGAATATGTGAATAATAACATTCAGCACCTTTGTGAGGAATGTGGCATCCAAATGCAACATTCAATCCCCTACACACCTCAGCAAAATGGTGTGGCAGAGAGGAAAAATAGATCTCTCAAGGAGATGGCTACTTGCATGATTGAAGCTAGGGATCTAAGCCCTAAGCTATGGGCTGAAGCCATCAATTGTGCTGCTCATATTCAGAACAGAGCCTTTCACAAATCAGTCAAAGGAAAAACCTCCTATGAGGCATGGTTTGGCCAAAAACCAAATGTGTCAAATTTCAGGATTTTTGGGTCTAGAGCATGGGCTCGAATTCCATCAGAAAAGAGGAAGGCTTTGGAGCCACAGAGCAGGGAATGTATCATGGTTGGATATGGTGAGGACACAAAGGGCTACAAGCTCTTTGACACATCCACACTTAAAACTTTCATTGAGAGAAGTGTTCAATTCGAAGAAGAACCAATTCCAGATTTTGAGCTTGCACCGGGGGAAAGCTCCTCTCCTCCACACCTCAATGAGATTAGTGATGATTCTTCCTCTGATTTTTCTGATATTGATGAAGATGACATAGCTGAAGATGACATTGCTGTACATGAGTCACCATCAAGGCCCAAGTGGGCTGAAAAAATCATAGAAGCTGCAGGTGAATTGGCAGGCAATCCCCAAGAGCCTAGGAAGACTAGATCCCAAGCAATCAATGCTTCCTTTGCAAATGAGAGTGAGATTGATGATCACTGTTATATGATGATTGGATCTGATCCAACATCATATCAGGAAGCTCATCATGATCCAAGGTGGAGGGCAGCAATGCAAGAAGAATTCCAATCTCTCCAAGAGAACAAAACATGGGATTTGGTGCCTCTTCCTCCCAAGAGGAAACTTGTGCAATGTAAGTGGATTTTTCGAACCAAACCTGTTGCTGATGGTTCTGATATGAAGTATAAGGCTAGTTTAGTGGCTAAGGGCTACTCACAAATCCATGGTGTGGATTATACAGAGACCTTTGCACCGGTTGCAAAGATGGACTCAATTAGATTAGCTCTAGCCATGGCAGCTAGTAAAGGTTGGGAAGTTCACCACATGGATGTCAAAAGTGCATTCTTGCATGGTGAGCTACAGGAAGAGATATATATGCAGCAGCCTGAAGGATTCCAAGAGGATCCCACACTTGTATGCAGGTTGAAGAAGTGACTCTATGGACTCAAGCAAGCCCCCAGGGCTTGGTATGCCAAAATGGATGCTTTTTTGCTCTCAATTGGTTTATGTCGATGCAAGTCTGATCCAAATGTTTATTTGCAGCATTGTGATGGTAATTTGCAGGTCATTGTACTGTATGTTGATGATCTCTTAATTACAGGGAGCTGCACCAAACAAATTGGCTCAATTAAAGCTTCTTTGCACAGTGAATTTGCCATGAGCGACCTAGGATTGCTAAGGCAATTTTTGGGTTTGGAAATTGAGCAATCTGAGAGAGGTATATTGCTGAGTCAATCTAAGTATGCTTTAGACCTGTTATTCAAGTTCAAAATGGCTGAATGTAAGGCAGCCAAGTGCCCATTCCTTTCAGGCATAAAACTAGGTGAATTTGAAGACTCTCCGGTGGTGGATTGCACACTCTATAGGCAGCTAGTTGGAAGTTTGCTGTACCTTACACATACAAGACCTGATTTGTCTTATGATGTAAGTGCTGTAGCAAGGTATATGCAGCAGCCACATGAGATCCATTGGAAGGCAGCCAAAAGGATCCTTCATTATGTCCAAGGAACAAAGAGCTTCGGGGTACACTATGCAGCTGGTTCTTCACTTCAACTAGCTGGATTTTCTGATTCCGATTGGGCGGGAGATCCCATCGATAGAAAGTCCACTTCAGGTTTTGTGTTTATGTTTGCTGAAGGTCCTATTTGCTGTTCAAGTAAGAAACAGCATACAATTTCTCTTTCATCAGCAGAGGCCGAGTACAGGGCAGCAGTGAACGCAGCCACACAGTGTGTTTGGTTGCAAGGCATTCTTCGGGAGTTTGGTGTTGCTATTGATTCTCCAACCAATATTTGGGTGGATAATCAAAGTGCCATCAAGATATCTACTGATCCAGTACAGAGGCAAAGAACAAAGCACATTGAGATCCACATGCATTACATTCGGGGCTTGGTGCATGACAGGGTGATTTCATTGCAGTATTGCCCATCCACCGAGCAAACTGCAGATATTTTCACCAAGTGCTTTACAGAGACGACCTTCACTTACTTGAGAGATTTGCTTGGAGTGAGTGATGGATGGTGATTGCTGCAATTTAATTGCAGGTTCAGCCCCATGTCCATTTTTGAGGGAAGTTTTTATCCCATGAGGTTTTACTTCTTTTCCTCGGTTCATATGGACAAATAAAATTTCTGTTTGTATTGAGGTGACTTGAGCCTTTGTTGCCAAGGCCTCCCACTTATCTTTCATGAGATGTACAAAGTTATGGTTAAGGGGGGGTGTTAGAACAGTAACCACACTTAGTACCATAATCCATAAATTTTAATTATCCATGTGCTTAATTAAACCATGTTTGGATTAAGTGACTATAGTTGGTCAAAAACCCACTTTGAGAGTGTTCACACCCACTTCTGAGAAAACCAGTTCACCCAGCCTCCAGTTTTGTCCACAAGTGCGCCCTCATTTATTGCTGGTGCGCCCTCTCTCCTTGTTTTGGGGAATTTAGTTGACCAAGGGCGCTAGGGTGGATTTTTGCCCACTTTTGGCTAGATTTGGAGCATTTAATGCTCCCTTGGGCCCCCAAACCTCCTCTATTTGCTCACCCACGCCTGCCTTGAGCTGATTAATGACTCAGCATGCTTCATCCACCTCCACACCAGAATTCGTAGCTGTTTGGGGTGATTGGGATTGAGTTGGACCCACCTAGGGGGGATTGAGGCCAATTTGGCATTGATGACTTGTACACTCAGCTTGAGCCACCTAATGCTCTCGATTTTCTCATGGATGTAATAAAAACCTGTTACTAACATTTTCACATGTTAGACAGTCAGTTAATCAAAGATTTGAGCATACATTGTGTGTAAATTTATCTCTTTTTTCAAATTTTTCCACTGTAATTGCAAATTAATTCGATTTTGTGAGGTTCTCCATAGCTCCTCGATCTTCTGTGATCAAAATACTCACAATATCAAACACAAGAGACAAGAGACACAAAGCATTTCATTGGGGAAAACCAAGAAGGTGAAAAACCTCACAACTTCCTCAGAGATAGAATGAGCATCAATACAAAGATGACAAAGATCAAACCACACAACAAGAGATATTCTCCTAGCATCTCCTCCTCCTCCACTTGTGCACACTCCTCCTCTCCCTCACTAATGCGAAGTGAGTGAGTGTGTGAATGAATAAATGAGAGAGTCACACTCTCTATTTATACTTTACTTCACTTGACTTTTAACTCTAACTTGGTTAGCCCCAACTTAACCACTTAAAATAATGCTAATTGGGCCGATCCCACTACGGTGGTCTAATTACCCTTTAACCCACATTGGGCCGACCCGTAGAAGCTAGTCTAATAACCCTTTAACCCACATGACTCATACAGGGTCGACCCCACACAGGTGGTCTAATAACCCATCAAATATAAGTTACGACACTTACAATATAACTTGTGACACTACTCCAGGGTCTAATGCCCTGTCATATATGGGGGGATGGACCTCAATGAATTTACATGACTCAAGTACAATAATGACTTCTCTGACCAAGAGGAACAAACATCTCCGTCGGAGGTACAGTACAAATGTAATACATACAATATACAAGTGAATATCTTCCAAAGTTACAAATACATCAACACTCCCTCTTAACTAGGAAGGTATTCTCTTGACACAGGTCATCAATACATATAGGCACATGTCTTCATTTCTGGAGCTGGATCATCGTCATTAGATCACAGAGCATCATTGTTGCTGTTGCTGTACTCGTCATCTTGATAACTAGACTATCTCTCAGTTCTTCTCGTCATAGGAAGTTCTACAGAGCCTATCCTTTTTCATGCTAGTTGTAGGCCTAGCCTCCTATAGGTATTCATCATCTCTGCGAGCTAGCCATCCTATGGATCCTGGGACTAATTATGTGCATCAACAAAACCTCGAAAGAGTATCCTAGGATCCTTTATGTGCCTAAGCACGGACGACAAGATCTCCTAGGGAGATATTACATGTGACCACCACAAAACCTTAAAAGAGTGTCCCAGGAACATTTATGTGCATAGCACAACCGGAAAGAACTCTAAAGAGCATCCCAGTAATTTTACGTGCCTAGAACAACCTATCGGATCTCCAGGATTGATTACATGTTGTATGGAAAAACCTCGAAAGAGCATCCCATGACTGATTACGAGCTTACTGCTCAACCTATCGGATCTCCCCGGGAAATATTATATGCCATAGGACAAAAAAATGAAAGATCATTTTCCAGATCTCCCAGGGAGCTATTATATGCCATAGGAAAAACCTCGCAAGAGTATCTACAAACCTCCTAGGGAAAGATTATATGTCCTCCCAAGCAAAACCTCGAAAGAGAATTTTCTAGATCTCCGACGGAGCTATTATATGCCATAGGAAAAGCCTCGCAAGAGTATCTGCAAATCTCCTAAGGAAAGATTATATGCTTATCACAAAACCTGTCCATGACCAACCTGTAGCAAAACCTCGAAAGAGTATCCGAGCTCAAACTATTAGATCTCCCAGGATCTTTTCTATGCAACCTATAGAAAAACCTCTAAAGAGTATCTGAGCTCAAACTATCGAATATCCCAGGATATTTTCTATGCTACCTGCACAATCTATCCACGACCACAGAGTATCGACCTAATACTCATGATCCACCTGATCAACCTCACACGGAGCATCCTCTTGATGCTCATGATCGTACTGATCATCATCATGCAATACATAATTCTGATGTACAACATCTGGAGCATCGACCTGATGCTCACCACACATGATCGTCCTGATCATCATCATATCATCGTCCTGATACATATCATCACAACATCGTCCTGATGCATATCATCGGGAGCATCGTCCTAATGCTCATCACACATGATCGTCCTCTTCAGATCATATCATCATCCACAAAGCACAACCCAGATGCACATCATACAACACTTACACCACCGACATGGGAGAACACATCTGCCACCATTCGGGGAAGGATCCAACCCTTACTTTTTCACCATGGGAGAACACATCTACCACCATGTGAAAAATGGCTTCAGCCCTTACATATACACTATGGGAGAACACATCTACCACCATGTGAGAATGGATCCAACCCTTACATCTACACCATGGGAGAACACATCTACCACCATATAAGAATGGCTCAGCAATTACATCACGACCATGGGAGAACACATCTACAACCATGTCAGAAAATCCCATGTGCATTTGTGTCTTCCGGACTCATCACTTCCCCTTGGAAGGAACCTCGAAATGAAGTACACCAAGCCTCTTTCTAAAGTACTCGAAATTCACTCCGGCTAGTGGTGTGGTCAACACATCTGCAATATTCTCATCCATAACAACATATAGGAGCTTCACTACTCCTCTCTGCACCATATCCCTGATATAGTGATATTTGATCTCGATATGCTTCGACTTGTCATGGAACACCGGATTCTATGACAACTTCACAAAACTATGCTTGTCACAATAGATACAAGTAGCATCCAACAGGAGATCAAATAAATCAGACAGTAGTGTCCTTAGCCATACTGCCTCACAACTAGACGAATAAGCTGTGACATACTTTACTTTGGCTGTACTCAGTGCTACGCAGGACTGCTTCATGCTAAGCCAAGAGATCACACTTGATCCCATACTGAAGCAACACCCCGAAGTGCTCTTCCTATATGCAGCACTTCCTACCCAATTTTAATCAACATAACCCTCCAGGTTAACCTTTTGATTTGCATCATACTTGAGCCCATAATCAACCGAACCCTTCGGGTACCTCAGAATATGCTTTACAGTAAGTAGGTGAACATGTCTAGGATCCGTTAGGAACTGGCTCAAGGTGTTCACCGCAAAGAAAATATATGGTCTTGTGTTCATCAGGTACATCAAGGAACCAATCATCTGACGATACATCGTGGCATCAACCAAATATGATGAAGCATCACTCAATAGCTTCAGGTTCGATGCCATAGGTGTGGCCATGGCCTTGCAGTCCATCATCCCGAACTGCTTCAGGATCTCTACTTCATACTTCCCTTGTCCAAGGAATATTCCATCTGTACTCTACCACACCTCCATAACTAGAAAGTAATGCATCATACCCAACTCCTTCATAATCTATCCCTTCTTTTTGGGAGAAGCCATGAGCCACAAACCTTTCCTTGTATTTCTCTATGCTACCATTTGTAGCATGCTTGATCTTGTAGATCCACTTGGAAGTCAGAATAGATTTCCCTTCTGGTCTTGGGACCACATCCCAAACATCTTTATTCATGATCGAATGGTAGTCCTTAATCATGTCATCCTTCCATTACTGCATCCCGGATCCTGGGAACATCATATTCTTCAATATCTTCAATAGATTGTTTTCTTGAACTTCGTTGCCGGAACAAATGTTGTAGCTGAGTCTTTGTTTCTTGTTCTTTGAAACAAGTCTCTCTTGTAGGTGATGGTACAGGGTCTTTCCTACAAGACAAGTTCAATTGCATGATTAGAAATATCTCATAAATTCTAGAACAAATTCTTACACATAAAGACATATGTCATACAATCATGCAATTATCTTAACTAATGCTTCAATATGACATTTATCCATATCCCGTAACTTTCTAGATGCCTTCCATCTCTACCAGAACATTGTTAAGAGTGTGCACAACTCCCAACATGTTAGCAAAGAGGTTTCATTCTAGATAAGTAGCAATGGAATGTTGTACAATACCATAGGCCACTTACCCATTACTATATTAGTAGTATCTTTTTCATTAATACAACCTTTTCTAAAATGCATAATATACATCCTAAATCTAGGAACATAAGTATATACATGGCTGAACAACTTCATTTAAGTAATCATATACAAGAAATGACAGTTCAAATACTTATCTTTGTTTGGTTTTTGGGTGGACTACCTCTCAATCTTTGCTTCCTTACAGGAATTACTGGAGTGTGCTCCCTTTTGATCTTTGCTTCCTTTATGATATCTTTTATGTTTGTGAACTTCTATCCATCTTGGACCACTATGCATGCTTAAGTGTGCACTAGTGTCATCATTGTGTCATCCTGAATATCTCATACATAATCATACATGCATTAGTATAATCTTTATACTTATCAAAACATTATGATTCTAAATAATCTTAAACATGTAAGGTCATGATTATTTCATATACAGGTAATTTATCACAAGCGTTAGTATTCAAGGTTTCAGGGAGTACTTTTATTACTCATGCATATTCTTATTTGACCATTCAACTCTTCTAGTTTGTCATATCATTAATCAAACTAGAAGCATAATATGCATAAACCCATGATTACTCAAACTTATAACTTTATGAATAATCATTATCAATCATACAAACGTATACTTATATAAGATCCTAACACAAAGTAGGATTCTAACTCGATATAGGAAAACATACCTGGATTATCATGCTTGTCTAACATACCCAAACAATGTCTCCTTGTTCTCTTCAATCTTGTGCTAGTAACCTGTATATCTCATAAGTTAAGCATTGTAGAACCAAATTATACATACCTCGTAAGTAGAGCTTCTATGTAATCAATGGATATGGATGAGTCTTTGTCTTCATGTCACCATGGTCATATGTTCTTGATCTAGAACTTGATTTATCTTTCTTGATGTACCTTTCATGTTAGCGGACAACATCATCCTCATACAACACCACAGTGCATTAGTACAATCATAAGTGTCATAAACCTAATCAATGAATGTCTTCTATCATTTACATGCATTCATAATTTCACTAAGGTGATAAGACAAGTCTAAAATTAATCAAGATTGCACTAACCTAAATAATATGAAGACAAACATATCATAAACTTAATCATGAACATATTTCAAAACATACTTGAATCTCCTCAAGACATACCTGTCGGGATTGCTTGTAGTCTTCTTGTGTAAGGTCTTAGCATTAACTCCCTTTGGAATTGGAATCTCTTCACTTATTTAGATGTCCAACTCATTCTGTTCTAGGATTAACCCAATCCACTTTGATTTGATGAAGCTGGATCTGGAGCTGGCTAGGGTTTGACAGAGAAACCCTAAAAATCCAAACTTTGAATTTCAAACTTTTGAAAAAGATGTGCCTTGGTGAACTGATCAAGCTGGCATACTTTAATTTTGAAATCTCCAAAATTTGACTCCTCAAATTGACTTTGAAATTTTTGGATCTGAAGCTTCTGTCAAATTTTGGTTTTCTGGTCAAAATCTCGAACTAGGGTTTGATAGAGCTCGGGGTTCTACCCAACCAAAAAATTCGATCTTGGTCTCTAAATTTTGATTTTTCTAAGGAGCATCCAGCTGTGGTCTCAGATTCAAGAAATTCCAACTTTATTCGAAACTTTAATTCCCCGTAGCAGTGACAAACCAAAAACGAAAGTGCTTAGAATCCAATTATGTTTGGACAACAATATATTGCATATTGTTTCTAATGTATCTCTGCAATTTCGGATCCTCGGGGTCTGAAACTTCGGCCTTTGCTAGATTAACCTATCATCTTTCCAAAACCAAAGATATTACCTCAAATGGATTCTCTCAGAGAGAGATATGCCAAGTGTAGCAACGTGACCTGTTTATAGGATGAAACAATATAGAGAAATTGTACGGTGTTCCATGTGTCACTGTTTCAACTTCGACCTCTGAAAATTGGACCTGTGAAACTACAGTCTGTTCCCTAACTGTGGATTTTTATGGAATTCCATTTGGAGCTTCCTAGCCCGAGATATGACCTTTTTTCCTAGGTCACCTGTTTTGGACTGCATTCTGGAAGAGGCAAAAACCCTAACTTGTACGGATCATATCTCACAAAGTAAAACTAATATTAGGATATCCTTTGGACACAAGGTACATGGACATTTCATCTTCGACCTGTAGACTTTTTAGATCCTGAACCTTTGCCAAACCTGAGTTATAGAGAAAGTTCCATGATGACTGGTTTTTACTATACCAAGCCCTAGCTTCCAATTTGTCGCAAGTGCAACAAGTGTCACAAATGCCATACCATGCCTTCCTTCAGGATAACTCTAATAACATGTTAGTTTTTCAGCATTTAATTCAATATGATATAGGATCTTAACTGAGACAACAACATGTACAACATATCAAACACAAGAGATAAGAGACACAAAGCATTTCACCAGGGAAAACCAAGAAGGTGAAAAACCTCGCAACTTACTCAGAGATAGAATGAGCATCAATACAAAGATTGCAAAGATAAAACCGCACAACCAGCGATATTCTCCTCGTAGCTGATCCTCCTCCACTTCTGCACACTCCTCCTCTCTCTCACTAATGCAAAGTGAGTGAGTGTGTGAATTAATAAATGAGAGAGTCACACTCTCTATTTATACTTTACTTCACCTGAATTTTAACTCTAACTAGGTTATCCCCAACTTAACCACTTAACATAATGCTAACTGGGTTGACCCCACTAGGGTGGTCTAATAACCCTTTAACCCACATGACTCATACAGGGTCGACCCCACACAGGTGGTCTAATAACCCATCAGATATAAGTTGCAACACTTACAATATAGTTTATGACACTACTCCGGGGTCTAATGCCCTGTCATATATGAGAGGATGGACCTCAATGACTTTACATTACTCAAGTACAATAATGACTTCTCCGACCTAGAGGAACAAACATCTCCGTCAGAGGTATAGTACAAATGTAATACATACAATATACAAGTGAATATCTTCTGAAGTTACAAATACATCAACATTAATAACATAATAACTCTTTTGATAATACAAGGTCCAATTATTTGGATAAGGTCTTTTTGTAAGCTTGGCTAGTTGGCTAGGTTAGGTGACTCTAGGCCCTTCTTGCATGTTGGATTCCCTTGTTTAACATGGTAGTTCCCACAGTCCTTGATGAGAAATACAATTGATTCATTTAACTAAGTAAATAGTTGTGATGATAGTAGTGCTATTCAGAGTCTCCTTGAATCAACACTTTTAAGATCAAGTAACCCTGAGTGCTCTTTAGAGCTTTGGCTCAACACTCTCACATGGGCATTACGCTAGTGCAATTACAGAGCATCCCGCTCAACACTAGTACTAGAATGTGGTTGTGAAGCACATCTAGAGTCTACAAATGGCCTCGGATCCGGTATTCATTATCAAAATTGGAGTGCTACAGGGCTTATGGCCAATACTCTATGTACATCGGGGCTTATGCCCAATACATAATAAGATCCTCTATGTACATCGGAGCTTATGCCCAGTACATAGGTCATCCATGTGTTCCAAAGTCCATGCTCACACATCATAAATATCAATCATGTATATCATAGCTTTGCACAGTATGTAACACAAATCATCTCAGTATATTAGGGTTTGTACCCAAATCTCATAATAAACATAAATCACCTACGTTGGGGCTTTTTTCCCAGTATATAAAAATAGTCTGCATCAATCAGGGTCCATGCCCAAATATGTATATCTATAACAAAAATGAATCATGTGCACTGGGGCTTACGCCCAATGTAACAAAATAAATCATATGTGTTGGGGTCTTAAGCCCAATATATAACATAAAAATAATGAGTCAAGATTTGGGATATTACACAATGGCTATAAAATTCAGTTTTGCATTTCTTCTTAGGGCATCAACCACCTTATTCTCTTTTCCTTTTATATGTTTTATTTCAAAATCATATTTGCTAAGGAAGGCTAACCATCTTGCTTGCCCGGCGTTTAGATTTTGTTGATCAAAGAAATATTTTAAACTTATATTATCAGTCATCAATAGAAATTTTCTACTGATTAGTTGATGGCGCCACATTTTCAAGGTATGAATTACGACAGCCAACTCTAAATCGTAAGTAGCGTAATTCTTTTCATGTATTTTTAATTTTCTTGAATCATATGCTATTACATTACCTTCTTGAGTTAAAACTCCACCTAAGCCTTCATTGCATGCATTAGTGCATACAACGAAGTCTTTGTTTGGATCTGCTATTTTTAAGATAGGTGCAATAGTTAATAACTCTTTTAACTTTTTAAAGTTTTCTTCACATTTTAAGTCCCATACAAATTTATTTCCCTTTTTTCTGTAATGATGTTAGAGGATTTTCAATTCTCGAAAATCCTTGTATGAATTTTCATTAATAACTTGTAATTCCCTTGAATGATCGCACATCCGTTACATCCTTAGGAACATGCCATTCATTTATTGCTCTAATTTTATCCGGGTCGATTGATATTCCTTCTTTGGATATCACATGCCCTAAATATTGTATCTTATCTTTAAAGAATTTGCATTTATTGAATTTAGCATATAATTTATGCTCTCTTAGAACTTGTAATATTATTTGCAAATGTTCATCATGTTCTTTTGTTTTTGAATAAATCAGTATATCATCGATGAAGACAATTGCGAAGTTATCCAAATATTTACTTAAGACATTGTTCATTAAACACATAAAAAATGTTGGAGCATTAGTTAGCCCAAAAGGCATAACTACAAATTCATAATGCCTGTAACAGGTTTTAAATGCAGTTTTAAATATGTCCTTGTCTTTAATTCTGACTTGATGATATCCAGATCTCACGTGTATCTTTGAGAATATCGTTGCTCCATGTACTTGATCAAATAGATCATCTATGCAGGGCAATGGATATTTGTTTTTAATTGTCATTTTGTTTAACTGACGACAATCTATACAAAGGCGTAAGGTACTATCTTTCTTTTTAACAAAAATGACATGTGCTCCCCAAGGAGACACTATTGGTCTTATATAATTTTTATCTATTAACTCCTTCAATTGTAGTTTTGTCACAAACCCTCCCATATAGCCAATTCCAGGAAGGGAACATGATGCTAAATTCTGGGCTTTCACATAATCTCATCCCAATTTGTTAGATTCACAGCAATAAAATACAGAGTGTGCAGATGCAAATCAAGCAATTAAGCAAAGAGGAATTAAAAATTCATCCACACACATATTTCATATGCGTACAACATATCAAAAATAGTCATGAATTTAAAAATTGCAGAAGTAAATGCATAGACAAAAAACACTTATCTTTATGGTGAAATGGCCCCAAACAACTAGCTATGTTGCTGCAACGTTCCACCCAACCATAGGCCAGATGTGTTCATAAATCGCTCAACACAACTGCCACCCCCAAGCTGGGCATGATTCTTACAAGGAAAAGGGGACATTCAAGCTTATGCACATCTAAAGCAATAGAAACCCATCTCAACCCCAACATACTCTTACACACAACAAACTCAGAAACTGGGCATGGATACACATTTCTAGCAATGGGATTTACAAACAAGATGGCCATGGGTTTTCCCCAAGTCATGGGCACACCAAATGGACTATGGAAAGGGGGATTCAACCACAGGGAGCAAACCCGATTTCTCCCACAGGTTATGAGCATTTCAAATTGCCAAAACGGCCTCATTGAAACCATAAATCAAGCTCCCTCTTCTTCCAACAGCTCTGCAACACAAAAATGCCCTCTTCCCAACTGAAAACAAGGAAACACACGAAAAACATGGAGTAAAAACGCACAGGCAACTCCAAAAACGTGAGAGAGGAAAAACTGGTTCATGGGTAATGGCTTGGGGAGAAATTCATTGCTATTTTCTTGCCCAAGAAGCAAAACATGATTTTCTATGAAGGGTGGCTTTCCCATACTCGAATTTGGATAGCCATACTTCCCATTCCCCAAGGCATTAACTACCTCAAACAACTCTTGGGAGAAATGAATGATTGAGTACTAAAGTCAACATGGGTAGTTGAGAGTTTGATGGGTTATCTCATTTACACTTGGCTTGACTTGATTGGCTCAAGGGTTTGAATGTTTTTCCTCCCAATTCCTTGTAAAATCATGTCCCCATCTCTTGTTGCATTGCATAGCCAGCTGTGGATGTTTTATTAAAATGCATATTTACATGATATTTGAAATCTCAATGTGCTTGGCTAGCACATAAACCATATGCATCACTAAATCGATGGTGGGGACTTGGTCTTGAGATCCTCACCATGATTTTATAACAATATTACATCATTTACATTTGAATGCAATGGGGTCAAAATCAGGATATTACAATCCCCTCCCCCTTGGAATAACACCGTCCTCGGTGTTCCAACACTTAGGAATAAATACCCACTTTACACATGCCCAAAATTTACATATTGTGGCAGGTATGTCCTGTGTTTCATATCTTTTTCTTTGAACCTTTAGGAACAAGTACTTTGGATTCCAGAAGTTGCTCTTGCTGGCTTTTATCTTCGAGCTCTGCAAGTGGGAATTGCTCCACAATAATCCCTTCTCCTTTTATTTACCTTCCAGCTAATATACAAGTCTGGAATTTCATGGATGCCATCTTTCTTGCTGTCCTGGCAACTATTTGAGGAATAATTTCAGCCAAAACAAATAGCTTTTGGTCTGATTCCATGATCAATGTGTACAACTGGCTCTCACTTTTCTCACTAGCAACACTTGGCTAGTACTAGTTGCACTCAATAGCTTCAAATTTTTCACCTGTGAGATTCATCATGGCAATTCATGTTAGGACAAGCATAACACAATATTAAAATTAGTCAATTATTTTCCCAATTGACATGGAGAGTCCATTTTTTCACTAATGAGACTTCCACATTTTTCATGCTTTCCCAACATACACAGGAACTCATTCATGTTCATCCTTTCATTGGGAAATAGCTATTTCAGCATTCACAATTCATTTCAAGCAATTAAACACAATCTATTTTCATCTATGACATGCACTCAACAATCTTTTGATTATAAGATGCATCAGTCAAAAGAAAAGAGAAGAGTAAGAGTTTCCCCCTCTTAGTCTTGTTCCAATCTGGAGCCACACCATCACTTGTGGTTCTATTCTCCTCATCCTCTTTCACTCCAGTGTGAATGCTTGACTTGCCATTTCTGGCTATGACACATAGTGTTTAGGGTCTACCTGAGGATTTTCAACTAAGGAACCCTTCCCCATTGTTGCTTACAGAACCTTTGGCTGCTAGGACCCACACATGTCCACTAGCACCATCTTTCATTACTGCTCATACTATGCTCTCTTTAGGATGGTAGCATGTTCATATGCATCCCTATGATGCCTTCATAGTCCTTACTTCCAGCAATACCTACACTCAAACATTGAATCAATTCACATGTTTAGTTTATTTTCATAGGGTTTATCTCCAAACAATAGTTTGAGAAATCATAACCAAATCGTATACACACGTATATTCATATTAAATAAGCAAGAAGATGCAAGATAACCAAATACTTATCTGTATTGGATGTCTTTACTTTATTCCACAGGCTCTTTCTTTGCTTTACAAGCCTTGGATTTCCTGTGGATACAATAATGAATGTTGGGCCAGCACGCAGGCTACTCCTCAACCATTCGAATAGGTAATGCCAGTCCAGTACGCCGACTGGTTTTTATCAAAGTCAACATCAAGTGGTTAATGCTCCCAACAATTATTCTATGAATTTATCGAGCATTAGTTGCTCTTTAGATTTACCAAGAATTTTAGTGCCCAACCAGTCACTCTCTGGTTTACCAAGAACTTTATAGCGCCTGACCAGTTACTCTCTACATTTACCAAGCATTTATTGTTCTTTCAGGGTCCTTTCTTTCCTGCAATGACCAAGGTTTCCAACAAAGAAACAATAGTGTATCAACATAGCTGTTAGAGGACTTATACTTGAAATCTTCATTATTGCAAACAGGAAACAAATGGAAATAAATACTTATCTGTATTGTGCATTTTCCCTTCTGGTCCACAGTGTCCTACTTCACTTTGTAAGCCTTGGGATTGCCTATGGACTTGGATGTTTGGCCAGCATGCATGCTGCTTCATAACATCAAGTAGTTAATTCTTAACCAGTACACCTTCACGCCGACTGGACTTACCAAGCATTTGTGGTGCCCAACCAGTCCCATACCTAGTTGGCCCTCTCCATTGCCAAGCCAGCACATTCGTCTGGGTCATTGACCAATGGAAGGAAACTGCGCCACCGACCATTATAGGTCAAGGCTCTACCACTCTTCCTTAGGCTTACATCATCCTTCCACACATGTCACAACCCTTCATGTGTATAACAATTCTTCATCTACATAAGGATGGAACTCCTTCTCCTGGGAAAACCAACGGTTCTCTTTAGGAACTCTATAGGTGACTTTCTTGACTGCAGGCTATCATGCCCCCATGATACCCACTCACGCTACACAAAGGTTACCACTGCTCATACAGTCCTCTTGAGTACTCTTTATGCACTTTGCCTCTTAACGTGCAACACCAAATTGCATCTGTGTAAGCTGATAGCACAAGAAGGATAAGCAGACTCATCAATATTTCTACTCTAAAATTGTAACCATATTTCATAACATTCACTATCAAGTATTGAAACACCAAGAATGCATCCATTCCCTCAGGGTGTAGTCAATATTGATAACCCTATCATAACCTAGCACCAGAAAGGTGTGCACTCCCTTTTGGATGTGAGACATGTAGGCCCTAATCATACTCAAGCAGTCTGGAATAATAATGAAATAATAAAACATGCTCTCCATATCAAATCTAATAACCAAACATGTATATTCTGAGTTAGGGTTACAGAATACTTATCCCTTTTCGGATGTATCTTTCCTTCATTTGCGAAGAATGGGGGCTCCCTTCTCCGAGTCAACAGTACTTCAGTTTTCCACCCCAATATTTTCATGTTCCATAACCCACACATGCCTTCTCGGCATAATTTCACCATCTCACTCACATGGATTTCCAACATGCAGTGTAGCTGAGGTGTTATAAAAATTTACAATGGCGTTTCACCTGAAACCCATTTCCAAAACATGGGATCCTTCCCATCTAGTTTGGCTTCTGCAGGCTATCACACATGGTCTTCCTACAATGTGTCATCCTGGCACACTTATCAAATAGCCAAACAGTCAGTAACATTTAGCACTAAGTTTCAAATTTGATTGTTCCATAACTAATCAATGTCATTAATAATTAAAATCAATATGAATTTGCAATTCTGTCTACTACAGAAATTGATTTTCTTAGCAATGAGGCTATCCTCATATTGTTTGGCTCTCATAAGTGGCATCACTCTGTCCATTATGGTTTCACCCTTGCTACCATACATGAACATCCACCTACAACATGTCCTCCTGACACAATTTTATAAGCCAAACAATGATTAGCAATTATAAGCAAATTCTCAAATCTGAAATCTACAAATCTGTTTTCCTATAGAAATTAGATTTGCAACCATGAGATTACTCTTAAAGAAGACAATTATCAGATTTGTTTCATGCATAATTTACAACCATGAGAGCCTTTTCATAACCTTTGGCTTCTGCACATGATAGGTCCCGGTCTTTACTATGGACTTATCCTCATTGCCATATGCAAGACTTTTCTACCTGAAAACTGAAACTTCAATCAGCCAAACACATTGTAAGTATCTATGCATATAATCCTTTTATTGTCACAACAGTCACTGGAGTGATCTCAGAATTATAACACTCAATAATTCAAACACCTTCAGCTGTTAACATTTGAAATGCAATGAAATATATACATTTCTATATATGCATCATTATCATAATAAAATTGCGAGACACAACCACACTATCCATGCAATTTAAATAAATTGTAAACACTCATTACTTCACATTCTATGCAACTCTGTCTTTCTAACAGAGTGCTCTGGTAGCCCAACACATCTCTACCTTCTTCATGCAGTCTTTCCCTGCATTCATAGCAGCTCATGAAATGGTATCAGGATTAACAATAGTCCACCATTTCATCTATTATTTAACTGCATTGAAACATATAAATGTCACACCCATGCACTCACACAATGCATCTCAACATATGCACCCACACATATGCATGCACATTCACAAAATTTACATAATACTTTAATGTGCATTCACCCAATGCATAACCCCACAATACAACCTTGCATTATTTCATGAATGCTATGCACTTACGCATATTATGGCCTCACCATGACTGCCACTCATAGCATGCACTACTACAATAGGACCATAAGTCCTCACTTGCTTTGGTTTTTAAACTCACAATTGACATACACAAATGGCATGATATAATTTCATATGAATGCATCGATATTTCTAATCAATTATAGGGTGTAAGTATCATCCCCTTCACTTACCCACACCTCACCATACTCGGTAGTTTAACATTCTCATTCGGGCACTCAATACCACATGCAAACCAAATCAACATAGTTCAAACATAGTTGAAGGAATCTTACCAAATCCTCTTTCAACAGTCATGAAATTAAGCACCAATGACCATTACTTGCATGGATGTTATTAACATCACTTGATGTTACCTGATCAGTTGGCCTCTTACCAAGGCTACACCGTCCATTTTGCCAACCTCATGATCACATATTTGTTGCACCATCCTTTCTTCATAAGGTTGTTGGTCTCGTGCAATAACGTCATCAACTTCTTTAGCCATGCTTTGATTGTATTTTGTCCTACAACCATTGTGGACACAAATAATTATTAGCAACCACCATAATTATCTCAAGTGGCTCATTGCATATGTAAAACCTCACTATTTTACCAATATGCAATATCCTATTCATGCACAAACATTTTCACATGCACTGTGCAATGTTTGTTAATATGCCATAGTTTATGTGCATTCCAATTTCATAATTATAAATATGATAGCAAAACATGGGTTAAGGAATCCTCCCTTTCCAATCCATCATCGCAACATGGAATCCCTCTTCCATATCTTAGTTGGCCCGATTTCATGCAATTCTAGAAATTGCCCATATTGACAACAATTTTTTTTTGTCAAAACAGCCACTAGCACTCTTCTGTACCAAATATCTATGATATATATACACTTCGTTCAAATTCTGGTCATTGATCCCTGATCTCCTCTTGATAAGCTTTCCAACGCATATCCCCGTGCTCCATTCTGATCCAGGACATGGAATTTACATTCTTCCAAAAATGCAAATTTTTGCACTTTTACACAATGCAATTTACTTTGAAAGGCCAACTTCAGCTGCTTGTAGAAGTAAATTTAGGAAGAATCATGAAAACTTATCTACCAGGAGAAGGTATTCCATATAACAAGAAACACTCAGCAACCTTCAGATCCTTGTTTCGATGGACCAGTCAATTTATATAAAATTCGGGGTTTGGCTACTTTTAGCTTTTCACTTTTCCCCCAAAATCTCCAAATTTGTCCAAAAATGGCTATCTCCCAATCTATGCATTTCTGGAAAATCTTCGTCTAACAGAAACTGTCTGTCTTAATGAGAATATGAAATGTTGAGTTCAGTAAAATTTTCGATTCCAACATCTAGAGTCACTTTCATTGTCCACGAGCTTTTCAAAATCCCGAAAAAGTGGTCCGGAACAGTTCTTTTTGTCCTTCTTGCTCACCCCAACTCCACATCCTCTGGAGTTCGGCTCCAAGATTCCAAAATTAACACTGTGCCTGCCCCATGGACACGCCATATCAATTTCATCTCAATCTGACCTTCCGTCAAGCCTTGGGACATCGTCTTACAAAAGTCACTATTCTCCATTTTCTGTCAAATTGGAGCATACCAGGTTCAGGACCCTCTCTTGTTCTTTCATGGCCTTTGTTAATGGCCTCCGAGCCTCGTAGGAATCATCCCATTATGAGCCCGACTGCTCCTTCCACCCAAAAATCATGTTTTGGGCTCTACACTTTTTTTTTGTTCCTCCCATCGTTGGTTGTGGCCCAACCTCTACGACTGTCGCTGGTCTTAACCTTAACTCCGTCGACTCTGTCACTAAATTTAACCCTAAAATTGTCGGTGCATCGCAGGTTTTAACCTTAACTTCTGCGACCGTTTCGCCAGTGTCGCCGCTGACTGGCATTAGTTTTAACCCTAATTTATGCGCTTGTTTTGGCGGTTCTGACCATATCTCCACTGCCTGCAAGCCTCCGTCGCTACAACCACGTCGCAAATTTTAAGGCTAAAATTGCCAACCGTGCTGTAGGTTTTAAGGTTAAAATTGCCGACCGCATCGCAACTTTTAAGCCTAAAATTGCCTCCACATCGCAACTCTTAAGCCTAAACTTGCCACTGCGCCGCAATTTTTAAGCTTAAAATCGCCACCGCATCGCAATTTTTAAGCTTAAAATCGCCGCCTGTTTCGGCGTTTCTGGGCTTATCTTTTCCGTCAAAGTCTTTTCTCCGCGACCGTTTCAGCGCAAAATTAACCAAATATTTTATGACCGTGTCGTAATAGTTATGGTTAAAATCGCCGACAGAGACTTAGGCAAAATTTTCAAAATTTTCAAAAAGAGTTAGAAAATTTTTGTGAAATATTTCCTTCTTTTCTGATGTTTAATGTTGGACAGGAGGCATACTTACCTCTGCAACTATGATAGGTAGCCCATGAAGGCCCAATGCTGCAACCAACAGCTCTGATACCATTCTATCACAAACCCTCCCACCTAGCCAATTCCAAGAATGGAACATAATGCCAAATTTTGGGCTTTCACATAATCTCATCCCAAGTTGTTAGATTCACAACAATAAAATAAAGAGTGTGCAGATGCAAATTAAGCAATTAAGCACAGCGGAATTAAAAATTCATCCACACACATATTTCATATGCATACAACATATAAAAAACAATCATCATTTTAAACATTGCAGAAGTAAATGCATAGACAAAAAAACACTTATCTTTATGGTGAAATGGCCCCAAACAACTAGCTATGTTACCGCAACGTTCCACCCAACCATAGGCTAGTTGTGTTCATAAATCTCTCAACACAACTTCCAACCCTGAGCTGGGCATGATTCTTAGAAGGAAAATGGGACATTCAAGCTCATGCACAGCCAAAGCAATAGAAATCCATCTCAACCCCAACATACTCTTACACACAGGAACTCAAAAACTGGGCATGGATACACATTTCCAGCAATGGGATTTACAAACAGGATGGCCATGGGTTTTCCCCAAATCGTGGGCACACCAAATGGACTGTGGAAGGGGAATTCAACCACAGGGAGAAAAACCGATTTCTCCCATATGTTATGAGCATTTCGAATTTCCAAAACGGCCTCATTGAAACACCAAATCGAGCCCCCTCTTCTTCCAGCAGCTCTGCAACAAAAAAATTCCCTTTTCCCAACTGAAAACAAGGAAACATAGGAAAAACATGGAGGAAAAACGCCCAGGCAGCTCCAAAAACATGAGAGAGGCAAAACTGGTTCATGGGTAATGGCTTGCGGAGAAATTCATTGTTGTTTTCTTGCCCAATAAGCAAAACATGATTTTCTATGAAGGGTGGCTTTCCCATACTTGAATTTGGACAACCATACTTCCCATTCCCCAAGGCATTAACTACCTCAACCAACTCTTGGGAGAAATGAATGATTGGGTACAAAAGCCAACATGGGTAGTTGAGGGTTATCTCATTGACACTTGCTTGACTTGATTGGCTCAAGGGTTTGAATCTTTTCCCTCCCAATTCCGTGTAAAATCATGCCCCCATCTCTTGTTACATTGCATAGTTAGCTATGGGTATTTTATTAAAATGCATATTTACATGATATTTGAAATCTCAATGTGGCTGGCTAGCACATAAACCATATGCATCACTAAATCGATGGCGGGGCCTTGGCCTTGAGCTCCTCACCATGATTTTGTAACAATATTACATCATTTACATTTGAATGCAATGGGGTCAAAATCGGGATATTACAAGTTTTAATTCATTAAGTTCTAATATATTCATCTAGTAAGGAGCCTTTGAATTTGGTACAACTCCAGGTACCAACTCAATAGTAAGATCCAATTCTCTTTTCGGAGGTAATCCTGGTATCTCTTCCGGGAATACAACTAAAAATTCTGTTAAGATTGGTATGTCTGCAAATTTTAATTTATATTTTTTATTCGTGTGTTCATCATTCATTACATGCCTAGCAAAATCTTTGCAACCTTTACGTACAGAATGTTTCATTTGTAATGCTGAAATCTGTCTAATAAACACTTTTCTAGGAATACCTTTTACTATGATAGTTTCTCCTTTTTCATTTAAGCATGTAAATGTTTTCTCAAAACAATTTAAAACTACTCTGTGTTTTTCCAACCAATCCATACCTATTAAAATATCATAATATCCTAGAGGTAACACATTCAATTTCACTTGAGTTTTGAATTGACTCATAAGCATTTCACAATCATTAACATAGCTAACTACCTTTCTCTTAGTTCCTGTAGCTAACTGTACCAACCAAGATTTTTCAAACTTATTTAAATGCAAATTACAACTTTCTACTATACTAGGTGACACATAGCTTAGGCTTGCACCTGTAACTATTAAAATATAAATTGGTTTGTTCTTTATCATACCTTCGATCTCAATAATAGATGTCTGATGATCAGCCTTTCGGTTCTCCAATGTTGCATTAATTCAGGGAATCTCGTTTGCTATGTCACCAACAATTGCTTCTTCGTGCACTGTATGCACATTGCTGAGATTTCTTTTTCTATTAGGACAATTTGTTGCATAATGAGGTCCTTGACATTCCCATCATTTTACAGGTTCTATTTTTTCAGTATTCTTATCATAATTATTAGGTATGTCCCTGTTCTTTATTGCTTAAAAATTATGTTGTGTATTACCCTTAAAGTTTGTCCTTTGATAATTATTCTTTGTCCTTTGATAATTATTCTTAGGATAATTCCGGGAATTATTTCCAAAATTTCTGTTGGGATTAAAACTCTCCCTTCTTTGTTCAAAGTTATTTGATCTTTTATCTTTCCAATTAGGTACACCTTCCTTTCTATTTCTGCTTTGTTCTTAACATAAATTAGCCTTCCTCATTGCTTCCTCAAGGGTTTTTGGATTATCATATTCAATTCTTTCCTTAAAGGTAAAAGATAAGCAACTTAGAAACCTTTGTATCTTGGGCTTTTCGTTAATGATATAAGGTACGTATCGTAATAAAATTAAAAATTTACTACTTAGTTCCTTCATAGACATTGAACCTAGCTTCAAATCATACAATTCTTTAGCCCTTTCCTCATAATATTGTTCGACAAAAACTTCCTCTTAAAATAGTTTTTAAAGGTCCTCCAAGTTACATACTTTTCTTTAATATTATTCACTCTTTTTATGTCCTACCATCAAATATCAGATTTTCCAGTTAATTTGTAAATAGCCATTTTTGCTTATAGTCTGTTTGAGTAATTATAGATTTGAAAATAACTTTTCATCCCAGACAACCATGCCTCTGGTTCTTCTCCTTTTTCCACCTCACCATTAAACATTGGTGGCTTTATCTTTTTAAATTCTCTTGAGATTTCTTCATAAGGTTTATATTTTCTCTTTTTAGGGCGATTGTCACTTCTTTGACTAGAAAAATTGTATTTCTCTTTATGTGGATTAACATAATTTTCTGTGGAGGAATTACTTTCATATATAGAAAATTTTAACTTTTTACCTTTATGCTTGTAAGATATAGTTCCAGATTCAGTTTCAAGATCTTTCCTTTTATCTTTTTCTTCACCAAGTAATTTACTCAGCAATACATAATTTAATTCTTCTTGTGCCCTCAGAATTCTCTTGTTATCTTCCTTAACATTTTGTATTTCAGTTTTTAAATCTCTCACAGTTTGGAGTAATTCAGTTGAGTTATTATTTATTGCATTATTCAGTTGTAAATATATATTATCATTACTAACATTTTCACGACTCTAGTGTGCTCCATCTTCAACATATGCCTCTGCTCCTCCTATTTCCTGCAAAATAGAATTTAAATTTCTGTACAAAAACAATTTAAACATGTGTTAGTAATTTTTGTTTTCCTATTTTATTTGGAATGCGTGAGTTGAGCCACTTTCATGCCTAGTGTTTTTAACCACGCTTTGATACCACATGTAACAACTCAAAAATCCATAAATAATTTTTTTTTGTATATGGTAAGTTTACCCATAAGATCATTAGAGTTTGTTTTTAAGATTTAATTATTTAACTTGTTATCTGTCGAAAGGCACATCGCACATGTTTGACATTACTTTTATGAAGTATAACTTTGACTTATTTAACTCCAATTATAAAATCGACGTTATTATATTTTTTTTCTTACATCCATTGAACATTGTATATGATAGTTGATCTCTTACTATGTTTACGTCGATATTCAGTTGTTGGATGTAAAAATCATGCGTCTTAAAGATATTGTCTATCTTTTTGTAGTTATTGATGTCGTAATTCTTAATATGTTCTTTATGCGTGAAGGGAGTATTCTTGTGATGAATCGGGATTACTTAGCTTTGTAAAATCTAATGCATATTTGAAATGTTTGCACATGTTCTAGGTAAGGTTTCCCAATTATCAAAATTTGGTTGAAGATTATTAAAATGTCTTCTAAGGGAAAAAAGGGTTCCTTAGCTAATAGTTTTTTTTAACCCATCAAAATCTAAATATTAATCCATGGCTCCTACTATAGGAAAGTGGGTTATATCACTAAGATATTTGATGCATTAAAATGAAGTTCAAAAGATAAGTATGCAACTATAGAGAAGAGGCAAGAATTCAAATTCGCAGTGGTTGGAAGCTGTAAAGTTAAGAGGACACGTGAAGCATTGGGGTTTGGACTCCACGTTGGAAAACCCCTAAACCCTTATTTAGAAAGGGGCTGTAACAACACACTTTGCTCATTTGTTTTATGGAGGAGAGCTCGGATCTCAACCGCCATGGCCGTGGAGAACTTCACACAGAGGTAACTATTTTGGTCATTGTGATAGTGGAGAAGACTCCTCGCAGAGTGTAACTTGTTTTGGTTAACCATGTTCACAAAACTCGTAGAGGTAAAGGTTCTGAACCAATACTTTCTTTTATTTTTCAAAATATTTTAATTAGATTAATGAGATGTATTCAATATTGAATGTTGTTTTTTGTAATGCATTGACAGGAGGATTTCGCTCTTGCTTTGGGAGCTCGATGGTAGTGATGGTGGAAGGTGGAAGCTCCAGTGTGGTTGAGCAACCACGGTAAGCCTCAGACCTTCCTGGAACAACCTTGTCAACGATGATTGTGTTGATGTTTTTGCTTCTAGTGTTGGTCTTCTTTAGGGTTAGTTTGTTTTGGAATCCAAATGGCAATCTGGGTAGCAATGATGTTTGTATACGTTTCTGGCTGCATGCCCGAAGTTGGGGTTTCACCCAAACTTATCAATAAAAGAAATACAGTGTTTAGTAATTTCACATTCTGTTAAGTGCGTTTTCTGAGATAATTCTTCAGGGTTTCAAAGGCGATAGCTATGAATTGACCTTCCCTTATACTTATGGTGATTGTAGAATGTTCTGTTGCTAGATTAATGAATTGGCTTAATAATTTTGGGCAGAGCCCTAAAAGTTATTACCATTTCGCTTATGTTGTTTTATAGTAAAACCTTAACACCAAAATGGCTATGTTGATAAAATTTAAAATCATAAATGTGTGGGCAAACTTTAAATACGTTTCTGGTATTTGTATATAAATGTTTCTATTTTCTATATTAATACATTGTTTATTAAAAACTGGGCAAAGCTTGAAACTATCATTTCTATTATACACTAATTTATTAAACCTTGAGTCAATAACGACTCTATTGTCGATAATGTTACAAATTGTTGTGTAACTCGGCTTTATATATTTGTTTACAAATTATTATATTCTGCTATTTAAATGTTGCTTGTGTTCTATATATTAGGGTTTAAATTGTTTTAAAAGTCATAAGGCATATTTTACAGTGTTGAAGAACAATGTTGAAGAGAAACGTTGTTGCGTTAAAATACTTCTGGGTTAAATTCCGTTAACTTGGGGTTTTATCTTGTGTAATAGGAAACCCGATATTTAAATGATTCTAATAGTTTTACTCTTATGGGTCTCGGACCCTAGATCTATGCTAAGTCTGGTTATTTGCTTACAAATGATTTCTAGCCCTGTCCTTTATAAATTTTATATAAAACTAACTAAGGTTTTGAAATCGACAGCTAAGTCTCCGTTTTAGTTTTAAGCTTGAGATTCCGAATTTAAATGAAGTTTTGGGCATGTTTACAAAGGATGTCGAAAGAGATAACTAGGCTCTAAAGCTTTCTATTTATACTAGTTGTATGTAAACTGTATTTTGCATTAATTGTAAGTGATGATAATGTGTATCTGATGAAGGGATAGTTGATTATAATGATTTTATAAGAAAACAATTAATATTTAGAAGTTTTCTAACTCGTCAGTCTCCTGAGTATGTTCTAAACTTTAAACAATGAGTATTAACTTTTGTACAAATATGCTATATGTTTTATATTTGATTTACTAAGAAAAATAGTATATATATATATATATATATATTAACACTCTGTATTAAAAATACTATGTGTTTGATTTAGACATTCTGCTTTTATACTAATATTAATATATCTGCCTATGATATGTATCATTCACTGAAAAGTTATAAAAACATACTAACATATTTTTAAACATGAATTCATTACATTATTTCTAACCTAGATTTCGATCAGTAGTTCTCTATTAGCAACCATAGAAATTATAACTAGTTTTATATCAGCAGAAATTAAACATTCTACCGTATTAAAACAAAATAGTAAGGAAAATAAGGATAATATTCCAGAACAAATAAAAAAAACCTGTTTAAGTGTAGAAGTTGACAAAAATCCAAAGAAGACCATTCCTCCCAACCGTCTCTTGAAAGGAGCCAAGTTACTTGCTTTAGGACCCCCGAACCTATTCACTGAACGACCAGGACAAAGACTAGGTGTACAAATTGGTTATGTTATCTTTCTATAACTCAGCAATTGAACTTGCATGCAAGCTACCAACAGTCTCACTTTAGCTTCCCCTCATCGAATACCTCTTGTGTGCTTAAATTTTCAGTATCCAACAAATCCAAAAGGAAAAATTTGTTAAAATTCAATATGCTAAGACAAAAAATAGCAGCATTACATTCCATTTCACAATAATAGCATATACAGGATCACTGAAGAAACAACAAGCATCGCATAAACACAAGAGACACAGATTTATCCTGGGAAACCCTCATGGGGTAGAAAACCCAGTAAAGCTTCCTCAATATAGATGACCAGCAATATACAAAGATGCAAACCAAAGACATGATCTCCTCCTCCACTATAGCATACCTCTCCTCCACAAGTGCGTCTCTCTCAAGTGTGTGAGTGTGTCAAATGAGGAACATACCTCCTCTATTTATACACTACACTGACATGTATTTTACACAAGTACATGTAGGCTCGTATTTAACCATTAGGTTAAATACCCTATTATAACTGACTGGGCCGACCCCCATATGGTGGGTCTAATAACCCTAGTTACCACAACCAATTCGGAGGAATAAACATCTCCGGATTCATAGTATAATCACATCGGAGGCATGGAACATCTCCGGAATAAATAATATACAAATATAATATTCTTAGAAGTTACAATATTCAACAAAATTATGTGTGAGCCTCCTGCTCATTCGATGGATATATGCTTTCCTAGGTCTTTCGGTCAGTTTTTGAATTAAATGAGCCACCTGCTCAGTTTCTCCTTTCTTGGGGAACATGACCACATGTTTAGGGAATATGCCTCCTGCATCAGCTAGAAAGTGTATGCTGTAGTTTTCATTTGTTGATTTTTCCTTCTACACTAGATCATTCCTCCTAGTGGGTGAGTGAGAACTCTTCAACAATCCTCTTTGGATAGGTCTCTCTTATTTTATTTATTAAATAATAAAATATTTAATTATAGTCATCTTTCACTATCTTTGGTCAATAACATAAAACTTTACAATAACTTTTTAAGATAATGTTTTTCCAAAACATAAAATGTCTTTAGTTCTAGGTGGGTTACACGCCCCACTTATGATTTTACTTTATTTGTCTGTGCTAAAGATCCCACATCCTGCTTTTATCCATGTTTTGTGATTCAAGGCATCTTTATTCTTCTTTTCACTTGGATTAGGATGAACTAGGAGCGCTAGGATGAATTAGGCAAGTTTGCTACTGTAATACCCCCTAGTTTATCCCTTGGACATATGTCGTCGTTATTATTTGTGTTGTGATGTGGCACGAGGTGTCGAGACTATGGTTTGCACATTATTATTATTATGTTGGACATTATTATGTAATTAATAAAATAAAACAACCGGATCGACCGACTCCACAAAAGAGAGTATGAGGAACCATGTTGTTATGAGAAAGGGGTCATGGGAAAAGTGTTACCTTTGTGTTTACGTCTATTTTTATGTTATAAAACCTTCTTGTGGATTGGGTGGACCCCCACGTGTTATGTTACACTTTGGTTTTATTTATTCCGGGATTAATTTGTATTAGCGTTAGAGGCTCTCTCTCTCTCTCTCTCTCTCACACACACACACACACACACACACACACACACCTAGTGCTCCCTCTTGAGCTGGGTTAGTGTGTCTCTTGGTGTAGCCTCATGATGTGTAACTCCTATTTTCTATTTTTGGAATGTATATCTCATGCTTGTGTCCCTCTCTCTCCCAATTCGAATTGCTCATGAAGGAATTCAATTTGCTTTTGTTGGTTGGTCACACTTGTTTATTGGTTCATGATTTTTCTCTTGTGCTTTTGTTTGGAATTTGTGGATTGATTTGATTCTCTTGGTATGAGATCCTTGTTGGTCATTGTGCCATTTTGGATCCCACTCCCAATCTAATTTACTTTGGAGCCACTGATGTATGTCCTGGAATTTCCTTTGGATATCTTGGATTGGCAGCAAGGGTGAAGTCCACTACCATTGGATTTGAGGGTGGAAAAATTTGTGTATTTCCTTTGGAGATCCTAGTTTGGAAGCAGGGGTGAGGTCCAGTACCTTGTATTTTAGGTTTCCCTGGATCTGTTGGAATTTCCCTGGATTGGAAGTGCTACTTTCCATTGGGTTTTGGTTGGACTGTTGTCCTAGAGCCACTAGAATTTCCCTGGAGTGGAAGTAGAGGCCACATATGCCATTGGGTTTTGGTTGGATTGATTTCTTGAGATAATTTTTGGTTGAGTATGATTTTTTGTTTTTCATCATGGTTTCGAATGGGGTGTGACCATTGCAAGGTGATTTTTGGCTTTCATTGTGTCTACGGCTGGGTGGAACGTGGCAAAGCCGATTTCGGTTGCATATTTGGAAAAGATAAGAGATTTATATCATGTTTATTTAATTTATTTGGATATGATATGATTTATTTATGGGTTCACATGAAATATCTGATGAAATGTATGAGCTATTTGTGGAATAAATTTCTCATGGAATTCAATCTATTTATACAAGTAAATTTTGTGAAGGAATTGGAAACTAGTTTTTGGGATTTTGTGCACAAATTGTTTGAGGAAATGATTCTTTGGAACCTCTGCCACATAAATGATATTTCTTCCCCTATTCATTATATAATGTGTACTTTGATGGTATTATGGTACAGTAGCCTTGGAATGGTTTAAGACACTTCCCTTTGATGCTTATATCGTTTAAACTAGTTCTTTGATTGGATTGTTTTTCATAGTTTGGAGACTTGGCACATGAAATGTTTGTGAAAATTTCTGAGTGCTCTTTTTATTCTTATGTATGATAAATAAAATTTAATTTTTTCCAATAATTTGAAATGAAATATTCTTGATAGTGTTTGGGAAATGTCTGCCGAAATTCTAGATCAATTTCCTATTTCTAGCACCTTCAATGGAATTGTTTTGAGTAGATTTGTGAATTTTCATATGAGGTGTTTGAAAAAATGTTTGAATGATATATAAATCTTCTATAAATGATAAAACATATTATTTGGATTTGGAATGGAATTTGAATGATTCTATGAGTTGTGGATTTAATTATTCTAGTGATTCTTAGAATTACTAGTCAATTTGGATGAGTAGAATTAGATAGTTTTTTGAATTATTTAATGGACTGTATATGGGAGTAAACATACAGACATATGAATGTAACTGACCCCTGATACTATTTCCATGAGATAAAATATTCATATATTTCTCTTCATTTGGAATTTGGAAAGTTAAATTGGAAACTAGGTACATTACGGTGAAAATTGATAACTAGTTGTGGATTGAAATCTATGTTTTCAGAATAACGAAATGCTACAACCATGTGATATGTTTATAACAGGTAATTGTTCTATAGGTGGATAATTATCAGGTGTGATCCTTTACTTATGGATTTGTTTCATTTTGGCTCAGTTATTTAGACTCAATTCCTTGCGGTGAATGTTAACTAGTTTCATTGGAATTGATGGAAAACATCACCTTATGTGCAATTGGAATGGTATAAAAATAAACCTTTAATTGGATGTAGATGCATGACTAAATATGTTTTTAATGCCTGTACTATTTCTTTTTTGTTTAATTGAATGGTTTTACAAGTTGATCTTGTGCAAGACTAGTTGCTTATATTGGAAAACTAGTTAACTAGTCTTGTGGACTCTCTTTTGAACTTACCATTATTAATTATTGTAATTTTTGGTAATTAGGCCTTATTTACATGTAATTAGATGTTATTAAGCCATTGAGATTGATAATTTATGGTTATTTGTTAAATAGTTGGATTTATGATAAGTGTCCTCATTTGCACACTAAGTGTCATTAAGTGTCATAATTAACACATTAATTACTGTTTAACCGTGATTAAGAATAATTAGTATTTAGAAGTGGTTATAATCTATGATATGGCTTGAATTGAAGGTTTGATGATGTTAAGAATCCTTCCCATCCCTTAGATCATATTTTGGTGTTAATAAGTTTATATTAAATTATTGTTAATTATTGGATTTTGTGTCATAATTAATTTTGTCAAAATAGAAAGTAAATGTTTATGGTTTACCCGTTGCACTAAAAATCAAATAATTAGCCTAAGAGAGTTAATGATATGTCCCTTAAACCATTTTATATCCCCGAGGGACATTACAGGTGGTATCAGAGCTATGGTTCCAACTTTGTGGCCGTTGGGCCTATTACGAAGTCATAATTTTATGTTTATGTGCATTGGAAAATTATAACTGTTCTTTGTGAAAGAATTTTAACCTCCCTTACATTAAAGGAAGAATAAGAATCCTCACTTAAGAAATCAGTTTGTTGTATTCTTTAGAATTATTTAATATTGCATATTTATTGTTCAATAGATTGATTGGTAAGTACTATGTGGTGCGTATCTAATAATCAAGTAGATTGATTGGTAAGTACTATGTGGTGCATATCTAATTTGTTGTTTTCTCCTGTAGATTGAAATGAACGGGAGAAAGACACATTATCACTATGACTGACTATATTACTAGATGGGATGAGGATGCACATGTGCAAGATTGTAGTGCTGCGAAGGATGCGGATTTTCTTTTCGAAAATGTTGTTACAAGGTTTTGCTGTCCTCGAGTTATACTAAGTGATTAGGGTACACACTTTATTAACAAGACTATACAAGCACTTACCGAAGCATTCTATATCTACCATCGAAAGGGAACCCCGTATCACTCATAGGAAAATGGGACTATCAAAGAATTTAACAAGATTCTGGAACACACATCGACAAAGGTTTGTAATGTGAACTGTGACGACTGGGACTTGAGAGTTCCTGCAGTATTATGGGCTTACAAAACTACATGCAAAAAATTGACAGACCATACACCCTTCAAACTTCTGTATGGACAAGACATTGTTATGCCCATGGAGTACATTGTACCAAGATTAAGGATTGCTTCTTTCATCGGTATGTCTGATATTGATGTTGTCAAAGAAATATTGTCACATTTACTTCAGCTGGAAGATGATCGATTTACTGTGGGATCTCACCAGCATGTTCAGAAAGATAGATAAAAGACATGGCATGATCGCCACATCACTAGGAAGCAGTTTCAGCAAGGAGATCTAGTTATTCTTTATGGAAATATTTTTTTCAAATACCCTGTCAATCTAAGGATGCATTATCTAGTTCCTTATGTCATCAATTATGTGATAGAGGGAGGTGCGGTATAGTTGCATAAGCTAAATGGTGACCTCCTCGATGGATTGGTAAATGGAAGCCGACCGAAACTTTATAGGGACAGTCGTGCCTCCTTATAGTGAAAGAACTTTGTATCAATGCTTGTAAATAGAAACAAAAAATTCTTTGTGTTTGTACATAATTTCTGGAAACCCCATGTTATTTTGGTGTCAAAGTGTTTTTGTGTCGAAGTGTTGTTGTGTCGAAGTTTTGGAAACCCTAAATTATTTTAGCATCGAAGTGTTGTGTCAAATTGAGGGTTGGGGGTCTGTCATAGTTCCTTTTTTTTGAAGTAGAAAATCATTTGTCGCGGTCAATGATCTGTCATAACTCCATTTAATCTGCATTAATGGATGCTTTTATGGTGAACGTAGTGGTAGTGTTAGTGGACTTTCTGCTTTAATTGCCAAAAAGACTCGAATGTGTGAACAAATTCGTGGCTACCACTATTATGATTGCAATGATTTGGTCCATTCATTGAACATAAGGAATGACAAAAAATCGCATGTAGAATTTAATTTTAAAATCTAATTCACCAATCGGTTGGGACTCATTGTTGTCTTGACGCCGAAGTGAATTGAGCAAGCTAGAGATTAAGCACCTTCAGAGAGTGGGTTTAGCTAAGGAGACTATCAATATGCGGGTTGATTTATCTTCAACGAGTGAAGCACAGGGATTTGTTGATGAAGTTAACATGAAGGATATATGTTGGTTACTGTAGAGTAGCCAGAGGTTATATCACTGCATATTTGAGTGAATGTTCCAAAGAAATCCAAGAGGTCGAACCATAATGTGAATCTAGAGGAAAGTACCAAGGGGAGACATGATGCTAAAGCTTCTGCATCAGGGTCTGCAACTATTTTTACAGGGTACACACCACCACGGAAGATGGATTTGAAACCAATCCAGCTGCCTAAGAATGCTAAATATTCACTAGTAACAATCCCTAATCTGAAAGGTGCTTTAGTGCAGGGGGACATACCGCGTAATGTCAACAAGCTTTAATATGTGGATCATGACATCGCTAAGTATCTAGAATTTCATTACAAAAATTACATGCAAAAAGTGAACATGAGAGAAATTTCACCATTGGAACTTGAGCCTATGGAGTGGGACTTGAGATTGAGAAGGTCTGGTATTATGTCCCTGATGCACCTGGCACATTTTTGTAGGACTACCGAAGATAATGCGTGCATCAAGCGGTTGCTACTCTGTTTTCATGGTGTTTGTTTGTGGCTTTAAAGTAGTGTGTCAGGTGACATTGACATGATTCCGTAAATTATAGAGTTTCTCAAGGCTGGAGTGGACCCTGGTCAGTTATTCGTGGGAAAAGAAAGAGAAAGAGAATTGGTATCTCGAATGAAAGATAAGTATAAGTTGTCAAAGAAAAAAGGGGGGTTCGATATTGCATCAATTAATGATCAGGTTGTTCTCTTCACCACAAAGGCACTAGAATAAATATTTCTAAAGAAGGTTTGACCAAACCAAGTGACTACATCGCTCATTGCAATTGCAGAACAATGCGCAACAGGTGTACAGATGAATTGGTTAATGCTTATCTTGAATGAATTTCTAAATGACTGTGTTGAGGCCTAGGATAATGGTACCCCTTTCACCTACTCATGGTTATTGATTTTAATTTCATTTGTGGAATGGTCGGAGCTGGAAGCCTATCAGGGCATGGAACTAATTGGGCTCTATTATGCATCTAGGTATGCAAACTTATGGTATACCAAGAACAAGACGTGATAGGTAGAAAATAATGTCGTTTTTTATATGCAAAAAGAAGTGTTTCAATATTATGCTTTGTAGATGCCTCATATTGAAGAGAAAACAATGGTTAAGTTATTGGACATTACGAGATTCAAAGCTAGGCCTCATCACATGTATATCCAAGACAGGTGGGACCCACGTAGGCAATGGTTGATCACTGGGTTTAAGTTTTTGATGGAGGAAGTGGAAACTATCATCCAAGAATGGAAGCCAAAATTAAAGGTCCATGTCAAGGTAGATAAAATTTCACCGGATCCGTTGCAGTGGGATCCACGATAAGAAGGTACGTCTAGGAAAGAACAAAATACTAGTCAGAACCATAGTACTCAAAATAATGGAGCCATGGGTGATGATGACAAACTACCCCACTTAGATAACAATTGGCAAGAATCGAGCATGATGCCAACTGATCCGATCCCAGCGGAGAAATGCAAAGGTTCGACGTCTACATAAAGAGGTAAGAATAAGCTCAAAGCATAGAGTTATACTACGGTTCAGGATTTGAATGATGATCATGTTAACATCCTATTCGATTGGATGACTAAAGTGGCAAAAGAAAACATGAACTTAGCTGAAGAGAAAATGGTTGCATCAATTAATGATCAGGTTGTTCGTTTCACAACAAAGTAGTTGGAAAAAAAAGTGCTAAGGAAGGTTCGACCAAACCAAGTGACTATATCGGTTATCACAACTGTAGAACAATGCACAGTAGGTGTACAGATGAATTCGGCAACATTTCTCTTGAATGAATTTCTAAATAACTATGTCGATGCCCAAGATAATGGTACCCATTTCACCTAATCCTTGTTATTGATTTTAATTTCATTTGTGGGATGGTTGGAGCTGGAAGACATATCAGAGAATGGAACCAATTAGGGATTGTTATGCATCTAGGTATGCAAACTTATGGTATACCAAGAATAGGAGGCAGAAGGTAGAAAATAATGCCAGTTTTTATAAACAAAAAGAAGCATTGCAGTATTATGTTGTGTAGATCCCTCGTATTTTAGAGCAGACAGTGGTTAATTTATGGGACAATGCAAGATTCAAAGTTGGCCCTCATCACATGTATATCCAGGAGAGGGGGGACCTACATCGGTAATGGTTGATCACTGGGTTTAAGTTTTCAGCAGGAAGTGGAGGCTATCATCCAAAAATGGCCACCAAAATGGAATGTCCTTATCGAGGTAGAGAAAATTTCACTGGATCCGTCGCAGTACGATCCACGATAGGAAGGTATGTCTAGGCAACAAGAAAATACTAGTCATTGTTGATGTATTTGTAACTTCGGAAGATATTCACTTGTATATTGTATGTATTACATTTTTACTTTATTTTATCCCCAATGGAGATGTATTATTCCTCCGATTGGAAGTGTCGTCATTTGTATTTGCAAGTGTCGCAAGTATTATTGTAAGTGTCGCAACTTATATTTGATGGGTTATTAGACCACCTTGGTGGGGTCAGCCCTGTATGAGTTGTGTGGGTCAAAGGGTTATTAGACCACCCTAGTGGGGTCGGCCCATAGTCATTTTATGTTAAGTGGTTAAGTTGGGGACGACCTAGTTAGAGTTAAAAGTCAAGTGAAGTAAAGTATAAATAGAGAGTATGACTCTCTCATTTATACATTCACACACTCACTCACTTAACATTAGTGAGAGAGAGGAGAAGTGCACCCAAGTGGAGGAGGAGAAGCTGCTAGGAGAATATCTCTTGTTGTGGGGTTTGATCTTTGTGATATTTGTATTGATGCTCATTCTATCTTTGAGGAAGATGCATGGTTTTTCACCTTCTTGGTTTTACCCAGTGAAATGCTTTGTGTCGCTTGTCTCTTGTGTTTAATATGTTGTACATGTTGTTCTCTCAGTTAAGATCCTAGATCAAATTGAATTAAATGCTGAAAAAATAACACGGTATCAGAGCTATCTTGAAGGAAGGCATGGTATGGCATTTATGACACTTGTTGCACTTGCAATTACAAATTGGAAGCTAGGGCTTGGTATAGTAAAAACCAGTCATCGTGGCACTTTCGCTATAAATTAGTTTTGGCGAAGGTTTATGATCTAAAAATTTTACAGGTTGAATATGAAATATCCATGTACCTTGTTTCTGATGGATAGCCTCAGATTCGTTGTACTTTGTGAGATATGATCCATATAAGTTAGGGTTTATGCCTCTTCCAGAATGCAGTCCTAAACAGGTGACCTAGGAAAAAAGGTCATATCTCAGGATAGGAAGCTCCAAATGGAATTACATAAAAAGTGACAATTAGGGAACAGATTGTAGTTTCATAGGTATGGGTTTCAGAGGCCGAAGTTGAAATAGTGATATTGTAATATCCTTGGAACAATTTAACCAGAATATTAACTCAACTCCAATTTTCTTTAAACTCTACTAAACAAATTTTATGCCAATTTCATCGAACCGTGCAAGGAGTAAGTGAGGTGTACTAGGCTAAAGACTGAGGATGGTGCAATGAAAGTTTAATTCTTGAAAATATATGGGATAAGGTTCAGTAGCAGTAGTTCACGGAGGTCAGATCAGATTTCCTTATGCACAAGGTACCAGCACCATTCACTTTTCAGCATAGAACAAGCCTATGCTTACTTCGAGGCTTCCTGGGTGTCTGGCATATGCATACAGGGAATGGTAGGGTCACTGGGAGTTAATAATAGAGTCTATATCGGTCACATATATGCTGGATAAGTTCAGTAAGGTAATTTTGCAGACTTGTGAAAATATGGGAAGAATTGGGGTTTCTGGGCTCTCCCGGGATTGCTGAGCTATTAATTTTCTTATCATTACAAAACAAGACTAAAATCATTCAAATTCTGGTTTTGTGGACTTATGTGGTTAATATATCAAGTTATTAACATATTTCAAAAGAAAGGAGGTCAAATGGATGCATAGATTGCATTTTACAAAGAAATGAGTGCAACTAGCCTAGAAAACACACCCAAGTAGCTAGTCTTGCATTGTAATTCATTAGACTCCTCCAAAACTTCATATAATCTGTTCTGATATTAAATAAAGATTGGATAGATGATATTCAATACATATAAGTCAAAATATAGATTCATAACACTCTCTTTCTCATTATTAGATTGCCTTCCAATGTACATGCCTCACAGGCTAGATTTTCATTACATTTGATGGAGAATGAAGAGAAGAATTAGAATATTAATGTGGATCTGCTCCAGAGTTATGATCAAGTCACCTACAGGTAATATGACTATCATTGGTTGCATACTGAACTTCTGGACTTTATTGGGTTGCATTCACTGAGCCAACCCTCTCCTTCACGGAAAGCTCCTCTAGATTTAGCTGTGAATGGGATAAGAATGTAAGAACAGAGTGAGGATCATATATGAAGCTGATATTTGATCATATAAATCTCTGATGTTCTGCAAATAATGGCATACCGATATTCATGGAGATCCTGGGCACAACTCCTGAGAAATAGCTCCTCCTTCTAGTTATTTTCCTTCAAATCTAGCTGCTAATCCACTGTAGAATTGTCCTCCTCTTCAAGCTCACTATAAATATTCATGGCTGGACTGATATGAATTTTATTGGCTGCAATAACATATTCTAGACATGCATAACACTCTTATATAGCTCACAAAGTCTTGGGGCACATCACCCAAGCAAACTTGTTGAGGCACAACACTCAACTAGAGAGGCTCAGAGCTCTCAAACCAAAATTGCAAATGACAAAATTTGTGAAATGGAGTTGGTTGGATTCTTTTATAAACTTCATGATGACCTGCTGAACAAGTTCTTGGCTTGGTGATCTGTGAGAGTAGGTTACCCACTTTCCCATTCTACTCCAAAGCCATGAGAGCGCCTTTCTTGAGGAAAATAGCAACTTCTGATCTTTCAAAACTTTCTTTCCTTCACCTCCTTCACTGAATTTGGGCAAGTGCGCTTTAGGTAGCTTTTCTGGTTGTTGCTATTTTCTTTTTGAAAGCTTTTCTGAATCTTTCAACTTTCTTTACTTTCCTCTTTCCTACTTTTGTCTAATTTTTCCAGCTTTTGTTAGTTTCCTTTCCGGGTTCATCTTGCCAACTTGTCTCCACTTGATTCCTTAGCTTTTCTGAGACTTTACCACTTAGGCAAGTTTGGCTCATTTACCAATTCGAATTTCCTAGCCAAGTCATCAACCACTTGGCACATTTATTAGCAATAAACATTTAAATGAAAATAATACAACTTAGAAATAATTTAACATAGCAATTAATTAATTATCCAATAATTAATTAATTGTTGTGATGTAATGCTTCAAAATTTCCCCAATTAATTAATTTCTCAATTAGTCAATCACTTAGACATAGTCATGGGGTTAATAATTGCATGGGGGTCCCTCCTTGTCCATTTAATTCCCAAATACAACCTTAGGCATCTTCCATAAGGTAGTTTCCATACTTGCTCATTAATTAAATAAGTATTGCCTAGGTGACTTAGGCCAAAGTTACCCCATGGACCATGGAAAAACATGGGGACATGACAGATACGTGGCATGCCGTACAAGTTTGCTATACTGTTTCATCCCATAAATAGGTTACGTTGCGACGCTTGGCATATCTCTCTCTCAGAGAATCCATTAAAGCTCAGATCTATGGGGTTGGAAAGATGACACGTCAGTAAATCATAGGCTGAAGTTTCAGACCCTGAGGGTGCGAAATTTCAGAGATAAATAAAAAACAATATAGCATATATTTCTATCTAAACAGAATTGGATTATGAGCACTTCATTTTTGGTTTGTCACTACTGTGGGAAATTAGGGTTTCAGAGAAAGTTGAAATTTCTTGAATCTAAGACCACGGATAAATGTTCCTCAGAAAAAATGAAATTTAGAGACCAAGATCAAAGTTTTTGGTTGGGTATAACCCCGCGCTCTATCAAATCCCAGTTCAAGATTTTGACGAGAAAACCAAAAAACCAGAATTTGACAGAAGCTGCAGATCCGAAACTTTCAAAGTCAATTTTGAGGGGTCAAATTTTGGAGATTGCAAAATTGAAGTATGCCAACTTGATCATCTCAGCAAGGCACATCTTTTCATCCAATCAGAAGTTTGAAATTCAAATTTTGGAGTTTTAGGGTTTCTCTGTCAAACCCTAACCAGCTCTAGATCCAGCTTCATCAAAATCAAAGTGGATTGGGTTAATCCTAGAAGAAAATGATTTGGACACCTACATAAGTGAAGATATTCCAATTCCAAAGGGAGTTGAGGCTAAGGCCTCACATAAGAAGACTACAAGCAATCCTGATAGGTATGACTTGAGGAGATACAAGTATGTTTTGAAATCTGTTCATGATTAAGTTTATGATATGTTTGTCTTCATATTATTGAGGTTAGTAGAATGATGATTATTTTTAGACTTGTCTTATCACCCTAGTAAAAGTATGAATGATAGAAGACATTCATTGATTAGGTGTATGACACTTATGATTATACTAATACATTGTGGTGTTGTATGAGGATGATGTTGTCCACTAACATGAAGGGTACATCAAGAAAGACAAATCAAGTTCTAGATCAAAAATATATGACCATGGTGGCATGAAGACAGAGACTCATCCATAGCCATGGATCACATAGAAGCTCTACTTACGAGGTATGTATAACTTGGTTCTACAATTATTAACTTATGAGATATGTAGGTTGCTAGCACAAGGTCTCTAAGAGAACAAAGAAGACATTGTTTGGGTATGTTAGACAAGCGTGATAATCCAAGTATGTTTTTCTATATCGAGTTAGAATCCTACTTTGTCTTAGGATCTTAGATAAGTATATTTTTGTATGATTAATTTAATGATTATTCATGAAGTTATAAGTTTGAGTAATCATGGGTTTATGCATATTATGCTTCTTACTTTGATTGATGATATGACAAACTAGAATATTCCTATGGTCAAATAAGAATATGCATGAGTAAAAGAAGTACTCCCTGAAACCTTGAATACTAACACGTGTGACAAATTACCTTTGTATGAAATGGCCATGACCATAGATGTTTAAGATTTTTTAGAATCATAATATCTTGATAGTATTGAGATTATACTAATGAATGTATGATTATGTATGAGATCTTGAGGATGACACAATGATGACACTAGTGCACACTTAAGCATGCATAAGTGGTCTAGGATGGATATAAGTTCAAACATAGATAATCAAGGAAGCAAAGATCAAGAGGGAGCACACTTCAGTAATTCCTGTAAGGAAGCAAAGATTGAGAGGGAGTCCACCCAACAACCAAGAAAAGATAAGTATTTGAATTGTCATTTATTATATATTTGATTACTTAAATGATGTTGTTCAGTCATGTACATACTTATGTTCCTAGATTTAGGATGTATATTATGCATTTTAGAAAAGTTGCATTAATGAACAAGATACTACTAATATGCAAGTAATGGGTAAGTGGACTATGGTACTGTACAACATTCCATTGCTATTTATCTAGAATGAAACCTCTTTGCTGACATGTTGGGATTTGTACACACTCTTAACAATGTTCTGGTACATATGGAAGGCATCTAGAAAGTTACAGGATATGGATAAATGTTGTATTGAAGCATTGGCTAAGATAACTACATGACTATATGACATATATCTTTATGTGTAAGAATTTGTTCTGAAATCTATGAGATGTTTCTAATCATGCAATTGAACTTATCTTGTTGGAAGTATCGTGTACCGTCACCTACAAGAAAGACTTGTTTCGAAGAACAAGCAAACGACATTTGTTCTAGCAACGAAGTTCAAGAAAACTACCTATTGAAGATAGTGAAGAACCTGAATTTCCCAGGATCTGGGATGCAGTAATGGAAGGATGCCATGATCAAGGAGTACCAGTCGATCATGAAGAATGATGTTTGGGATGTGGTCCCAAGACCAGAAGGGAAGTTTGTTGTGACTTCCAAGTAGATCTACAAGATCAAGCATGCTACAGATGGTAGCATAGAGAAATACAAGGAAAGTAATGAAGTGGAAGATACATTAGATGGATGTCAAGACAGCTTTCTTGAATGGTGTAGTCGAAGAGGAAGTGTATGTGGAGCAGCCACTCGGTTTTGAGACACATGACAAGGAGTCATATGTGTGCAGATTGTAGAAATCCTTGTATGGCTTGAAGCAAGCACCCATGACATGGTACGGAAGGATAGACAGCTTCCTGTCCAGTTTGGGCTTTACCAAGAGTAAAGTGGATTCCAACCTTTACTACAAGGTTGAGGAAGGAAATCTAGTGATACTCCTATTGTATGTGGATGACATGTTTGTGATAGGTGAGGGTAGGTTGATTGTCAACATGAAGAGGAAGCTTGCTACTGAGTTCGAGATGAAGGAATTGGGTATCATGCATTAATTTCTAGGTATGGAGGTGTGGGAGAGTGCAGATGGAATCTTCCTTGGACAAGGGAAGTATGTAGTAGAGATCTTGAAGAGGTTTAGGATGATGGATTGCAAGGCTATGGCCACACCTATGGCATCAAACCTAAATCTATGGAGTGATGCTTCATCAAAGTCGTTTGATGCCACGATGTATCGTCAGATGATTGGGTCCTTGATGTACTTGACGAGCACGAGACAAAATAATAAATAATAAGTATTATGTCGTCCATAACAAAAAAGAATAATACAAAATAAAAAGTAAATATGAGACTTAAACTAGAGACTTTAGATCTTAGGAATAGGTGGTAGATATTATGTCGGCCATAAACAAAAAAGAATAATACAAAGTAAAAATTAAATATGAGACTTAAACTAGAGACTGTACTTTTTACTTTTAATACAAAGTAAAAAGTAAATATGAGACTTTAGAGTGTTTGTCGAGTGATTGTCCAATAACAAAATAATACAAAGGAAACAAAAAAAATAATACAAAGTAATAAATATTATGTCGGCCATAAACAAAAAATAATAATACAAAGTAAAAAGTAAATATGAGACTTAAACTAGAGACTTTAAAGCTTAGGATTAGGTGGCTCAGGTATTGCACTCAAGGAGCTATTCAAGGAGAGGTTTGCACCTCGGGAGATTCGATTCCTCTCGACGCTTGATAGAGCCTAGGATTTGGATTTAGGCTAGTTTATTTGATATCCAGTTGTATTCTACTTGTATCTATTGTGACAACTAGAGTTGTGTGAAGTTGTCAGAGAACTTGGTGTTCCATGACAAGTCGAAGCACATCGAGATCAAATATCACTATATCAGGGATATGGTGCAGAGAGGAGCAGTGAAGCTCTAGTATGTTGTGACAGATGAGTAGATTGCAGATGTGTTGACCAAACCACTAGCCAGAGTGAATTTTGAGTACTTCAGAGAGAGGCTTGGTGTACTTCAGATCGAGGTTCCTTCCAAGGGGAAGTGATGAGTCTGGAAGATGCACATGCACATGGGTTTTTCTGACATGGTCCTAGATGTGTTCTCCCGTGGTCATGATGTAATTGCTAGGCCATTCTCACATGGTGGTACATGTGTTCTCCCATGGTGCAGATGCAAGGGCTAGAGCCATTCTCACATGGTGGTAGATGTGTTCTCCCATGGTGTAGATGTAAGGGCTGAAGCCATTTTTCACATGGTGGTAGATTTGTTCTCCCATGGTGAAAAAGTAAGGGCTGGAGCCTTCCCCGAATGGTGGTAGATGTGCTCTCCCATGTCGGTGGTGTAAGTGTTGTAAGATGTGCATCTGGGATGTGCTCCATGGATGATGAGATGATCTAAAGAGGACGATCATGTGTGATGAGCATCAGGACAATGCTCCAGATGATATGCAATACGACGATGCTGTGATGATGATCAGGATGATCATTTGATGATATGTATCAGGATGATGCTATGATGATGATTAGGATGATCATGTGTGGTGAGCATCAGGTTGATGCTCCAGATGTTGTACATCAGGATGATGTATTGTATGATGATGATCAAGACGATCATATGTGATGAGCATCAGGTCGATGCTCCAGATGTTGTACATCAGGATGATGTATTGTATGATTAGTATGATCATGACCATCAGGAGGATGCTCCATGCGAGGATGATCAAGTGGATCATAAGTATCACGTCGATACTCCACAGCCGTGGACATATTGTATAGGTAGCATAGGAAAGATCCTGGGAGATCCTATAGTCTAAGCTCGGATACTATTTCAAGATTTTGCTACAGGTTGGCCACAGACAGATTGTGCGGGTAGCATAGAAAAGATACAGGGAGATTCGATAGTCTAAGCTCAGATACTCTTTCGAGGTTTTGCTATAGGTAGCATAGAAAAGATCCTAGGAGATCCAATAGTTTGAGCTTGGATGCTCTTTCGAGGTTTTGCTACAGGAGGCATGTAATCAGTCCCGGAGATCCGATAGGTTGAGCTGCGTGCTCGTAAAAGTATTGGGATTCTCTTTAGAGATCTTGCAGTTTGCAAGACACTCTTTTAAGGTTTTTCCTGACCACATGTAAAAGATTCTAGGAGATCCGATAGTTTATGCTCGGATGCTCTTTCGATTTTTTGTGGTGGTCACATGTAAAAGATCCTGGGAGATCCGATAGTTTGAGCTCGGATGCTCTTTCGAGGTTTTGTTTATGCACATTCCACAGGATGGAGAGAGATGTTGAATACATATAGGAGGATAGGCCTACAACTAGCATGAAAAAGGGTTGGCTCTGTAGAACTTCCTATGACGAGAAGAATTGAGAGATAGCCCAGTGATCGAGATGACAAGTACAACAACAGCGACGATGATGCTCCATTGATCTAGTGACGATGATCCAACTCTAATATTGAAGACTTGTGTCTATATGTATTGATGACTTGTGTCAAGAGAATACCTTCCTAGTTAAGAGGGAGTGTTGATGTATTTGTAACTTCGAAATATATTCACTTGTATATTGTATGTATTACATTTTTACTTTATTGTATCACCAATAGAGATGTATTATTCCTCCGATTGGAAGTGTCATTATTTGTATTTGCAAGGGTTGCAAGTATTATTGTAAGTGTCGCAACTTATATTTGATGGGTTATTAGGCCACCTTGGTGGGGTCGGCCTTGTATGAGTTGTGTGGGTCAAAGGCTTATTAGACCACCCCAATGGGGTCATCCCAGAGTCAGTTTATGTTAAGTGGTTAAGTTGGGGCCGACCTAGCTAGAGTTAAAAGTCAAGTGAAGTAAAGTATAAATAGAGAGTGTGACTCTCTCATTTATACATTCACACACTCACTCAATTTGCATTAGTGAGAGAGAGGAGGAGTGCGCACAAGTGGAGGAGGAGAAGCTGCTAGGAGAATATCTCTTGTTGTGGGGTTTGATCTTTGTGATCTTTGTATTGATGCTCATTCTATCTCTAAGGAAGCTGCAGGGTTTTTCACCTTGTTGGTTTTCCTCGGTGAAATGCTTTATGTCTCTTGTCTCTTGTGTTCAATATGTTGTACATGTTGTTCTCTCAGTTAAGATCCTAGATCAGATTGAATTAAATGCTGAAAAACTAACAGTCAGAACTAGAGTACTCGAAATAATGGATTCAGGGTGACGATGGAAAACTTCCCCACTCATATAACGATGGGAAAGAATCAAGCATGATGCCAACTAATCTGAGCCTAGGGGATAAACACAACACTGTGACATCTACACAAAGAGGTAAGAAGAAACATAAAGTGTAGAGGTATACTACGGTTTAGGCCTTGAATTATGACGATGTTAACATCCTCTTCAATAAGATGAGGGAAGCGATAGAAGAAAACATGAAGTTAGTTGAAGAGAAAAATGTTGAACTATTTGGCGTAGTGATGGACCTATTAGATACGCTCTACCAAGTGGTCAAGAGGATCAAAATATCATCTCCGCTACAGGTGACTGCGCCGTGGATCAAGGTTACGCAGGAGGAAGAGCATCGAGATAAATTACCTACATCATGTCCCATTGACAGAATGGTCAAGTTGTTACCGCGTGCATTAAGTTTTGATGAAGGATGAGTAGGTGGGAAAGTCCCTAGTTGGGATATGTTGAGTTGAAGTTATCATCGTTTCCTATATTTATGATGCATAGTCTTCAGGAGAACATTGCACAGGAAATCAAAGCAAGGAAGCATTCCATCTACGATCTTATGAATGGTTATAGGAAGCAAACATATGCACTCAAGGAATAGTCTGTCGAGATTCAGAAATAAAAGGATCAGCTGAGCCAGGAAAAGAACAAGTTGTATGAGGTTGTAATAGTAACTTGTTGAGAAATTCCAAAAGTAGAGTTGATCGAGGAAATATTGCTCGAGGAGAAGTTACAACGACTTGGAGGAGTCACTACTAGCCTTAGGAAAAAGGATAAAGAATTAGAAGAGAAGTTAGTACCAATAACACTACGTGAAGTGACGGAGCAACGACGAGTGGAAGTACAAGGAGCCATCCAGATTATTTAGGAGTTTGAGGCTTAATGCATGAAAATATATGAAGAAGTGTCACAAACTTGGGCTGCTTTGTTCAAGGATGTAGAACATCAAGATATCACTAGCAGGATAGGGGTTGTGGAAGAAAAAATGATAAACCTACAGAGTCTTTAAAGATTATGTTTCCCATGGAAAGGATGCGTAAGGCTAAAGAAAACAAGGTGCTAGAGGAAGAAATTAAATAGTTAAGGATTCAGCAGCAACAACAAACATAAAAAGTCGATGTGCTTCAGAAGCAAGCTGAACTTGTTTTTGAAATCATTAGGGGTGAGTGTGTAGAGATTGTAAAGGAAGTCAACTAGAATCTCGAGCAAAGTAAAGATCATGTCACTTCTGAACTTGTCGATGAATTAAACCGACAAAAAGAGGATGGTAATAATTCAATCATGGAAATGAAGAAATTCTATGATGAGTTTTTGTCGAAGATAAAGGAACTTGTGGTACAACCTTGAAGTGGCTCTGGAAGAGTCATGTGTGAGTGTTGGGGTCCTGTTGGGCCTAGGAATTTTTGGGTAGCAATTTTGGAAAAGTAGTTTTGGTGTGGACAGAACCAAGGAAAAGTGGTTCGATGAAGTGGTCAAATCTGACAAAGCAATCCAGGAACTAGGAAGATGGTCATTTTGAATATGTCAAAGGGTTGGATTAAGTTAGTTAGTTAAGGTTTTGTCCATTTGCATTAATGATTTGAGTATTTATTTAGTGGCGTAGTGGGAGCGGGACGACTATGTGTTCCCTATAAATATGTTAGAGGTTGGGATTTTTGGGGTTAGCAAGTAGTTCGAAAAATTGTAGTCAATGTTTGTATTGTGTGAACTACCTATTTTCTAGGTTTAAGTTACCATATGAATGAAGGGAAGAGTTGCATCATATGCATGCTATGTGTGCAAATCTGTTGTAACAAAAGAAATAAAGTCTGTAAGTGATTTAAAACATGAAGTGCTCATTTTTTGATACAACTCAAGAATAAAAGAAGTGCTTCCGTGATTTTTCCCATATTGGGTTTCCACGTTAAAATCATGGTGCCAATTGTGGTGTGGTGTGTTATGTGATGATTACATTGCTTATTAAATGCATAAGTTGATGAATGAATGTGAAGTGTGCAATATGTCTTAATGTTATAGTTAGTTCATGATATCTATTGAAGTGCATGGCTTGTCAAATATCTTGATCTATATGAGTTATGGGTTATATTTGTTGAATGATATGTATATTGAATTGTTCCCCTTCAGCGCTGCAGAAATCTAGTTCATGCAGTCCCCATAGGTACTTTGGGTGAGACCTCATTTTTTTTTCCAGGTATTGCTAAAAGGGCCAAACCCCTTTCAGGCCGGTATCTTGGGTTTTGTTGGTGTTATGTTGTATGTGTGTGAACCCTGGTAGATGTAGAAGTGCGCCAACAAATTTTATTTAGTCATTTCATTTATTGTTCTAAGACATTGAATTATGCAATTTAGCGTGTTTTCCACCTGATTACTCGTAAACTCTATGTATGAGGTGGTTTCTGGTCCAAAAGTAGAAGTTCAATTCTCAACCAACCTCAAAATGGTTCTACTTGATAGTCCAAATCCAAGGTAACCGAAAAATTCGGTATTTCTTTATCCAAAACAAATGTGTCTCCTCTTCTACTTCGCACTGTGATAATGTATCACATGTTCCTCCTCATATACTTATCATGTGCGTATTCAAAAATAAATTCATACCTTTCAATGATGTCAAATTATCATGAAAGTCTCTAAAACAGATATTTCCTCCCGTAGATACTATTATTGTGTAGATATAATCATTGACTCAATTTCACTTATAAAATTTAATCTTCCATTAGGACTGAACTTCATTTTCTCCAAATCCCCATTGGTAGTTGTTTATCAATCAAGTCATTGTTTTTAATGCCAAAGGCCTGCTACATTGTTTTAATTTAATTAAATATTTCATAAACTGACACAAAGCCCCACCTATACAGGAATTTCATTTAAGTGATTCACACTTAGATTTCTACATAAGAAGTCCAATTACAAATTGCATTAAATTCAGGCTCAAATAGATACAAAGTTAGAAGAACCACTTGTGTGTAGTAAGCAGTAATTATGCCCTTATCTAAGTTGTGGAAATTTTATAGTAATACTTGAAACCCAAATTTTAAGTTTCAGTATTTCTATATCATATAAACACAACACACAGATTTTGGGTTGTTTTTCTTATCTCAAGTCTGTATAATTTGTTTCCAGGGTGGATATCACCTTGCCTATGGTAGAAGTCATATTTAGAAACATTAAAGTGGACTTTGAATGCTACGTTGGACGATGATCTCTTCCAACACTTTAGATGCTACTAGAAATGTTGTGGAAGTAATTCTATATGTGTTTTCTTTGCCGCAAAAACATTTAGTAACTTGCACTCGCCAGTTTTTGCAAAGGTCTTGACAAAAAAATCTTCTCTTCATGCATAAAGAAATTAAATGATTTTGAATACTTTTTTATAGAAACTTACCTAATAATAAAAGATATCTTCATTTCAGTTTCATGGTTTGTTGGAATTAGTCCATTTGTCTCCCACAAATAGGACTATGTCACAAAAGAGTAAAAAAAGATGTTGTAGTCACACATAACAGAAACCTGGCAATGATATCCATAGGAAAAAACCTATAAAAAATCACATATTTCATAGAAGAAACCTATTTATAGATTATATCAGGGTATTTTTTAAGGATTATAATATAATTATACTTAAGTATAGCATCATAGGCGATTATTTTGGATTGAAAAAAACATGTATATAGATAGGTAGGAAAATATTAAATATGAAACATACACTTTACTATTGAAAAATGTGAATTTTGGCGAATATTATGATATAAAAAATATATTTTAGGTAAATATAGGTGATATTAGAGACAAAAAATGACCAAATAGTGAATTTATTTTTTGAAAAAAGGCCCCAAAAATAGCCAATTGGCTAAATTTCACTCCTAAAAATTACCCTGGATTATATGGGTCAAGTTACTTGCGGATAATGCACCTACTATACATCTATTCTCCCTTTCTCATTGTTTCAAATTCTTCAGAAACCAAGGACCCCAAACCAAATCAGACCCTCTTCTTGTAATAAAAAAATTGCCTAGTGAACAATGTAATACATAGCTTAAGCAATCGTGATGGCCTGTTGTTCAATGGATTTGGGTTTTGGAACAAAGATTCTGTTCATGTATTTGTAACTTTGGAATGTATTTCATATATGTATATTGTATTCCTATAGAGATGTTATTATTCCTCTATACCGAAGTGTTTGTATTCCTATAGATATGTTATTATTCCTCTATACGGAGGTGTCATCATTTATATTGTAAGTGTCGTTACTTATACTTGATGGGTTATTAGACCACCTTGTTGGGGTCAGACTTGTATAATTCATGTCGGTTAAAGGGTTATTAGACCACCCTATTGGTGGTCGGCCCTGTCAGCGTTATGTTATGTGCTTAAGTTAAGGCCGACCTAATAAAGGTTATTAGGCAAGTCAAGTCAAGTGTAATTAGAGTTCGGGAGGCACTCTATTTGATCATTCACTTTCTTACTCACACACTCATTGGAGAGTGGCGCATTAGTGGAGGAGGAGAGGCTACTGATAGGAGGACTATCTCTTGTACTTGGGTTGTATTATTGCTCTATCTATCTATGAGGAAGTTGCGGGGTTTTTTCACCTTCTTGGTTTTCCCCGGTGAAACTCTGTGTCTCTTGTGTGCTTGCATTATTGTGTCCATGATTGATATGCTGTAGATATGATGTATGTGTTATTCTCTCAGTTAAGATCTTAGATCATATTCAAATTCTGAAAAATTAACATGGTATCAGAGCTAGACTGAAAGAAGGCATGGTATGGAATTTATGACACTTGTCGCATTTGCGAAGCTAGGGCTTGATATAGAAAAGACCCGTCATCGTAGCACTTTCGCTATAATTACGTTTCAGCGAGGTTTCAGAATCTGAAAAATATTATAGGTCGAAGATAAGATCCTCATGTACCTTGTTTCCAAAGGACTGTCTCTAACTTGTTGTCCTTTGTGATTTATGATCAGTACAAGTTAGGGTTTCTGCCTCTTCCAGATCTCAATTATAAACAGGTGACCTAGGAAAAAAGGTCATAACCTGGGATAGGAAGCTCAAAATGAAATTTGGTAAAAAGTGACAGGTAGGGAACGGAATGTACTTTCTCAAGTAAGTTTTTCAGAGGCCTAAATTGATCCAGTGACACGTGGCACTCCGTACAAGTTTGCTCCCCTTTTTTATCCCATTAATGGGTCATGTTGCGACACTTGGCATAACTCTCTCTCAGAGAATCCATTTGAGGTCAGACCCGTGGGGTTGGAAAGATAACAGGTCAGGATACCATAGGAAGAATTTTCAGGCCCTGTAGATCTGAAATTTTGGAGTTATATTAGAAGCAATCAGGTGCATATTTCTTTCAAAGCAGAATTGGATTTTCAGCAACTTCATTCATGGCTCCGGGAATTTAGGGTTTCAGAGAATGTTGGAATTTTTGTATCGGAGACCACGGATGGATGCTCCTCATCAAAATCAAAATTTAGAGACCAAGATCGAATTTTTTGGTTGGGCAGAAGGTCGAGCTTGATCAAACCCTAGTTCAAGATTTTGATCGGAAAAGTGGAAATTAGGGCTTCTGCAAAAGTTGGAATTTCTGAAGTTTGTGACCACGACTAGAAGCTCCTCAAAAAAATTGAAGTTTAGAGCTTTGGATCGAACCTTTTGGTTGGGAAGAAGGGTGGGCTTTATCAAACCCTAGTTTGGGATCTTGTCCAAAAGATCCAGAAGTTTCAAAGGCAATTTTGAGAGGTGAAACTTTGCAGTTTTCAAATTCTAAGTATACCAGCTTGATCAACTCATCAAGGCACATCTTTCTATCCTTTCAGAAGTTTGAAATTCAAAGTTTGAATTTTTAGGGTTTCTCTGACAAACCCTAATCCAGCTCCAGATCCAGTTTCTGCAAATCAAGTGGATTGGGTTAATCCTAGAAGAGAATGGAGTGGTCTCTTGCATAAGTGAAGAAGTTCCAGTTTCAGAGGGAGATGAGGCTAAGGCCTTACATAAGAAGATTACAAGCAATCTCGACAGGTATGACTTATCCAGGTATGTTTCAAGATCTGTTCATGATTAAGTTTATGGTATGTTTGTCTTCATTAAGGTTAGTACAATCTTGATTAAGTTTAGACTTGTCGTATCACCTTAATAAAAATTATGAATGCAGATATTCATTGATTAGGGTTTTGACACTTATGATTGTACTAATGCATTGTGGTGTTATATGAGGTTGATGTTGTCCGCTTACATGAAAGGTACATCAAGAAAGACAAATCATGTTCTAGTTCAAGAACATATGACCACGTTGACATGAAGACAAAGATTCATCCATTGTCATGGATCACATAGAATATCTACTTATGAGGTATGTAGAACTTGGTTCTATAATGATTAACTTAAGAGATATGCAGGTTACTAGCACAAGTCATTGAAGAGAACAAGAAGACATTGCTAGACATAACTAGCAAATATGATAACCAGGTATGTTTTTCCTATATCAAGTTAGAATCCTACCTTGTGTTAGGATCTTATACTATTGTATGGTTGATAATGATTATTCATGAAGTTAGAAATGTAAGTAATCAAGGGTTTATGCATATTATGTCTCTTACCTTGATTGATGATATGACTAACCAGAAAAGTCCTTTGGTCAAATAAAGAATATGCATGAGTAAAATAAGTATTCCCTGAAACCTTGAATACTAATGTTTATTATCTGTGTTTGAAATGATCATGACTATACATGTTTAAGATTATTGTGTTTTGATAGTATTGAGATTATACTAATGAATGTATGTATGAGACCTCGAGGATAACACAATAATGATACTAGTAAGCATGCATAGTGATCAAGGATGGATATAAGTTTAAAGGACAGGTAATCCAAGAAGCAAAGATCAAGAGGGAGCACACTCTAGTAGTTCCTGCAAGGAAGCAAATATTGAGAGGGAGTCCACCCTACAAACAAACATAATAAGTATTTGAATTGTCATTTCTTGTATATTTGATTGTTTAAATAATATTGTTCAAAGATGTATATACTTATGTTCGTAGACTTAGGTTGTGTATCGTGCATATTAGAATAATTGCATTAATGAACAATATACTACTAATATGCATGTGATGGGTGAGTGGCCTATGGCACTGTACAACATTCCATTGCTAGTTACCTAGAATGAAACCTCTTTGTTGACATGTTGGGAGTTGTGCACACTCTTAACAATGTTCTGGTAGAGATTGGAAGGCATCTAGAAAGTTACATGATATGGATAAATGTTGTATTGAAGCATTGGCTAAGATAATTGCATGACTGTATGACATATTTCTTTATGTGTAAGAATTTGTTCTGAAAACTATGAGATGTTGCTAATCATGCAATTTAACTTGTTTTGTAGGAAAGATCATATACCATCACCTACAAAAGAAGGAATACAACATTTGTTCAGGAACAAATTTATCTATTGAAGATATTGAAGTTCCCAGGATTTGGGAAGAATGCCATGATTGAGGAGTACCAGTTGATCATGAAGAATTATGTTTGGGATGCAGTCTAAAGACATGAAGGGAAGTCCATTGTGACTTCCAAGTGGATCTATAAGATCAAGCATGTTGTAGATGGTAGCATAGAAAAATACAAAGGGAGGTTTGTAGCTTGTGGCTTCTCTCAGAAAGAGGGAATAGACTATGAAGAGACTTTTGCTCCTGTAGCCAGATACACTTCTATCAGATCAGTACTTTCTCTGGATGTAGTGATGAAATGGAAGATACACGAGATGGATGTCCAGACAACTTTCTTGAATGGTGTAGTCGAAGAGGAAGTGTATGTGGAGAAACCACTTGGTTTTGAAACACATGATAAGCAGTCATATGTGTGCAGGTTGAAGAAAGTCGTGTATGGCTTGAAGCAAGCTCCTAGGACTTGGTATGGTAGGATGGATAGTTTTCTATCCAGTTTGGGCTTTACCAAGAGTAAAGTAGATTCCAACCTTTACTACAAGGTTGAGGAAGGCAATCCTGTGATACTACTATTATATGTGGATGACCTGTTTGTAACAGGTGAGGATGGATTGATTGCCGATACTAAGAGGAATCTTGCTGCCGAATTCGAGATGAAGGACTTGGGGATGATGCACTATTTTCTAGGCATGAAGGTGTGGCAGAGTACAGATGGGATATTCCTTGGACAAGGGAAGTATGCAGTAGAGATCCTGAAGAGGTTCAAGATGATGGACTGCAAGGCCATGGCCACAACTATGGCATCGAACCTGAAGCTTCTGTGTGATGCTTCATCTGATCCGGTTGATGTCACTGTGTATCGTCAGATGATTGGGTCCTTGATATACCTGAAGAACACGAGACCAGATATTTGCTTTGCGGTGAACACATTGAGACAGTTCCTGATGGATCCTAGAGGTGTTCACCTAGTTTCTATAAAGCATATTATGAGGTACTTGAAGGGTACAATTTATTATGGGATCAAGTATGATGCGAATCAAAAGTTTAACATGCAGGGTTATGTTGATTCAGATTGGGCAGGAAGTGCTGCAGATAGGAAGAGCACATCTGGGTGTTGCTTCAGTATGGGATTAGGTGTGATCTTCTGGTTTAGCAGGAAGTAGTCCTGTGTAGCACTGAGTACAGCCGAAGCAGAGTATGTTGCATCTTGTTTGGCTTGTTGTGAGGCAGTATGGCTCCGGAAGCTACTGTCTGAGTTATTTGATCTCCCGTTGGAGGCTACTAGTATCTTTTGTGACAGCCAGAGTTGTGTTAAGCTTTTTTAGAACCCGGTGTTCCACGAAAGGTATAAAAAAATTGAGATTAAATATCACTATATCAGGGATATGGTGCAAAGAGGAGCAGTGAAGCTTTTGTATGTTTCGATGGATGAGCAGGTTGCAGATGTGCTGATGAAACGACTAGCTAGAGTGAAGTTTGAGTACTTCAGAGAGAGGATTGGTGTTCTTCAGACTGATGACACTTTGAGGAAGAAGTGATGGACACATTTGCTAGAAGCCATTCCAATCATGGTGAGAGGAGGATCCTTCCCATGGCTGTGGATGTAAGCACTGGATGATGAGCATCATGATGATGCTCCAGTTACTGCTCTGTATATGCATCATATTGGATGCTTTTTATGATCAGTTGGATCATGTATATGTATATGCATCATGTTGGATACTTGTTATGATCAGGTGGATCATGTATATGTATATGCATCATGTTGGATGCTTGGACCATGTATCTGTATATGTATCAGTTGGATACATGTATGATCAAGTAGATCATGTATGTTGATACATATCCGGTGGATCATGTATGATGATATGTATCAGGTAGATACTTGGTATGCATGAGGTGGATGCATTGACGTATGATCAGGATGATAATGGAGGACGAGCTTCAGGATGTTGCTCCAGATGACATGCATCAGGACAATGCAGTGACGATGATCAGGATGATCATATGTGATGAGCAGCAGGACGATGCTCCAGATGACATGCATCAAGACGATGCAGTGATGATGATCAGGATGATCATGTAAATCAGGACGGTGTATGGTGAGTATCAAGTTGATACTCTGTGGCCATGGACAGGTTGTGCAAGGGTACCATGTAATAAGTCCTGGATATCTAGACAAGTTGTGCTAGTCAGTTAAAAGGCCTCAGATTCTCTTTAGAGATCTTGCTTGGAAAGACACTCTTTTAAGGTTTTGCTAGACCACATGTAATAAGTTTTGGAGATCTGGACAGGTTGTGCTAGTTACGTAAAAGGCCTTAGATGCTCTTTAGAGATATTGCTTGGCAAGACATTCTTTTAAGGTTTTGTGGGGACCACCTATAATAAGTCCTGGAGATTTGGACAGGTTTTGCTAGTCACGTAAAAGGCCTCAAATGCTCTTTAGAGATATTGCTTGGAAAGACACTCTTTGAAGGTTTTGTGGTAGGGTCACATGTAATAAGTCCTGGAGATCTAGACAGGTTGTGCTAGACATGTAAAAGGCCTCGGATGCTCTTTAGAGATCTTTTTGGGAAAGACACTCTTTTAAGGTTTTGTGATAGTCACATGTAAAAGATCTTGGGAGATCTGATAGGTTGAGCTGTGTGCTCATAAAATGCCTGGGATGCTCTTTTGAGGCTTTGTTGACGGACGTAATTAGTCCCGAGGATTCCATAGTATGCCCAGTGATGATGAAGAACTACAGGCGGTGGGCCTACATGCAGTATGAAAAAGGACTAGCTCTGTAGAACTTCCTATGACAAGTAGTTCAGAGATTGATTGAGATAGCAACAATAGTGATGATGACGATGATTCGATGATGATGATCTAGTGGCGATGATTCAGAGAAGAAGACTTGTGCTAGAAGACCTGTGTCGAGAAATACCTTCCTAGTTAAGAGGGAGTGTTGATGTATTTGTAACTTCAAAATGTATTTCATATATGTATATTGTATACCTATAGAGATGTTATTATTCCTCTATACGGAAGTGTTTGTATTCCTATAGAGATGTTATTATTCCTCTATACGAAAGTGTCATCATCTATATTGTAAGTGTCATAACTTATACTTGATGGGTTATTAGAACACCTTATTGGGGTCGGCCCTGTATAAGTCATGTGGGTTAAAGGGTTATTAGACAACCCTATTGGGGGTCATCCCTATCAGCATTATTTTATGTGGTTAAGTTAAGGCCGACCTAGTAAAGGCTATTAGGCAAGTCAAGTCAAGTATAAATAGAGTGCGGGAGGCACTCTATTTGATCATTCAATTTCCCACCCACACACTCATTGGAGAGTGGCGCATTAGTGGAGGAGGAGAAGCTACTGCTAGAAGGACTATCTCTTTTACTTGGGTTGTATCATTTCTCTATCTATCTCTGAGGAAGTTGCAGGGTTTTTCACCTTCTTGGTTTTCCCCGGTGAAACTCTGTGTCTCTTGTGTGCTTGCATTATTGTGTCCATGATTGATATGCTATAGACATGATGTAGACATGTTGTACATGTTATTCTCTCAGTTAAGATCATAGATCAGATTGAAATTCTGAAAAATTAACAGATTCTTCTCATGGGATAAAAGTTGAATGATCCATCAATTAAAGAATTTTTTTTTCTTCCAAGTGTTTTGTGTAAATTCCATAATTGGTTTCATTTAGTAATAACAGGGTTCATCCATCACAAGAATCTTGGATCAATTCATAGGAAATAAACAAATGCCCAAATATGTGGCTTTGATTTTCATACAAATATCTGATGGAAAAACTCACAATGGTAAAACCCAAAATAGGTTCTCACTAATATTTGCCCAATCGATAATGTCGTCTTTTTTAGTTAAAACCCTCGAGATCCATCAAGGTTTAGCATGAGGCATTGTATGACTATAGAAAAGTGTTGCAAGGGTAGCCTTAACATTCTCATTTGAGATATTTACATCTCCATCTTAAATCTTGGGTCAAGCCTTGCAAAAGTATGTTCGCGTTTCCTCCCTTGCCTCAAACCCTGGCCCAAAATGTTCAGTAGTATGTTCATACTCTTGCATCAAAACAGAGCATCTTAGATGTATCAACACCTCCAACTCAACCCCTATAATAGTATTCTCATTCTCTTGCATCAGAATAGGGCATCTTTGAAGTATAGCCACCTCCACCTCAAACCCTAGCTCAAGCCCTGCAATATTATGATGCTCTTGCATCCAAAAATAGCACATCATTGAAGAATATGGTTTGGAAATAGGGGAATACTATAATAGAGACAAAAAGTTATAACATGAATTAAAATAAAATTAAAAATTAATGGAACGGTAGAGACAAAACTGCAATTTTGTCTTAAATAAATGTCTCAAAATACGCTTCCCTGTAGTAGTGACATGGTATTGACTACTATGCTGAAGAACAATGAAAGTAAATAAAGTATTCATAAAACCCATTATGTTCTATCCAAGGCTCTCTCATCCCAATCAACTGATTTTTCCATGGTGCCAATATGGTAAATTTATAAGATGGTATCCTATAATATAATAATCTAATTGAATAAACATAATTTCTCTATTCCATAAAAAAGATGGAACGTTTATGAAAGGTTTGTTACATTTTCCTTTGTGGTCCGTGGAAAATATAAAATTTATATAGAATGTATGTGATGTTTCCCTTTGTGATCCCCAAGAAATATGAAAGGTCTATGGAAGGTCTGTGATGTTTTCCTTTGTGCTCTAGGAAATGTCGGTGATGTTTTCCTTGGAACTTGATGAGTAATTTCTATAAGTTGTAAACTCAACTATAAATTATGGTTTTATGTTGTCTGATTGAATGTTTCTAAAGTTTTCTATTTAGATAGGGGACCATATATTCATGAATTAGGTCTTATATATGATTGTGACTTATAGGTTCTCTATTTCCATCCAACTGATAAACTAAATTATTAGCAGGGAATTATAAAGTTGTTACACTATCCCATACAATGTGAATGAGATCTGTGATTTCAAGGCCATCTGTAATTCAATTCCTTAAAAAAAAATAATGTAATAATTGTGGTTTTACTTGAATTTCATTATTCCTCACTGGTTAAATAATGTTCCCTAAATGAGGAGGAGGAAGCTCAAGTTCTAGGATATATTCATATGATTCTTCTTGGTACCACTTTCATTTTAATATAGTGTTCATAAACACATCCATCATAGAATATCATGTTGGAAGTTATCAAAACTAACATTGATTAAGCTACAAAATATATACCTTGGAAACATAAGCAAAATGGTTATGATTATTCTCATATCAAACCAAATAGGTAAGATATGGAAGATGTTGATATTAAAATGCACTATACAATTAAAAAAATCTAAGGTCTATTCTAACCCCAATGGTAGAATCCCAAAAATGTCAAGGATTTTATCCCCAATGGTAAAGCACTAAAAATATTTTTACCATTGAAAATATTTGGTGATCGACATATTTCTCAATAGTAGGAATGTTGACATCCGTTTTTGTCACTATTTTTTATCAATAAATCTACTATGAATGGTGTTATTTCTATCATTTTTGCTATAGTAAGTTGTTTTCTTAGCCATTCATCCCATCAAGTAGCCCATGTATGCATATATCTACCTATTATGCAAATCTTGTTCACATTTCGTTATATTATGGTTTATCTATGTTAAAGTGACATTTAATGGGCATAATTGGTATTTATGTTTTAATTTGCAGGCTGCGTTTCTCAAATGACCCTTCATTCAGACCACGTTCTTATGTGTTAAGTTCGAACACATTCAACTCGTTGTTCAACCCTGCGTTCAGCCCCCGAAATCCACGGTTGGCATATTTCTGGTCGTTAAAAATAAAAACAAGCATGTGGGTTCTGTTAGCCATGTGGTGCTGATGGTTGATAAGCTTGGGTTCTAGAAGATTCGTGCCCATGCCTGCTGAGATCGACAGCACACCTCTTCTACATGTCCATGCTTCAAATCCGATTTTCCTACGCATTCAGCCTAGTATCACGTCACTTGCTCACGCCAACGTTCTAGAGAATCCCCATCTGCCTTCGCTCTATCCACGTTGACGCTCCAGCAGTCCTCTCCTCTGTTCATCCAACTCGCCAGCTGACACTCTGGCCATGGTTGAAGGAAACAAACATGTAGTTGCTCATATTGGATAGGGACGACATCGTGGAAGTAGGCAATTGGCCTGTGCGTTATTGTGAGCGACCTTGCAACTGTTGTATAACATTGACAACCGCTATTTTTAGAGAGGTCAACTTCATCGACCCTCTCTCTCATTGTAAACTTATATAAAGGCGTCTTCTATAGAGAAACGCAGATCCATATGAGAAGATGTATAAGATTAGGTAGCGTAGGAATAGACAGGAGATACCAGTGACTTTTGCATAAAATATTATGTAATTTTCTCAGATTAATGGAAGTTGTAGTTCGTTGATGCTCTGCTGACAGTCATTTAAGCTGATTTAGTTTACCCTCTGATTGTTGCGAAGGGCCCCTCATCAACCAGAGGTTTTGTTTATGTTTTCTGCATTTCTTTTCTTGCAAATAACTAGTTAATATTCGTTTTTCCTGTATATGTCGTTTTCTTCATTCCTCTGTAATTAATATTCTGTTGTTAATATAATCTGTCTCCTTCTGAGCTAGGAATTGTCGACCAATAGTTTAATAATTTGCAGTTTGTTTCCATTTCTTATTCCATCATTTTTAGTTAGATATTGCTTCCAAATTCTTCCATAGTTAGTATTAGCTTCTTTCTCTTCTCTTATGTTAGCTTTTTTTCTATTTTGCTGTAGGTTAACTCTTTCTCTTCTTCCATCTTAACTTTCTTCCCACTTCTCATAGAAATCATTCCTTTGTCGCTGTAGGTGACTTCTATCTTCCATCATTTTTCTCCAATGTATCATAGAAATAGTTCTTCTCTTAGATAATGATTAGAGTAATTAACTTCTTGTTAGTTTAGCCTCTACTTAATCATCTATTGCTTCCTGTGCATTGTAGGATCATTTGCATAAAGCCAACTGGTCATTAAATCATCCAAAACTCTTCTTTCCCTCACTTTAAAACGTTTTCCTCCATTCGGATCGTCATTCAGATTGCCATTCAGACCAACGTTCGGATTGTCATCCGAACCTCTATGTTTTCTGTATTATTTTAGGCCTTTTTACGAATCTAATTTATTTTTCCTCTTAATCATCATTCTTCCTATTCCTCCTTAATAGTTTTAGATGTAATTCAATCTCACTTCTTGTTATTTAAAATTTCTAATTAAGTTCTGTCATCCTTTCCTTCTTCTTTACTTCCACCTTATCCTCTTCTCATCCTTCTTCCAAAGTTCATATCTGTAGTTTTTTTTTGCTAACTAGTTACTGTTTTGAACTTATTAATCTTGTTTCTAGATAGTTTGTTTTTCCAGTAATAGTTTAATAATTCCATCTTCCAAGTTGTTTTAGCTTGATAGTTTCTATTTAACAAAGATGTTCATGTTTTAAGATTTGGATTAATATTAAATATATTTATCAAGTTTTCTACTTGTTTCCATAATCAACACAATTTAAACATCTTTATTAAGTTTTCTACTTGTTTCATTTATTAATCAGTTTCCTTTTTTCATAGATAGAATAATTATGAAAGTCATGCAGGTAGTTTAAAATCATATAGTTGCATGTTAGCACATTTGCATCTTTAGTCAGCTTAGGATAGTTCAAGCCTTCAATCCTGCACATATAGTGTTTGCATCTCATAAGCTTCGTCCTCGGGTTGACAATTTAAATATTGGAATTATTTAACACATATTAAACACCAACATTTTGGCGCCATTTCCGGGGAGGTGCTAAAGGGATTGGATTCTAGGTAGATAGGAGTAGATAGGTTTCTTTTACATTACACAGCAAGGGGGAGGGGAAATGGTAAGACGCAAAGATGACCTCACTATGGTTTTCCATGATGTAATAGCCTGACGCATCCAATTTAGTGGGTTGCCCCAAATCCTTGTTGTTCATTTCCTCACAAGTGTTATTTCCTTTCTAACATCTGAGTATTTAATTTTCTGCAATTTATTTCATAAAGTTTGTCTTCCTTCTTTTCAGGTGTGTTATTCTTTCAGCAAGTGTTGTGTGTTTTAGTTCACAAATTTGTTTTAGTAATATAAAGTCTTTTAAAAACACATAAAAAAAAATTTGGTTTTGTAAGAACCAGGGACTAATCCATGTGTGAAGTAGGATCTATCAATCGATAAAATGGATTTAGAGGTAACCATTAGTATGAGAAAACTCTCTCAAATCCTAGTAGCAGCTGGGATCTCAATATCTTCTTCTCAAGAAGAACATATCCTGATAGAAGTCAATAATTTATCTACTTCTCCAGAAATAATAGAAGAACCCGGTTACATAAGCTACAAACCGAATCTTTTTGCCAATCTTCCAAGGAAACCAAAAACTGGGAGACTACATTTGATGGAGAGACACTTGATGTTGAAGAGTTCTCCACATATCTATCGATAGATCTTTCATGTCTTCAAGCAATTGAACATTCAGAAGAATAAGATCTGCATAGCATGAGGAAAGAAGATGAGTATGAGGATTACATCGAAAGATGGTTCCAAGAGGTAATGAGGCCACAATACCATTCCTTCATTCAACACCTTCTGTTGCAAAAGAAAGTAAGTCGATTGACTCTTCACATCCAAGTAATCACTACTTAAATTTTTTCATATGTGGATATATGTATGTTTTTCATTTTGCTTCGCACATGGCTACATTGGAAAAGTTCTTACACTTGAATAATGAGTTTTCTTTCTTTTAGATAGCATAGGATAGTATGTATATAAATAAAAAGTTGTATGTGGTTAGTTAGCTTTAGATATTCATACAACTTCACTTTCTGTTTTTATTTAAAATAAAAGAACTAAGAATAAGATCATGTTAATGACTAAACCAAAGCAAGCTTATATCATACATGCATATTTCATATTATACCAGTTTTTATGATCTCCACAAAACTCAATCTTACACCTATGCACTCCTAGTTCATCCTGGAATCATGATCAAAACTTGTCTCTAAAGCACCTTTAAAAGGTAGCCTAAAAGTGGATGATATTTTCTATTTTGTGGGGAACATTACTGACCTTTTATGAAGAAGATAGACTATGAAGTCAAAGAATAGCTTTAAGTTATTATCTTTTAACATGATCTATAATTTAGGCCATTATAAATAAAGTTGCTCATAAGGTTCATGCTAAAATATTGAATTATGTGTTTAGCAGGCTTAGCACAGTCTAGTGCCAACCGGATTCCTTATAAATATATATATATATCATTATATGAAGCAAACCCGCCGGGGTACTGAACAGGCTCGCTGACAGTGGGTCCATGCTAACTAAAATATTAAACAAGGAAGCTTGGTAAATGCAAGTAAACCCATCGAGGTACTGAACAGGCTCGCTGGCAGCGGGGCTATGCTTGCATGGTACCAAGCTAAACCCGCCGGGGTACTGAACAGGCCTGCTGGTAGCGGGTCAATATTGGGTAAAAGAGGTTTGGTTAATGCATTTCTATTCACATAGCTCATAAAAAACTTGAGTATAAAAGCACATGTTTAGGCCGATTATTTATACTGTCATTAGATAATGGTTGTAAGTTGGACCTGCACCTTGTCATCTAATTCAAACAATACCTAGGATATGATTATCTGTTACACAGAAATCTTCCACCCTGTGAGCATCAGCATTCTTTGGCCTACAGGATCCATTTCAGTGACTCAGATCCATTTTTATCCTTCATTGATACCAGTTTGCCCTATTTTTATTCCTACCCACATGTTGCATCACTATAACATGCGTACCCGCTCGTTGCATCACTATAGCCCGCAGGTATCAAGTAAAATGGTAAAAACCACTATTTTATCACTTTTTACTCCCAAAAAGCGGTCATTGGGTGACCTTTGGCTCTCCATCTTCCCAAGTAATGTCTCGATGTGTCCTTTCACCTACCTTTTAGAGGACTATATATTGAGCACATATGGCTTATGGACGGGAGGAAGAAGAGAATAGTAAAGGAACTCTAGTGGATTTTTTCCCTATCTTGAGTCTGCACTCATTGATCCTTGTAGTTGTGAACCATTTATGTTCACCTTCCAAACTCCTCTCTAGTTTGAGTTTTCCATTTGTGGAGGATTGAAGTGGTTGAGGCACAAGTGGATTGATCTAGATCTTGGTTCAAATTGGTTGCTGGTAAGAGGTCATATCACTTTGTACTTCTTCTTGTCCATCAATAGAAATACTCATATTCTCGTCCATTCATGGTGTGAATGTTGTTTATTATACATTGGGTTACATTTGCTTATGATATTATGGACCATTGTTATTGATAATGTTAATGTCAATTATATATTATATGTACTTGTTGGATATTGGCTGTCAAGACTAATTTGCAGATTACAAGTGCGTGGATTGAAAGCTCCAACCTAGGATGTACATCAAACGTTGGATCGAGGTTGGTTACATTTCTCCATTATCTTAACATTGTCATTTATAATAGCATTGCTTTGAGAATTGAGTAGATTTCTGGTAGTCATCTGTCTATTGTGGTATTCCCAAGCCATAGTGAGTTTTCTCCAATACAGAAATGGCAACTCCGCTGGGGAAAACATCCATGCTTGGGAAATGTTTTGAGCATTAGTCCATATTTAGAGTTGTTGTTTATCAAATCTCTGTGTCACTGATTGCCCGTTAAGAAACACTGTAGAAAACTTGCTTTTTCTGAGCCTCTGGAGTCTCTGTTTTCCCATTTTCCTTTCCTCACCCGTGGGCTAGCTTAGTTCTGCTCGTGTCTACCCGCCTCTGTTTACCCTACTGCTAGCGGGTACACGCACGTATTCCTTCGATAGTAGTATGTAACTTTGGCTTTTGTTGGTTTATGGCTATTGGTTGTTACTGGATGAGTTTGGTTGGTTCCCGAGTCTTTGTTGGCCTCTTTCTTGACTTTTTCAAGCCTTGGTTGTGACCAGATCTCTTCGTTTCTCTTAGTTGAGCCTTCTTGGTTTTTTACCAATCTTTGGTTTTAACCTCTTGGTTTCTTCCTTTTGAGCTCATTCCTTTGGCTAAGTCTTGCTGTTTAGGATCTACTGGGTTGTCTTAGTGATCTTGTCGGCACTTCAGTGATTGAATAGTAGGATTTTGCTTGCATTTTTTCATTCCATTTATATTGAAAAAATACAAAAATATTCATTTAGTTTTTACATTTTCCTTCTCATTTATAAGTGAAAATACAAAAATATTTTATTTCCATGTACTTCCTTTTGCATTGAGTGCTTGTTGCCTTCATTTAGGTTCTGCTTGTGCATTGAAAAGATCAAAGATTGCATTTTTTTCGGATTTGTTGGTTGATTTTGCATATTAGTAACATTGTTTTATTGGATAGATGAGTCTAGGATTGGACGATTTTGCATACTATTGAGTCTGCACATCACTAGTTTCACGATCATATCACTTGAGTAACCACAACCACTAAAATTAACGCTTAATCTTAAAATTGATTAGACTGATTTTATTTATAGGGTACACCAACTAGCATAGGTTTAGAGTCTTGGAATAGATCATTGTGAGTTAACAATCCAAGACTACTAGACAAAACATTAGGTGTCTGACCACAGAGTGGAGAAAACCATGGTATAGATCGGTGTTCTCAAGAATCTCTACTCAATCCAGAGTTAAGCACGAGGTCACGGGAGGTTGGTTGAGGAGATATCCCTCTGATACCGGCTAAATGTGGGAGATATATCCAGGATTTGTTTGTATGTGGGGGTATGGAGGTTCGTCCTCTTGCGCTTCGGGCTTAGCTACCCTACCCATATGACGGGTCCCACCTGCGACTGTCCCCTTGAGCATTGGTTATATTGCGGTGAACATAGTTTCCTTACCTAGGTACCGCATAGGGTACTTGCAGTGGTTATGCTGTTTGTGTCCTGAGTCAGATAGGGATTGGACAGCACAGTTGTGTTTGTGCAGTGGACTTGACCCTGTCGACACAGTGAAGCCTGGGTGTCTCTATAACTGATTTTGATACCTCAAGCCTCTCCTAGGCGAGACATACCGGCTCTATTATCGGGAGCTCATTTAGCCACTCTGTTTGTCTGCTCTTGGCTGTAGTTTCTCTAGGTGTGTGCTTTTGATTTACTATTTTTGATTGATAGTTGGCCTTTAGGGGATGTTGTGACTCTCTCCGGAGATATCATGGCGCGGAGCGCTACTCTTTGTCGGTCCCGTTGATTGGCTGGTTTAAAGCCACTCAAGGTTACATGTCGTATTGCTAGAGGACACCGGAGGGCTCTGTCTGAGTCTTCAGATTCTTGCGTGACTTACGTTGAAGACTACATGGCTGCACATCCTGATATTGGGAAAGATCCTTCGACTCCTTTGGGTAGAGTTGAACATACTTCCAATCCCCATACTCCTCGTGAGGATTGGGGAGGTGATCCACCTGACACTCAACCTAGTTCTATTTGGCCTAATCCACTTCACCGGGATCCGTTTGATCCTTCGAATCTGGATAATTATCTTTACGGCATGCCCGACTTACCTGAGGAGGAAGAAAAGGACGAGCCTTTCATTCCTTCGTTTCCCCACAGTTATAGATATGGGGGGCCTGATATTCATGATGATACTGGCCCTACGATCAACCCTACTGCACTCTCTTTTTGTATGCCTAGTCATAGTACTGTCGAACCTTTCACTACGGTTGGTACTCACGTTGGCACTAGTCAAAGTGTTAGCCATACTATACCCACTAGGGGCACTACCCTCGCAAGGGACACTACGTTGTCCACCCACACACATAGTATGGGGACTGGTTAGATTCCTAACCATGCTAATGTTAGAACACGACCACCTACTAGGATTACCCAACCTAACCGGAATGTTGTTCGGAATACGACTCGCCATCCACCACCTAGTACATGTGCCGCTACTCGTCAACCCAGGACTACTTTTGCACATGATATCGTTCCTCCCAATCACGAGGGTGGACACATACCACATACTTTTGTGTCCACTACCACCACTAGTAATGCTAATGTAGGGGGTGGGAATATTTCCTATCAACATGGACATCACACCACCAACCCTGCTACTGGTCACACCCATATTGGAGCTGGGCATGTTTCTCATGCTTCTGGTCACCACACTACTGCTCAAGCTAATCCTAATGTTGGGGGTGGGAACATACCATACCATTACGGTCATTACAACACAGTTCCCACTATGAATAGTACATACATGCCCCATACTCATGGTGGCAACCCTTACTACAAAACAGTCAGTGCTGGCCACTAGTATCACCCACCACCCCAATATGGTTCTCAAAATGTGCATATACCTGCTTACTCTCAAATGGGTCCAGCAGAGGGAGGCTATCAATATTATGGCCATGGGAAAGCTTACGATCTGTCAGGTCCTCATTATCAACAGTTTAATCCTCATGGTCAAGCTTTTGGTCCATCTTATAACACAGTTCCGTTTAACCAACCTTTTATAGGAGCCTATAATCAAGCTTTCCAGCGTCAGCTCCCGTTCCTTGCATGCTTGAATCTCCAGGATATTTCAAAGCTCACGAATGATCCGGTGTGTCACGACCCTACTTGGTCCCCGATCCCTACCAAGCTCCCTTTGGACATTTTGAAGTTTGAGGGGAAAGGTGTTGAGGACCCGGGAGATCATGTCACGACGTTTCACCTTTGGTGCTTCTCCAACTCTTTGAATCATGATTCCATTCGTTTACGACTATTTCAACGCACCCTCAAGGGGGCAGCTGCGAAGTGGTATGTGGAGTTTCATGGAAACACTTATAGGGGATTCAACGAGATTGCTTTGGTTTTCTTAGACCATTTCTAGTTATCGGTTCGTTACGATATTGGTACTGAGTTGTTGTCCACCTTCCGTCAGAATAAGGCCACACATATTTCTGACCACGTTCAAGAATGGTGTCGGCAGAAGAGATTAGTGAAAGCCAACATTCCTCTAGAGTTCGTATTGGAATGTTTCCTCAAGTCTTTACTTCCATACATTGCTAAGGATGTTTCGATGTTTGGCATTGTGATTGAGGAACAAGCTACCTTGAAAGTCCAGCAGTTAGATCTACTTTATTCTCAGTCTGGAATTTTGTATGACATTATTCCTAACGCACCGAGAACAAGACATGAGCCTAAATTAGTTCCTGGACCACATGTTGATGGCATTGTGGCGTCCGCATGCACTCTCCCTGTAGACTTGGTATCCAATCAAATGCATAATTTGTTGCTAAACCAGTCTGCACCCGGACAGGTTGACACCTTGTTCACTTCCACTCCGTCGTCTAATGTACACAATGTGGAATCAACGAAACTGTTAGGTAACCAACAACCTGGTGGTAAGAAAAAGGGGAGAAATAATCGTAGGGGTGGAAACAATGGAAGTAACAACAATAGCAATCATAATAATCGTAAAGAGAATGCTAACCCTCCTCGGGAAGGCGGTAATGCTGGTGAGGATTGTAAACCTAGGTGTAAGGTGAAATTCCCTTGCAAGCTTTGTGGGGAGGATCATCTTACTCACTTATGTCCTTGAATTGAAAAAGCATTGAAGCATTTAGCATAGAGCCCAGCTGTGTTGAAGGATCCCCTTCCTCATCATCAAAACATGGCTTCGCATGCTCCCACCACTGGTTATGGTACTAATGAAATGACCACATCTTCTTCCAATACTAGTGGTTATGGATGTGTGAATATGGTTCAGTCGGAGATTTGTGTTGCTACTCGTCAACGCGATTATGGTGCACCACAACCCCATTTGGGGAATGAGCCTCCCCCTCCTCCTGACAATTCCTTGCATATTGAGAAGCCCTCTATTATGCCGTGGATACCGAAAGGTGTTTTCAAGCGCTCGATGCATAATCCTAATGCTCGAGCCACCCAGAACTACTCCATCATAGAAAATTTGGGCCAAACTCCGTGTGCCATGTCGGCTCTTGAGGTTTTGCAAGCCTGTCCTTCTTAGAAGCATGCCCTTTTGAGTGCATTAGGAGTTTAGTATGGGGGAAATCCTATTGTTATCAAGTTCGATACTACTGATGTCCAGCCTCGCTTACCTTACCACATGGATTTTCAAATCCAGGTGGTTTGCCTTAATAGCTTCGTCAAACGTACTATGGTTGATGAAGGTGTCTTCGCGTCAGTAATGTTGTTATCTTGTTGGAAATATCTTGGCTCTCCTCCTCTACTCATGTCTAGAACTACACTTACTGCATTCGATGGTAGATCGTTTACGCCACATGGAATTATCCCTTCCCTTGTTGTCTCCTTGGGAGGTAAGTCCGTGCCTATTGAAGTCAAAGTGGTTGATGCACCCATCGACTACAACCTTTTACTGGGTCGAAATTGGATGTATGCCATGAAAGCTGTCACGTCTACTGTATTCATAGTTATCTGCTTTCCTCATGAAGGCAAGATTGTGACCATCGATTAGTTAGATTACGTTAACTCCTCTTCCACTACATCCATGAGATCCATAGTCCCGCAGGTTACTCATTCTCAGTCGACAACTGGGAACATGGGTGTTGGAATGTATCCTTCATTGATGGGATCTTTCGACCTTACTGCACCAATCTCCTTCATAGGAACCATCTCCAATGATGTTCCTTCCTCATTTAATCATGTACTTTTTTGGACATCATACTTTAGTGATCCGTGGGATCCACCTTCCACGACTTCCCCGTCTCGAGACGTTTCGCACATTGGGATGGATATGCCCTTGTATGCAGTCAAGATTGCTCATCATGTTAAACTAGCCATTGCAGATTTGGATCTCTCTTCTTCATGGACAGTAGAGGAAGATCTTGTTATGCTGCCCGTGTGTGCAGTCGACCTATCTTGTTCACATGGTTTCCTCGACAGTATTTTACCTCAAGATGAAGTTTTTTTTGAGGCCATGAGTGGTGATGACAAGCCGTGGGGGGATCTTTATCATAGATCTCATTCCCCTCCTACCCTTGATCTTATTGAACAAGATGAGTCTAGAATATAGTCTACCATACATTTTGATCCAGGCATAGTTTTGTCTAGCCTCGGTTTGATATTAAAGTCTTATTTCCCTAGTGACGAGTCTTTAGACTCTCCTATAGATCCGCAAATCAGTGATCCTGATGAGTTCGATTCTACTTCATTTTGAAGATGATCATTTTTATCCCTTAGGTATTGGTACTATGGCACCTTCTGTGGTTAGCTCTACCTGCATTATGTCTGAGGTTAACAATAGTGAAGTTGAAAAATTTTCTACCATAGTGTCTTGTATTAGATTTTTCTTTACGTACGTTTTGGAGATGATCTTGGTACTTATGTTTCTTGGAGACAAGAATCTTAGCTGGACTTATACTTGTTTATCGGTCCTTTTCGACATTTGCTTAGGTCATGGCAGGCATATTCGGAACCTTGCATATAGCTTTAGGCCTCCCCATTGTTATGATGCATTTGAACCTATTACTATCTGAATTTGCAGACACCCCTTGAGTGTGCTTATCTTGCTCATGTTCCTTGCATTATGCATAGCTTTGTTCCATACGCTTGGAACTAGTCTCGCATGCCCCTGACAGTCGTCTGCCCCCATTACAAGCATTCTTCCATATCTCCTTTGAGCTCGTTAAAAACAGTAAGGAGGTCACCAGTTTACTTTTTCGGGCTCGTTAAACCTTTATGGAAAAGATTTTTATAGAGTCTTTTTTAAGCCCTTGTTAGACTTTTTCAAAATCAAACAAGATTGCCGAGTATACTTGTTATTTCAGACTCGTTAAAGGATTTGAAGCAACATCCACTTAGGTATAAGTTTACCCATTTTCCGGACCTTTGTGGATTAATTACGAAAAATGTATACTCTAGTCATACGTGACTAGAAGAGTTCTTATCTCATTGTTTTACACTTTTTCGGGCGAGGAGACTAACTTTACGAAAAAGGATTCCTTTTTTATGTCGAGTTGTGGTTGCATTGCATTATCCTGCTTGTCGCTTGAGCCTTGTGCCGAATCCCGCTTACTCACTTATTAGCCATGTGCCTGAGCAATTTGACTTTCGAGCCAAGCAGAGCCTTAATCTATCTTTCGCATCTTGATGACCCTTTACCCTGAGGGAACATTCCCCCGAGTGTCCACATCCTGCACACACTTCCTTGCATTGAGCATAGGTATGTTCCACTACTTGGGACTAGTCTTCTAACTATTTGACACTCGTTCCCTCGCTTGTTCTACTATAAGAAATTTTATTCTTTTTCAAGGTTTTCCCAATTATGAAAAAGACCAAAAAAATCAAATATTCCAGAAAGCTGGACGGGATTATGGTCACTATTTCTTGTTGGCAGCTGTCGTGTCGCCTTTGAACAGAGCATTCATTCCACTACGTATATTATGAGTCGGGACTATAGTTGGGCCTTAGGAGCTGTACTTGTTTCTCAGTTTACTCCACCGATTGGTTAAGCTTCCAGTCATTATGGAGCCCTCTGTAATGCCTCCTGCATTGCACAGTTTATGTCAAGTCAATGTTGCTTGAGTCTATCCATCTGCTCATGCTCTTGTTCAAAGGAAGTCCTGAAACTAGTGTCGGCCACTCCTCAGATATCTTGACTATTGCATGTCGGCCATCCTTATTGAGTCAGTCTGATTCACCTGAGATCTTCCAAGTCTTTCAGCATTGCTGGTACCTCGTGCTGGTTTATGGGGGATGCCTTAATGCCCTCCTTCCAGCGAGTCTCATTCCGTCGACTTCAACCCATTTATTCTGGGACTTGAGGCTTAGATTTCGGTTGAGTACCTTGAGGCTTGCAGTCATTAGTGGCAGGTTCTCTCTCCATCGACAGTTTTGGGAATACATCCATGTCCCCTGATCGATGGATTCATCCTAGTGTTCAACTTCAACCCATTTATTCACACTTTGATGATTGTGCGCTCTGCCTTGATGCCCATTTTCATTATCAGTGGGTCATCTCACGTCTGTTAATGGTATACATAATTGAGCGGTAATGAGACGATGTCTCATTAGGTTCGACCTCAACTCCTTTATTCACTTGATGGGACTTGCACCATCGAAGACTTGTGTAGAAGACCCCAGGTGATTGTGGCATTCAGTATGCTACATATGACTTTGACTTTACATCTGAGATATCACCTCTCATATTTCAGTAGTTTGTACCTCCAGTTTGCACCAGTTGTCTTCTTTTCCATAGAAGACCATATCTTACTATAGAGGGATCATGGCTATGATCACTTATGACATGTATCCATTATATACTGCCTATCCATGGCCATTGTATAAGATTGTTGTACTATACCGACATGTATTCAGAGATATTATTGTATTATGATGAGTGAGCTGTTCTTTCCACTTGTGTCTCCATCACTCCACTTATGGGTTTTATAATGTATTTCGACCATCGTAGCACATTTTAGTCTCTGACCTCGCACATTAGGGGGCATCTGTTACACATAAATATTCCACCATGCGAGCATCGACATTCTTTGGCCTACAGGATCCATTTCAGTGACTCAGATCCATTTTTATCCTTCAGTGATACCAGTTTGCCCTATTTTTATTCCTACCCGCATGTTGCATCACTATAGCATGCGTACCTGCGCGTTGCATCACTATAGCCCGCGAGTATCAAGTAAAATGGTAAAAACCACTATTTTATCACTTTTTACTCCCAAAAAGCGGTCATTGGGTGACCTTTGGCTCTCCGTCTGCCCAAGTAACGTCTCGATGTGTCCTTTCACCTACCTTTGAGAGGACTATATATTGAGCACATATGGCTTATGGATGGGGGAAGAAGAGAATAGTAAAGGAACTCTAGTGGATTTTTGCCCTATCTTGAGTGTGCACTCATTGATCCTTATAGTTGTGAACCATTTATGTTCACCTTCCAAACTCCTCTCTAGTTTGAGTTTTCCATTCATGGAGGATTGAAGTGGTGGAGGCACAAGTGGATTGATCTAGATCTTGGTGCAGATTGGTTGCCGGCAAGAGGTCGTATCACTTTGTACATCTTCTTGTTCATTAATAGAAATACTCATATTCTCATCCATTCATGGTGTGAATGTTGATTATTATACATTGGGTTACATTTTCTTATGATATTATGGACCATTCTTATTGATAATGTTAATGTCAATTATATATTATATGTACTTGTTGGATATTGGTTGTCAAGACTAATTTGCAGATTACAAGTGCGTGGATTGAAAGCTCCAACGGGGATCTACATCAAACGTTGGATCGAGGTTGGTTACATTTCTCCATTATCTTAACATTGTCATTTATAATAGCATTGCTTTGAGAATTGAGTAGATTTCTGGTAGTCATCTATCTGTTGTGGTATTCCCAAGCCATAGTGAGTTTTCTCCAATACATAAATGGCGACTCCACTGGGGAAAACATCCATGTTTGGGAAATGTTTTGAGCATTAGTCCATATTTAGAGTTGTTGTTTATCGAAGCTTTGTGTTACTGATTGGATGTTAAGATACAATGTAGAAAACTTGTTTTTTCTGAGCCTTTGGACTCTATGTTTTCCCATTTTCCTTTCCTCACCCGCGGGCTGGCTTAGTTCTGCTCGCGTCTACTCGCCTCTGTTTACTCTACTGCTCACGGGTACCTACAGGTATTCCTTCGACAGTAGCGTGTAACTCTGGCTTTTCTTGGTTTATGGCTATTGGTTGTTGCTGGGTGAGTTTGGTTGGTTCCTAAGTCTTTGTTGGCCTCTTTCTTGATGACGTTGTGGAAGTCGGCAACTGGCCTGTGCATTGTCGTGAGCCACCTTGCAGCTGTTGTATGACATTAAAGACTGCTATTTTTAGAGAGGTCGACTTTATCGATACTATATCCCATTGTAAACTTATATAAAGTAGTCTCCTATGGAGAAACGCAGATCCGTATGAGCAGATGTATAAGATCAGGTAGCGTAGGAATAGACAGGAGATAGCAGTTACTTCTACATAAAATATTATGTAATTTTATCACATCAATGGAAGTTGTAGTTCGTTGATGCTCTGCTGATAGTCATTTAAGCTGATTTAGTTTCCCCTATGATTACTGCAAAGGGCCCCTCATCAACCGGAGGTTTTGTTTATGTTTTCTGCATTTCTTTTCTTGCAAATAACTAGTTTGTTTTTCTATGTGTATACTTAATTTAATTTTTCCTGTATATGTCGTTTTCTTCATTCCTCTGTAATTAATATTATGTTTTTAATATACTATCTCTTCTTATGAGCTAGGAATGGTCGACCAATAGTTTAATAATTTGCAGTTTGTTTCCAGTTCTTATTCCATCATTTTTAGTTAGATATTGCTTCCAAATTCTTCCATAGTTAGTATTAGCTTCTTTCTCTTATCTTCTGCTATCTTTTCTTATATTTTGCTGTAGGTTAACTCTTTCTCTTCTTCCATCATAACTTTCTTCCTGCTTCCCATAGAAATCATTTCTCTATCGCTGAAGGTGACTTCTATCTTCCATCATTTTGCTCCAATGTATCATAGAAATAGTTAATCTCTTAGATAATGATGAGAGTAATTGAGTTCTTGTTAGTTTACCCTCTACTTAATCATCTATTGCTTCATGTGCATTGTAGGATCATTTGCATAAAGCCAGCTGGTCATTAAATCATCCAAAACTCTTCTTTCCCTCACTTTAAAACATTTTCCTCCATTTGGATCGTCATTCAGACTGCCATTCAGACCGGTGTTTGGATCGTCATTGGACCTGTGTGTTTTCTGTATTATTTTAGGCCTTTTTCCAAATCTAATTTCTTTTGCCTCTTAATCATCATTCTTCCTGTTCCTCCTTAATATTTTTAGATGTAATTAAATCTCGTTTCTTGTTATTTAAAAATTCTAATTAAGTTTTTCCATCCTTTCCTTCTTCTTTACTTCCTCCTTATCCTCTTCTCATCCTTCTTCCAAAGTTCAAATCTGTAGTTTTGTTTTGCTAACTAGTTACTGTTTTGAACTTATTAATCTTGTTTCTAGATAGTTTGTTTTTCCAGTAATACTTTAATAATTCCATCTTCCAAGTTGTTTTAGCTTGATAGTTTCTATTTAACAAAGATGTTCATGTTTTAAGATTTGGATTAATATTAAATATCATTATCTAGTTTTCTAATTGTTTACATAATCAACACAATTTAGTTAAACATCTTTATTAAGTTTTCTACTTGTTTCATTTGTTAATCAGTTTCTTGTTTTCATAGATAGAATAATTATGAAAGTCATCCAAGTAGTTTAAAATCATATAGTTGCATGTTAGCACATTTGCATCTTTAGTCAGCTTAGGACAGTTCAAGCCTTCAATCCTGCACATATAGTGTTTGCATCTCATAAGCTCCCTCCTCGGGTTGACAATTTAAACATTGGAATTATTTAACACATAATAAACACCAACAAGGAAAAATAATTAGGGTGATTCTAACCCCAATGGTACAAGTGGTATATTACAAAAGGTAAAATTTAGAGTATCATCTTTAGGTTTTTCATAGTATTGGCTAAACAAAGGAATATTTATAACCCACTTATATTTTATGGGTGAAATTTAAATGCGTTGTCATATTGAAAAATTTCCCTTTCACTTTTTAAATAAGTTTAATTTCTTTGGTGAAATTTCACCTTTAAAATTTTCACTACTTTACTTCGCTTGACCCAATAGGGAAAATTCATATGAAATCAGTTTTCCATGGAAAATTCTTATGAAATTAGTTTTCCATTGGGGTAAATTCTTATAAAATCAATTTTCCTTTGAAATGGTGTGTATAAAAATACAATCAGATGTACATGCTTGACATTCATATTTGTAACCAAATTAAGTAGATGTTAACCCTTGATTAAAAAAATGTTGAGTATCATCATATATGACATAAATTCATATATATATAACAAAGAGTCCAATCATATGCACTCTAAGAAAACACATTCACTACAAGTGCCTCATTTTGTATCCCTTACAACATTCCTTCTCTGACATTACAAAATGTAAGATGGTATTATTTGATTTAGGAGATCTAGGATAACTGATTTCACTCCCAAAACCAAGAGGGTTATTGTTATCTTAATAAACATATAATAATCATTATTTATTAAAAAAATTATTTCAACCAACATGTTTTTCAAATCTCTCATGAAAGCTTCATCAAAACTACAAAAGATGCTAGTTCAAAGAGAAAAATGTTGAAATGCACAATATCATACTTGATCAATTTTACTGTCAGTGTATTAGTGTCTCTATAATGATATCGTGACTAGGGGAAAATTGAACTTCATAATTTTTGGGATTACGCCAGGGACTATGGGCTTCTTGAATGAGGTAAAAATCAACCATAATTTTTCCTACCAAAGAAGCTACCCTGAAACCATGCCTAGAGAATCTAGCTGTGATTAAAATGAGATATTTGACTACTGTTGACATCTTAGTCTTCACCAATGGGAAGAAATAAAGGATGAAATCCTGATAAGGGAATTTTGAATGGATGCAAGCCTCTGCAAAAATAGGGAACTATGAAATAACTCATCCTCTGAAAATTTCAGCTAGCTAAGGGCTAAGATTCTACCCCAATGAATCTACATCAAGGACCAATGTCCTCCTATTAGAGCCAAAGCACATGATGAGCTTAAAAGATCAGTGCACCCTATTCTAGGATGGTAAATTTTCCACTTTTTAGAAATAAACTTATGTATGTAGGACTTACTAGAATTTGTAGAAACCTTAAATGTGACTGAAGCATTGCCAAGAACCATATTTTCATGAATATCCAAATACTTAACCTTCACTAGATAATTGCCATAAAAATATGTCAACATGCAAATTTTTAACTCATATCATATATCCACAATGGGTATTAAAAAAGAGTAGAAAATTTTCTATCAATGCCATGAAATTACGAGTCTAGATACTTAGCACAATAAGTAGGCTGAGATGCTACTACATTTGTTAACAAAATCAATGAAGATCTTGTTGTGATTACTAGAACAAAAAAACACTTTTGTCATCCCATTCCCAACATATTTTCTCTCAAAATTCTCATTCTCCAGCTTTGTGTTCTTTGTCATTCCCAATGCTCTACAATCAATGACCCAGACTAGGGATAGCCAACGGAATTTCACATATGCTATATGTTTTAAGTCAGAAACATCACAGATACATATGAAGAGGAGAAGGAAGATAGAGTCGCGGGATTTTCCCTTCTCTAATTTTGTCTAGACTCCTTGCAAAATCAATGGTGACTTCAAGGATTGTTAGATACCCATCGGAAATTGCTGCCATTGACCCTCCCTAAAATATCTTCTCATCTTTCTCCATCCCAATGCGTACTCTCCCGCTTTCTCTCTATTGCAGTGACATAGTCTCCATCTCTATGGACAATCCCCCACTCTATCCTCTCTACTTTAGTAACACCGATCACCCCTTTAAAATACTTGGACAATGTTAGTGGTGAACAAACCCTAAGAAGTTGAACTGGAAAGAAGTAGGTGAACAATTGGGAAAACCCCATGATTTTTCCTTTCAACTTAGGGTCTTTACCTTCACGTGGATAACTTTTCACCCTACCTAGATTCATTCACCAAAAACTTGAAGTGGCTAACCGATCAACTTAGAAGAATCTTTCAACACAAGCGAATAGAGTTGGCCCAATGCCATGAATGAGTAGGATGAGCAGATCATAAGCTGACAATGGAGGAAGTGAGGAACTGGATATTCCTGCAAAATGTGTGGAGGAAACTAAATCACAAGGTGGTTTAATTCCCCTACATTTTATGCAGTGGCCCTATATTTAATCCCCTACATTTTATGCAGTGGCCCTATATTTATTCCCCTCTCTGCCTGAGTAGACGAGAAGGTTCTAGACCAACTTGTAAATACTTAAGCAATTTCCAGTTTCCAAATAAAAGGGTAAAAAATAAACCCATTTAAAAAAAAAAAAAAAATGTCGATAAGTTTAATACATAACAAGATTATTGTCTTAAAACTACCCCTTGTGTAGTAGTGTGTCTATAAAGTAACTTGGAACTTGGTTTTACTATCAATATGTCTCGTCCTTTTAATGGCCATCAGGATGGCGTAACGATTTGATGTAGTCCTTTGCCTGACACATTTAATGGAAGCAACACACTAGGTTCTAAGTATATAGTGGAAACACTATGGATTAAAAATGTTTGCTAGGGAGTTTGAAACCGAGCACTTTTTATGTAATAATTTTAACATAAGTGTTGCACTTTTTTTAAACGTCAAAATTAAAAATATTTTTTTCTGACATGGGTTTATAACAAGGCTTGTGGGATGTGCTTGGATTCCTTTGAAGGTTTGTGATGTGTTGAATTTTGAACCCTAGGCCCAAGTGGTTGAAGTGTAATGAGGATGCTGAGGTGCATTAGACTAGAGAGGAGAAATATGATCCTATCAAGGAGAAAGTGGTCGAAGAAGGAAAAAGGAAGCATAGAGTATAAAGAAAAAAAAAGTGATAGAGAAATGAAAAGGAGAGGGGAAAGTAACATGGAGAGGAAATACTAGGTACTATGTGTTTTGTAGAACCGTGGATGAAGAAAAGAGATAGTGGAATACAATTCAGGAGGAGAAGGAATGAGGAAGAGAAGGATCGAGGTGAAAAACATTAATTTCATAATGTTCTTGAAGATTGTAAGCTTAGGTGATACTGTGAGAGTGAGACTATCTAGCTTTGGGGAATTAACCAAGGTAGACATATAGGGGGTGTGACAACAAGAAAATCCATGTTTTATCACCACAAGTTAGCACCACTTTCATTTTGTGGTGTTAAGGTGGTGGTAATAACACCACTTACAATTTTGTGGTGTTATGGTTTTGGTATATTTAGCACTAGTTACATTTTGTGGTGTTGAGATGGTGGTATTAGAACCACTTTTACTAGTCCATGAAATCTTGTTTTCATTTTGCATATATTAGTTCACTTGCACTAAATTAAAAAAAAAAAAATTCAATCGACAAAGTTTTAGTTTGGTGTTAATTTTTGTAGTAATCTATATTTTGATTATATAATTTGATTTGTTGAAAGTGGGTGATGTAACCCTCAAGATTTGTAATGTGTATGTAAACCTCCATCTTTCCAAAATGATATCACTGAGTTGTACTACCAGGTCCTTGAATATCACTTTACCCATGTTTTGACTTCCCCTTCCGAGGGATTCAAAATACTCCCATAGCACGTCCCACTGGAGATGCAAAGCAGGGCTAAAGGAAATAAAATATTGGTCATAGGAACTCCTTTGTCTCCAGAATCAATAAATTATCTTCTTTGGTGAAATCGACAAGTGGTTCATTTGTCACCATGGCGGTGTTTCTAGCACAACACAACCACATGCAACATCTAGCAGAGAGTGTTCAGGAATGCATGTAGATACCAACCAAATTGGCGACTCCTTTCATGAATGAAAGTTCATTCCCATGGGTATCCAATGACCTCTTGACTATGGTTTTTATCTTGCGGACGATGATGAGATCCTGGTGAGGCATTGCACCAGAGTCATGAAATACAGCCCCTTTTTGTGGATGATATTAGGAGACTCCATGTAGGTTATTACTGGGTATGGTCTGTTGACAATAGGCACCGATGAAACACATGGAATAGAAAGGATAGGATTCAGAATCTTGTGATACTCGCTACAGATATTTAGAGGAGGTGTCCTTACTCCCCGCGGCTCCTTCCTAATCACTATAGATCTCAATCGATTATAATTCATGATAATAATATTCAGAATCAGTTAAGAATAACTCATTCTATCAAACTCCCATCGCAAAAAAATTGGAATCCAAGTCAAGTAAACACAGATTTCCTCTCATTTTCCCCCAGGTTCATCTTGAAGGACATCTTTTGCTACATAGAAATAGAGATATCAATTTTGTTTATAGCTTATGATATATTCTGAACCCCCATATGGTTATAAACTGAGAACAACAAGTCCAAAGGTATTTGAGGATCAAAAGGGTTAGGGTGCCATGTAAATTTTGAAAATCCATTGAATAACTCCTTTAGATACAAAATCATTGGGTACAAATTCTTGTCCTAGGATACTGACATGAATATCTCCATTATTTGGGTAGACTGGGACTATACAACATCTTCCAAGACATTGTTTTATGAAACAGGAGGAAGTGGGCCAAATTTTTACTATATGATTCCAAATAAACTCAACATTTCGATTCATTTATTCCATGGTTGTCACTTCCTGCTCGATCCAATCCCAACAAGAAGTAGTATTCAATTTATAGGTGGTTGGGTACACCAAGAGAATTTCAAAAGAACTTGAGCAATGCTTCATCATACCAGCCTTCCAAGACTTTTAGCCTCAATTAGAAAATACCATGTACGTCATGAATTACACAGGATTCTGGCGAGACCCATTTGCACTCATTTGGAATCCAAATTGGTAAAACTTTACTTCCATGAGGCTCCCATTTTGAATCCTGGAGATACTTATTCAACCTCTTTATGGATTCTAAATATGTATGCATTTGAATATGGTGTTCAATAATAACATTGCATCCTTCTCCAACCTTTCTGACCCCTCCTACCTTTTCAAGAGAATCTGTGAAATCATGAATTTATTTTCCATAGAACGCCTCATTAATACAAGGAAAAACATCTTTTTATCAGGGAAGAAGAACTCCACTCAGATCCAAACAAAAATGACCTATCTGGAGATTCAAAACCATTAGTTGTTTTAATCCATTTTTCATCTGATACACTATGTCTAAAAAAATGAGGCATAAGTTGTTGGTTAGGGTACAAGTGCCCTATCCATGCTAGAAGTTTAAATGCATTCTCCTTAGTCAGTGGGTAGGAAGCCACAATAAAATGGACATTTGGAGGCACTAGCAATGGAATATATAATGCACCAAGTTGTTTTTTAATGAATGAAACCAAATATTTTCGTGCATCGCTCAAACCCCGTGCACAAGAAGGTAATGTAAGATCATCTTCAGATGATGTAACAATGTTTATACCAGTACATAGATTACTTCCCATTAAATTTTCCCACTTACTTAGTGATGCAGGGAGTAGGATCTTTATAGGATCTCGCTATCTGACAATACCACGATCATCCATGACATGAACCTTAGAGAAGAGACCGAACAAATCTCTCGAATGAATGAAATTCTTCTCAAATGAAAAACGGAAAAAAGTATAGTGTTTACAACAACTTTATTATTCATTGAATCTATTACAATGTCTCGAAGCTGCTATGATAACCTTGAGATAGAAATTTCTACAATTTTAGGATACTTTTCCAACCACTTACGTAGTTTCTCTACTTTATTTCCATCCAAATATTTTATGGCCTTTTGAGTCAATTCATGAATGAAATAATGTTGAGCATCATTTTGTATCTCTCTGTTGATGTATTTGTAACATTGGAAGATATTCACTTGTATATTACATTTGTACTTATTGTATATTCAACAGAGATGTATTATTCCTCTGATTGGAAGTGTCGTCATTTGTATCTGCAAGTGTCGCAAGTTACATTGTAAGTGTCATCATTTGTATTGATGGGTTATTAGACCACCAATGTGGGGTCGGACCTAGTTAGGTCATGTGGTTGGGTTATTAGACTTGAGTAGCAAGTCGGCCCCAGTGAATTATTGACAGGTCAAGTCAGTGTATAAATAGAGAGGTTGTGTCTCTCATTTGATTCATTTCACTCACTTCTCAAGCTCTCATAGATAAGAGAGAAAGAGGCGCACTAGTGGAGGAGGAGGAGCATCTGCTAGAGACATCTTATTGGGTTTGATCATTGTGATCTTGGTTTGTGGCTTATCTTATCTCTGAGGAAGTTGCAGGGTTTTTCACCTTCTTGGTTTTCCCCGGTGAAACTCTATGTCTCTTGTGTGATTTATTTTGTGTCTATGATTGATATGTTGTACATGTTATTCTCTTAGTGATCCTGAATGATAATGGAATGAAATTATCGAAAAATTAGCATGGTATCAAAGCTGACCTAAGAAGAAGGCACTCTGCAGCTGCGGAATCTAGGGCTTCTTAATATAAGGGTTTCTCTCCACAGATCATCAAAGGCAAGAGGCTAGATTAACTCTCCTAGCAAAAGAGCATCTTTCTATTGAGACAAAATTCAATTATGAGCATTTTCAGTTTTTGACCTAAAAATTAGGGTTTCTACAAAAATTGGAATTTATGAAATCCGAGACCACAGCTGGAAGCGCCTCTGAAAAATGAAAGTTTAGAGCTTTGGATCGAAATTTTTGGTTGGGTGAAGCTATGGGAAAACCAAACCCTAATTCAGGGTCCTCTCTAGTGAATCCAAAAGTTTCAAAAGCAATTTTGAGGGGTGAAAATTTGCAGAATTCAGAATTTGAGTATACCAGCTTGACCAGCTTAGCAATGTGCACCTTTCTATTCTTTCAGAAGTTTGAAATTCAAATTTTTAATTTTTAGGGTTTCTCTAACAAACCCTAATCGAGCTCTAGATCGAGTTTTTAGCAAATCAAGTGGTAAGACCTAAATCTTTTATTTCCATTTGAGTTTCTCATTAAAATGTCTCACCACACCGAGCTTGAGGATAAGCTTGAAGGGGCTGATAACTTCCGAGCCTAGAAGTATAGAATTGGGTTAATCCTAGAAGAAAATGAGTTGGATAACTACATCAAGGAAGAGGTTCCAGTTCCAGAGGGAGATGAGGCTAAGGCCTTACACAAGAAAAACTTGGTCAAAGCCAAGAGATTCATTGATGATTCTATCAAGGACCATCTCATTCCCCATGTGTCTTCCCTAAAGAAACCTAAAGAGATGTTTGACTCCTTGACCAAGTTGTTTGAAGGAAATAACATAAATCGGAAGATGACTCTGCAGAACCAATTGAAAGGTGTAAAGATCCAGAATGGAGAGACCATTCAATCCTACTTCTCTAAGGTCTCTCAAATCAAGGAACAACTTGAAGCTATGGATGAAGTGGGGGAGAATGGAGAAATTGTCATGACCACATTGAATGGCCTACCTAGGTCATGGGACTCCTTCATCCAAGGAATATGTACAAGAAAGAAATTGATCTCTTTCAGTAGTCCGTGGGAGGAATGTTCACAAGAAGAAGCAAGGCTTGTTGCCCGAGAAGAAAAGATGGGAAATGAGGATCAAGCTCTCACAACTCACACTAAGGTAAGCAAGTTCAAGAGGGAGAAATCTCATAACAAGAAACATCCTCACTTCCATCAAAAGAAGAAAGATCTCTCCCAAGTTCGATGTTACTCTTGTGATTAGAAAGTACATTATAACTCAGAATGTCCCAAGAACAAAAGGAACAACAACAAAAACTTCAACAAGAAGAAGAAGGGAAGCAAGCAGAGATATCATGCTCATGCTGCTAAGGATGATGAACCTCCCAAGAAGAAGACTAGAGAAGAAAGTGATGACTCATCAAGTGAAGATGAATATGTCTTAATCTCTGCTCTCACGGGTACTGTCTCACATGGGTGTAATGATTGGCTTATTGATAGTGGGGCTTCTAAACATATGACTAGGTTTAAAGAATCTTTTATGGACCTATCTGAACATGAGTCACCTTACAAGGTGAAACATGGGGATGACTATCAATATCCTATCAAAGGAAGTGGTGAAGCCTCCTACATGTTAGACTCTGGGAAGTATTTGATAATGAAAGATGTTCTATATGTACCTGGACTCAAGAAGAATCTTCTCTCCATATCATCTTTGGATGCAAAGGGGATGAGAGTTGCATTTGTGGATGGCCAAGTACTCATGTGGCCTAAAGGTAAGACAATATATGATGCAGTGATGATTGAAGATCAAGAGGGAGGATTGTACAAATTGAAGGGACAACCTGAACATGCCATGGTACATGAATCCATGGAGCCAAGTGAACTTTGGCATAGAAGGCTTGCGCATGTGCACTATAGAGCACTACCAATTGCAAGCAAAGCTGTAGAAGGTCTTCGTGAAATTCAGGAAAAGCATGAAGGTATTTGCAAAGGATGTGCAAAAGGGAAGAACACAAAGAAGGCATTTCCAAGAAGTGAAAGCAAAGCAAAAGGAATCTTGGAGATTATCCACTCCGATGTATGAGGTCCAATGCCATCCAGTTCTCTGAGTGGGTATGTATACTATGTTTCCTTCATTGATGATTTCTCTAGGAAGACATGGGTTTATTTCTTGAATATTAAAGATGAAGTGTTTGATAAGTTCAAGGATTTCAAAGCCTTGATACAAAATCAAACTAATAAGAATATCAATACCTTCAAATCGGACAATGGCGGATAATTCACTTTAGCTGATTTCAAGAAGCTACGTAGTGATTCAGGGATTAAGAGGGAGTTGACTACTCCTTACAATCCACAACAAAATGGAGTTGCAGAAAGAAAGAATAGAACTATAATGGACGCAGCACGGGCAATGCTTCATGACCAAGATCTTCCTATGCATCTATGGGAAGAAGCAACTAGGATAGTTGTGTATGTACATAACAAAACACCTCACAAGATATTTGACAACAAGACACCAGAGGAAGTCTTCTCTGGTAAGAAACCTAAAGTTAGCCATCTCAGGATATTTGGTTTTCCTGTATCTACACACATTCCAAAGGAAAACAGGACAAATCTAGATCCTTCAAGAAAGAAGGGCATCTTTGTGGGTTACAGTGAAATCTCGAAGGCTTACAGAATATACTTTCCAAGGTTAAAGAAGATTGACATCAGCAGGGATGTAACATTTGATGAAGAATCAGCATACATCAAATCAAGGAAAACACTTGTTGAGGACAATGAAGAACCAAAGGTAACCAGATTTCAAGACACCACTATGAATGAAGCAATTCCAGAAAAAGATTGTGAAATTGAAGATACACAAGAACGTATAGATCCACCCCATGAGAAGAACTCTCACAAGAGGAAACCTGCATGGGCTAGAGAGCTCATTCAAGATGCAAAAAGGTATGGCATTCCAAAAGCAGAACATAGAGAAAGGAAGAGAACTAGATCACATACCAGTTATGTTGCCTTACTCTGTGATATTATGAACAAAGAACCTTCCAGTTATGAAGAAGCAGCGAAAAAGAAAGAATCGAAGGATGACATGGTCGAGGAACACCAGTCGATCATGAAGAATGATGTTTGGGATGTAGTCCCAAGACCTGAAGGGAAGTCAGTTGTGACTTCCAAGTGGATCTATAAGATCAAGCATGTTGCAGATGGTAGCATAGAGAAATACAAGGCGAGGTTTGTAGCTCGTCACTTCTCTTAGAAAGAGGGAATAGACTATGAAGAGAATTTTGCTCCAGTAGCCAGATACACTTCCAACAGAACAATACTTGCTCTGGCTGCAGTGATGAAGTGGAAGATACACCATATGGATGTCAAGAAATATTTCTTGAATGGTGTAGTCGAAGAGGAAGTGTATGTGGAGCAGCCACTTGGTTTTGAGACACATAACAGGGAGTCATATGTGTGTAGGTTGAAGAAAGCCTTGTATGGCTTGAAGCAAGATCTTAGAACTTGTTATGGTAGGATGGACAGTTTCCTATCCATTTTGGGCTTTACTAAGAGTAAAGCGAACTCCAACCTTTACTACAAGGTTAAGGAAGGCAATCTTGTGATACTACTGTTGTATGTGGATGACCTGTTTGTTATAGGTGAGGATAGATTGATTGCCGATACAAAGAGAAAGTTTGTTGTTGTTGGGTGTGTGAGCTATCTGAAATAAAAACACCTAATATTAACTATCAACCAGGATCAGTAAACTTAGAGTTGAAGCAAAATATATGCCAGGGTAGAAAAGGTTCTAAAGTTTTAGGTTTGTCAGACCTAAAAAATGTTTAATAAGAAAAAGATCGAAAGATCTTTCAAAATGAAAAACCGAGTTAAATATTTAAGAATACAATTAAATCACAGATCAGAATTATTAGATCATACTACTCTACTTCTATGGTTAATTAATAAGAAAGATTGAAACAAATACTGAAACACAAATTACTTCCAGAAAAGTAAGAAACTACTAAATTCAACTTCCAGATAACAACTATGAATAGAATCAGAGCTACGGATATTAGATGTTTAATAGGGAGAGCTTATAAATATAAATTAATTTAGACTAACCCACCTAATTCCATTCTTCTTGATTATGTACATCAAATGTAATAGGAACTGGAGTAAATGTATCGTAATAACTTTCAAATGTAATAAGGAAGCTAAATGGAAGTAAATCTAACTTAACTTCTACAAACAAATGTAAACTAAAAATCAACAAACTACCACTAACTTTGAACATTCTGAATTATTGTCTATCCATATGTGAACAACATGAAACTAATGTAAGTTAGAACCAAATAGAAACCTTAACAAAGATGTTAAACTGAACTATATTAGATTTGGAAGCAGGTAGAAAACTTGATAAAGATATTATTTTATTATTCTAGACCTTGCAACATGAACATCTTCATTAAATAGAAACTAGTGTTAAGATTAGCAAACTGAAACAACTCAACGAATAGAGTTATCAACTATAACTTGGAAATAAAATATTTAGGAACAACATTCATACATTCTGAACAGTAACTAAGTAACAAAACAGGTTAAATAACTAAAGTTTGGAAGAAAGATAAGAAGAGGATAAGGAGGAAGTAAGAAAGGAGGAAATATTGATGAAATTGAATTAAAAACTCCAAATAACATAAAACAAGATTAAATTACATATCAAACTATTAAGGAGGAACAGGAAGAATGATGATTAAGAGGCAGAAGAAATTAGATTCGGAAAAAGCCCTAAAATAATACAGAAAAGACACAGGTCCGAATGAAGATCCAAACGTCGGTCTGAATGGCAGTCCGAATGATGATCCGAATGGAAGAAAACGTTTTAAAGTGAGGGAAATAAGAGTTTTTGGATGATTTAATTACTAGCTGGCTTATGCAAATGATCCTACTGTGCACAGGAAGCAGTAGAGAGATTATTATAGGCTAAGAAATTATCTATGCAAATCATTACCTAAGAGAAAGAATGATTTTATAAGAAGAAGGAAGAAGGTTGGAATAGAAGAAGAAAGAAGGTTGGAATAGAAAGAAGGAAGAATTAACCTCTAACAAACAGGACGAAAAACTAACAGAGGAGAAAAGAAAGAAAGGAATGCTAACTATGGAAGAAGGACTGAAAACAAACTAGAAATTATTAAACTATTGAACTATTGGTCGACCATTTTAACTCAGAAGAAAGAAGGTTGTATTAACAGCAGAATATTAATTACAGAGGAATGAAGATAATACACACAGGAAAACAAATTAGACTACATACATAGGAAATAAACTAGTTAATTGCAAGAAAAGAAATGCAGAAAATGTAAATAAAACCTCCAGTTGATGAGGGGCCCTTCCCAGCAATCGGAGGGTGAACTAGCTCAACTTAGATGACTACCAGCAGAACATGAACAAGCTGCTACTTCCATTAACTTAAGAAAAATTACAGACTCTGTCTTCACACTATCTACGACTGCAAATTCTTGGACTAAGACTGGAAAACCATCTTGAATTCAAAAGCTAACTCGTCTCAATCACAGAGGTGGCTATTTATAAGTTACAATGGTAAGAGGGTCGACAGAGTCGACCTATCTAATAAAAGGAGTGTTTAAATGATTGTAATAGCTGATTAAATTGATACATGCCAACGCGGGGGGAATTTTTTAGACTTTGACGGGGTTATTTCCTTCTCAGAGCAGCTACAGTGTCAATCTAACTTAGACGTGGATGACCAGTGTGCTGGTAGACTGAATCGTGGGTAGGTGAACACCTTCCAGAATGACGGTGTGAATGAATGTGAGCAGGCGTGAACAAGTGTACGTAACTCCCGTCCAAACGAACAAGAGAACTGGTGCGCTGGAGTGTTGACATGGGAACAGGGGTTACGTCGACATACTGAGCGTGATTCTAGGCTGAATGCACAGACGAACCGGAGGTTAAAGTGTTCACGTGGACATGAGATGTGTTGTCAGGCTTGGCGAGCATAAGGACGGATCTTCTAGAGCAATAGCTCATTAACCAGGCCCATTTCCTGTCGAACAGAACCCATGTGTCCTTCTTTTCATTCAATGGTCTAAGATGTGTCAACCACGGATTTCGTGAGCTGAATGGAGGGATGAACAATGAGCTGAATGCATTTTAGGCTGAGCACATAGCGCATGGTCTGAATGATGGGTGATTTTCAAATCGTAGCCTGTCAATTAAAACCATAAGTGTTAATTATGCCCAAAAACATCATTTTAATCATAAATAAACCATAATATATGAAACATAATAAGATTTTCATGGTAAGTGAATTTGTGCATACCTGGTCTGTTTGATGAGCTGAATGGCTAAGAAAACAACTTACTATAGCAAAAACAATAGAAATAACATCACTTCGAGTAAATTGAATGGTAAAGAATGGTGACAATATTGGACACCAACATTCCCCCAAACCGGAGTCATGCCAGGTCCCATTGAGCAAAACGAAAAGTGATTAGGAAGAAGGATGAGCTGCGATAGCAACGGTCTTCAACTCAAATGATGGAGATGCATGCTTGGCATGGATCTTCTTGAAATGACCCCTTAAGGAATTATACTTTACTCTAAGGACAACATTGGATGTTATTTTGGCGTTAACCGAGCATTCAGTGCTTTTCAATTGTGTACGCAACATCTTATTTTATTCAAGGAGCTCAGAGATTGTCTCCACATAGGTTTGACTTTGTTCTATTAATTGCGCTATCTCTTGGGTTAACTAATCCCATTTTTGCTGACTCGAAATAGGTTGTTCTATACCATGCTCCAAGTCCATTTTAGGACTCTTCTCTTTTGGAGATGTCTCAACATTAATAGTCTATTCTTCATAGCTTTTGTCTTTGTTACATGCAGGATAGCTTCTAGCAGCACATGTTTCACTCATCTAAACGGATGCATTAGCTAGTGTTAGGAGGGATGACTCAAAGGTATGATCGTCCAACTAAATATTTGAGCATGAGGGCTGAATGATAGTCTGAATGTTAGGCTGATCAATGGATTGGTCATCATTTGTTTTCTAGGTTCAGTAGGAGAATGTATTGAATGGACAAAGTGCATATCATCTAAGGAACTCTCATCAAATCGTATACGTTTAGCATTTGGTTCTTCTTGGGGATGAAGGTGTTCTTGAGAAGGGGAATATTTTATAGTAGATAAATGAGGGTTTAATATCTCAAAAACAAAATGGTCCCAATTCTGACCTCTCTCCTCTAGTTGATGAATGATTAAAATCTTAATGAGACAACGTTGATATAAGCTGCCAGAAGGGTTAATGGTATTCTTTCTAACTTGACTCAACATCTTTTCCAAGATCTTTAGAAAGTAGAATGGGAAATTTAAGGTCTGATTATTGACAAAATGAGCTAACAGTCTAATATGGCAAGCTTTAAAAATAGTGAACTTACCCTCACAGGTGACTAAGTGAATGATAATGGTCAAAATATCCAAGTACTCTGGCTTGATCCATTCTCTATGAAAACCTTTGGTGCTAGTAATGTGTTGAAAATCGGACTTGAGGGCGAACTAGTGAGATTCTCGTGAAAGAAACAAATTCTTGTGCCATCAGGCACCTTCTCTAGGGAGCTTCGTAGCTAATGCTATTGACTCTTCTGTTATAGAGAAAACAAGATGGCCAACCTTGCTCGTTTTTCCATCGAAACCTTTGGCAAACAACGACGAAATATCATGGTCATGACCATCAAGGCGGTGGAGAAACGGATTCCAAACTGCTTGAGAGAATAACTCATGGCATCTTTTAAACTTAGGGATATGAAGAAGATCTCGGTAGCTACCTGGCTTGCAATGGTTAGGCATTGTTGATGGAGGATAGGGGAAACAACAGATAAATGCAGGGGATACAAGGAATTTGCAGATGACACAGCTCGCAGAGAGAGAAATGAAGGGTGAACAAAGTGAAGTAGTAGTTCTAAAGCGATCAGTTAAATTGAAGTTTGTTTGGATGGCTGGGTGATCATAGGTAAAGCGTGTTCTGAAAGATCACACTTGTACTTTGAAGATCTTGGGTTAAGTGCCAAAATTGAAGTGCATGAATTCGGTAGATGCGTGTTTGGTATAGCATATTCAACCATGTCCAAAGCCAATATTTGGACATGTTGAACGAAATTCACGTAATGGGATATTCTACACATGGAAGATCACAAGGATCCAATCCATATGTTGGCGATCTATACGACAGGTAAGACCATAGTGGTCATACAAGGATTCATAATGACGCAAGATTCATTCATTTAACAAGATGAGATGAATAAGGAAACAAAACCAAGTGCGAGATTTGACGTTTGATTGATCCCTATCATCATTGGTTAGTCAAAATTTTCAAAAATATCTACCATTCTATTTGAAATATATAAGCTAAAATTTCTTCAGCACTTTTATTGAAAACATTGCTTATTTGTTGCATTCGTCACTTCATTTGGATCAGCATTCGATCCGTCATTCCGCCTTTCATACAGACTTTTGTCTATACAAACTCTTATTGCTGAAGTCAACTGGAACTGATTTTTGCAAGGAATTTTTAAGGTTGTTAGTACACAGAAAATACTGTAAAATTTGCTTTCTGGAACTTTTAAGTCATGTCCCCTTTTTGTTTGTCTTTAATTAAAACGATTCACCTTCTGCTTTTGCATTAACATGCAAACATCTATCACTTTAAGAGATAAATAAACTTTTTTCTTTATTTTTATGAATAAAAATAAAAAATAGTTTAAAACAGTTCTAATCCTCCCCCAAACCAAATATATGGCTTGTCCTCAAGCCAACAAAAAGAGCACTAGATATTCAATTATTTTATCAATAGCTGAAAATTGTTGTAATACTTTTCTTAGGAAAATGAAATATTAACTACACATGTAGATGATTCAGATATGTACATTTATCATAAAGACTAGAACAGTGCAAAAAAGAACCATATGAAGAATGATAGTATAATTTGATATGAAAGATGCCATAGGAAAACTAGCCATCCATGACTCATTTTAAAGATTTCTTGTCATCCCAAGATATAGATAAGGTGTACTGTAAAGCTTGTGATATTTTCATAATTATGGGTCCCATTTCTAGGATAATAACATCCTAGGTATTGTTTGAATTAGATGACAAGGTCCAAGTTCAACTTAGAGTTATTCTCTAATGACAGTATAGATGATTGGACAAAACATGTGTTTGTATACTCAAGTTTCTTGTATATGAATCATGTGCATAGTAATGCATTAACCCATCTCTTTTACCCGATATTGACCCACTGCCAGCAGGCCTGTTCAGTACCCCGGTGGATTTATCTTAGTACCATGTAAGCATAGTCCCGCTGTCATCGAGCCTGTTCAGTACCCCGACGGGTTTACTTGCATTTACCTAGCTTCCTTATTTAAGATTTTACTTAGCATGGACCCGCTGCCAGCGGGCCTGTTCAGTACCTCAGTGGGTTTGCTTCGTATAATGATGTATATGTATTTATATATTTTTTTTGTAAGGAATCTAGTTGGTACTAGAGTGTGCTAATCCTTCTAAACACATAATTCAAAATATTAGAACGAGCCTTTATGAGCAACTTTTACTTATAATAGCTGAAGTTAAAGATCATTTCAAAAGATAATAACCTAAGGTTGTTCTTTGATCTATATCTATCTCTTTCATAAGAATTCAGTAATGTTCCCCACAAGAATAAAAATAACATTCACTTCTAAGTTACCTTTAAAAGATGCTTTAAGAGACAAGTTTTGATAATGAGTCTAGGATAAGCCAATGATTGTAGGGGCCCCCATTTTGGGTTCCCAAAAAGGACAAAAGACTTCCACGAAATTTGAAAATATAAGTATAATTAATTGCAGAACTTCCAGTACGCTTTTCCAAATGAAGATACAGAGGCCACAGATATAGATCTATCTATTGCAGTACATGAATGTCAATAAATAAAACTATGTACCCAGATTTATTCGTTCCACCACAAGAGTTAGCAAACTAAATAAAATAAATACTTCAAACCTGTTTTTGACGGTTGGTCTAGCGAATCGATGGAGTCCTCGAAGTGGTTTCCGCACGATACAATCCAATTTCCTAACAAAGTACCGAGTGACCCCTTGGTTGACCACCCTACCGTATCGAGGCTACTCTTCTTCACCTCGAACCCCCAAGCTAATGGGGTCGCAAGAACACACAAGCTAGCCTCCTGAAAGGATCTCCCAATCCCCGTTCTGGCTAATCCCAACTCCAAGGATCATAACATAATCCGAGATTATAATGACCATCCAGCATTAGGGAGCAAGAGACGTCTTTATCTCCTTCTCCCCCCTCATTATATAGCAAAAGCCTGTGTGCCATGTGTCTGTCCATGCACATATTTAATTTAATTTAATATTTTAATTTCCAATATTCTCAAACACATGTGTCTTCTTAATGTCTTTAATGTGCACCTAAATTCCTAGATCAGTGGGAGTTAGGTGTAGAAGAGTTCTACTTCTCCTTTGGTTCTCATTTAGTTTACTTAACAATCTTTTAGTTAGACTTATTTCTTTCTACTTTTCTTTCTTTTCCTAATATTAAAATTGAATTAAAAGATGATTCCTTTTACTAAAAGTATAATCTATTTTAAATTTTCTCTTTATAAAATAATTTAAATGAAAAATTAATTAAAGTAAAAAAAAAAAAATCTTGAATAACAATAAAAGAAAAACACTTCTTTTATTAATCACCTATTTCAATTCTTTCTCAAAATAATGAAGTCAATTAAATAGAATGATTTAAAATAATAAAATCTTTTGAGTAAATAATAATTTTTCTTAACAATAAAATTAATCAAATTTAATATAAGAAAAGTCAATCTGTTAACCCCTTTTCAATATAATAAAATTTATTTAAAATAAGAAATTTAATTAATGAAATCAAGAATATAATTTGTATAAGATAGTTCAATATAATAAAATCCATTAAATTAAAATCTTTGCATAAAAATAATTCTCTTATTATTAATCTTTTTCAATCAGCATAATTAATCAAATTTAATATTGAATAAAAATCAATCTCTTCAATTCTTTTTCAAGTTAATAAAATCAATTAAAATGAATAATTCAAATTAATGAAATCAATTAAAAAAAAAATCTTGAATAGAATTATTCAACTTAATAAAATAGAACAAAATGAAAATAAAGTATTTCTTAAATCTTATGTGAAATTTTCATTTATACCATTGATTAATTTTCTTCCTCTCATTCTTGTCTAGGTACCTCTTTGGCGGGCCCTTCTGACAGTTTCATTTCTTCCTTCTTATGGGGAGTACTACATAGCGACTGGGATCCGTTACTGCGATCTCTCAACTACGCTCCTTCAAGACTAAGGGATGTTGAGGGATAAGGCTCTCGTTATTGTGCACCCCTCAACTCATCATACGTGACCAAATCATTATGGCCTTGCCCGTACGGCATACGCTTCCCCGGGTGAGCTGAAACGGCATCACCCATGCGTGGATTGCTAATCCAGGGTCGACAGTCTGTCATCGTACCCCTATGTGTTCTTTCCGTTCTTACGACCCCTAAAATTCCATTGTGGGTCAATCGGTATATTGTCTCACCTGCCACTGCACACACTCAAGCGCACATTAGTAGCGCTGCACTATATAAAATATTTACATCATGCATTCTAGTATCTCAGTGAGTCGAGCATACACATTATTCGTCATTTATCATCTTAAAGCATTCTCAAAGTAAATTCAAATGGTTTGTGTTTTATTTAGTGGGTTCATTTCAAAACTACTACTCTCATTAGTCTAATTAGTTAAAGCACCGAGCCCGGCATTACATACACCCCCTCTTATTAAAACTTGAGCCCGAACTTAAGTCTCATGTACTTCCACGGTGAGTTTTCACTTTCTTTTCACATTAAATTCTTCAACATAACCACAATTGATAATAACATTTCATTTCTTATTTTCTACCATCATATAAGTATACATCTCATAATTGACGATATAACTAAATCGTACCTTTCATAGTGTAGCAATCCCAACAACAATTCTCTATTGACTCGCTAATTGTAACCGTAATTGAAACCGTTCACAACAAATTATTTTTGTTCAACAAAACCATAAATGTATCATTTATGAAAATCCATAAAGCACTGACACATTTCAACATAAGGGATAAAATCTTCAATTCCAATTTCTCCTTTTTCTATAGTTATGCATAACTATCATATATTTAAAACAATATTTTGATTTTCAAAAGAAGAATTTTCCCTTCCAAATTCTATTTTCAATACATACCTTAACCATTCATAAGCTAATCTGACATGCAACCTCTCTCTTCTCATAATCCAAAGTATAATTAAACACTGGTGTGCCATTTACTTAGTATAGCTAAAAGTATAATCTCAGATTTTCATAAATAAAGTTATGTAAGGTTTTCTCCTCTTCCTAACTCAAGTACAAGTAAGATTCTATAATTCAATGTAAGTTTAACTTCTCTCATTTCACAATCCAAAGCATGATTACAAACTAGTAGTGCATACCTGCGAAGCCATCACCTTGATTTCACCGAATAAGCATTTACAACCAATCGATAAAATTATTGATGCAAAACCCTTCATCAAAGTGTATGAACCTTGAATACCATTCAAACTTACATACTAGCAAATTTAGAGGAGAATAATTCTACCTGTTTGAGAGTTGGAAGTATCCTTGCCGAAGGAGAAGAAGTAAAAATCTGTCGTTCAAGATTCATACATCCTTTTCATCATTGAAATTTATTACACATAGTACATCAAGCGCTTCATCACTCAAATCTATCTCATACATACACTATAAATGATTTCATTCTATCTACGTAAAGTACACAATTCTTTAGATCCCATAATTATTTCATAGTCATTTCCCATTCTTCTATCATAGTAATACAATGTTTACAATCGGTCATTCAAATGAAAATAAATATTATAAAGGGATTCTCTCTAAAACTCTGGTGTAGCCTATAACTCTTTCATTCCTAACTATATAAATCCTATCAAGAATACATCTGTAAGGTGTTTTACTAGGACTTAAAAAAAATATAGCATGCTAGTTCTTGCATACAAAACGAATGGTACTACTTTCATAATCCTATTAAGGGAGGATACATCCCTATGTCCCCTTTTCTTAAAGTGTATAAAATATGTGTATTTAATAACATGTCTCCTTCATTTGCAAATAATATAAATAAATACCAAAGTTAGGGTCTCTCATCCTGAGTAAAATATAAAAATAAAAATTGTACTGACAGTCTTCATAGTAAGTGTATGTCATGAACTTAGCTTTAGAAGACAATTATCACCATTTGTATCCAATCTTATTATAGAATAATAATTACAATAATCAACCATAACTTAGGATCTATTTACCCTAAGCCATAACTTCAACAATTCACTTAATGCACATACCATCATTTCTCTTTTAACTTACTAGCTCTTAGGATTAGACCCTAGAATAAATCAAGTAATGTTGGAAGCATATGTAGTTTAACCATAAGAAATATAAAGTGCAATTAAAGTTCTATAATATGTACCTTTAAAATTCTAATCAAAGAATTCTTAAATGCAAAGTAATACCTATCCATGTGTATATTGAATAATATATAATATTAATTACACCCTATAATAAATCAAGTAATGCGAACTCTAATAATGTATATGTCAATAATACATCTTAATATACTACTCCTTTATATTAACATATGCACTTCTGTGTGCTTCATCACAATTTTAGCATTTGTTTGGTATAACAATACATGTGCAATTCATCAACCATTTAACTTACTAAATGCATACAATACATATATAATTATATAAAGAGAACCTTTCTATTGGTGCATCCCATGCACATACAATCTACATAATCATATGGGAACTATTTTATTGGTGCATATGATACACATACAATCTGCATACTTATATAGGAATTATTCTGATGATACATATAATGCACATCTATGAATATATAAGAGGATTATTCCATAACTAACTCTATATATATATATATATATATTTTTAAAAGACATTCTATCATTATAACTATTTTCTCCATTCCAAAGGGGTTCTCATAAGGATCTTTTCTCACTTAATGGGCAACATTCATAGAATCCAATCTAATAACAACACCACCGCTATCTCCTTACTAAATTCCGTGTAACCGGATCCTCAATCAACAACATAATTACTTGAATTACTTCTTAACTCATACGATTTTCTGCATGATTTAAATGGTATTTATATAAACATATAAATAATGATGCCAAGAAGCAAATACGACTATCAACTTCTTATTATTGGCCATTGTCATCAATATATCAACCGAAAGCCTATATTCATACCTATATAAAGTTAACAATGGACGAAATGAGACAGGAGGTCACAAATACGACTTCAGTCAACTGTTCTAAGTCGATCTAACATTAGACCTGTATAGATATACATAAACTCACTTCTATAATTATAATGTGTATAAATAAAACCTGTTGGTTACATACTGGCATCAATATTATTAAGAAAGAATATATTGCTAGTTCTAAAATCATGGCAGCACATTAACTCTGCATCTTTATCCAAATCGTGGCATGTTACTTATGTCGTAAACCCATTAACTTCCAAATTATTCACAGCATAAGATACCTCTCATATATTAACTAGGGTATATTAATATCAATTGTAGCATACCCACTCATCCAGTTAGCACAAATACTACAATGGATTATAAACCTGGGGAAAAACGACGATCAGCATTTGATGTCTAGTCAACAAAATTTCAACCCATGGTGAATAATAATTTAATAAAAGGAAAAAGGAGATGTTGGGTATAGCAACCTCGTTTCTTTTTTCTGTCAAGTCTAGAAATCGAATAAACATATAGAGACAATTCTTGTCATAGATCTAGAGATGGCAGTAAGAAATCGAAATCCTCGCCGATTTTAGTTCCTTTCTCTTCTGTAATTAGATGGAAATACGATTTGGTTTGTAGATGTTCTATTGTTGCTGTCACATTCTCCTCCAATTCCTTCATTGTGGGAGACAAAGAGCTTAATGTATCAAATCTTCAAAACTTAGCATGGTGAATTGATTGCAAAACTCAGAATGGCATATAATTTGGATATGTAGTAGCAGTATGGATTTTGGGCTTATTGTTTACACAATATCGCCCTCTAATTACTAATACATCACCTCAACTAATGAATTGGCAGTATCTCTTCTTCAATCAGATATTTGATCAAAGATTTGTGATATAATTAGTACATAGCGAACTAAGGTTTCTTCTAAGTCTCCGTAGATGTGGCATTTATTTGTGATCTAGAGAGTGGACAAGCGTTGGCAATGATCTCCTTAATCGAATATTGGTTTCCATGACATATTTTCCAACCATGAAATTACGTGGCCAAACATGAGTGGAATTCTCAGAGAAAAGAGATGTTACAGATCTCGGTTGGATGCCATCACGCAGAGGAAAGAGACGTTACAGATCTCGGTTGAATTCCATCACGCAGAGGAAAGAGATGTTACAGATCTCGGTTGAATGCCATCAAAAATGGGTCCGCACAGATTTTAAGGAACAATTCAATTCATTTGAGGATTCTGAAAACATACAACCATTTTTGGAATGGTTCCACATCGTTTTTTAATTGGCAAATTACAGTTTGTTTCAAGATCTTGGGGACGCCAATAAAATTGGGTCAAATTTTAAATTGGACTATGGCTATGGAAGGGTACGACTTTGGGATTGTGAAGCTAGAATGCCGATCGTTATTTGAATTGAACACAGAGATTGGATAATGGACGGCAGATTCACGATTAAATTCAAGATGCACGCAGAAGGTAAGTTCGAGTTACAATTCGCCTCAAACTGGAGACACATAACACTTCCCAATTTGACATTAAAAACTAAGAGAAATTTTTAAAGAACAATATGCCATTCGACTTCGAATAGGTGCAGTTAGAATATAGAGGTTTTAATTAGGTCTGGAAAAGTTAATAAAAAGGAAATCAACACAGATGTTACAGAGTGATTCGTGTTTCAATTGATCAGTTCTGGAAATGCCATTTTAAATGGAATCAACGCAAAGTTTAAGAAAACTTATGGGATCTGTAGATGCCTCATCAAATCGTAGAGTTTAAGTGTAATAGAAATCGGATTCGTCATACAGAATAGAAGATACAGAGGCTTTCTAAGGATTGATCACAGTTGATGGTAATACAAATTCGGATCTCTTAGATTGCCCTTCCTATTTTTGAAATGAAAAATGCAGAGAGAATTAAAATTTACAAATGAGTGAAATCGGAACCATCTACCGAGAAGGAATCTGGGAACTTAACTTCAGTGCATAATTCAAATCCAAGAGAAAGTAGGAATTTAATGTACAGATATGACATCAAACTTCCAAGCATAGATTCGTGACTTGGTTCAATCGCTCAGTGTAATCCGTTATTAAAAGAAAGGATGAATTTGATGTACAGATCTGGTATCAACCATTAACCACCTAGATCTTTGACCTGGTTCAGTTGCTGAGCATAATTCGACATTCATAGGGAAGAAGGTGAGTACACCGAACTGAGATCAAGGCTATGGAAAATGAATACAGGGGCTCTTTAAACTCGAGATACATAATATAAAATCTGGGAAGAAGCCCTCCAAATTCTGAATTGCACGCAGAGACTCTTTAAAATCGAAATACATAATAATACGAGATCTGGGAGAAACGCCATTCAGATTTTGAATTGACCGCAGAGACTCTTTAAAAGTTGGATTTAAATCAATTTAGGACCTGAGATTGTCATGTGGAATGGAAACCACAGAAATTTTAAGTTCAAAATAAAACCCAAGCAGAATACAGGGTTTAAACGATGTCATAAATAAAGGTGCAGTAATCTTATATCCAGAAGAGCGATTGATCTGCAGAGTATGGGAAATCGCTATAAGGAAAAGAAAAAGGCTCATGCCGAGATCCCACTGCTCGATCCCTACGTAGAAAAAACCCAGTCCAGAAAAGAAATGCAGATTAAACCGCATAGTGATTTATCTGTCTTTGCACAAAAGAAAACAGAGTTTGTTTATGATAATTTATGCACGACAATGCTCCACAGATCTTTACACAACAAACCAGCTTCGTACCAACTGTATGACAATTCTAATTCCATTGACGCACCTGGATTGAAATCCATAAAAGAAGGATGCAGAGTATTCCTTGCCCCGACTGTCGCTGAGTTGTAAAGAAATTGTGATAAAATTTAAGATTTAAAATAATAATAAGATCCTGAAAAATAAGTTCAATGAAATGTAAACGCAGAGCATTCATTGAATGCATCATTGCACAGATCGACCTCACTAATGACAAGATTTTAGGAGTTAAGAAAATAATGAAATCTGAAATCGAATTTCAATGGAATGTGAATGCAGACAAATCACTGAACGCATCGTTGCTCAGATCGGCATCAATATGACAGGATTTTAAGAGTTAAAACAATAATGAAGTCCGAAATCGAATTTCAATGGAATGTGATTGCAGAGAAATCACTGAACTTTTAAGTTCAAGTTAAAACCCAAGCAAAATCAGAGATCGCCATGAGAAATAGGAAACTTAGAAGCTTTTAAAATTCAAATTAAATTCAAGTAAAATCTGAGATTGGCATGCCAACCAATCCATAATGCAGCGATCTAAAACATGCAGACTGAATCAGAGTTTTAAATACAGAAAGAATGGATATGTTCGTACCCCAAGGGTTCGTTTTTCCCCATCTTAATATACAGGGACCTATATTTATAAATTGCGTAACAAAACAAAGCAGTATTCATACTTAAAAAATGGATCGAACCTTCAATTCCTCTTGAAACCAAATTAGAATATCCATCCTAACACTGAAAGAAGAAAAACACATAAATAAAACTTAAAAGATATTGAACCTGATTTGGGTCGTCGAGCTTGAGAAACCGTGGTAGTAGTGGCTGAATCAGCTGTCTGGAGCAATCCAACGTTGACGAAGATACCGACAACCCCTCGGTTGAATTATGAGTCTCGTGCCCTCAAGGCTCGACCGGCTCTAATACCAAATGTAGGGACCCCCATTTCGGGTTCCCCAAAAAGACAAAAGACTTCCACGGAATTTGAAAATATAAGTATAATTAATTGTAGAACTTCTAGTACGCTTTTTCAAATGAAGATATAGAGGCCATAGATCTAGATCTATCTATTGGAGTACATGAATGTCAATAAATAAAACTATATACCCAGATTTATTCGTTCCACCAGAAGAATTAGCAAAATAAATAAAATAAATACTTCAAACCTGTTTTCGACGGTTGGTCCAGCGAATCGATGGAGTCCTCGAAGTGGTTTCCGCACAATCCAATCCAATTTCCTGACAAAGTACTGAGTGACCCCTTGGTTGACCACCCTACCGTATCGAGGCTACTCTTCTTCACCTCGAACCCTCGAGCTAATGGGGTCATAAGAACACACAAGCTAGCCTCCAGAACGGATCTCCCAATCCCCATTCCAGCTAATCCCAACTCCAAGGATCATAACATAATCCGAGATTATGATGACCATCCAACATTAGGGAACAAGAGATGTCTTTCTCTCCTTCTCCTCCCTCATTATATAGCAAAAGCCTGTGTGCCATGTGTTTGTCCATGCACATATTTAATTTAATTTAATATTTTAATTTCCAATATTCTCAAACACATGTGTCTTCTTAATGTCTTTAATGTGCACCTAAATCCCTAGATCAGTGGGAGTTAGATGTAGAAGAGTTCTACTTCTCTTTTGGTTCTCATTTAATTTACTTAACAATCTTTTAGTTAGACTTATTGCTTTCTACTTTTCTTTCTTTTCCTAATATTAAGATTTAATTAAAAAGTGATTCATTTCACTAAAAATATAATCTATTTTAAATTTCCTCTTTATAAAATAATTTAAATGAAAAATTAATTAAAGTAAAAAAAATAAAAATCTTGAATAATAATAAAAGAAAAACAATTATTTTATTAATGACTTATTTCAATTCTTTCTCAATATAATGAAGTCAATTAAATAGAATCTTTAATAGAATGATTTAAAATAATAAAATCTTTTGAATAAATAATAATTTTTCTTAATAATAAAATTAATCAAATTTAATATAAATAAAGTAAATCTTTTAACCCATTTTCAATATAATAAAATTGATTTAAAATAAGAAATTTAATTAATGAAATCAAGCATAGAATTTGTATAGGATAGTTCAATATAATAAAATCCATTAAATTAAAATCTTTGAATAAAAATAATTATCTTATTATTAATCTTTTTTAATCTACATAATTAATCAAATTTAATATTGAATAAAAATCAATCTCTCAATTCTTTTTCAAGTTAATAAAATGAATTAAAATGAATAATTCAAATTAATGAAATCAATTAAAAAATAAAATCTTGAATAGAATTATTCAAATTAATAAAATAGAACAAAATCAAAATAAAGTATTTCTTAAATCTTATGTGAAATTTTCATTTATACCATTGATTAATTTTCTTCCTATCGTTCTTGTCTAGGTACCTCTTCGGCGGGCCCTTCTGACAGTTTCATTTCTTCCTTCTTATGGGGAGTACTGCGTAGCGACCGGGAACCATTACCGCGATCTCTCAACTACCCTCCTTGGAGACTAAGGGATGTTGAAGGATAAGGCTCTCCTTATTGCGTGCCCCTCAACTCATCGTACACGACCAAATCATTATGGCCTTGCCCGTACGACATACGCTTCCCCGGGTGAGCTGAAACGACTTCACCCATGTGTGGATTGCTAATCCAGGGTCAACAGTCAGTCGTCGTACCCCTATATGTTCTTTCTATTCTTTTGACCCCTAAAATTCCATTGTGGGTCAGTCGGTATATCGTCTTACCTACCACTGCACACACTCAAGCACACATTAGTAGTGTTGCACTATATAAAATATTTACATCATGCATTCTAGTATCTCAGTCAATCGAGCATACAAATTATTCATTATTTATCATCTTAAAGCATTCTCAAAGTAAATTCAAATGGTTCATTTTTTATTTAGCCGATTCATTTCAAAACTAGTACCTGCATTAGTCTAATCAGTTAAAGTACCGAGGCGGGCATTACAATGATCCATAGGTGTAAGATAGTATTTTTTTTTTTTGAGATCATAGCAATTAAGATAGGTCTTTTAAACAACAGTTCTAAATGATAATCAGAAATGTTCATGCCTGAATGAAATACCATATTCAAAATCATAAATGAAATGGTTGCAAGATGATATAAGGAACACTTTATCTTTTGCTAAAAATGTCAAACAATAATTGAAAAAAAAAGGGATTAGGATATAAATTTCTTTATTTTAAGTGCTTCCCTTTCAATAATATTGCATGAGCAGATAAGGTCCTTGTACTTAAACTGCAAAACCATTGTTAGATGATTTTGATTTATTCAAAACAAAACATATGTACAAAAAAAGTCATAAGAAATCTAAAAAGGGGAAAGGTTTTCTTGTTTTTAATGGAAAAAATATCATGAAGTGATCATACAAATGAATTCCCTATATAAATACAATCCGCTTGTCAAAAATAACTCTTCATTATTATAATTAAAACAAAAACAAAATATATTTACATAGGTACAAATAAAGACAATCCTCTAGAAATTTCAGGGACTAGGAGGAGGAGGAATGACTTCCTCTTCTACCAGCTCCATCTCTTGCTGTTATAAGGCATTTTGCACAAAGTCTTGTTTAGATATAGGTTGGTGATAAAGTCTAAGTCTATGGCCATTTACAACAAAGGAAGTTTAAGAATCATCAATTGTTTTAATTTTAACGGATCCATTATCGAAGGCTGTAACAATTTCATAAGGACCCATCAAGCGAGTAGTCAATTTACCTTTAAAAGTTTTGTATCTCGAATCAAAAAGTAATGCCCAGTCTCCTGTTTTATTTTTTTTTGTTTAATGTATCTGTCATGCCATTTTTTATGTTGATTCTGTATTAAGATTGTTCGTTCGATAGCATCCTGTCTAATCTCATCTAATTCATTTATTTGTAGGATTCGTTGTTTCTGTGCTTCTTCTAAATTCATTCCTAACTGAGAAGCTATACAAAATGTCTTAACCTAAAATTCAATGGGTAGGAGAACCTGTTTTCCATAAACAAGTTCATAAGGTGTGTGGCCAGTGGTGTTTCTCCAAGTTATTCTATAAGCCCACAAGGCTTTTGGGAGCCTATCTACCCAGTCCTTGTGGTGTAACTGAATGGTCTTGGCCATGATAGCTTCTAATACTTTGTTTGTGCTTTCTACTTGACCATTTTCCCGAGGATGATAAGGGGGAGATTTACAATGTCTAATACCATATTTATTCATAAGTTCTTTCATTAACTTGGAAGTGAGTTGAGATCCTTGATCAGTTACAATTTCCCTAGGTACACCAAATCGGATAAATATTTCTTCATACATAAAATCTACCACTGATTTCTCTGTGGCTCGAAATAAAGCTTTGGCTTCTACCCACTTGGTGACATAATCTATACCGACTAGGATGTACTTCTTCTTATGAGACATAGGGAAAATTGGTCCAATGAAATCTAGAGCCCATTTTTCAAAACGCTCGATCATAACTTGAGGTTGCAAAGGCATCTCATCAGATGGCGTAGGTCCATCCATTCTTTGGCAACTATCACATCCCTTAACATATTTAACAACATCCTTGAAGATGCTTCCCCAATAATATCCAGAATGTAAAACCTTATATGTTGTTCTTTTATTAGAAAAGTGTCTACCGCAAGGTCCACCATGACATGCATGAAGAATCTATGCCATCTCATCCTCTTTATACACATCTTCTAATAATAAGGTCAGGACCGGTACGGAAGAGATCATTATCTATCCAGGAATAGTTAGAGATTTGAACTATGATTCTACGTTTTTCGGGTGGAGAGAGATGGTTTGGTAGCTTTCTAGTTGCCAAATAATTGGCTATGCCTGCGAACCATGGGGTTCAAACAAATATAGCGAATAAATGTTCATCTCGGAAGCTATCATCAACAGCACTATCATTGTTGTCAATTTGAATTCACGAGAGAAAGTCTGCTACTACATTCTCTCGACTAGGACGGTCAACAATGGTGATATTAAATTCTTGTAACAGAAGAAGCCACTGAGTCACTCTACCATTGGTAACTGGTTTATTCATCAAAAATATAATAGCATAATGATTGGTATGTATGAAAATTTCATATCCTGTGATATAATGACGAAACTTATTGATGGAATAGACTACTGTGAGAAACTTGTTTTCGGTAACAGTGTATTTTGATTCTGCGGGAGTCAAGTTTTTACTACCGAAATAAATGGCATAAGATAACTTTTCCTCTTTTTGACCTAAGACTGCCCCTATAGCTATGCCGGATGCATCAGTAGAGATATGAAAAGGAAGGGACCAGTTAGGGCCCCTAAGTACTGGTGCTACTGATAACTTTGCTTTTAAAGTTTCGAAATCCTGTTGACAAGGTTCAGTCCATTGAAATTTTGTGTCCTTCATGAGTAGTTTAAACATAGGTGTGGCTATCTTGGTAAAATTTTCTATAAAATGCCTATAATAACCTGCATGGCCAAGAAAGCTTCTAACTTCCTTGGGAGTCTTTGGAGGAGGAAGATTGACAATTATTTCTATCTTGGCAGGATCCACCTTGATACCTTGAATAGAGACATGATGTCCTAGAACTATGCCCTCAGTTAATAACATCTTGCATTTTTCATGACTAAGGGCTAAGTTTGTGTCTTGGCATCGAATAAGAACTATCTCGAGGTTGTCAAGGGCTTCTAGGAAGGTATTACAATAGACTGTGAAATCGTCCATGTAGACCTCTACACAATCATGTATAAGGTCAGCAAAGATACCTAAAACTGCACATTGGAAAGTAGCAGGTGCATTACAAAGGCATAAGTCCCCCAAGAGCAAGTAAAGGTAGTCTTGTCTTGGTCCTCAGGTGCTATTAATATCTGATTGTATCCACTATACCCATCTAGGAAAGAAAAGTATTGTTTCCCTGATAGGGTATCTTACACCTGATCTATAAAAGGTAGATGGAAATAGTCTTTAAGAGTGGCCTTGTTCAATTCTTGAAAATCAACACAGATACGCCACTTCCCTGTGAATTTCTTTGGAACTACTACCAGAGGAGACACCCACTTACTCTTAGAAATTAGGTAAATGAATCCAGCGTTAAGAAGTTTTTGGGATTCTTCTTTTACTATATCTTTGAGAGTTGGGTTCATTCTTCGCTGGGGTTGTCTGATGCGAGGTATACTTGTGTCTGTGTAAATTTGGTGAATACAAGTATCTGGGTTTATACCCTTCGTATCGGTGTATTCCCAAGCGAAAGCTCCAGTTTGACTTTTGAGAACTTTTAGCAATTTCTTTTGCTGACTCTCCTCTAAGCCTGCATTTATATGTAGAAATTTTTCGGAACTAACCTTACATGGTACGGTATAAGATCCTAGATGTTCTTCGATTGAAAAGACACAAGGTGTACTTGTAAATGTTGAGAGACTCATGTTTTCTTGAAATCTGGTCAAGTTGGGAAAAAGACTGAGGAAAGTCTATACATGTGGTGGAGGAAATAAATTGATTCAACGTGTTTTCGATATTTTATTCTTGAAGTGCCCAGGAAAGATCACTGATAAGGGAAATTTCTTCTAGGTTTTCTTCTCCAAAAGGACAATCTAACCAAAATAAGCTCTCAGCTATGGGCTGTGTTGGTGGGTATAAAGCTAATCTTCTTGTAGATAACCCATCAAAGATAACCATCTCTCCATCCCTACATCCTATGACTACATTAGCAGTAGCCAGCCAGGGTCTTTCTAAAATGATAGGATTCCCTCTAGATGGATCTTTTGATTGTATAACCATGAAGTCCACGGGATATTCCCATGAGGCTACTGACACCATAATATCATCTAAAATCCTAGTAGGTTGTACCATAGTACGATCTGCTAGTTCTAACATTGTTGGGGTAGGGAGGAGGAATGGTCCTAATTGGAGAGCTTCTAAAACTGTAGTAGTCATTAGGTTAATAGCAGCCCCTAGATCAATGAGTTTGTTTCGTATAGCATTGTTGTTAATGAGAACAGTTACTACAGGATTTCCTGGATTTGTATACTTCGGGATTCTAGGCTGTTCTGCTATACAATATGAGATTTCACCTATGACATGTATTATTGGAGGGTCTTTTTGTTTCTTACCTAGTCTCTTAATGCAAATTTCTTTTATCACTTTACCGAAGATTGGTATATCTTTAATGGCTTGTAATAAATGAATCTTAATACAAATATTTTTCAATTCATTAATGATATTATATTCTGGGTAAGTTACAGGTTTTTCTATTGTTAGATGCTCTGGATATGGAGGTGATTTATTTCCTGATATTACTTCTTTATGAGGAAGGTTATGGGTTGAAGATTTAGGAACAACCACATTTTGAAGAATGACATCATTTAAAATTTCATTAGGTATATTTTCTTCTTCATTTTCTTCTTGAATAACAATTGATGACATAGGATGATCTTGCAAAACTCTTCCAGACCGGAATTGAACTTCATGTATTGGTGCGGACGAAATAGCATATGATGGAAGAGGTAATAACCCAATGTTATTAAGAGTTTGGGTTGGTTTGTTGTTAGGATTTGGTATCGGTTGTGCGGGTAATATTGTGGGTCTTGGAGAGTTCATATTCTGGAAATGATGAGGTTGATTTGGGATAGGGGGGTAGTGAAGGAGGTGCATATCCAGGAAAAGGTTGCTGAACATTAGGTGGGTAAGGATAGTTAGGCATAGGAGGAGGCGTTTGAGTATAAGTTTGTCCTCTCCATCCATGTGGCCATTACATTTGTTGAGCATTTTGAGGAGGGTATTGCGGTGGCCAATTCTACCAACCTGAAGTGTTCCATTGTTGCGGAGGTTGATAAGGATGGTAGTAAGGTAGAAATTGGAATGATGGATCCTGACCCGAAGGTTGATCTCTAGGATGCCAAGGCCTCCTAGATGTTTCACCAAAACTTCCACTCTTGTATACAGCTTGCAACCCAGGCAACGATGGACAACTATCATTGGGATGCTCTTCTGTACAGACATTACAAACTAAAACATTGGTTAATGGGAATTCTCTTGAGGATGTTTAGTTCTACACCTAGGGAAGAAAATACTCATTGCTGCATGCTCTTCATCCTGTCTCTTTTTAGCTTGTAGTGCATATAGCTAAGAACCCATAGCTCCTAAATTATCTGTTTTGAAGTTTTCTAACAAGTTCCCTAACTCTACCCTTCTAACTCCACCAGGACCGGATGTGTTTCCTTTTGAATTCCTAGCATAAGATTCTCGAAAGTGTCTTCCACCTTTCCCTCTGCTCCTAGAGTAATTCCTACATAGTTCACAAATATCTATAAAATATTTATGAGAAATGTCTCCTGCTTCCATGAGATTAAGGTTATCCAAGAATTCTTCCAAGATTCCTTTAAGGAAGAGTTTTCCTACTGCATCTTCTCGAAGATTGCTATATTTAGATTTGTGTAACACATAGTTAAATATTTCAAGATAGTCTTCTAGCCTCTCGTCTTCAAGCTATTGAATTTTAAAAATATCATTGAGAGAGTCCTTTGGTCTATAGTAATCCTAATATTTTCGAAAAAATGCATTCTTCATGTCTTCCCAAGATTTAATACTAGATTCTCCTAATCCCATGAACCATGAAGAGAAGAATCTTTTAATGTGGCAGGAAAAAGTTTTAGTTTTTGGCCATCTTTTAGGTAATTGTAACTTCTACACAAGATGTCAAACTCAAATAAGAATGTGTCTGGGTCCTCACTACTTTTCCCATAAAAAGTTGGTAATGAAACAGGAGGGATGTTTTTCATAATAACATCTTGTGTAGTGTCTAAGATAGGGAACCTGAAGGTACCTTCAGTTCTAAATTCTCCATCTTCTTCATTTTCATCCTCCATGAAGATTCTATTACCATAGAGAGAAAATATAGGTGGCTCCTTTCTTGGTGAATATGGGATATCCCAAAATTCTTTTTCAAGAAGGGTATTCTTCTTTTTAGGAGGAGAATGATCAGCTACGTTGGAACCTAGTCCTGGAGGTTCTACTGTTGTTGTGTCAATCTGTGAGATGACGATGTTTGTAGAGCTCCCAAAAAGAGCATCTACTTGTGCAGGATTGACAAAATCTACCAAATCTGGACCACCCACTATTGAAAACGTAGCGTCTTTGGGATTTTGGACTAATGGATGGTTAAGAAGTTTCAAAATTTTATCCTTTAGAGTTTCCTCTTGTTTGAGTTCAGTCTCAATATGAGCTTGAGGTTCTTCTAGTAGAATTTCTTTATGAACAGACTGTTCTGATGTCCCTATGATTTCCTTTAAAATGTTTCCAGAAAAGGTTTCTTTAGCCTTCCAAGTAGGACTATCACCTTTAGGTGTCTTCTGATACCTTTCTGTTGAGTTAGTAGTTGGGGTGGCACGTCCCCCGTATAGGTTAGTAGAAATTTTAGTAGGGATTTTAGTAAGAGAACTAGTTTTAATAAATCTACCTTGTGAATCTCTAGACCTATTCATAAAAACAAATTATAATTGAAAGAAACTCTGACTGCATAACTACTATTGCTGGGTTTTGGCGATGCCTGTTATAACATATGCACAGGTTCTTACCTCTCGTCTTACCGCTCACCTGCCGTCAGCCTAATCTAAGTTATCACTAAGTTTTGGAAGAGAATTTCTACCTATCTCAACTGAATTCTACCTATTTCAACTCCCTGGCAACGGTGCCAAAATGTTGGGTGTGTGAACCATCTCAAATAAAAGAACCTAATATTAATTATCAACCAGGATCAGTAAACTTAGAGTTGAAGCAAAATATATGCCAAGGTAGAAAAGGTTCTAAAGTTTCAGGTTTGTCAGACCTAAAAAATGTTTAGTAAGAAAAAGATCGAAAGATCTTTCAAAATGAAAAACCGAGTTAAATATTTAAGAATACAATTAAATCACAGATCAGAATAGTACTAGATCATACTACTCTACTTCTATGGTTAATTAATAAGAAAGATGGAAACAAATACTGAAACACAAATTACTTCTAGAAAAGTTAGAAACTACTAAATTCAACTTCCAGATAACAACTATCAACATAATCAGAGCTACGAATATTATATGTTTAATAGGGAGAACTTGTAAATGTAAATTAATTTAGACTAAAACATCTAATTCCACTCTTCTTGATTATGTACATCAAATGTAATAGGCACTGGAGTAAATGTATCATAATGACTTTCAAATGTAATAAGGAAGCTAAATGGAAGTAAATCTAACTTAACTTCTACAAACAAATGTAAACTAAAAATCAACAAACTACCACTAACTTTGAACATTCTGAACTATTGTCTATCCATATGTGAACAACATGAAACTAATGTAAGTTAGAAGCAAATAAAAAACTTAACAAATATGTTAAACTGAACTATATTAGATTTGGAAGAAAGTAGAAAACTTGATAAAGATATTTTATTATTATTCCAGATCTTGCAACATGAACATCTTCATTAAATAGAAACTAGTCTTAAGATTAACAAACTAAAACAACTCAACGAATAGAATTATCAACTATAACTTGGAAATAAACTATTTAGGAACAACATTCATACATTCTGAACAGTAACTAAGTAACAAAACAGGTTAAAGAACTAAAGTTTGGAAGAAAGATAAGAAGAGGATAAGGAGGAAGTAAGAAAGGAGGAAATAATGATGAAGTTGAATTAAAAACTCCAAATAACATAAAAGAAGATTAAATTACATCTCAAACTATTAAGGAGGAACAGGAAGAATGATGCTTAAGAGGCAGAAGAAATTAGGTTCGGAAAAAGGCCTAAAATAATATAGCAAACACATAGGTTCGAATGACGATCCGAACATTGGTCTGAATGGAAGTCCGAATGATGATCCAAATGGAGGAAAACATTTTAAAGTGAGGGAAAGAAGAGTTTTTGGATGATTTAATTACCAACTGGCTTATGCAAATGATACTACTGTGCACAGGAAGCAGTAGAGAGATTATTAGAGGCTAAGAAATTATCTATGCGAATCATTACCTAAGAGAAAGAATGAATTTATAAGAAGTAGGAAGAAGGTTGGAATAGAAGAAGAAAGAAGGTTGGAATAGAAAGAAGGAAGAATTAACCTACAACAAACAGGAAGAAAAACTAATAGAGGAGAAAAGAAAGAAATGAATGCTAACTATGGAAGAATTTGGAAGCAATATCTAACTATGATGATGGAAGAAGGACTGAAAACAAACTACAAATTATTAAACTATTGAACTATTGGTAGACCATTTTAACTTAGAAGAAAGAATGTTGTATTAACAACAGAATATTAATTACAGAGGAATGAAGATAATGCACACAGGAAAATGAATTAGATAACACACACAGGAAATAAACTAGTTAATTGTAAGAAAAGAAATGCAGAAAATGTAAATAAAACCTCCAGTTGATGAGGGGCTCTTCCCAGCAATCGGAGGGTGAACTAGCTCAACTTAAACGACTACCAACAGAACATCAACAAGCTGATACTTCCATTAGCTTGAGAAAAATTACAGACTCTTTCTTCACACTATCTACAACTGCAAATTCTTGGACTAAGACTGGAAAACCATCGTGAATTTTGTATTGGAGAAAACTCACTATGGCTTGGGAATACCACAACAGACATATGACTACCAGAAATCTACTCAATTCTCAAAACAATGCTCTTATAAATGACAATGTTAAAATAATGGAGAAATGTAACCAACCTCAATCCAACTTTTGATGTAGATCCCCATTGGAGCTTTCAATCCGCGCACATCCAAGCACTTGTAATGTACAAATTAGTCTTAACAACCAATATCTAACAAGTACATGTGATATATAAATGGCATTAACATTATCAATAACAATGGTCCAAAATATCATAAGCAAATGTAACCCAATGTATAATAAATGACATTCACACCATGAATGGACGAGAATATGAGTATTTATATTAATGAACAAGAAGAAGTACAAAGTGATACGACCTCTTGCCGGCAACCAATCTGAGCCAAGATCTAGATCAATCTACTTGTGCCTCCACCACTTCAATCCTCCATGAAAGGAAAACTCAAACTAGCAAGGAGTTTGGAAAGTGAACATAACTGGTTCACGACTAGAAGGATCAATGCATGCAGACTCAAGATAGGGAAAAAATCCACTAGAGTGCCTTTACTATTCTCTTCTTCCTCCCATTAATAAGCCATATGTGCTCAATATATAGTCCTCTCAAAGGTAGGTGAAAGGACTCATCGAGACGTTACTTGAGGAGATGGAGAGCCAAAGGTCACCCAATGACCACTTTTTGGGAGTAAAAAGTAATTAATAGTGGTTTTTACCATTTTACTTGATACCTGTGGGCTATAGGGATGCAACTCGCGGGTATGCATGCTATAGTTATGCAACATGTGGGTAGGAACAAAAATAGAATAAACTGGTATCATTGAAGGATGAAAATGGATCCGAGTCACTGAAATGGATCCTACAGGCCAAAGAATGCTGATGCTTACACGGTGGAATATTTCTGTGTAACAGATGCCCCCTAATGTGTGAGGCCAGAGATTGGAATGTGCTACGATGGTCGAAATACATTATAAAACTCAAAAGTGGAGTGATGGAGACACAAGTGGAAAGAACGGCTCACTCGTCATAATACAATAGTATTTCTGAATACATGTCGGTATAGTACAACAATCTGATACAATGGCCATGAATAGGCATTACATAAGTAAATAAATGTCACAAGTGATCATAGCCATGATCCCTCTACAGTAAGATATCGTCTTCTACTGAAAAGAAGACAACTAGTGCAAAACTGGAGGTACAAATTGCTGAAATCTGAGAGGTGATATCTCAGATGTAAAGTCAAAGTCATATGTAGCATACTGAATGCCACAATCGCCTGGGGTATTCTACACAAGTATTCGACAGTGCAAGTCCCATCAAGTGAATAAAGGAGTTGGGTTCGAACCTGATGAGACATTGTCTGATTACCGGTCATTGATGTATATCGTTAACAGATGCGAGATGACCCATCGATAATGAAAATGGGCATCAAGGCACAGAGCACAATCATCAGAGTGTGAATAAATGGGTTGAAGTCGAACACTAGGATGAATCCATCAATTAGGGGACATTGATGTATTCCCAAAACTGTTGATGGTGAGAGAACCTGCCACTAATGACTGCAAGCCACAAGGTACTCAACCGAACTCTAAGCCTCAAGTCCCGGAATAAATGAGTTGAAGTTGATGGAATGAGACTCACTGGAAGGAGTGCATTAAGGCATCCCCCATCAACCAGCACGAGGTACTAGCAATGATGAAATATTTGGAAGATCTTAGGTGAAACGGACTGGCTCAATAAGGATGGCCGACATGCAATAGTCAAGATATCTGAGGAGTGGCCGACACTAGTTTCAGGACTTCCTTTGAACAAGAGCATGAGCAGATGGATAGACTCAGGCAGCATAGACTTGACATAAATTGTGCAATGCAAGAGGCATTATAGAGGGCTCCATAATGACTGGAAGCTTAACCAATCATTGGAGAAAACTGAGAAACAAGTACAGCTCCTAAGGCCCAACTATAGTCCTGACTCATAATGTACGAAGTGGAATGAATGCTCTGTTCAAAGGAGACACAACAGCTACCAACAAGAAATCGTGACCATAATCCCATCCGACTTTTTGGAATATTTGATTTTTTTGTCTTTTTCATATTTGGGAAAAACTTGAAAAAGAATAAAATTGCTTATAGTACAACAAGTGAGGGAACAAGTGTCAAATAGCTAGCAAACTAGTCCCAAGCAGTGGAACATACCTACGCTCAATGCAAGGAATTACGTGCAGGATGTGGACACTCGGGGGTGTGTTCCCTCAGGGTCAAAGGGTCATCAAATTGTGAAGGGAAAATATATAAGCTATGCAGGGCTCGACAGGGAAAAGTGCTCAAGCACCAGGCTATCAATTGAGTAAGAGGGAGCCGGCACAAGGCTCAAGCGGCAAGCAGGATGATGCAATGCAATAACAACATGATATAACTGAGAAGTCCTCTTTCATAAAGTTAGTCTCCTCACCCAAAAAAGTGTAAAACAATGAGAGAAGAACTCTTCTAGTCACGTATGACTACAGTATACCTTTTTCGTAATTAATCCACAAAGGTCTGGAAAAGGGGTAAACTTATACCTAAGTGAATGTCGCTTCAAATCCTTTAATGAGTCTGAAATGATAAGTATACTCGGCAATCTTGTTTGATTTTGAAAAAGTCTAATAAGGGCTTAAAAAAGACTTTATAAAAATCTTTTCCGTAAAGGTTTAACGAGCCCAAAAAAGTAAACTCATGACCTCCTTACTGTTTTTAACGAGCTCAAAGGAGATATGGAAGAATGCTCGTAATGGGGGAAGACGAGTGTCAGGGACATGCGAGACTAGTTCCAAGCGCATGGAACAAACCTATGCATAATGCAAGGAACATGAGCAAGATAATGACATTCAGGGGGTGTCTGCGAATTTGGATGGCACAAGGTTCAAATGCATCATAACAATGGGGAGGCCTAAACCTATATGCAAGGTTCCAAATATTCCTACCATGAGTGAAGCAAATGTTGAAAAGGACTAGTAAACAAGTATAAGTCCAGCTAAAAATCCTGTCTTCAAGAAACATAAGTACCAAGATCATCTCTAAAACATACGTAGAGAAACATCTGATACAAGTCACTGCAGAAGAAGAATTTTCAACTTCACTATTGTTAACCTCAGACATAACGCAGGTAGAGCTAATCACTAAAGGTGCCATAGTACCAATACCTGAGGGATCAAAATCAAGAGCAAAGATGAAGGATGTGAAGGAATCTACAGTGGCAAATTCATCATCACGGGAGTTGGAAATTCTAGAAGTAGAATCAAACTCATCAGGATCACCGATTTGGGGATCTATAGGAGAGCTCAAAGACTCATTAGACTCAAACGTCAAATCAGGGTTGGACGAGACGGTGAATGGATCCAAATTCAAATGGATGGCAGGTTGTATTATAGGCCCATCTTGTTGAATAAGATCAAGGGGAGGAGGGGAATGAGATCTATGATAAAGATCCCCCACGGCTTGTCATCACCACCCATGGCCTCAACAAAAACTTCATCTGAAGGTGGAATACCATCGAGGCAATCATGTGAACAAGATAGGTTGGCTGCCAAAACTAGTAGCGTAATGGGATCTTCTTCAACTGTTTGGGAAGAAGAGAGATCCGGATTTGCAATGGTTTGTTGGATGTGATCATAAGTGAGCTCTGCTACAGATAAAGGCATAGACATCTCGACGTGTGCAATGTCTCCAAACATAGAATCCGTGGATGGAAAAATCCATGGATCACCACAATAGGAAGTCCGGAATGGCATACTATTAGAAGGAGGAGGCGCACTATCGAAAATGGTTCCAATAAAATTCACAGGAGCAGAATGGTTAAAAGTTCCCATCAACTAGGGGTACATTCCAATACCTATGTTCCCAGTTGTCGACTGAGAATTAGAAACTTGTGGGACTACTGATCCCATGGATGCTGTGGAAGGAGTGCCAACATAATCCAGCTGATCGGTCGTCACAATATTGCCTTCATGGGGAAAGCAAATAACTCGAAATACAGTAGACGCGATAACCTTCATAGCGTACATCCAGTTCCGACCCAGTAAAAGGTTTTAGTCGATGGGCGCATCAACCACTTTGACTTCAATAGGCATGGACTTACCTCCCAAGGAGACAACAAGGGAAGGGATAATTCCATGTGGCGTAAAATATCTACCGTCGAATGTAGTGAGTGTAGTTCTAGATGCTAGTAGAGGAGGAGAGCAAAGAGCTTTCCAATAAGTTAACGACATTACTAACTCGGAAGCACCTTAATCAACCATAGTACGTTTGACGAAGGTCTTAGGGCAAACCAGCTGTATTTGAAAAGCCACGTGGTATGGAAAGTGAGGTTGGACATCAGTAGTATCGAACTTGATAACACTAGGACTTCCCCCATCCTGAACTCCTAACGCACTCAAAAGGGCATGCCTCTGAGAAGGACAAGCTTGAAAAACTTCAAGAGCCGACATGGCACATGGAGTTTGGCCCAAATATTCTACGATGGAGTAGTTTTGGGTGGCTCGAGCATTAGGATTATGCATGGAGTGCTTGAGAACACTTTTCTGTATCTGCGGCATAATAGAAGGCTTCTCGATATGTACGGAATTATCAGGAGGAGGGGGAGGGTCATTCCCCAAATTCGGTTGTAGTGCACCATAATCACGTTGACGAGTAGCAACACAAACCTCCGACTGAACCATATTCACACATCCATAACCACTAGTATTGGAAGAAGACGTTGTCGTTTCATTAGTACCATAACTAGTGGTGGGAGCATGCGAAGCCATGTTTTGGTGATGAGGTAGGGGATCCTTTAGCACAGCTGGGCTCTGTGCCAAATGCTTCGATGCTTCTTCAATACGAGGACATAAGTGAGTAAGATGGTCCTCCCCACAAAGATTGCAAGGGAATTTGACCTTACGCCTAGGTTTACGATCCTCGCCAACATTACCGCCTTCCCGAGGAGGGTTGGAATTCTCTTTACAAGGAGTATTACGATTGCTATTATTGTTACTTCCATTGTTTCCACCCCTAGGATTATTTCTCCCCTTTTTCTTACCACCAGGCTGCTGGTTACCCGACGGTTTTGTTGATTGCACATTGTGTACGTCAGACGACGGAGTGGAAGTGGACAAGGTGTGAACCTATCCAGGAGCAGATTGGTTTAGCGACAAATTTTTCATTTGATTAGCTACCAAGTCTACAGGGTGAGTGCATGTGGACCCCACGATGCCATCGGCATGTGGTCTAGGAACTAACGTGGGATCATGTCTTGTTCTCGGTGCGTCAGGAATAATGTCATACAAAATGCCAGATTGAGAATAAAGTAGATCTAACTGCTGGACTTTCAAGATAGCTTGTTCCTCAGTCATAATGCTGGACATCGAAACATCCTTAGCAATGTATGGGAGTAATGAATTAAGGAACCATTCCAACATCAACTCTGGAGGAATGTTGGATTTCACTAATCTCTTCCGCCGATGCCACTCTTGAACATGGTCAGAAATATGTGTGGCCTTATTCTGACGGAAGGTGGACAACAACTCAGTACCAGTATCATAACAAACCGAAAACTGAAAATGGTCTAAGAAAACCGAAGCAATCTCGTTGAATCCCCTATAGGTGTTTTCGATCAACTCCACATACCACTTCGCGGCTGCCCCTGTGAGGGTGCATTGAAATAGTCGTAATCGAATGGAATCATGATTCAAAGAGTTGGAGGAGCACCAAAGGTGAAATGTCCTGACATGATCTCCCGGGTCCTCACCACCTTTCCCTTCAAACTTTGGAATGTTCGAATGGAGCTTGGTAGGGACCGGGGGCCATGTAGGTTTGTGACACACTGGATCATTCGTGAGCTTCAAAATATCAAGGAGATTCAAGCGTGCAAGGAATGGGAGCTACGGCTGGAAAGCTTGATTATAAGCTCCCATAAAAGGTTGGTTGAATGGAACTGTGTTATACGATGGACCAAAAGCTTGACTGTGAGGACTAAACTGTTGATAATGAGGAGCTGACGACCCGTAAGCTTGCCCATGGCCATAAGATGGATAACCCCCCCTGCCTGACCCATTTGAGAGTAAGCAGGTATATGTGCATTTTGAGCACCATATTGGGGTGGTGGGTGATACTGGTGGCCAACACCGGCTGTGTTGTAGTAAGGGTTTCCACCATGGGTATGGGGCATGTATGTACTATTCATAGTGGGAACCGTGTTGTATTGACCGTAATGGTATGGTATGTTCCCACCCCCAATATTAGCATTAGCTTGAGCAGTTGTGTGATGACCAGCAGCATGAGAAGTATTCCCAGGTCCAATATGTGTGTGACAAGTAGCAGGGTTTGTGGTGTAATGTCCATGTGGATATGAAATATTCCCACCCCCTACATTACTATTACTAGAAGCGGCAGTGGACGCAAAAGTATGCGGTATGTTTCCACCCCCGTGGTTGGGAGGAACGGTATCATGTGCAAAAGTAGTCCTGGGTTGATGAGTAGCGACATGTGTATTAGGTGGTGGATGGCATGTCGTGTTTTGAACAACATTCCGACTAGATTGGGTATTCCTAGGAGGTGGTCACATTTCAACATTAGCATGGTTAGGAATCTAACCAGTCCCTATACTATGTGAGTGGGTGGACAACATAGTGTTCCCAGTTAGGGTAGTTCCCAGAGTGGGTATAGTATGGCTAACACTTTGACTAGTGCCAGCATGAGTACCAACCATAGTGGAAGGTTTGACAGTATTGTGACTAGGCATACCAAAAGAGAGTGTGGTGGGGTTGACCATAAGGCCGGAATCATCATGAGTCTCAGGTCTCCTATATCTAAAATCGCGTGGAAACGAAGGAATGAAAGGCTCATCCTGTTCTTCCTCCTCGGGTAAGTCGGGCATCCTGTAAAGATAATTATGCGGATTCGAACGATCAAATGGATCATAATCAAGTGGATTAGGACAAATAGAACCAGGTTGAGTCTCAGGTGGATCACCTCCCAATCCTCATGAGGAGTCTGGGGATCGGAAGTATGTTCAAATCTACCCGAAGGAGTAGAAAGGTCTTTCCCGATATTAGGATGTGCAACCATGTAGTGCTCAACGTAAGTCTCGTAAGAATCTGAAGACTCGGAGGGAGCCCTCCGGCGTCCTCTAGCAATACATTGTGTAACCAAAGCTGGCTTTAAACCAGCCAACCGACGGGATCGGCAGAGAGTAGGGCTCCGTGCCACGTTCTCTCCAGAGAGAGACACAATGTCTCCTAAAGGCCAACTATCGATCAAAAAACAATAAATCAAAAGCACACACCTAGCGAATCTATAGCCAAGAGCAGACAAACAGAGTGGCTAAATGAACTCCCGACACTAGAGCCAGTATGTCTCTCCTAGGAGAGGCTTGAGACTCCCAAACTATATCCGGAGGTAACATAATCAGTTATAGAGACACCCAGGCTTCACTGTGTCGAGAGGGTCAAGTCCACTGCACGAACACAACTGTGCTATCCAATCCCTATCTGACTCAGGACACAAACAGCATAACCACTGCAAGTACCCTGTGCGGTACCTAGGTAAGGCAACTATGTCTACTGCAATATAACCATTACTCAGGGGGATAGTCGCAGGTGGGATCCGTCGTATGGGCAGGGTAGCTAAGCCCGAAGCACAAGAGGACGAACCTCCGGTACCCCCAAATACAAACAAATCTTGGATATATCTCCCACGTTTAGTCGGTATTGGAGGGATATCTCCTCAACCAACCTCCCGTGACCTCGTGCTTAACTGTGGTTTGAGTAGAGCTTTCCTGAGAACACCGATCTATACCATGGATTCCTCCACTCCCTGGTTAGACACCTAATGTTTCGTTATGTAGTCTTGGATTGTTAACTCACAATGATCTATTCGAAGACTCTAAACCTATGCTAGTTGGTGTACCCTATAAATAAAATAAGTCTAATCAATTTTATGATTAAGCGTTAATTTTAGTGGCTGTGATTACTCAAGGGATATGGTCGTGAAACTAGTGATGTGTACACTCAACAGTATGCAACATCGTCCAATCGTAGACTCATCTATCCAATAAAACAATGTCACTAATATGCAAAATCAACCAACAATTCCGAAATAAATATGCAAACTTTTATCATTTCAATGCACAAGCAGAACCTAAAATGAAGGCAACAAGCACTCAACGCAAAATGCAGTACATGGAAATAAAATATTTTTGTATTTTCTCTTATAAACAGAAAGGAAAATGCAAAAAACTAAATGAATATTTTTGTATTTTTTCAATATATATGGAATGAAAAAATGCAAGCAAAATCCTACTATTCAGTCACTGAAGTGCCGAGAAGATCACTAAGACAACCTAGCAGATCCTAAACAGCAAGACTCAGCAAAAAGAAAGAGCTCGAAAGGAAGAAACCAAGAGGATAAAACCAAGAGAAATGAAGGGATATGGTCACAACCAAGGCATGAAACAGTCAAGAAAGAGGCCAACAAAGACTCAGGAATCAACCAAACTCACCCAGTAACAACCAGTAGCCATACACCAACAAAATCCGGAGTTACATGCTACTGTCAAAGGAATACCTGCGGGTACCCGCGAGTAGTAGTGTAAACAGAGGCGGGTATACGCGGGAAGAACTAAGCTAGCCCGCGGGTGTGGAAAAGCAAATGGTCAAATAAAGAGTGCAGAGGCTCAGAAAAAGCAAGTTTTCTACAGTGTATCTTAATGGCCAATCAGTGACACAAAGCTTCGATAAATAGCAACTTTAATTATGGACTAGTGCTCAAAATTTTTCCCAAACATAGATGTTTTCCCCAGCGGAGTCGCCATTTCTGTGTTGGAGAAAACTCACTATGGCTTGGGAATACCACAACAGACAGGTGACTACTAGAAATCTACTCAATTCTCAAAACAATGCTAATATAAATGAAAATGTTAAAATAATGGAGAAATGTAACCAACCTCGATCCAACGTTTGATGTAGATCCCTATTGGAGCTTTCAATTCGCGCACATCCAAGCACTTGTAATCTGCAAATTAGTCTTGACAACCAATATCTAACAAGTACTTGTCATATATAAATGACATTAACATTATCAATAACAATGGTCCATAATATCATAAGCAAATGTAATCCAATGTATAATAAATGACATTCACACCATGAATGGACGAGAATATGAGTATTTCTATTAATGAACAAGAAGAAGTACAAAATGATACAACCTCTTGCCGACAACCAATCTGAACCAAGATCTAGATCAATCCACTTGCGCCTCCACCACTTCAATCCTCCATGAAATGCAAACTCAAACTAGCAAGGAGTTTGGAAGGTGAACATAACTGGTTCACAACTACAAGGATCAATGAGTGCAGACTCAAGATAGGGCAAAAATCCACTAGAGTGACTTTACTATTCTCTTCTTCCTCCCGTCCATAAGCCATATGTGCTCAATATATAGTCCTCTCAAAGGTAGGTGAAAGGACTCATCAAGACGTTACTTGGGAAGATGGAGAGCCAAAGGTCACCCAATGACCACTTTTTGAGAGTAAAAAGTAATTAATAGTGGTTTTTACCATTTTACTTGATACCCATAGGCTATAGGGATGCAACTTGTGGGTACGCATGCTATAGTGATGCGACATGCGGGTAGGAACAAAAATACGATAAGCTAGTATCACTGAAGGATGAAAATGGATCTGAGTCACTGAAATGGATCCTATAGGCCAAAGAATGTTGATGCTCATAGGGTGGAAGATTTATGTGTAACAAATTCAGAAGCTAACTCGTCTCAATCACAGGGGAGGCTATTTATAAGTTACAATGGTGAGAGGGTCGACAGTGTCGACCTCTCTAATAATAGGAGTGTTTAAATGATGGTAACAGCTGATTAAATTGATACATGCCAATGCAGGGGGTGTTCTTTAGACTTTGACGGCGTTAGTTCCTTCTCAGAGCAGTAGCAGCGTCGATCTAACTCAGATGTGGATGAGCAGTGTGCTAGCAAACTGAATCAAGGGCAGGCGAACACCTTCCAAAATGACAGCGTGAATGAACGTGAGCAGGCGTGAACATGTGTGCGTAACTCCCATCCAAACGAACAAGAGAACTGATGCACTGGAGTGTTGACATGGGAACAGGGGTTACGTCGTCATACTGAGCATGATTCCATGTTGAATGTGCAGACGAACCGTAGGTTAAAGTGTTCACGTGGACCTAAGATGTGTTGTCAAGCTTGGACAACATAAGGATGGATCTTCTAGTGCAATATCTCACTAACCAGGCCCATTGCGTGTCGAACAGAACCCATGTGTCCTTCTCTTCATTCAATGGTCTAAGATGTGTCAACCATGGATTTCGCGGGTTGAACAGAGGGATGAATAATGAGCTGAACGCATTTTAGGATGAGCATGTAGCGCATGGTTTGAATGATGGGACATTTGCAAATCGTAGCCTGTCAATTAAAACCGTAAGTGTTATATATGCCCAAAACCATCATTTTAATCACAAATAAACCATAATATACGAAACATAACAAGATTTGCATGCTAAGTGAATTTGTGCATACCTGGACTGTTTGATGAGATGAATGGCTAAGAAAACAACTTACTATAGCAAAAATGATAGAAATAATGCCACTTCGATTAAATTGAATGATAAAAAATGGTGACGATATTTTACACCAACAGATGTCGAGTTTGAGGTGAAAGACTTGGGGATGATGCACTACTCTCTAGGCATGGAGGTGTGGTAGAGTGTAGATGGAATCTTCCTTGGCCAAGGGAAGTATATAGTAGAGACCCTGAAGTGGTTCACGATGATGGACTGCAAGGCCATGGCCATACCTATGGCATCGAAGCTGAAGCTTCTGTGTGATTCTTCATTTGAGCTGGTTGATGTCACTATGTATCATCAGATGATTGGGTCCTTGATGTACCCGACGGATACGAGACCAGATATTTGCTTTGCGATGAACACATTGAGCCAATTCCTGACGGATCCTAGAGGTGTTCACCTGGTTGCTATAAAGCATATTCTGAGGTACCTGAAGGGTTCGGTTGATTATGGGCTCAGGTATGATGCGAATCAAAAGTTTAACCTAGACGGTTATGTTGATTCAGATTGGGCAGGAAGTCCTACAGATAGGAAGAGCACTTCTCGGTGCTGCTTCAGTATGGGATCAGGTGTGATCTCTTGGTTTAGCAGGAAGCAATCCTACATAGCACTGAGCACAGTTGAAGCAAAGTATGTTGCAGCTTGTTCAGCTAGTTGCTCAGCAGTATGGCTCAGGAAGCTACTGTCTAAGTTATTTGATCTCCCGTTGGATGCTACTGGTATCTTTTGTGACAACCGGAGTTGTGTGAAGTTGTCTGAGAACCTGGTGTTCCATGATAGGTCTAAGCACATCAAGATCAAATATCACTATATCGGGGATATCTTGTAAAGAGGAGTAGTGAAGCTCCTATATGTTGCGACGGATGAGCACGTTGCAGATGTGTTGACGAAACCACTAGCCAGAGTGAATTTTGAATACTTTAGAGAAAGGCTTGGTGTTCTTTAGATTGGAGATACTTCGAAGAAGAAGTGACGGGACACATTTGTAGGAGCCATTCCAAGCATGGTGAGAGGAGGATCCTTCTAATGGTTGTGGATGTAAGCGCTGTGTGATGAGCATCAGGACAATGCTCCAGTTATTGCTTTGGATATGCATCAAGTGGATGCCTTATATGATCAGTTGGATCATATATATGTATATGCATCAGGTGGATGCTTTGTATGATTAGTTGGATCATGTACATGTATATGCATCAGGTGGATGCTTTGTATGATCATTTGGATCATGTATATGTATGAGTATCAGGATGATGCTCTAGATGACATGCATCAAGGCGATGCAATGACGATGATTAGGATGATCATGTGTGATGAGTATCGAGATGATACTCTAGATGATACGCATAAGGACAATGCAGTGACGATGATCAGGATGATCATATGTGATGAGTATCAGGATGATACTCTGGATGATATGCATCAGGACGATGTTACGATGATGATCAGGAGGATCATATACACCAGGATGATGTATGATGAGTATCAGATTGATACTCCGTGGCCGTGGATAAGTTGTGCATGTAGCATAGAAAAGATCCTGGGAGATCTAGATAGGTAGAGCTGTGTGCTCATAACATCCTAGGATGCTCTTTCAAGGTTTTGCTACGGGTAGCATAGAAAAGATCTTGGGAGATCCAGACAGGTAGAGTTGCGTGCTCATGACATCTTGGGATGCTCTTTCGAGGTTTTACTACCGTCTTGCATAGAAAATATCCTGGAGAACCGGACAGGTAGATCTATGTGCTCGTAACAGTTGGGATGCTCTGTAGAGATCTTGCAGGTTTCAAGATGCTCTTTAAAGGTTTTGTGAAAGTTCACATTGAAAAGATCCTAGAGATCCGGATAGGTAGAGCTGTGTTCTCGTAACAGCCTGGGATGCTCTATAGATATCTTGCAGGTTGCAAGATGCTCTTTAAAGGTTTTGTGAAGGTCACATGTAAAAGATCTTGGGAGATCCGGACAGGTAGAGATGTGTGCTCGTAACAGCCTGGGATGCTCTTTCGAGGTTTTGTTGATGCACATAATTAGTCGTGGGATCCACAGTATGGCAAGTGATGATGAAGACCTATAGGTGGTGGGCCTACATCCAACGTGAAAAAGGGATGGCTCTGTAGAACTTCCTATGACGAGCAAAATTCAGAGATAGCCCAGTGATCGAGATGTCGAGTACAGCACTAGTGATGATGATGATGCTCCGTGATCTAGTGATGATGATCCAACTCCAGAATTGAAGAATTGCACCAATATGTATTGATGACATGTGTCTAGAGATTACCTTCCTAGTTAAGAGGGAGTGTTGATGTATTTGTAACTTCAGAAGATATTCACTTGTATATTACATTTGTACTTTATTGTATATCGAACAAAGATGTATTATTCCTCTGATTGGAAGTGTCGTCATTTGTATTTGCAAGTGTCGCAAGTTACATTGTAAGTGTCGTCATTTGTATTGATGGGTTACTAGACCACCAATGTGGGGTTGGCCCTAGTTAGGTCATGTGGTTGGGTTATTATACTTGAGTAGCAAGTCGGCCCTAGTGAATTATTGGCAGGTCAAGTCAGTGTATAAATGGAGAGGTTGTGTCTCTCATTTGATTCATTTCACTCACTTCTCAAGATCGCATAGCTAAGAGAGAAAGTGGCGCACTAGTGGAGGAGGAGGAGCATCTGCTAGAGGCATCTTATTGGGTTTGATCATTGTGATCTTGGTTTGTGGCTTATCTTACCTCTGAGGAAGTTGAGGGGTTTTTCACCTTCTTGGTTTTCCTTGGTGAAACTTTGTGTCTCTTGTGTGATTGCTTTTGTGTCTATGATTGATATGTTGTACATGTTATTCTCTTAGTGATCCTAAATGATAATGGAATGAAATTATCGAAAAATTAACACTCTCTTGACCATTTTCTCAACCACGATATGTGCGACTACTCTGAAGAAAAATATATTATTCTACCCATCTCGTCATTCAAGACACTAGCGAAAGCCATGTTATTGGAAGAAATGTCAAAATTAAAAAACAAAGTATTTTGTACGTAACTAGAAAGTATCTACTCCCAATTTTTAGTGATGAAGCAAAGAAGTTCAATGTAAATATTTTCAGACGGGATTTTCATCTCACATGATTGAATGGAGCCATCATACCAAGCATATGATGCATATTCCACTTTTAAGAACTTAAAAATATAGAAAACTTGATTTGAATTTTAGGGGGCATATGGTCTAAATTCGGATATATAAGTCATAAAAGCATTAAACGAAGAGGCCACCTTCTCCCATCCATGGTTTTGGAATCTTCCATGCAACCCATAGTTTAGAATACACCTATCCATGGTATTTGGTAGTCCATGGAGTTGTTCCATTGTATGGCTTCAAAACACATTGTAATAATATTATAATATAAAGGGATTTATGCCTTCTCAATAAAGCAAGCTATTATTTTGGGCATCCTACATTTCTCTTATTCTATTGAGTTAGTATTCGGTTATTTGTTTTTAGTTCCTTTCTTAGTATAGTTTGAGAGGTGAGTCTCAAAGAACCCTCTTTGACTCTCACCCCTCCATGTGGCATATATACTCTATGTTTCTTTATCTAGGTTATTCATAGCCCATATCTCACTGATGTGTCTTTCTCACAGCTATTCAATTTCTTGCTTCAAATTTGATACTATTTCTTCTCCTCGTCTCTTGGCATTCAGTCCTACTGGGTCTCATCCCCCAAGATCTGGATCAGTGGTATCATAGCAGGTATGTTCTCCATCAGAATAAGGGTTTGAAGCTTACTATGGGTTCAAATATTTTTCGACCCTCAAATATTCATTCACCATTATAAAGAGAACCATACATGGATTTAATGCATCCATTGGTATAGAACATTTTCAATAATTTTACAGGGTGTCCATGCTTCCCATGGAGGTTCCACAACCACCCATGTTCCTCTACAAACTCTTGTCCCTCTACATTCGACAATCTCACATTCAACAAACTTTAGAGGGTGATGTTTCTAAGGCTATACCATAGCTCATTTTAATTTTTTTCCATCTGCTCAAATGGGTATTTCACGTAATTTCCTTTCCTTTCCTGGTTTGTGAGATATGCTTGTTTGAAGTAGCACATGTCTGTACACAATGCAACCGCCAGTACAACCAATTTAAACAAGTGATATAGACTGCAGATAAATTTTCAGAGGCTCTATAATAGCTCATTGGAAAGGAATTTTCATCAGCTAAAATGCGTATTTTGTTGTTTTTCATTTGAATTTTTTGTTTGAGAGATATCATCGACTGAAGCAACATGCGTCTGCAAAATAGTGCGTGCATGTGTCCTAAGCTTCATCAAAAAAATTCTCACTCCTTCGGCCACCACATAGAAAGTATGTTATATATATGGAAAGGTCTCTTTGATATCTCAAATGGGTCTTCAATGGAATTCAATTTCATCACCTAAATCAGAAACTATGAATGGATTTACAGAATGACATCAATTGTACCAAGATCATGAATTTTTCAATTTTTGGACTTTTATTAAATCCTATTGTAATCATGGTTATGGGTTTACCACACAAAACCCACGGTTATGGGTTAACCACGCAAAACACATGGTTGTGGGGAAACCACAGAAAAACCACAATTATGTATTGTAATCACAGTTATTGGTCAACCACACCAAACCCACGGTTATGGGTTAACCACACAAAACCGACGGTTATGGTTCAACCACACAAGACCCACAATTATGTATTGTAAACATGGTTATGGGTCAACCACACAAAACCCACGGGGTTAATAACACAAAACTCTTCTCTTCATTGGTAACTAGTACATTGTAATCATGGGTCTCTTTTTAGCATGAAATGATGGGGACCATCATCTACGAAGGGGGGAGGAACGATCTGAGTTTTAAGGGGAATATGGTCTAAATTAAGATATATAAGTTATAAAAACATTAAATGGAGAGGCCACCCTCTCCCATCCATGGTTTTGAAATATTCCATGCAACCCACAATTTAGAATACACCCAACCATGGTATCTGGTAGTCCATGGTTTTGTTCCATGGTATGGATTCAAAACACATTGTAATAATATTATATAAAGGGATTCATTCCTTCTCAATAAAGCAAGCAATTATTTTTGGAATCCTACCTTTCTCTTATTCTATTGAGTTATTATTTGGTTATTGGTTCTGAGTGTCTTTCTTAGTATAGCTTAAGAGGTGAGGCTCAAAGAACCCTCTTTGAGCCTCACCCCTCCATGTGGTATATTTACTCTATGTTTCTATATCTAGGTTATTCATGTACCAGATCTCGCTGATGCGTCTTTCTCACAACTATTCCATTGTCTACTTCAGCTTTGAGACTATTTCTTCTCCTCTTCTCTCGGCATTCAAACCTCACAGGTCTCAACCCCCAAGATATGGATCAAAACTCGGCTTTATCAAGGCAAGGATGGACTATTTTGACTTGACCAGCCATATATCCTCTAGGGTGCGTTATTGAGCTTCTTGTCTCTCTCTCTCCAAGATGTTCCTAAATGATGACAGTATTTTTTGAGTTTCTGTAGGCCTACCAATATCTCTATCAACAAAACTGGATTCACAAGAAATTATTTCCTCCCTTATTAATGGACTCAAATCTCATCTCTGACCTGTTCAAGCTGTTGATAACGAATATTATTAGTAGGAAGGTATCTAATAAGATCACATTATGATGAAGGGGATGAGTTAACATAGATTAAAGAATTAAATGTAGAACATAAATCTAATGGAATACAGTCTAGTATTCCCTGGTTCCAGTTGTAAAAAATAATGCCTTCCCTTGAAGAAACCATTACGAATTTTGCTTGTATTACAAATTGAAAACCCATTACAATTTTCGTCAGAAGAAAGGCATAAATTCTAGGATCCAACATGTCTTCTTTCATAAGATGTTCATCATAGGGGAAAGAAAATGAATCACCCATTTTCCCACATATTTCCTCCGTTCAATCTTACACTAATGTTTTACATGAAAACATTGCCTCCAGATGTAGTGACTATAATGTCCAATGGAACATTTACTTTCTTCAACGGAGAAATGCAGAGTGAACAATTTAGTATGTTCATTCCTGGAACTTTGAAATTCCATGTCCCTCTAAATAGATATTGCGTTAATTTTGTTAAACCCCATATTAACATAGACCTCACGAGCTGAAATCTTATTGATCTTGGACATAAAAAGAATGAATTTTCCTTCTTTGCGTATACTCTAGTTCGTTTCCTCCTTCTCTTGTCATGGACATTGCCACTTGTGGTTCTTGTTTTGTGGTGTTAAGGTGGTGTTAATGTTTGTTAATATTTATGGAAATAGACTTTATCCTCATCTATATGAAGTTGTATGCCATGTTGGAAAGTACCATATAGTGGTGTCAAGCTCTTGTTTGTCACATGTACATGTACAAATTGGATTTAATTAACAGGATTTGCATCATAAACACACTGACTTCAAAAATAATTATTTTGTATATAACTTAAATGAATTTTTTTATTTTATTTTTTATATTCAAATAAATGCTCAAGATTAGTTTATGAGGTTTTACACCACAATCACAAAAAATATTTATTTTTATTTTATTTAAACAAATAATTCAAAGGATTCATTTATGAAACTTTGAACCACAAACACAAGGAGCACACAATAAATTATTCTTTAAATATTCCAATTCAATCATTCATTTTTAATACTACTTAAACAAATAAATTTCTAGAATTCTTAATATTGGTAAATAATTATATCTATGGGCATTGACACCATTATAAGGTTTTGATCACTAGGGATAGGTATAGTGGCCTCAACATGGTTGAGAGAAGAAATCTAAGCCTTAGGTTAAAGTAAGATTCTAGGCATCTAGGGCCAAGAATGATGTGTTAAACCAACATAAATGACCTATCACGAGGATCAACAATATATTTGGCCTTAAAATAGGGATGAAGGGGGTATTGGGATGAAAATATAATAAGGTATGACTCTTAGGGTCATAGACATGGTTAACGGAGGAAGCCCATGCTTTGTTCCTTAAAAGAATTCTCTAAGCACATCGGATTAACAAATATATCTAAACCCCATCACATAGGACCTATTAATGGTATCCTTGGCCTAATATTGGGTGTATTAATGTCATTAGGAATTTTAAAGTAGTATATATGAGTATAAGGGCCCTTGACATTTTTTAGAGAGGAAACCCAAGCCTTTGCCCCTAATAAAATATTTTGGGCATCCAAGGACAAAAACAACACCTTGAACAACTACACATGACATATTGGTGGAATTATTTCCTTCTAAGTAAGTACATAACAAATATTATGAGGCTTTTTCTAGTATGTATGGGCCTTAAGTTTTTATATAATCTCAACGGAAGAAAATTAGGCCTTAGTCTCTAAACAAATATCTGAAACACACACATAACACCCAAAGCTATCCTTGGCATCCGAGTATTGATATAAGTGACTTTAGGTATGGATATTAAATCCTTGTACATAGTCATGTGAGGAATTATAAGACTTAGGCCTTAAAGCAAGATTCTAGGCATCCGAGGATAAAAGAAAACACACAAACTACCATGTACGACCTATAGAGGGTATTCTTGCATTTCAACTGGGGATATGCATAAAATTATAATATTTAGATTACTATATGTACTTGAACATGATTGCGTGAATAAACATAGGAATTGAATGATCAAAGAAGATATTATACATCCATGGCAATGACCAACACCTCAAAGCAGCACACAAGAGCTCTTGAATATATTATCCTTACCATTGAGTTGGAATATGGATGATATTATGAATTTTTTTATGCTAACTATGAGTCCCTGGGATTAAACATGGATGGGGGACGAAGCCTAGGATTTATTCCCTAAATGAATATTTTAAGCATCCACATTATAGAATGATACCTTGATACATGACACATGACCTCTTGGTCATATCCTTGGTTTTCAAGATGGTATATTGGAAATAATATGAGGTTTAAGTAGTATGTGTGGGTATGTAGGGCCATATGCATCGTTATGGTGAAAATCTATGCCTTAGTCCTTACATGAATATTAAAGGAATCCAATTCTACTGTAATGCCCGCTTCGATACCTTAACTGCTTAGAATAACAAGGTACTAGTTTTGAAATGAACCGGCTAAGTAAAACACGAATCATTTGAATTTGCTTTGAAAATGCTTGAACGACAGTTATAGAAACTATTACTTTACTTAATGTTGGAGAGAACTTCCGCAGCATTCAGGAAGCTGCTAATTTTGGGAAGGATAACTAATTTTGGAGAGAAAGTACCAATTTTGGCAGTAAGACAAAGATATCGCCGTAGCGCAAATCCTGGCGGGAATCACGGCGATAGGTACAGAAAAGTCAAGCATGTGGTACAAAGAAGAGGCCGAAGGGAGAGCTCAACCACCGCAATAAAGGCGCCGGAGATGAAAAGAGGGTTCAGCTACCCTCATTAAATAAGAAGGACTACAGTCAGCGTTGCTTGAACTAAGAAGAAGCGACGGGCCGATGCATTAAAGACTAAGGACTGCAGGAAGCGGCGACGAGACAGAAGGCGGCCATGGAAGTACAACCAGTTGACTGTAAGTGGTTAGGGTTGAGTCACTGTTGGGATAAGGCCCACAGTTTTGTAACTGCGATGAGACCTTCGGGCCATCTATATATAGTAGTATTTTTATATGATAAGGGGTTGGCCACATAGTGATAGAGACATCAGGTAGAGGCTAGCCAAGTCTGTTGTTACAGAGTCTGGATATCCCTGAGAGAACATAGGGCTAACCTGTTGAGAGATAGTGCGATCCGCAGGGATTGTGAGAAAAAGAGAGTGCATTGTAAAAGGCAGGAAGAGAAAGAGGTCTATAGAGAAGGGCTCCCACTGAGGTGGAGTTTCCCAGAAGACCCTTGTTGTAAAGAGTGGAACGGAGCTGTGTTTATCCTTCAGAGTTGTAAACAAGAACCGTAGTTCCCCTGGGCGCAGTTCTCACCCTGGGAGTAACAGCGTGCTTATTTAAGTAGCACTATTGTATTTGTGTAGCTACTGCTCTGTGTTATATATGAATGCTTCAGTATGTTATAAGTAATGTACATGGTCGTCAGTTTAACTTCTGAATGATGTATAATAATTGCGATAATCATAGCTACCCACATAGCAACTAGATAATTGTTAACAGAGGATAATGTGCGAGTATGAACTGAATGTAAGTCATGAATGGTCTACTTAGACCCTGCTCAAAGTAATATTCTACTTAATGACGTTTCCGCGCGATATCAAGGGTCAAGTTCATTAGCGAGGGGTATACTTGGAGACTGAATGTTGTTGCTAACTTCAGTACCAGGATAGGAATAGCTGAGACCACCTATTAATCCAGGAAGCGGTCAAAGTTCACTTACCGCAGGAACTAGAAGGGGAAGATATCGCGCCTGCGATATCTTAGGCATCGCTAGACGGTCTCACATAGGGGAAGGCTTATCGCATTCCCTGCGTAGTGCGATAAGACGGAGACGTAGCCGGAGTAATGGAACGAGATAGTCAGCTCCAGAGGAAGGGGTTAAGGTGGGTTTAAGCACCCTGGATGCCTCGGAACTTGGCTGAGGACACTTGAGTCTTCTGCCTCCCATTAGAATCACTTCGGGTGAGACTTCAGGTTGCCTCTGCGACCTGTTGCCGAAAGGGCCAGTGAGCTAAGGGTTCTGTTGGTCTAAGGGATTACCGCAAGCCCGGGTCTGCTAGAAGAGGAAAAGAAAAACCAACAAATGGTTCCGTTGCCGGTTTGAACACATTGAGCTGATGTTCTGTTGGCATCCTACCAAGAAAGAACTTAACCAGTGGGTTGAGTCAAAAGAAAGAGAGTTTGCTGCAAAAGAAAACAAGAATCCTAGACTGAGCACTGAGGCTTGGCTACAGAAGCACATTTTTACAGATCTCCATGAGATATTCTTCGTAACTTATGCTATTGAGTTATATGGTTGGTTATCAAAGCTTGTTGACAACAGCGGTGTCAAGAAGAATCGAGAAGTTGTCTGGACAGCAGAGCTGATTCAGACCTTGAAAGGTGTCGATAACCCCATCTCACGCGCAGTAGACTTCTGGCTTGCGAGTCTGCTGGAAGGATTCATCACAGAGTTCATGGTTGATCAGAGAAAGAGTTTCAGCGCAGCAGAACGGTACTTCTTCAAGGGTTATCGCGGTAAGTACCTAAATTCTCTAAGTCTGTCCATTAAGCAATTACTATATGAAAAAGGAGTACTGGATATACTCTCAGATGAATAGTAGCATGATATTGTAATGTCAGTAGACTCTGAAAGTGATTACGAGTATCTTGGACATACACGTAGTGGTAAAAGATATAGAGTCAACGATTCATCTTCTTCTGAAGAAGACAACTCAGATCACCCGAGACAGCAGAGTCAGAACCCTAGGACTCCTCAAAAGCCAGTCGGAACTCAGAATAATCCCGCAGGAACCCCGTCCAGTAGCTCTTATACAGCGAATACTGCCGCTACACCCTCCACATCTACACAGCCGAGTGGTAGTCATACAGCAAACCAGAACCCACCATCTAGAAACAGAATGGGAGATGATATGAAGCTACCAACATTCAAAGGTACAGGGTCGGAGGACCCTGAGCAACACTGGTTCTTATGCGAAGCCATATGGACCATTAAGCAAATACAAGATGATAATGTCAAGCTTGTCCAGCTGGCCACCACATTTAGAGAAAGAGCATTAACTTGGTATATGAAGTATACCACTGGCCATAACAGAACGCTTGCACAGGTTAGAACTGCTATGATTAAAGAGTTTAAAAAACCTAAATCCGAGTCACAATGCATAGCAGAACTTAAAGATATTAAACAATTGCCTACGGAAACGGTTTGGGATTTTGACCAGAGGTTCAAGACCCTCATTGATCAGGTAAGCTTTGAGCTTGCGCCCCAACAGCTTAAAGAATGGTTTATCGCAGCAATATTACCACACATCAGACTTCCGCTAATGCAACAAAAATTAAATACACAAGATGAAGCATTAGAAATGGCAATGAAACTAGAGGCTTCACCTCTAGCAGAAACTAGCACCGGTATCACTAATCTACAAAATCAGCTAGCTAACCTCACCTTACAGCTGCATGAAATCAAGAAGGGAAAGGAGGTTGCGCATGAAATTTGGTGTACTAAGTGTAAAGCGCAGGGACACAGTAAGGATAACTGCCCTGTCTTTGCTGACTATATCGCCAGTGGAGCTCCTAACCCGTTGATGCAGAACCAGGGGCCATGGTGCGAGATCTGTAGAACCAGAGGACATAGTCCTCAGGAATGCCCTCTCCTTCAGAAATATGTGCAGACACCAAAGAACCTATATTGCAACTTCTGTAAATCTGTGGGACATGACGAAAACAATTGTAGAGCTTATGAGTTAATGATAGAAAGGAAGCACGACCTCTACAGAGTTCAGTCAGAAGCATCCGGACTAGCAGTACGTGCACAAACTGATCCGAATCAGGGAGGCCGTGGAGGAAATTTCAGAGGCCGAGGACGCGGAGGAGGCTATGAATCTGGCCGTGGCCGTGGAACTATCACCTGTTATAACTGTGGAGGCACAGGACATTACGCTAGAGACTGTCAGAACCCTACTACAACGTGCAAGTATTGTAAATCTTATGATCACACAATAGAGGAATGTCCCATACTGATAGCTAAGATCAAGGACGCCAAGCCAGCAACCAATCAGACTATCTAGTTTATCGCTGCTGAGCAGAACGAAACCGAACCACGGGTCAATATTGTAACTCGCAGTGGTCTCTCCACAAGCAACATATCGCAGGATGTGGAAAAAACGACAGGAACGCAGTGGGTGCGCAAAGCTCCAGGAAAACCTATCCCACTTGATCTACAGAAGAATAAGGAGGCATTTCAACAAACTAAGACTTCCTTTGCTGAACAGACACCGCCCAGATCACTATTATTACCATCTGAGGGTATACCACGGAAACCACCGCAGGATGTTAGTACTGCGCAGATACCACAGGCTAGCACATCTGGAAGATGCGACGAAGAGGAATTGACCGGGAGTGTACAGTCCTTCTTGCAGAGTTGTTTGAAACTTCTAAGAAACGGGAAAGCTGTAGAGGAACTTCAGAAAGTTATTGACCAATGTCAACAGAGCCCTTCTGTGAGCAATGCACAGCGCACCATTCACCATATAATGGGCCATACAAGGACAGGAAGAGAGATGAGGCTCACAGCGCAGATCGGACTATTTGAAATGGATGAGGTTATCCTAGACTTAGGATCAGAAGTAAATGTCTTAACTAAGCAGACATGGGAACAGATGGGAAGTCCAAAACTAAGCAGGTCCCCTATCCATCTTAGACTAGCTAATCAACAGAGAATATCACCGATGGGTCGCTTATCGCATGTCCCAGTGGACATCGACGGAGTTCACACATATGCCGATTTTGAGATCATAGAAATTATTGGTGACACCAAACCCTATCCAGCTCTATTAGGTATTGATTGGGCTTTTGATAACAAGGCTGTTATCAACTTAAAGAAAAGGCAGATGACATTTGAAGATGCTCAAGTCTGGGTTATCGCACCATTAGACCCTTTACAGGGTCCTCGCTACATTGAGCCAATCAAAGCAGAAGAGGAGGTGCATAACATGGAAAATTTGTACCAAATGACTTCTAATCAGACAGATTACATTGACCCTACAGCTGATGGACATATCAGCTGGAGATGTGATAGCTCCTGCACATCAGATTCAGATGTTGGCTTAGAGAATTGGCAAAATAGACTCCACGAAGTCTCTATTCGCAGATGCGCATTCATGACTAAATCACTGCGATGGATTGGAACAGAAAACAGGTATATTCCAACTTTTGATGGATTAGCAGACGTCAATGATTTTTTGCAGCAGTTTGAACAAGAGATTCCTCAAGAGCAGAGGATGGAGGTTTTTGACCTTGCAGTTCGAGCCACGCCTGCAAGATGGTGGTACACACACAAGGAACATATCGCATCATGGTATGATTGTAAGAGATTGATGCGCATTAGATTCTCTAAAGAAAGAGACTGTACACAGCGGAAATACACAGGGGAGAGTGATCCCAGAGCACACATTATGAACTGTGAACAGAGTTGGCTAGAAATTCCAGCAGAAGAATGGGTTCATTTGTTTATCCACACACTGGATACAGTTCCACGGAACTGGTATACAGAAACAGAGCTAAGAAAAGGAACTATCTCATGGCCTATTATGATTGAAAACTTTTTGGTCACGTTCAGTTTTGAATCTGAGCATCCAAGCATTGATCGGGCCTTGAAGATCATAAAGACTAAAATATTTGAGGATTGCCCATTACCAGCGGATTCGCAACCTGAGTGGGCTATTCAGATGGAACATGCACTAGAATGTTACAACTGCGCACAAGACTCAAGCGATGAGGATGAAGATCCTCGCAGTATCAATATCGCAGAAACAGAAGGTACACGTGAAGTTGAAGGCCCGCACTTAGAAATTCCAGCTGTAACAGAACCAATCAAGATTAGAAAGAGCAATATTGGCACAGAAACAGACCCTAAGTTTGCCTCTATTGGAGATTATTGGGATGATGAGACAATTGGCCAAATCACAGACCTATTACATGAGTATCAGGACCTATTTCCTACCAACTTTACAGAAATGAAGGGAATAGTGGGTGACCTTGGAGTCATGAGAATACCGCTTAAGAAGGATGCTAGGCCGGTTAAGCAACGTCCATACAGGTTGAATCCGCGGTATAAAGCAAAAGTAAAAGATGAAATAGATAAGATGCTAGCAGCAGGCATCATTGAACCTGTTGAAGAAAGTGAGTGGGTTAGTCCCATGGTAGTACAAGAAAAGAAAACAAAAGGAGACATCAGGATCTGTGTCGACTTGCGCAAACTGAATGATGCATCGCTGCATGACCCATTTCCGACACCATTCACTGATGAAGTCTTAGACAATGTTGGAGGACAAGAAATCTATTCATTTACTGATGGCTTTTCAGGCTATCACCAGATAAGAATCCATCCAGACGACAGGCACAAGACCACATTTGCGACAGAATGGGGCTCCTTTCAGTATACGGTAATGCCCTTTGGTCTTAAGAATGCCCCAGCAATTTTTTCTAGAGTAGTTGTTGCTGTCTTTAAGGAATACATCCATCAATTTTTAGAAGTTTATTTTGATGATTGGACTGTATTTGGACTAGTCAAGAAGCACATAGGAAACCTGCGATTAATGTTTGAAAAATGTAGACAGCACCAGATTTCCCTTAACTTAAAAAAATGTATATTTTGTGCGCCTTTTGGTACGTTGTTGGGTCACATTGTGTGCAGACAAGGCTTGATGGTAGATCCTGCGAAGATCGCCATCATTGTCAATTTACCAGCACCTAACTCAGTAAAGCAGCTGAGAACTACACTTGGTCATACTGGGTATTACAGAAAGTTTATCAAAGGTTATGCCAAGATTACCGCACCAATGGAGAAATTATTGAAGAAGGATATCAAATTTCAGTGGAATGAGGAATGTCAGAAGAGTCTTGACGCTCTAAAAGAAAAAATGGTTACAGCACCTATTCTGGTTTTTCCAGATTGGAACAAGCCTTTTCATGTTCATGTGGATGCATCTGGCATCGCACTAGGCATTATTCTCACGCAACCAGGCGAAGGGGGTATTGACCACCCTATCGCATATTCGAGCAGGAGACTATCGACAGATGAGAAGAATTACACCACCACAGAGAGAGAAGGGTTAGCAATGGTGTATGCCTTACAGAAATTTCGGCACTATTTATTGGGTGCCCCGTTCAAGATGTTCACCGACCATTCTGCACTAAAGTACTTGGTCAATAAGCCAGTGTTAGGGGGAAGAATATGCAGATGGCTATTGTTGTTCCAGGAATATGATTTCGAAATCATTGTTAAGCCAGGAAGACTAAATGCAGGACCTGATCACCTGTCAAGGCTAGACTCAGGTGAAGAACCAAGTAATTTAGAGGACAACTTGCCTGATGCGCAATTGTTCTCCATTCAGGTCGCAGATGAATATTATGGAGACATAATTCAATTCCTTACTACAGGGTGGGCACCACCTGAGTTTACCAAGCAACAAAAGAAACAATTAGTGGTGAAAGCAGCAGACTTCACCCTGATTGCAGGACACCTCTATAAGTTAGGACCAGATGAAATCTTGCGCAGATGCGTTATGCCCCACGAGAAACAGACCATTCTTAAGGAAGCACATTCAGGCATCGCAGGAGGCCATTTCGCAGGGAAGCCTACCGCTCAGAAGATCCTAGCAGCAGGACTATGGTGGCCTACATTACATAAAGACAGTAAAGAGTTTTGCAGATCATGCGATATCTGCCAAAGGACAGGAAAGCCCTCCAGAAGAGATGAAATGCCGTTGCGACCACAGATAACGCTACGCGCATTCGATAAGTGGGCCATAGACTTTGTGGGTCCTATTAAACCCCCAGGAAAACGAACTGGTGCGAGATATATTATTACAGCAACAGAATACCTCACCAGGTGGGCTGAGGCGAAAGCAGTCAGGAATTGTGATGCTGCTACAGCAGCACAATTTATTTTTGAAAACATCATCACTAGATTTGGATGCCCAGTGACTTTGATGAGTGATCAAGGCACACATTTTTTGAATAGCACCATAGAAGCCTTGACAGAGGAATTTGAAATACAGCACCATAAGAGTACACCTTACCACCCTCAAGCTAATGGTACGGTGGAGGCCTTCAATAAGATATTAGAACAGGCTCTTACAAAGATTTGTAACAGTCAAAGGGATGATTGGGACCTCAGAGTTAATGCTGTATTATGGGCTTACAGGACCACGTGTAAGAAACTAACAGGGCACACACCTTTCAGCCTGGTATATGGACAAGAGGCTGTTATGCCTATGGAATACATCTTACCCAGTCTAAGGATTGCTCAGCTTACAGAGATGGCTGATTCTGATACTTTAGAGGAGAGATTGGCACAGCTGCTCAATCTGGAGGAAGACAGATTTATCGCAGGATTCCATCAAAAAGTGCAGAAAGCACGAGAAAAAGCTTGGCATGATAGGCATATCAAGAACAAAATCTTTCAGCTTGGAGACTTGGTACTCCTTTATGACAGTAAGTTTATAAAGTTCCCTGGAAAATTCAAAACTCATTGGTTAGGGCCATATCAAATTCAGCAAATAACAGATGGAGGTGCTATACAGCTTCGTACTATGAGTGGGGAGTTTCTTCCTACCCTGATCAATGGCAGTCGGCTTAAGCTGTATCGCGACGGCCATGCCACCTCCCAGCCCTAGCCCAGAAAGGAAGCTAGTGGTGCAGATGTTCAGTGTAGTTGAAATGAAGCATCGCACCCTAAGGAGTCTACACCGGGAAATACTTTAGGTAAGAAGTCGCAGCCAGCTTTCCTGGTGGTTGCGATAATTTTGATATGAGGCGAGTTTGTGGCACTTTCCATCTCCAGACGATGCGATATCTTATCGCAGAGGACAGAAAACAGATGGATGCGCTACCAAATTTTGAATTCATCAGAGGGCTAGTCACTTCGCCATCTGACAAGCATTAACTGCACGGCTGACAAGTATCTGTTGTACTAAGATTTGGCAGCAGTACGACGATTCTTCTAGATTTGGAAAATCCGATGCGACACCACTCCGGCGCACAGTTTCCCAGCGAAAATTCAAACGGCGTTTGCAATAAATAGGCGCGGGGTGCTGTCTTGTCTATGCATTAAATGCCGCCAGCGGGTCCAGTCACTGATCCGTTGCCATTCAAAATTCCGCCTTATGATAAATGCACGTTCTATTCAAAGCACGGGGCTACTTGGTCATTTTCACCAAAAAGAGTTGAGCGCAGTTGAGCCGAACCAAGCGTATTCTTAGCAGAGTCCTGAGCAGGGAAACCAAAAACAATTGCAGACTCTGATTTGCATTAAGATTAGCAATCATAGGAAGTCCAGAGTACCACAGGGGAAGGTCCCTCGCGCCAGACGAGCCTCTCGAAGACGTGTTGCAGAGATTCCAAAGGGGTGGAATCGAGTGCGCTATGACTTCGGTTGTGGCGAAGAAAGGGAAGAAAATTGCTGCTGGTTCTCCGTCCACACGCCAGTCACCAGGAACCTTAGCTAATATGGAGCGTAGCGAGACCCCGAATAGCACAAACTCAGAAGAACCGGCGCAGGAACTTCCGGAAGAAGTTACAGTCACTACCATATACTTCCCACCAAGAATAGAGAATGCGCCAGCCATTGTTCTTCCACGAGACTTTAAATATGAACTCATACTCCCACCGCTGGATAACCGAGTGAAGGAAGAAGGTAACTTGTGGGGGAATATGCATGCTATTAAGTTTACTGATTATAATCTGAGAGATTATACGTTGTACCCACAATTCCGCCGCGATCGTTATATGACGATTCAGAGGAACCCAAGGACACAGCACGATGAGTTCGTCCCCATGGACCATGTAAGCCATTTAGCACCGTCGGGACTGCTCAATCTCCTGGAGATTCCACACTTTGGACGGGGCCCGGAGGTCAATGCTGTGGTGCGGACGCTACTTTCATGCGTGCATGGCGGTTACTTATGGTTGGGTAACCGAATAGATGTCAATGTTGACCTCATTCACCGCATTACCGGTCTGTCGAAGACTGGTTTCGACCCACAGATAAATATTGATGGCGCCACAAAGGATACCAGGCTCTCAACCAAGCAGGTTGCGGAGTATAAGCTGCAAAGAGGAGGTCGCGCCTACGATGTCAATTCAATACAGGATGACGCCTTGCGGTTTACTGTTAGTCTGTTGGCCGGGAAACTCCTCCTCAAGGTGAGGCCGAAGGAGGTCACAGGCTCAGTTATCCGCCTCGCGATTGAAGTCATAAAAGGTAAACCTTACAACTGGAGCTTATTTTTGTTAAATAGTTTCTTTCAAGACTGTGCGCAGGCGCAGTAGGATCCACTTCACAGCTTCCACTTCTCGTGGCTACTGATCCTTATGGCTTTCATTGGATGGAAAGAGCCGCCCAATTCGCAGTTTCCACAACTGCCGCCAGGGGCGTGCAGAGGGTCGAGGTACTCAAATCTTTGGGCGAGTAGTCACCCCGAGAAGCACAAGAATAACGCAATGGTATTCCATGAATATTATATGCTATTGCTTGAATCCGTCGCAACGATTCCGGGTGTCGACTCGCCGGTCGTTGATCTTTATCAGTCCAAGCTGGAATTTAAAGTCGACAGGGATAAAACCTACATCAGACCCAAAGGATTCAGGAAACATAACGAATGGGCCCCCGGCCCATATCACATGGAAATCCAGCAGGTTGAAGATACCATTAAGAATTGTTTTGATGAGGACATGAAACAAATGTATGATGATCTATCCTCTGGCCTAGTTCCAGTTGATCCCCCAGCCGAGGACCCAGAAGATGTTCAGGAGGTAGATCCTAAAGACAAAGAGAAAGAACCAATAGGTTCTAAGAGAAAGGCTATTGAAGGCCCTTCTCCGGTGCGAGCAAAGAAGAAGAGAACAAAGGCGGTTACTTCCGACGAACCGCAGGCACCAGTCATGACAGAGGATGAGTATGATCTCATCGCCAGCCGAATACAGGAGAAGATGCGGGATAAATTCGCTGCGATTCAGTCATCGCAGGATCGTATGCGCATCAGCCTTGACAACAAATTGCGAGAGTTGAAGGCAATCACTGAGAAGACTGCTTCCATGCAGATTCAGCCAGCTCCAACTGCAGTCGCAGAAAGTTCGCAGCCCCCTCCACAGAGCAGAGAAGAAAGCATTGCAAGGGACCGCACGAACATTGTTCGTATACCGCCAGGAAGTATTAAGTTCCCTGTACCTATGGAAGTGCAGATGGTTCATCCTCTTGAGGTGAACCTACCAGAAGTACCTGTGGATCAGTTGTACGAAATTTTCCAGCAGATAGGCACGGAGCTGAGGCACAGAGAACAAGTCACATATGAGCAAAATGTTTTGCTGTCTAACGACAATGTGCAGCTCATTGCACAGCATGAGGCAGAGAGTGCCCAGTTGACGCAATATGTTCAGCGAGAGCAGGATGTCTCTCTTGTTTTAAAGAATATTGCAGCAGAACTTCCGCAATGCGATATCAGGCCTGAGTTAGAAATAACTCAGAAGATCAGAAAAATAGCGGAAAGAGCAAAGGCTCTAGATGAAGAGAAGAAAAATATGGAGGAAGAATACGAAGCAAGGATTGCTGCACTTGAAGCAAATAAGCCACCTACTCCAGAGGAAATCCAAGAAGCACGAGTGCAAGCTTTCAGAGTTGTACAGACACAGATGCACTGTCGGGTGGAAGCAGCAGAGGCCATCCTGGAAGATGCATCAAAAACATGGCTGGAGCTAGAGGAGCTCCCACAGAAAGCCGAGCTCGATCAGCACATTAAGCACTGTGAAGATGCGATAGCAAGAGCTGAAGAAGAGTACAAGGGCTTGAGTGCTCTTGCGAAGATAAGAAAGAAAGGAGAAATCACACAAATTCAGCAGTAGGTGCAGAAATACAGAGCACAGCAGATCAACCTGGCTAACGAAGTTAGCCCGCACGAAAGCAAAGTCGCACATCTGGTTGATGAACTGGAGCAAAAGGTGAAAAGCTTCACCTCAAGTAAAGGAGTCATTGAGGGCACAGAGGACTCCTTGGTAACTGCTGAGCTGCTCAGCGCAGCGCAGGAAGAAGTAACACACATGGATGAAAGTATTAAAGCGCTTAAGGCACAATTCGCAGCAATCTCACGAGCAGCAAAGGATAAGCTTAGGCAGATGAATCAGGCTGTTGTTGCGAGTGGCTTGGGGACGAGCCACAAGTAAGTGTTAGGGGAGTTGTTGGAGAGAACTTCCGCAGCATTCAGGAAGCTGCTAATTTTGGGAAGGATAACTAATTTTGGAGAGAAAGTACCAATTTTGGCGGTAAGACAAAGATATCGCCGTAGCGCAAATCCCGGCGGGAATCACGGCGATAGGTACAGAAAAGTCAAGCATGTGGTACAAAGAAGAGGCCGAAGGGAGAGCTCAACCACCGCAATAAAGGCGCCGGAGATGAAAAGAGGGTTCAGCTACCCTCATTAAAGAAGAAGGACTACAGTCAGCGTTGCTTGAACTAAGAAGAAGCGACGGGCCGATGCATTAAAGACTAAGGACTGCAGGAAGCGGCGACGAGACAGAAGGCGGCCATGGAAGTACAACCAGTTGACTGTAAGTGGTTAGGGTTGAGTCACTGTTGGGATAAGGCCCACAGTTTTGTAACTGCGATGAGACCTTCGGGCCATCTATATATAGTAGTCTTTTTATATGATAAGGGGTTGGCCACATAGTGATAGAGACATCAGGTAGAGGCTAGCCAAGTCTGTTGTTACAGAGTCTGGATATCCCTGAGAGAACATAGGGCTAACCTGTTGAGAGATAGTGCGATCCGCAGGGATTGTGAGAAAAAGAGAGTGCATTGTAAAAGGAAGGAAGAGAAAGAGGTCTATAGAGAAGGGCTCCCACTGAGGTGGAGTTTCCCAGAAGACCCTTGTTGTAAAGAGTGGAACGGAGCTGTGTTTATCCTTCAGAGTTGTAAACAAGAACCGTAGTTCCCCTGGGCGCAGTTCTCACCCTGGGAGTAACAGCGTGCTTATTTAAGTAGCACTATTGTATTTGTGTAGCTACTGCTCTCATTCACTTGTCTGTGTTATATATGAATGCTTCAGTATGTTATAAGTAATGTACATGGTCGTCAGTTTAACTTCTGAATGATGTATAATAATTGCGATAATCATAGCTACCCACATAGCAACTAGATAATTGTTAACAGAGGATAATGTGCGAGTATGAACTGAATGTAAGTCATGAATGGTCTACTTAGACCCTGCTCAAAGTAATATTCTACTTAATGACGTTGCCGCGCGATATCAAGGGTCAAGTTCATTAGCGAGGGGTATACTTGGAGATTGAATGTTGTTGCTAACTTCAGTACCAGGATAGGAATAGCTGAGACCACCTATTAATCCAGGAAGCGGTCAAAGTTCACTTACCGCAGGAACTAGAAGGGGAAGATATCGCGCCTGCGATATCTTAGGCATCGCTAGACGGTCTCACATAGGGGAAGGCTTATCGCATTCCCTGCGTAGTGCGATAAGACGGAGACGTAGACGGAGTAATGGAACGAGATAGTCAGCTCCAGAGGAAGGGGTTAAGGTGGGTTTAAGCACCCTGGATGCCTCGGAACTTGGCTGAGGACACTTGAGTCTTCTGCCTCCCATTAGAATCACTTCGGGTGAGACTTCAGGTTGCCTCTGCGACCTGTTGCCGAAAGGGCCAGTGAGCTAAGGGTTCTGTTGGTCTAAGGGATTACCGCAAGCCCGGGTCTGCTAGAAGAGGAAAAGAAAAACCAACACTTAATAAATGAATGCTCGACTGATTGAGATAGAATGACTAAATGTTAGATATGCTTGACTGATTGAGAAAGGATGATTGAATGTTACATATGCTCGACTGATTGAGATAGGATGACTGAATGTTACATATGCTCGATTGATTGAGATACAACGACTGAATGTAGATATGCTCAACTGATTGAGATAGGATGAATGAATGAAATATATGCTCGACTGACTGAGATATTATGATGGATGATGAAATATTTCATAGTGCAGTGCTACTAATGTGCACTTGAGTGTGTGTGTGTGCAGTGGTAGGTAAGATGATTTACCGACTGGCCCACAATGGAATTACAGGGGTCGTAAGAACGGAAATAACACTTAGGTGTATGACGACTCACTGTCGACTCTGAATTAATAATCCACACACGATTGAAGCTGTTTCAGCTCACCTGGGAAAGCGTATGTCGTACGGGAAAGACCATAATGATTTGGTCGCATACGATGAGTTGAGGGGCGTGTAATAAGGAGAGCCTTATCCCTCAACATCCCTTAGTCTCCAAGGAGTGTAGTTGAGAGATCGCGGTAATGAGAGATCGCGGTAACGAGTCCCGATCGCTACGCATAATCCCCATAAGAAGAAAGAAAGATACTGCTGGAAGGGCCCGCCGAAGAGGTACCTAGACGAAAGAAGAATGGAAAAAGAAAACTACTCATACATACATAATTAAATAATATACATGTGGAAGTTTTAGAGAATTTAATAATAATTTATTCAATATTCTATTATTATTATTATCATGATGTCGTGCTGGCCTTATGCATGAGATTGAAAGGTTTGGTAGGCCATAATCCACAGTTGTGATTATTTTTGTTTGTTTGTCGGAATCTTGCTTTCCATAAAAGTTGTGTTGGTTCGGGTCCCCATATGTCACTAACCACTAATGGATGAGATAACAATCACGACGGTCCTCGTGATTGCCCCGAATCTTTGCTTTTGATTGACGTCTGCCGGTCCTTCTTGCTATTATGGTTGAGAAAGGAATTTGAAAATTAGAAAAGTTAATGTTCTCTTCTTTTATAAATTAATGAAAATATACATTAGAATTATTTCAAAAAGAAAATATTTTTTAAATGGAATAAAGAATTATTTTAAATATTTCCTTATTACTATAAAAGAAAAAGAAAAGACTGTAGATAGAATAAATAATTATTTGAATAAAGTATTTTTATTTAAAATTAAAAGAATATATATATTAATCTTTTAATCTCTGAAAAATAAAAAAGATTCAGATGTTATTTCATTAAAAGAAACAAATCCTGTTATAAAGTTTTTATTATTTAAAAGAATTTGAATAATTAAAAACAACTAGTTACTAAAAGATATTGAGAAAACTAATTGAGAATCAAAAGAGAAGTAGAACTTTCCTACACCTAACTCCCACTGAACTAGGGAATTAGGTGCACCTTGAACACATTGAGACACATGTATTTGAGAATATTGTTAATCTAAAATATTACATTAAATTAAATAATGTGCATGGATAGACACATGGCATAGGAACGTTTGCTATATAAAGAGAGAGGGGTCTCTCTTGGTCCCTAATGCTGGATGGTCATCATAATCTCGTATTATGTTATGATCCTTGGTGTTGGGAATAGCCGGAACGGGGATTGGGAGATCTTTTCGGGAGGCTAGCTAAGTGTGTCCTTACGACCCCATTAGCTCGGGGGTTCGAGGTGAAGAAGATTAGCCTCGATACAGTAGAGTGGTCAATCGAGGGGTCACTCAGTACTTCGTCAGGAGATTGGATTGGATCGTGCAGAAACCACTTCGAGGACTCCATCGATTCGCTGGACCAACCGTCGAAAACAGGTTTGAAGTATTTTTTTTTTTTTTTTGCTAAAGCTTTTGAGAATGAATAATTATGAGTATATAGTTTTTTTTATATATATATTGACATTCATGTACTACAATAGATAGAACTAGATTTGTGGTTTCTATGTCTTTTTCTGAAAAATAGTTTGGCAAGTTGTTTTTTTTGGGACCCTGAAAAGGGGGTCCCTACATTTGGTATCAGAGCGAGGTCGAGCCTTGAGGGTACCGGACTCAAATTAATCAGGTGTTCTTCGGTGAATCATCAAGCAAGGACTGATCTGGATCAAACGGTACTTCGACAGGCTCGTCACCGTGCGGCTGATCGTCGAAATCGGGTTTATAAATAGGAGTTATATTTTTGTTTGTCATTACTCTTTAAATTTTGTTGGAAATCATAGAAAATATTTCCAGGCTTTCCCAATGATAGCGAACCCGGTATGTTTACTCAGAACTTTGCTTGTAAATCCACGAATAGAACTGAACCTTGTGGGTATATCCTTAAAACTCTGTATTTCATTATTTTCTGAGATCTCTGTTCATATCTTTGTTTAATTAAACATTGCAGCCATGGTAATGGATTATGATTCCGAACATTTCCATGTAGTTCGACTTCTGTCTGTCTTATTTCTTTAGATCTCTTACCCAGGTAGTACAAACTCTTGAAATCAATTCCGTTTATTATTCTTTATTTCTCTGGCAGTAAATTTGATGAAAGATCCATCTTAGATGTGCTATGATTCGACTCTGTACATAGATCACTATCCCCCTAATATACACTAAAATCTCAGAGTAATTCTCAGAATTTCAAGACAGAATGACCCGCAGACTTCTTCAAGCTTAATTTCATTTCGTGTTGGATATCATACCCTGCTCGTACATCGTATATCTATTCCCTGATTCACAAACTCTGTAAAATTCCGTTTATCATATTCATCAATCCTCTGGTCTATCTGAATCTTCTCTATTCAATCCTCTGGTCTGTGTGATACGATACTTCTTTGTTAGGGCATTTGTAGATCAAATCTATCAAACCTATGATTACGATTATATCTCTCTGATTTTCGAATTTATGTTAAACATTTTAACACATAAAAGCTTCATGGATCGCTACACAAAGAATTAGTATTCATACTAAATCTCACCACGGTGAAGTAAATTCTATGGATTTGATGTATTAGCTTCCTATTAAATTAATAATTCATACATGACTCTCACATCGATACCGATATTTGAGGTTCACACATAATTCAAATAAATATATTTTGTTGTCTTAAAGAGTCCAAATCTTTGCTTGTTTCTTGAAGTAGGAGATTAAGAAATGACCTATGTCATTTTGGTTTAGTAACTAGTTTCTATGATTTATACGGAATTAAAAAAAAAGTCACCTGATAAAAAAAACAAGAATTTATATAGAATAAGATTGAAAAGGGATTGGATTTTGGTCAGTATTATACAAAGTTGTTATAAATTTAGAGATTGAACTATCATCGCGTTCAGATCTCTGTAGTGAATGTACAAAACGTTTGCAATAAGATCGAATTAACAATCATGATTGGACTCTGTGGATAGGTACAAAGTTATATAAATTTAAGGAATAAATTAAATACAAAGGTTGGCTTTCTGATTTATATGGTTCATAAAGATGATTAAAATGATATTGTAATTATAATAATTGTACAAACTTACCGAGTACAAAGAGATTCTCTCTATAGATCTTACCAAGTGAACATACCACACATAACTTTAATCTTGACTTGGTGAGTAAGCGTTAGTCCTATGAGGGATGGTATGCCGCATACAAGATAGACCGAGTTAGTGTTGGTCTTCTTGTTGTTTACAATAATATGGAACCCCATCTCATGAAGATTCGATCCAAGTCTTCGTAGTCTAACAGTCTTAAAAATCGGGAAGCAAATCGTCAAATGATTACGCCTTTGTCATGTCAGTTGGGTAAAACTATTTGGTAGTTAAATTATTAAATGGTTTTACCGAATTGCACGTTATCTCCGGGATATAACTCTCAGTGGTAGACCTAAAAAAAAGGACCCTTATAAATAAAATTTAATGCCCAGAATCCGGTTGGTGTGTAAACGTATGATTCGATCCCCTTAAGCAATTATGAACATCGATAGTGACTATTGTAAGCACTAAATCTAAGTATATTTTCATGTTTTAAGAGTTTTCTTGCTTGACAGCTTGATTGGGTGACTATCTCTTTCTTTTGTTTTAACGCCTTAGCAGCCAGTCAGACTCAACCACCGTTCAACTCATTATGCTGTTCAGTTTGACCGAATGTGTGATGCTTAAGTATGGTGGGGCAGATTAGTGATGATAGTTGTCCCTATGAGTCTCCACTGTAGTTATTTATTGATTCCTGTTTCACCATGTGATAACGGCTGGTCTGTTCTCATAGTCGGGTTCCTCAAATACTTGATGAATAAATTGATATATTTTGAGATGTTCATAAATGTATAGTCTAGTTGCTTGTTGGTAATAGTTATCTTTATTTTGTTTATGTCGAAAGGAAACAAAAATAAGTTAGGGTATTTTTCACTCTTTGTTGACTATGAGGTTGGTAGGAGAAATGCATCAAACCGGAAATGTCGTTGATCCAATGTATTCTGATCTTGATTTGTTTTCTATTTGAATGTATATAAATGTATGGTGCATGGGAAGGACTGTGTATTATAGATATATTTTCTTTGGTATGGGGCTGTTGTTTTGAGGAGGGCGATCGTTGTGTTAGTAGATCGTGGCATTTCTTTTTATTAGATTTTGTGTGATTGATCATTGCAATTCGTATTAGATTTTTGTGTTAGCGAACCATTTAAATAAAAGATTAGATCTCTGTATTATTGATCGGGGTATGAAATTATAAAATATATGCATGATTTCATCGATCTGTATTCACATATTGCTTGAGAGAAGTTTTGATCGATGATAGCGATTGGTATGATAGAAATCGATATGACAACGATCCCAATAATGATTGATCATTGTTTTGGTTCCTTTCCATTTTCCATTGTTTTTTTTGTATACCTCTGCATTTTGTAAACGCTGGACAAAAGAATGCTATCTCTGCACCTATGTAAATTGATAGCGGATCGCCGAGTAGGGAGAGATCTAAAGGATCTCATCGCTTGTGCCAAGTGTAGACTAAACTCGGGGGAAAAAGGGTGCAGGCCCAGACCTGAGTTGGCGTCTGATATTTATTTATATGCTTATGACGAAGGGGAAAAAGAGGGTGTTGATCTTGATTTGGCGTGACCCTTGGGGGTTGTTCCAGATCTATATGTTACATTTTCTTGATAGCTCAGGATGAGAGTGTAGCTTTTGGAGGCATAAATTTCTTAGCTTTTCTTTAGTATGGCATTTCTTTTTATATTTCATTGACAGACCAGGACGAGAGCAAAGCTCTTGGATGCATGAAATTTGTAGCCTTTTTCTCAGTGTGGAATTTTGATTTTTATTGGCAGAGAATGGCGTGGTTTTATCTACTCTTCGCTTTATTTGGATTCTATGTTAGATGAGGGGGAACCCAGCTAGGGGGTTTCCCTTCAATTGGCTTGGGAATTCAGTCTGAAGTAAATTTTCATTTATAAAAAAAAAAAGGATTCTCTCGTAAGAGGAAAAACCAGGTTACTTCCATTATTGAGGATGCACTTTCACATTCCCACTTTGAAAATTACACTGTGAGGGCTCTAGATTGCCTGGCTTCTTGGACCCCTGATTGCATAGGGCTTAACTTAATAGAAGCTGTCTCATGCCATATTTGTAGAAAATAAAGGTCGGGTGTTGTATTGGTATTCATGACAGGATGGGAGGATATAAATACTTTGAAGGATCGGATCGAGGCTCATCCTCTGTTAGGATATCCAAATAGAGTTATGTTGCTTTGTTGTCATGGTTATATGGCTACTTCTGAATAGATAATTTGGGATCTAAAAATACTGGTTTATGAGTAATCAGGGATCTTCACTGAGTTAATACTTCGTGGGATGATATACGAGTTTCTCTAGTCATTAATTTACTGGACCTTATAATCATAAATACTGATGATGAATCAAGAAACCATCAATTATTTAAGATTGGATAGTAAGAATTGGGTGGGCTATAGAACTATTGCACTATTAAGTGTCCAACAAATAACCAAGAGTAGTTCTATGGGACTCTACGATACCATTGTAAAAATACAAGCAGAAGGTTTACTTTAATCCTTCTTTGTGTTTTAATGGTATGTTCAAAGTAGAAAGCTTGATATTTAAATAATATGAGGGAGTCTACTTATAGTGATTAGCATTGCATAATATGAGGGCATTGTAATAGATATTCTTATGAATAGAATGTGTCGATTATGGAAATTGTTAGTTGTAAAATAAAGCAATAGAGTGTTGTTGTGGAGCAAGAAGTTATCTATGGATAGATTGTACAATTATTAGTGAAATAACAAATATACATATGTATGGATTATATAATTGTTAGTTAATGACAAGAAGGATACTTAAAAAAAAATAATGTGTGGTTCAAGAGAAATATATACATATATTACCTATGATAAGGATGTATAGACTTATGTTTGTGTCCATATTGTATAAATAACTATTTAGATGTAGTACGAATATCGTTATTGAGAAGTGGTAGTGAACATCATAAAACTAAGGTCACTTACATAGTGGATACTTTTAATAATGTATACCTAGTATTATGTGCGCATACTTGTTCAGAATTCAACAGACCATCGAGAGGGTCAAAGAGACAAAAAAAAATTGGAAAACAAGATATCAATGTTACTAGCACAAGGAGCTGAACTCAAGAACACAAAATTATGGCAGGACAATATTGTTAAAAGAATGAAAAAGTACAAACTTGATGTAACCATGACAATGATAAATGAATAATTATTAATTGGGGAGATACACCAAAGGGTCCAAACGAAGACAATTTTAGTAAAACGAAGCATGGAGATGTTCAACACAATAAACTGAACATAAAGCAGCTAACCCGAGGACATAGTCAACCCTTGATGAAAATACCACTAGCCCGTGTTGGAACTCGATGGGGTTAATGAAACGCTCATAATGTGACTTTACAAGCTTGTCGAAGTGATCTTATTGACAACAAAATGAGAAAATGAGGTAAGGATGTGATAAACTCATTAACCTAGACATGATGATAGTGATGAAAGGACTATGAGATAAACTTTAATACATTCGACCCAGTTGCTAAGTTACGACACTTTTGTATCGAGTGGAAAATCATTTTATTAGCAATTATGGAATTGGAAGTAGTCTTTTGTGGATTGGATTATGGATCATTTGGTAGTCGCTCCTGATTTGATAACATTTTGGGTGACTATTGATGCAATGTAGCTTGTAGTTAATTGGACACTGTAAACCTTCGTAGATGACTAGAAGGTATAGAAAATAAAAATTTGGACTAACAATTATGAAGCTATTATTTGATTTGCATTCCTCGAAAACTGTGATTGAGTTCCTAAGGAGGTATTGGAACCATGCTGATGAAATAGAAAACTAATGAATAGAACCACCAGCACTTATGGCCTTGATTGTTTCATAAAAGAAAAAAAAAAAAAAATATATATATATATATATATATATATATATAGACGAAAAGGACAATATAATAAAAATGGGAAACTAAAGATAAAGCCTAGCATTGGAATTACAAGAACAAAAGTTAACTTTGGGATGAAGTTTTAATAAGAGGGGGTGTATGTAATGCTGAGCTCGGTACCTTAACTGTTTAGAATAACGAGGTACTAGTTTTGAAATGAACCGGCTAAGTAAAACACGAATCATTTGAATTTCCTTTGAAAATGCTTGAACGACAGTTATAGGAACTATTACTTTACTTAATAAATGAATGCTCGACTGATTGAGATAGAATGACTAAATGTTAGATATGCTCGACTAATTGAGATAGGATGACTGAATGTTACATATGCTCAACTGATTGAGATAGGATGACTGAATGTTACATATGCTCGATTGATTGAGATAGAACGACTGAATGTTAGATATGCTCCACTGATTGATATAGGATGACTGAATGAAATATATGCTCGACTGACTGAGATATTATGATGGATGATGAAATATTTCATAGCGCAATGCTACTAATGTGCACTTGAGTGTGTGTGTGTGCAGTGGCAGGTAAGATGATTTACCGACTGACCCACAATGGAATTATAGGGGTCGTAAGAACATAAAGAACACTTAAGGGTACAACGATTGACTGTCGACTCTGAATTAATAATCCATGCACGGGTGAAGCCGTTTCAGCTCAACCAGGGAAGCGTATGTCATACGGGAAAGACCATAATGATTTGGTCGCGTACGATGAGTTGAGGGGCACGCAATAAGGAGAGCCTTATCCCTCAACATCCCTTAGTATCCAATGAGCGTAGTTGAGAGATTGCGGTAACGACTCCCGATCACTATGCAGTACTCCCCATAAGAAGAAAGAAAGATATTGTCGGAAGGGCCCACCGAAGAGGTACCTAGACGAAAGAAGAATGGAAAAAGAAAACTACTCATACATACATAATTAAATAATATACATGTGGAAGTTTTAGAGAATTTAATAATAATTTATTCAATATTCTATTATTATTATTATCATGATGTCGTGCTGGTCTTGATGCATGAGATTGAAAGCTTTGGTGGGCCATAACCCACAGTTGTGATTATTTTTGTTTGTTTGTCGGAATCTTGCTTTCCATAGAAGTTGTGTCGGTTCGGGTCCCTATATGTCACTTACCACTAAGGGATGAGATAACAATCATGATAGTCCTCGTGATTGCCCCGAATCTTTGCTTCTGACCGACATCTGTCGGTCCTTGCTCCTATTATGGTTCAGAAAGGAATTTGAAAATTAGAAAAGTTAATGTTCTCTTCTTTTATAAATTAATGAAAATATACATTAGAATTATTTCAAAAAGAAAATATTTTTTAAATGGAATAAAGAATTATTTTAAATATTTCCTTATTACTATAAAAGAAAAAGAAAAGACTGTAGATAGAATAAATAATTATTTGAATAAAGTATTTTTATTTAAAATTAAAATAATATATATATTAATCTTTTAGTCTCTCAAAAATAAAAAATATTCAGATGCTATTTCATTAAAAGAAACAAATCCTGTTATAAAGTTTTTATTATTTAAAAGAATTTGAATAATTAAAAACAACTAGTTACTAAAATATATTGAGAAAAATAATTCAGAATCAAAAGAGAAGTAGAACACTCCTACACCTAACTCCCACTGATCTAGGGAATTAGGTGCACCTTGAAGACATTGAGACACATGTATTTGAGAATATTGTTAATTTAAAATATTAAATTAAACTAAATAATGTGCATGGACAGACACATGGCATAGGAGTTTTTCCTATGGACAGAGACATGGCATAGGATTTTTTCCTATATAAAGAGGGAGGAGAAAGAGAGAGGGTCTCTCTTGCTCCCTAATGCTGGATGGTCATCATAATCTCAGATTATGTTATGATCCTTGGAGTTGGGGATAGTCGGAACGGGGATTGGGAGATCCTTTCGGGAGGCTAGCTAAGTGTGTTCTTACGACCCCATTAGATCGGGGGTTCGAGGTGAAGAAGACTAACCTCGATATGTGTAATAACCCAACTTTTTGACTAACTATGTTATGATGTCATGTCGGGTCACGACCCTACTATGTGTGATTTATTATGTTTGACATAGCATTAGTATGTTTGATTTATTTTCCTTTATGAGTCGATGTAGTGGGCATATACCATGATTTGTTTCATTGTTGAATATATGCGGGGTAGGAAAGTCGAATCAATAAACCATGTTGTCTTTCGAGAAATGATTACAAAATTTTGATATACTAAGATTATCTCTTTTGTTACATTATACTGTGCAGAGCATGATTTACATGGTTGATTAGTTAGTGTGTTGAGCGTGGACTCATGAACACACAAAAGACATATATACTGGGCCTAAGCCCTGATGTATTTAGAAAATTCTATTTTGTACTTGGCCTAAGCCCCGATCTACGTTGAGTGTTGAGCATGAGCCTTGGAGCACTCCAAGATTGAAAGGAATGATTACCAGATCCAAGGACATTTAATTAGCCTAGATGTGTCTCACAACCACATTCTAGCCCTAGTGTTGAGCAGAGCCTCTGGAATTCCGCTAGCGTAACGCCCATGTGAGAGTGTTGAGTTGAAAGGCTCTGAAGAGCACTCGGAGTCACTACTTCTCAAGTGTTGAGTCAAAAAGGACTCTGAATAGCACTTGCGTGTCTTATCACAACTATTTCGACTAGATTAAATAAATCTTCTTATCATCATCTACTGCGGGAACTACCATGTTAAAACGAGGGAATCTGACTTGCAAAGGGAGAGACTAGAGGTGCCTTTACCAGCTTAACGAAACCATCCAAAGAAGTGGACCCTTTCCTTAAAAAGAACTAAAAGAAGCATCTTCTGAAACAAAATGCTTACAACCACTAGTAGTATTATTATTTAGGAGCTTCAATAATAAATATACATTGGTTAAATATTATCTATATATTCTTTATAAATGTTTACACTTTATAGATATATATATTTATGCATGAGTGGGCTGCCACTTACAAAATATTAATTATTTATATTTAGATGGTAATATAAATTATAAATTGTATATTATTATTATTATGAAAATATCTAAAAGATTAAAAACACCTTAATCAAACAGGTTGAGAAGTCCTAGTTCCCAAGATAACTAGTAGTTAAATAAACAATTATTGTTTTATAAATTAAATTATATTAAAGAAACCAGTAACTTTCCAATAGTCATAATTCCAGATTTGTCCTACGTAAGGAGGATAGACCCCAAAGATTGGGAGATCTTTTATTTTGGTATTATTGTGACAAGAAGAACTCTCTGCTCCAGAAGTGAACCCTATTCATAAATTTTCCAGATTTGAACCAGTTATGATCTAAGGCCTCTACTTCTCGATTTGCATGTCAGAACTAGATCGGGGGGATTCGTACTGAACCAGGAACGGTTGTAGTATCATGGTTGGGAGGAACATGGTAGTTGCAAAGTCATCAAATCCAAGATCAATTCAGGTCAGCTAAGAGTGAGTAGTTTCCCTAACCAGTTAGTTGAGTGTGCAGGTCAGTATCAACAAGAACAAGCTACCAGGGTCACTATGGAAGCTTTCATAAATCGGTTCTTAGACTTGCTGCACTATGTGCCTTACATTAAGGATGGGAAGGTGAAAATCCAGTAGTTCTTGGGTGGGCTGCCACCAAACTTTAGAGAGAGGATAGAATTCGACATGCCCAAGACCCTTGACATAACCCTACATAAAGCCAGGCTATGCTATGAGTACGGCTAGCCAAGGAACGACAACATCAATAGAAATAGGGATAGATTCAGGACCTTATCAGACAACCGCAGGCCGGGTTTTAGACCCCCATCGTTCTGGAAACATAACAACAATTTCCCACCTAGCAGAGGTTTTAGCTGACCCCAATCTCGACCAAATGCACCCACACCACCAGCCAACAGGCCAGCCTTCAACAAAGGGGCAAAGGCAGTCCCACCAACTGTTTCTTGTTGGAAGCGCCAAGGACCACATTACTATAGAGACTGCCCCAACAAAATAGATGGGACTCTACACAACATCCAAGCAGAGCCTAAAGTGGGAGACATGGAAAAGACACCTAGGATTTATGCTGCCCTTGATGGCCGGCAAGCAGATCATCAAGCCACCATGGTAGAAATTGAGGGTAAGATATCTAACAATATCATTTCAGTTCTAATAGACCCTAGTGCTTGCCGGAGCTACATCTCTCCTAGAATAGTAGAGTCTTGTAAATTAAATCGAGAGAGTCACAAAGCACCATGGCTGGTACAATTAGCCACCGGTACCAAACGGAAAGTCTTCGAACTAGTTAAGAATTGTGAGATAGATTTGAAGGACGTTCTAACTAGGATAGATTTGAACATCTTACTGCTAGGATCTTATGACATAATAATAGGCATGGATTGGTTGGAAGGACATCATGCCTTGTTGGATTGCTTAAATAAGTCAATCCTATGCACAGATAGTGAAGGAAACCAAAGAACCATCCAAGGTATACCTAAGGAAGTATCAGTACGGCAGATATCGGCATTGCAAGCAAAGAAATGCTTACGAAAGGGTTGTAAACTATTTGCAATCCACCTTCAATCACTAGAAGCCGATAGGGCACAAAAGATCGAGGATTTCCCGATGCTAGTAGAATTCAGAGACGTATTTCCCGAGGAGATACTCGGGTTACCACCCAAGCGGGACTTAGACTTTTCCATAGAAATAACCCCCGGATCCGTACCAGTCTCTAGGACTCCGTACCGTATGAGTACACCTGAACTAGTAGAACTCAAGATACAATTACAAGAACTAATAGACAAGGGTTACATTCGATCGAGTGCGTCTCCCTGGGGAGCACCAATCCTCTTTGTTAAAAAGAAGGATGGCACGATGCATATGTACATCGATTACGGTCAACTCAACAAGTTAACCATCAAGAATTGTTATCCACTTCCTAGGATCGATGACTTGTTTGACCAAGTCGGAGGAGCAAAGATCTTCTCTAAGATCGACCTGCGATCCGGATATTACCAGGTGAGAATCTGTGACGAGGACATCAGTAAGACCGCGTTTCGCACCCGATATGGCCACTACAAGTTTGTAGTAATGCCTTTTTGTCTGGCGAATGCACCCACCAAATTCATGTGCATGATGAACAACATTTTCAGTAAGTATCTCGAAAAATTTATTCTATTCTTCATAGATGATATCCTGATCTCTTCCAAGAATGAAGAAGAACACGAAGAACACCTCCGAATACTCCTACGGATATTGTGAGAACATCAGCTATAAGCAAAAATTATCAAGTGTGATTTCTATAGACCTCAGTTACAGTACTTAGGACATATAATTTCTGAGAAGGAAATAGCGGTTGACCCCGACAAGATCAAGGCTATCGAAGAATGGCCCACACTTACGTGTGTTTTCAACATACAATCATTCCTAGGTTTATCCGGTTATTATCGAAAGTTCATTGAGAACTTCTCTTGGATCGCTTTCCCCATGACCGCATTACAGAAGAAAACCAGTAAGTTCATCTGGACAGACAAGTGCGAAGAAATTTTTCAGAAGTTAAAACAAATTCTGATCAGTGCACCCATACTACGAATTGCCGACCCCAATGGCGACTTCGTAGTTTGCACCGATGCAACCGAGGAAGGACTCGGTGGAGTCCTTATGCAAGATGACTTGGCCATCTGCTATGAGTCAAGAAAGCTAAAGGAACATGAGAAAAACTATCCTACTCAAGACCTCGAATTGGCCGCCATTATCCACGCTCTAAAGATGTGGAGACATTACCTCATGGGTAAGAAATTCCTACTAAAGACAGACAACATGAGTATAAAGTATCTATTCGATCAGCCAGACCTGAACGCTAGACAGGCTAGGTGGTTAGCTTTTCTTAGTGAGTATCACTTTGAACTAAAACACATCAAGGGGAAAGAAAACAAGATCATCGACGCCTTAAGTCGACGAGCTCATATGTTATATGAGGTAACCGAAAGTTGGACGGACTCCGACTTACATGACATAACTAGAACGACATGCCGAAATGATAGGTTCTATGTCGAGATCCTTAAAAAGATCCAAGAAGATAGGCTTTTTCAACAACGGAAAGAATATAGTGAGAGAGATGAAATAGGATTGTTGTGTTCAAAGGAGAGACTTTACGTTCCCGAGGGGGGGAACATTAGACCTAACATACTCACTGAATTCCATCGGAGCCCCTATTCAGGACACCTCGGATATCAAAAGATGATTTCAGCCATAAAGAAACGCTGCTTTTGGCCTAAACTGAAAGCTGACATCGCATTGTTCATCGCGAAGTGTCAGGAATCTCAGTTGGTCAAAGCAGAACACGAACACCCCTCCGGACTACTTCAATTGTTACCCATTCTAGAATGGAAGTGGGAGGTAATAAGCATGGATTTCATTACAGGCCTACGCAAGAGCAAGAAACAAAATGACTCCATCTTCATAGTAGTCGATGAGCTGTCGAAAGCCGCACATTTTATACTAGTAAAATCTACCTACAAGGCAGTTCACATTGTGGAAATCTTCCTAAAGGAGATTTTCCGGTTACACGGGATAGCCAAAGAAATTATCTCGGATCGAGACACAAATTTCACTAGTAACTTTTGGAGAGCACTGTTCTCCAGATTAGAAACACAACTACAGTTTAGTACCGCATACCACCGCCAAACCGACGGACAGACAGAACGAGTAAACCAAATCTTGGAGGATATGCTGAGAATGTATGTCATGAACAATCCCACTAATTGGGAAGACTAATTACACCTCGCGGAGTTTGCATACAACAACGGGTATCAAACCTCGGCCAAAATGAGTCCTTTCGAGGTACTCTACGGTCGAAAGTGTCGAACCCCGCTCACCTGGGATAGCCCGGTGGACAGGCTAATGCTAGGGCCAGACTTGCTAAAAGACTTGGAACAACTAGTCTCCAAAGTGCAACTAAATTTAAAAGACGCACAAGACCACCAAAAGAGTCATGCAGATAAGAAAAGAAAGGACAAGGACTACCAAATCGGTGAACATGTCTTCCTAAGAATAAAAGCGAAACGAAGCTCGTTAAGTTTGGGACATTGCCGTAAACTAGCCCAAAGATTTTGTGGACCTTTTAAGATATTGGGCAAGAAGGGTCCAGTAGCATATGAGTTCGCCCTACCAGCACATATAAAAGTTCATAATGTTTTTCATGCTTCTTTATTAAAGAAATATGTATATGATACTGAACATATCATCGATTGGTCCTTATTATAGGTGCATCCCGAAGGGGAGTTCACGCCAGAACCACTCCACATTCTAGACAAGAGAGAGGTCCAACTTAGGAGGAGGACCATTACTTAACTGAAATTGCAATGGAGGCACTTTGGACAAGATGAGGCCACTTGGGAGAATGAGGCTACCATGAGAGAGGCATACCCCGCCTTGTTTCATGATCTCATTTCTAGTCCCTACGAAACACTGGGATGGTGTTGTTCTAAGCGGGGAAGGATGTAATATCCCAACTTTTTGACTAACTATGTTATGATGTCATGTCGGGTCACAGCCCTAGTATGTGTGATTTATTATGTTTGACATAGAATTAGTATGTTTGATTTATTTTCCTTTATGAGTTGATGTATTGGGCATGGACCCTATTTTGTTTCATTGTTAAATATATGCGGGGCAGGAAAGCCGAATCAATAAACCATGTTGTCTCTCAAGAAATGATTAAAAAATTTTGATATACTGAGATTATCTCTTTTGTTGCATTATACTGTGCAGAGCATGATTTACATGGTTGATTAGTTAGTGTGTTGAGCGTGGACTCAGGAACACACACAAGACCTATATACTGGGCCTAAGCCCCGATGTATTTAGATAATTCTATTTTGTATTGGGCCTAAGCCCCGATGTACGTTGAGTGTTGGGCATGAGCCCTGGAGCACTCCAAGCTTGAAAGGAATGATTACTGGATCCGAGGACATTTAATTATCCTAGATGTGTCTCACAACCACATTCTAGCCCTATTCTTGAGCAGAGGCTCTAGAATTGCGCTAGCGTAACGCCCATGTGAGAGTGTTGAGTTGAAAGGCTCTGAAGAGCACTCGGGGTTACTACTTCTCAAGTGTTGAGTCAAAAAGGACTCTGAATAGCACTTGCGTGTCTTATCACAACTATTTCGACTTGATTAAATAAATCTTATTATCATCATCTACTGCGGGAACTACCATGTTAAAACGAGGGAATCTTACATGCAAAGGGAGATACTAGAGGTGCCTTTACCAACTTACCGAAACCATCCAAAGAAGTGGACCCTTTCCTTAAAAAAGAACTAAAAGAAGCATCCTATGAAATAAAATGCTTACGACCACCAGTAGTATTATTATTTAGGAGCTTCAATAATAAATATACATTGGTTAAATATTATCTATATATTCATTTTTAAATTTTTACACTTTATAGATATATATATTTATGCATGAGTGGGTTGCCACTTACAAAATATTAATTATTTATATTTAGATGGTAATATAAATTATAAATTGTATATTATTATTATTATGAAAATATCCAAAAGATTAAAAACACCTTAATTAAACAGGTTGAGAAGTCCTAGTTCCCAAGATACCTAGCAGTTAAATAAAAAATTATTGTTTTATAAGTTAAATTATATTAAAGAAACCAGTAATTTTCCAATAGTCATAATTCAAGATTTGTCCTACTTAAGGAGGACAAACCCCAAAGATTGGGGGATCGTTTCTTTTGGTATTATTGTGCTAAGAAGAACTCTCTGCTCCAGAAGTGAACCGTGTTCATAAATTTTCCAGATTTGAACCAGTTATCATCTAAAGCCTCTACTTCTCGGTTTGCATGTCAGAACCAGCTCGGGGGGATTCGTACTGAACTAGAAACGGTTGTAGAATCATGGTCGGGAGGAACGTGGTAGTCCCAAAGTCATCAAATCCAAGATCAATTCAGGTCAGCTAAGAGTTAGTAGTTTCCCTAACTAGTTGGCTGAGTGAGCAGGTCAGTATCAGCAAGAACAAGCTACCAGGGTCTAAAGGGTATCATCAGCAAGACAAACCACAGAGAATAGACAAGTATGATTATTTATAAAACCCTCTTATGTTTTATATTCCTGTTATAACTGCAATGTTCTTAAATCAAGTCTCCCAACATCGAATGGCATTCCCAGTAGGACTAGCTAGCTAGTCTTTGCTAGTCACTTATATTGTTTAGATTGCTAGAATAGGCAAATCGTGATTTGAACTCAGAAGAATATTCATAGCATTTTATTTCACTTATCTAAAACCCTAGTGTTAATTCCTCAACAAAATCACGTAGCAACAGAAATCGCTGAACAACATGTCAACCATTTGAAATCCCAATGATACAAACCACAGTAAGAGAAAACATAGACATCATTGTTTAAAATCGATTTCTATTTAGTTTCATTTCTCTGCCCGAGCTAGTTTTGTTTTCTTCTTAAACCATACAGACTATAATTTAAACCAAACATCTCAAGTGTGATAGAGATCGTATTTAGAATGCTACTCATTTACATTTTTCATATCGACTTCATCATAAACCCTACGCAAATCATTTCGACAGACCAACCATAAATAGAAACAAGAAACACACAATTTGTATGACCACCACGAAGATGTCTACGTAAAGATAGGACCAGGGTGAATTCCCACAGACTTCACAAGGAGTCAAATCGTAAAAGTATTGCATACAGGAAATAGGTCTATATATAAAAACCAAAAATGACTGAGTATAATCTTAAAACCCTTGCCAAGCAAGCAATCATTCTACCCACGCAACCAACAGGAAAACGAGACATTTTCATTTACAATCTACCCACATTATAGCAACAGGGGCATAGAAAACTTTGTTGATGTCTTATATATACCCACGGGAAATACTTTGTTCACACATAAACCCTGTAGCAATATTCAAAATGAAGAACAAGTGCCATTGAAAACAACATACGAACCACAGCCTTAAGTACAAGCCAGAGGGAGCCAATGACCCTTTCTCAATGTCTGCATTGACGGAACAGTAGTTTACAAAAATACCCAGGAAACCCATAACCTTAGAACTCTTAAAGTTTCAGCTCAAATGCTTAAATACACACAGGGAATAGAGAAATGTAGCATTTGAAATCGTTATAACTATATAGGAGTAATATCTCATGGAAGAGTATTTATTTAAATTACAAGATTTTCACAGAACCGAATAACCGGTGAAACCCAGCTGATATATATTACAGTCCTCATATTCATCTAGCTAGTTAAATTACATCAAAACCCCATTCTGTCAAGTCTATCCAAGTAGACGATTATTTTAGGCCTCCCCAAATCAAATTAGTAAGCCAATGGCTTATGGGGGTCTCACACTAAAACACCAGGCCAAACGCATACAAACAACACTAGAGTTGTAGGAGGTAGGGCATGCATGGGAAGCCAGACTTACCAGTACCCTAGTTACGCCCACGACATCCTAAACCATCGCAGTTCCCACACCAAAGCGTGTATCGCCTACCACGAACAACATACAGTATTACTTAGCTCAAATATGCATTACCAGTTCTAAGAAATTAGAAATTGTCAATAACTGATAGGGTTTAAATTTCTTTACCTGTAAGAAGTATGTCCTCCCTACGCCATGATCAATAGCCATAGTCACTAAGCATGTTGACCATGAGCAGAGCTCGAGTCAGTACACCCCACTACCATCCAGCAATGAAAGCGTAGAGCCATAAAAAAACAACAAGTCGAATACAGAGACTACAGATCAAAACCCCAAATCAATAGCCAAACCCTTATGCCAGGCTGTTCTCCACGAGCTACTAAATGCATTAAAGTTTTCACCAACTCCTAACTAAGTGGAGGTCAAATAATTCGCACTCCCTATAGTGCAGTCATAGATTTCTACCACCCTGATTTAAATTACAAAGGGCCCAATTTATATACATAAACTTTGCAAAGTATGACCAATTCACAATTGGTTGCATTACCCAAGAACTAATAGTTGTAAACCCCCTTTGGGAAACCTTCGAATTAAGAACTCCCATGACAATGGAGTATTAATGACTTATCATACACCGGTGGGATAGGACCAATAGTAGAATAAGAACCACCCATTTAGAGATCTTACTCGCAGAGTCGAGACCCCTGCAAATACCAGAGTACATGATGGCATTAGCATTATTCTAAATAAGTCCGAAAACCCCTACAATTATCCATACCTCCCGGCAACCCTGCCGAGGTATGTAATTACCTGTCCGCGAATATTATGGAAACCCCAATGTGAAAAACATACAGTCATCAAAGAAGATCATCACCTAAAGGTGTCATTAGACATGCATAATTAAAATCACATGATATTTCAAATAGTAGCTAGTTTCATTTCCTACCTACTAAACCCACTGTTGCAAACCACAATGAAAACATGATCTCATTTTATTTCCACACCGCTTCTGCAAATTCTATACTTACACTTAGAAGAGGCTATGTAAAAATAGATAGGCTTAGACGTACATCGCAGCATACAAGTATGATTGTTTCTAACATTATTACGTTTAATGTGTGCCTTTTCTATTATAAACTAATGATTTTCGCAGACAGGAAAAATTTTAATTTTCTTGTTATTTTTGGGACATTACAAGTGGTATCAGAGCAAGTTACAAACACTAAGTGACCTATTGGGCTCACTACCAAACATAGCTACATAAACAGGAAAGTGTTTAAATTATTGTATTATGTTTTTACGTAGAGAATTAACTAACACATTGTTTTCCAGTTGACAGATACTTATATAAATTTCAGGTGCAAACAGTGGCAGAAAGATGAGTGCAGAACAAGGCAGCAGTATACGAGGCAACCTAAATTCCCCACCACGAGAGCAAGAAATTTTGGTGGAGCTGAACTCAAATTTAGATAAATCCATGCAGCAACTACATGTAGAATTCTAGAGTTTCAGGGATGAAAATATGCAAGAAAGAAGGGAACAACGAGCTATAAATGAGGCCTTAATCCAAATCCTAACAGGGGAAAAACCCCATGGATAGCCTACTCTTTCTGTCAACACTCTTAACATGGGGAAAGCAACAAACTACAAAATAGGAGAAAAGGAAGATCATAAATCGGAACCATTGGAAGAGGACTGTAAGAGCTCTTCCAATGATAATGGCTCCCCACCTCCTTGCAAGAGAAGGAGGAAGAGTGATGAAAGCTTACAAGGAGAGTTCAGAATGATAAGAACCCCAACATATGATGGAGAAGTTAACTCGGGGGAAAAAGCTGAAGAATGGTTGCTAGGGATGAACAAATACTTTAAGGTTCATAATTATTCCAGCGAAATGCAACCCCGACTAGCCATATACAACCTAAATGGAAAAGCTGCCAGATGGTGGCAGGACCTAAAGCACATTAAGGGACAAGAGTTGCGAGACATGAGATGGGACACTTTCAGCAAAATATTTCACGACAAATACATGTCTGAAAGATTCTTCGACAAAAAGATAAAAGAATTTCATGAGCTGAAAATGGGTTCCCTGACTATGGAAGCTTTCATAAATCGGTTCTTAGACTTGCCGCACTATGTGCCTTACATTAAGGACGAGAAGGTGAAAATCTAGCAGTTCTTGGGTGGGTTGCCACCAAAATTTAGAGAGAAGATAGAATTTGACATGCCAAAGACCCTTGACATAACCCTACATAAAGCCAGGCTGTGCTATGAGCATGGCCAACCAAGGAACGACAACATCAACAGAAATAGGGATAGATTCAGGACCTTCTCAACCAACTGCAGACCGGGTTTTATACCCCCACCATTTCAGAAACATAACAACAGTTTCCCACCCAACATAGGTTTCAACCGACCCCAAGCTTGACCAAATGCACCCCCACCACCAACCAATAGGCTAGCCTTCAACAAAGGGGCAAAGGCAGTCCCACCAACTGTTTCTTGTTGGAAGTGCCAAGGACCACATTACTATAGAGACTACCCCAACAAAACAGATGGGACTCTACACAACATCCAAGCAGAGCCTATAGTGGGAGACATGGCAAAGACACCTAGGATTTATACTGCCCTTGATGGCCGGCAGGTAGATCATCAAGCCCCAATGGTAGAAATCGAGGGTAAGATATCTAACAATATCATTTCAGTTCTAATAGACCTCGGTGCTTTCCAGAGCTACATCTCTCCTAGAATAATAGAGTCTTGTAAATTAAACCGAGAGAGTCACAAAGCACCATGGCTGGTACAATTAGCCACCGGTACCAAACTGAAAATCTCCGAACTAGTTAAGAATTGTGAGATAGATTTGTACGGCTTTCTAACTAGGATAGATTTGAACATCTTACCGCTAGGATCTTATGACATAATAATAGGCATGGATTGGTTGGAAGGACATCATGCCTTGTTGGATTGCTTAAATAAGTCAATCCTATGCACAGATAGTGAAGGAAACCAAAGAACCATCCAAGGTATACCTAAGGAAGTATCAGTACAGCAGATATCGGCATTGCAAGCAAAGAAATGCTTAAGAAAGGGTTGTAAACTATTTACAATCCACCTTCAATCAATAGAAGCCGATAGGGCACAAAAGATCGAGGATTTCCTGACGCTAGTAGAATTCAGAGACGTATTTCCTCAGGAGATACTCGGGTTACCACCCAAGCGGGACTTAGACTTTTCCATAGAGCTAACCCCCGGATCCGTACCGGTCTCTAGGAGTCCATATCGTATGAGTACACCCGAACTGGTAGAACTCAAGATACAATTACAAGAACTAATAGACAAGGGTTACATTCGACCGAGTGTATCTCCCTGGGGAGCACCAATCCTCTTTGTTAAAAAGAAGGATGGCACGATGTGTATGTGCATCGATTACCATCAACTCAACAAGTTAACCATCAAGAACTGTTATCCACTTCCTAGGATCGATGACTTGTTTGACCAAGTCGGAGGAGCAAAGATCTTCTCGAAGATCGACCTGCGATCCAAATATCACCAGATGAGAATCCGTGACAAGGACATTAGTAAGACCGCATTTCGCACCTGATATGGCCACTACAAGTTTGTAGCAATGCCTTTTGGTCTGACGAATGCACCCGCCAACTTCATGTGCATGATGAACAATGTTTTGAATAAGTATTTCGACAAATTTGTTCTATTCTTCATAGATGATATCCTGATCTCTTCCAAGAATGAAGAAGAACACAAAGAACACCTCTGAATACTCATATGGATATTGTGAGAACATCAGCTATACGCAAAATTTAGCAAGTGTGATTTCTATAGACCTCAGATACAGTACTTAGGACATATCTTTTCTGAGAAGGGAATAGCGGTTGACCCCGACAAGATCAAGGCTATCAAAGAATGGCCCACCCCTACGTGTGTTTTCGACATACTATCATTCCTAGGTTTATCTGGTTATTATCGAAAGTTCATTGAGAACTTCTCTCGTATTGCTTTCCCCATGACTGCATTACAGAAGAAAACTAGTAAGTTCATCTGGATAGACAAGTGCGAAGAAAGTTTTCAGAAGTTAAAACAACTTCTGATCAGTGCACCCAGACTACGAATTGCCGACCCCAATGGGGACTTCGTAGTTTGTACCGATGCAAGCGAGGAAGGACTCGGTGGAGTCCTTATGAAAGATGACTTTGCGATCTACTACGAGTCAAAAAAGATAAAGGAACATGAGAAAAACTATCCTACTCAAGACCTCGAATTGGCCGCCATTATCCACGCTCTAAAGATGTGGAGACATTACCTCATGGGTAAGAAATTCCTACTAAAGATGGACAACATGATTCTAAAGTATCTATTCGATCAGCCAGACCTGAAATCTAGACAGGCTAGGTGTTTAGCTTTTCTTAGTGAGTATCACTTTGAACTAAAACACATCAAGGGAAAAGAAAACAAGATCGTTGACGCCTTAAGTCGACGAGCTCATATGTTATATGAGGTAACCGAAAGTCGAACGGACTCTGACTGACATGACAGAATTAGCACAGCATGCCAAAATGATAGGTTCTATGTTGAGATCCTTAAAAAGATCCAGGAAGATAGGCTTTTTTAACAACGAAAAGAATACACTGATAGATGAAATAGGATTGTTGTGGTCAACGGAGAGACTTTACGTTCCTGAGGGGGGGAACATTAGACCTAACATACTCACCGGATTCCATCGGAGCCCCTATTCAGGACACCCCGGATATCAAAAGATGATTTCAGGCGTTAAGAAACACTACTTTTGGCCTAAACTGAAAGTTGACATCGCATTGTTCATCGCGAAGTGTCAGGAATGTCAGTTGGTCAAAGCAGAACACCAACACCTCTCCAGACTACTTCAACCGTTACCCATTCCAGAATGGAAGTGGGAGGTAATAAGCATGGATTTCATTACAGGCCTACCCAAGAGAAAGAAACAAAATGAATCCATCTTCGTAGTAGTTGACAAGGTGTCGAAAGCCGCACATTTTATACCAGTAAAATCTACCTACAAGGTAGTTCACATTGCGGAAATCTTCCTAAAGAAGATTTTCCGGTTACACAGCATACCCAAAGAAATTATCTCGGATCGAGACACAAAGTTCACTAGTAACTTTTGGAGAGCACTGTTCTCCGTATTAGAAACACTACAGTTTAGTACCACATACCACCCCCAAACCAACGGACAGACGGAACGAGTAAACCAAATCTTGGAGGATATGCTGAGAATGTATGTCATGAACAATCCCACTAAGTGGGAAGACTACTTACACCTCGCGGAGTTTGCATACAACAACGGGTATCAAACCTTGGCCAAAATGAGTCCTTTCAAGGTACTCTACGGTCAAAAGTGTCGAACCCCCATCACCTGGGATAGCCCGGTGGACAGGCTTATGCTAAGGCCAGACTTACTAAAAGACTTGGAACAACTAGTCTCCAAAGTGCAACTAAATTTAAAAGAAGCACAAGACAACCAAAAGAGTTACGCAGACAAGAAAAGAAAGGACAAGGACTACCAAATCGGTGAACATGTCTTCCTAAGAATAAAAGTGAAACGAAGCTCGTTAAGTTTGGGACGTTGAGGTAAACTAGCCCCAAGGTTTTGTGGACCTTTTGAGATACTAGGAAAGAAGGGTCCAGTAGCATATGAGTTAGCCCTACCAGCACATATAAAAGTTCGTAATTTTTTTCATGCTTCTTCATTAAAGAAATATGTATATGATACTAAACATATCATCGATTGGTCCTTATTATAGGTGGAGCCCGAAGGGGAGTTCACGCCAAAACCACTCCACATTCTGGACAAGAGAGAGGGCCAACTTAGGAGGAGGACCATTACTCAATTGAAAGTGCAATGGAGGCACTTTGGAAAAGATGAGGCCACTTGGGAGAATGAGGGTACCATGAGAGAGGCATACCCCGCCTTCTTTCATGATCTCATTTCTAGTACCTACGAAACACCGGGACGGTGTTGTTCTAAGCGGGGAAGGATGTAATATCCCAACTTTTTGACTAACTATGTTATGATGTCATGATGGGTCACGGCCCCAGTATGTGTGATTTATTATGTTTGACATAGCATTAGTATGTTTGATTTATTTTGCTTTAGGAGTTGATGTATTGGGCATGGACCCTGATTTCTTTCATTGTTGAATATATGCGGGGCAGGAAAGCCGAATCAATAAACCATGTTGTCTTTCGATAAATGATTACAAAATTTTGATATACTGAGATTATCTCTTTTGTTACATTATACTGTGCAAAGCATGATTTACATGGTTGATTAGTTAGTGTGTTGAGCGTGGACTCAGGAACACACACAAGACCTAAATACTGGGCCTAATCCCCGATGTATTTAGAGAATTCTATTTCGTACTGGGCCTAAGCCCCGATGTACGTTGAGTGTTGGGCATGAGCCCTTGAGCACTCCAAGCTTGAAAGGAATGATTACTAGATCCGATGACATTTAATTATCCTAGATGTGTCTGACAACCACATTCTAGCCCTAGTGTTGAGCAGAGGCTCTGGAATTGCGTTAGCCTAACTCCCATGTGAGAGTGTTGAGTTGAAAGGCTCTAAAGAGCACTTGGGGTTACTACTTGTCAAGTGTTGAGTCAAAAAGGACTCTGAATAGCACTTGCGTGTCTTATCACAACTATTTCGACTTGATTAAATAAATCTTATTATCATCATCTACTGCGGGAAATACCATGTTAAAATGAGGGAATATGACATGCAAAGGGATAGACTAGAGGTGCCTTTACCAGCTTACCAAAACCGTCCAAAGAAGTGGACCCTTTCCTTAGAAAAGAACTAAAAGAAGCATCTTGTGAAACAAAATGGTTAGGAACACCAGTAGTATTATTATTTAGGAGCTTCAATAATAAATATAGATTGGTTAAATATTATCTATATATTCTTTAATAAATGTTTACACTTTATAGATATATATATTTATGCATGAGTGGGTTGCCACTTACAAAATATTAATTATTTATATTTAGATGGTAATATAAATTATAAATTGTATATTATTATTATTATGAAAATATATAAAAGATTAAAAACACCTTAATCAAACAGGTTGAGAAGTCCTAGTTCCCAAGATAACTAGCAGTTAAATAAACAATTATTGTTTTATACATTAAATTATATTAAAGAAACCAGTAATTTTCCCATAGTCATAATTCAAGATTTGTGCTACTTAAGGAGGACAGACCCCAAAGATTGGGGGATCTTTTATTTTGGTATTATTGCGCCAAGAAGAACTCTCTGCTCCAGAAGTGAACCCTGTTCATAAATTTTCCAGATCTGAACCAGTTATCATCTAAAGCCTCTACTTCTCGGTTTGCATGTCAGAACCAGCTCGGGGGGATTCATACTGAACCAGGAATGGTTGTAGAATCATGGTTGGGAGGAATGTGGTAGTCCCAAAGTCATCAAATCCAAGATCAATTCAGGTCAGCTAAGAGTCAGTAGTTTCCCTAACCAGTTGGCTGAGTGTGCAGGTGAGTATCAAAAGGGTATCATCAGCAGGACAAACTACAGAGCATCAACATGTATGATTATTTATAAAACCATCCTATGTTTTATATTCCTTTTATAACAACAATGTTTTTAAATCAAGTCTCCCAGCATCGAATGGCATTCCCAGCAGGACTAGCCAGCTAGTCTTTGCTGGTCACTTATATTGTTTAGATGGATAGAATAGGAAAATCGTGATTTGAACTCAGAAGAATATTCATAACATTTTATTTCACTTATGATGGTATTTATTTCACTTATCTAAAACCCTAGTGCTAATTCCTCAACAAAATCACCTATCAACAGAAATCGATGAACAACATGTCAACCATTTGAAATCCCAATGATACAAACCACAGTAAGAGAAAATGCAGACATCATTGTTTAAAATCCATTTCTATTTAGTTTCATTTCTCTGCCCGAGCTAGTTTTGTTTTCTTCTTAAACCATACAGACTATAATTTAAACCAAACATCTCAAGTGTGATAGAGATCGTATTTAGAATGCTGCTCATTTACATTTTTCATATCGACTTCATCATAAACCCTATGCAAATCCTTTCGCCAGACTAACCATAAATAGAAACAAGAAACACGCAATTCGTATGACCACCACGAAGATGTCTATAGAAAGATAGGACCAGGGTCAATTCCCAAAAACTTCACAAGGAGTCAAATCGTAAAAGTATTGCATACAGGCAACAGGTCTATATATAAAAACCAAAAACAACTGAGTATAGTCTTAAAACCCTTGCCAGGCAAGCAATCATGCTACCCACGCAACCAGCAGGAAGACGAGACATTTTCACTTACAATCTACCCACATTACAACAACAGGGGCGTAGAAAACTTCGTTGATGTCTTATATATACCCACGGGAAATAGTTTGTTCACACATAAACCCTGTAGCAATATTCAAAATGAAGAACAAGTGCCATTGAAAACAACATACGAACCACAGCCTTAATTACAAGCCAGAGGACACCAAGGACCCTTTCTAAATGTCTGCATTGACGGAACAGTAGTTTACAAAAATACCCAGGAAACCCATAACCTTAGAATTCTTAAAGTTTCAGCTCAAATGCTTAAATACACACAGGGAACAGAGAAATGTAGCATTTGAAATCGTTATAACTATACAGGAGTAATATCTCATGGAAGAGTATTTATTTAAATTACAAGATTTTCGCAGAACCGAATAACCGGTGAAACCCAACTGATATATATTATAGTCCTCATATTCATCCAGCTAGTTAAATTACATCAAAACCCCATTCTGTCAAGTCTAGCCAAGTAGATGATTATTTTAGGCCTCCCCAAAGCGAATTAGTAAGCCAATGGCTTATGGGGGTCTCACACTAAAACACCAGGCCAAATGCATACAAACAACACCAAAGTTGCAGGAGGTAGGGCACGTACGGGAAGCCAGACTTACCAGTACCCTAGTTACGCCCATGACATCATAAACCTTCGCAGCTCCAACACCAAAGCGTGTATCGCCTGCCACGAACAACATACAATATTACTCATCTCAAATATGCATTACCAGTTCTAAGAAATTAGAAATTGTCAATAACTGATAGGGTTTAAATTTCTTTACCTATAAGAAGTATGGCCTCCCTATGTCGTGATCAATAGCCACAATCACTAAGAGTGCTGACCATGAGCAGAGCTCGAGTCAGTACACCCCACTACCATCCAGCAACGAAAGCGCAGAGCCATAAACAAACAACAAGTCGAATACAGAGACTACAGATCAAAACCCCAAATCAACAGCCAAACCCTTATGCTAGGCTATTCTCCAGGAGCTACTAGATGCATTAAAGTTTTCACCAACTCCTAACTAAGTGGAGGCCAAATAATTTGCACTCCCTATAGTGCAGTCATAGATTTCCACCACCCTGATTTAAATTATTAAGGGCCCGATTTATATACATAAACTTTGCAAAGTATGACCAATTCACAATTGGTTGCATTACCCAAGAACTAATAGTTGTAAACCCACTTTGGGAAACCTTCGAATTAAGAACTCCCATGACAATGGAGTATTAATGACATATCATACACTGATGGGGTAGGACCAATAGTAGAATAAGAACCACCCATTTAGAGATCTTACTCGTAGAGTCGAGACACCTGCAAATACTAGAGTACATGATGGCATTAGCATTATGCTAAGTAAGTCCGGCAACCCCTACAATTATCCATACCTCCCGACAACCCTGCCGAGGTATGTAATTACCTATCCGAGAGTATTATGGAGACCCCAATGTGAAAAACATACCGCCATCAAAGAAGATCATCACCTGAAGGTGTCATTAGACATACATAATTAAAATCACATGATATTTCAAATAGTAGCTAGTGTCATTTCCTACCTACTAAACCCACTTTTCAAAACCACAATGAAAACACGATCTCATTTTATTTACACCGCTTCCGCAAATTCTATACTTACACTTAGAAGAGGCTATGTAAAAACAAATACGCTTAGATGTACATTACAGCATACAAGTATGATTGTTTCTAACATTATTATGTTTAATGTGCGCCTTTTCTATTATAAACTAATGATTTTTGTAGACAGGAAAATTTTTAATTTTCTTGTTATTTTTGGGACATTACAGTATGGTAGGGTGGTCAAATGAGGGGTCACTCGGTACTTTGTCAGAAGATTGGATTGGATCATGCGGAAACCACTTCGAGGACTGCATCGATTCGCTAGACCAACCGTCGAAAACAGGTTTGAAGTATTTTTATTTTTTTTGCTAAACCTTTTTAGAATGAATAATTATGAGTATATATTATATATATATATATATATTGACATTCATGTACTACAATAGATAGAACTAGATCTGTGGTTTCTATGTCTTTTTCTGAAAAATAGTTTGGGAAGTTGTTTTTTTAGGGACCCCGAAAAGGGGGTCCCTACACCTACAAAGAAATCCTTGAACAAAATCCCATGACCTCTCAATAGGGTATTTATCCTCCAAGTGTACATAATGAGTTTTAAATCACAAGGTGTGGGTCAAGGAGCCCTCAACTTGATCAGGTGAGGAGCATAGACCTTATACCCTAAAGGAACCTTTCATATATCCAAGAACAAAAACAATACCTCCAACTAACACACGTGACCTCCCAATGGATCCTTTACCTTTGAGTTGGCATATTAGCACCATTTGAGTTTTTTGAAACAATGTATTGGTTTTAAGGACTTGACCAATGTAAATAAATGAAACTTATAAATTGTTCCTAGATTTCTCTTCTAGGGATCAAGGTCCATGAGTGAGGCCTCCAACCACCATGCATGACCTCTTTGCAGGTAATTTTACCTTCCATTTGATATTTGGAACCACTAAAAGGTTTTGGTCACTAAGTATGGGTTGCAAGGCCTTGAACATGCTTATGAAAGGAAAACAAGACCTTAGAACTATAGTAACCTTTTAGGAATCCAACACAAAGAATAATTCCTCAAACATCAACACCTCAAGCCTTGGAAGTATCATTTTCCTTTGATTTGAGATATGGGCATCATTTGTAGGTTTTGAATCTTAGGCATATGTATTAGTACCTTGACCATATTTGAGGAACAAACCCTAGGCCTTAGGTATCAAAGTAGCTTCTAATGCGTAAAGGTTATGAATAGAATATTTAGGATCTTTCTGGAAACTTTGTATGGGACCTTTGGACTTGGAGAGGTAGTATAATTAGGATCCATTACAATATTTGAGGCACCCAGGGCCATGAATAGCCTCAAAAAACCACATGTGACCTCCCAATGGTATCCTTGGCCTCTATATGGCTATGTTGGTGCCATAAAGATGTTTTCAGCATTATATATGGGTCTCTATGCCTTGTTATCATGCAAATATGCACCAAGAGACCTGATTAATAATTTTAGACAATCTAATGCTGTCACCACTAGATCCATATTTGTTCATACTATTGATTTTTTAGTCTCAGTTGGGTGTCCCTCAATCGTGTATGGTTCCATCTAATCCAATAAATCTGCACCAATTCTATCATGATTAGCACACAAAATACTCCCTCTTAGGATTTATGTAAACAATCAAGAGAGAGGATAAGTTTTGAATAATAATTTTAAATGATTGGGATCAAATCCTAGAGATAGTTGCAAAACTAAATTAATGGAAATGAGTGAAGTATTAGGTGAAATAAATTCAAAATAAGTGTAGTTCAAGCTATTAAAACATTGTAAACAACTTACTCTATAAGAACCAAAAGATTCAAAGAGCTATAACAGAGCATAATCACATACCAAATGACATATTACCAAGAGATTGGTAGCATCACATTGAATTGTAGGTTATAAGATGCACTAGAGCTCTTTGCTTGAATGGAGGTAGTGGTATAATGCCCTAAAGATGGAAGGGTGAAGAGTTTTATGTTGCTTCAATTTTTATAGAGACAATCATATCCAATCCTTCATCTCCTTCTCAAATATGTATATATCGAACCTCAATTTATTCTAGTTACTTGAGAAATAGGAAGAAACCTTATTAAGAAACATTTGAACATCCACACTAGGCATGATCTCCTTTTATGCTTTTGGAATTATTTTTCCCTCGCTATTTGATTTTTCTATTGTTTTTGGATGCTTTTTATTATTTCCTTTTAAGAACAATAACTTTATACCTTTTACTTCTTAGTTGCATAAAAACATAATATTCTATTGTTAAAATCAAGTTATTGGGTTTTTAACAAACCATGAAACATGCCAAATATACCTAAGATGTCAAACTAGGTTTCGGAGTGCTCAAATTTAGCATACATAATCAAGGTTTTAAAATTCAATCTTAGTAGGAATGACCATTAAACCTAGCAATTCTAATTAGGGTTTTGGAAAAATAATTTTAAGTGTTTTGCATTGTAACACCCCTGGTTTGAAACTCGTAGTTCGATGATCTCAAGATGTAACTAAAATTTATGAATTATTGCAAGGGTGAACATATTGTATTTTGCAAATATTAATATTAAAAATCCACAGCTAGCTGTGCTAAGGAAGTACGCTGAAGAGATCGAGGATTCATGTATTCACCAAAGATAGTAAGGGGCTTAAAATGTGTTAGGTGGGAGAACCCTGTTAAATATTTAAGTCCCTAAAGTTTATTCTAAGCCATAATCCCATATACATGACTTTATATTATATTTTTGAAATCATTATTATTTGATTAAGTGGGATTTTGGGTGATTTATATATATATAGTGGGATGAGAGAGATATCACTTGTGGTTCTTTATATTATATTTTTAAAATCATTATTATTTGATTAAGTGGGATTTTGGGTGGTTTATATATATAGTGGGATGAGAGAGAGAGATCACACGTGGTTCAAAGTTGCATGCATGGACTTATGCATGCAAGTGAAAATTAATTCACCCCCATCCTCAGCGGGGGTGGAAGAAAATTGAACTCTAAGAAAAGTTTCACATGCCTGGGTGTGTTTGGGAGAACATGGGAGGTAATTATTATCTGAGAACAAAAACTGATATGAATCCCTGAACCTATGAGCCAAATTGCTGATTTTTTTTTCGTACAATTCTATTCATTTTATCTTTGGTCATTCCAGTGAAGTGAAAAGTGGTGTATGCAGCTGACTTGGTGGATTTATGAGCACAGATGGTAGTGGTGTGTTTCACTGTTTTGCAATCAAAAAGAAATCAAGGAGGTTAAGTGCAGTATTTGTCATGGAATTGGATTCAACCCAATTTTCCAGATTGCCAAGTGTTAATTCTGAAAGACTCTAGGAATTGGAGAGATGTCTATCTGGTGAATGCACAAGTCTCAGCTCGAGGGCGGTGTCCTGCTAAGAGATTAAGGAGAAGAATTACCTATGGTTGAGTGGAGTGTGGAAGCCACACAACCATTTACCCAATTCAAGTGTTTAATAGATAAGTTTAATTCATGATAATGGTCTTTAGTAATTTTCAATATTAATTCATGATAAAATTTACTATGGTTTTCTGTTTAAATTTCCGGATTTGCATAAAATGAAGGAATTCATGAGTTGCTTGGTTCAATTATTATACAAAGAAATTGGTGCAAGTGTACAAATGCCAAATTATTTGCTTAAGTCAAAGTGTGAGAAATGGTTTTCTATAATAGTGGTTAATTTATGGGTTCATAATTGAAATATTTATTCAAATTATATTGTAGAATACAATGTTTGGAAAATTATATGAAAGGATAAATAAGTAGTAATTCCATTCCATTTGATTATTTTTCTTTGACCTAACTCATTATTTGCAAATATTTAATTTTCATTGCAAAAGCATGTGTTAAACTGCTAGTTTTACTGTGTAGTTATGTTCTTACAGCACATCTCCTAAGTTAAATTAAATATTTTACTGCACAGTTCTAAAGAGTTAAATGAAATTTTTATACAAATTATTTCAAAAGGGTTTAAACTCTTAATTTTCATAAACTTGGAAGAAAATAATTCCTAAAGGATCGAATGATGTGTTTTAAATGAGTACCGAAATAAGTTCTTACTGCACAAAAAATGATTATGTACCATTTTATCTTAATAGGTAAGTTAAAAACAACTATATCATGTGCTGAAATTGCTTGTAGTGTTTTGCATTGTGGTAATTTTGTTTATTTTAAAACAGTAGGAGGTGTTGCTTTCCTTATTTACAAACACCATTTGCTAAGAGATCTAGGTTTAAGGGAACATGTTAGCATAAATGTTTTTATTTCCTTGTATTAACTTGAAAATACATTACTTGAGGATTTTTTATGCATATAACTTTAATTTTCTTTGTTCCATTGTTGTGGAGCAAATTGTGTAGATCATTCTATGCATTGGAAAGAATGGTAACTATTTTTCCTAGTTAATTTATGAAAACCCCACTTCATATTTATTAAGACAGTTCTTACTGCATGGTTCTTACTGGGTAGTAAGTTTAAAGCGATTATGTTGAAATAATATTTTCCTTTATCTTAATTAAATGGAAAAACAAATAACTTGAGGAATATCTAAGTATGAAACTATATTTACTTTGTTCCATTTGTGAAAACATATTGGGCAATTTCTATGGAAGTTCCCATTGCAAAGTTCATGTCTATCAAAGTTCTTTCCATCATGATTCAGTTTTTTTCATAGTTCATTTCCATCACAGTTCATTTCGGTTACAAATCATCTATGTCACAATTCATCTCTATCACAGTTCATTTATGTCACAGTTATTTTTTTGTCATAGTTATCCATTGTCACAGTTATTTTGTGTCACAGTGACCCTGTGTTCAATTATTTGTGTCATAGTTATTTTTGTGTCATAGTGACCCCATGTCATAGTTACCCTGTGTCACAGTTATTTTTGTGTCATAGTTACCCCGTGTCATAGTTATTTTGTGTCACAGTGACCCCATGTCATAGTTATTTTGTGTCACAGTTATTTGTTTCATGGTTATTTTGTGTCATTGTGACCTTGTGTCGCAACTCTTATGTCACGGATCTTGTGTGACAACTCTTGTGTCATAGATCTAGTGCCACAACTCTTATGTGATAGTTATTATGTTTAAAGTTATACTAAATAAATCTGTTTTGATAAATATGGTTTGATCTAGTGTAATTTTTGTTGATCAATTATGTTTATCTACTACGATTCTGCTGAAAATTTTATCTTAATAAGAATTTGATACTTTATTAACCATTATGCATGTAAATTTTTATATATATTTTTTTCCAAATCCTATGTAACATAGGGTGCGTTACAGGCATAAGGAAATTTTATAACTTGTTGCAAATGGAAACCTCCCAACAAGTTGTTACATGCCACACTAGGATAAACATCTACCCACTAAGACTTCTCTTGACTCATAATTTTTTCAGCATTGAGGCCTTGAACCATACTATCACTCCCTACTTGGAATGATGGAATTGAACTTGTACCTACCATTGTCATGTCCCCTTCCATCAATCCCACTCAAGTAAGGGAACATGACTAAATATCCGAGCTTTCAAAAACTATCCTCATTCATCACTTTAAGAATTCATACAAGTAAAAATACATGTGCAAATGCTTAGCTCCAATAAACACATTCGAAATAAAATCTACTATACACATATATAACATGCAAGTTTCAACATATTTATAACATGCATTAATTGAAAACACTTCATAATTAAATACAAGAAAATACTTATCTTGAAATGAGCTGTTCTGAGCAAATGGCTATGCAACTGAAATGTTCCACCCAACCATAGGCCAACTATTCTCATCAATCTCTCAACACAGTTGAAACCCCCACGATGGGAATGATTTCCACAAGGAAAGGGAACCTACAAATTTTTGCACAACCAAATGTATACCATATCTCATCTAAGCCAATCCATAGCTTGAGGTTTATCAGGATATCAAGGAACTAGAAAGGAAGGAATTTCTAAGCTAGTCAGCTCAACCACATAGCCATTAGTTCCTCTACAATATTTAGATAGCTTGGAACCCAAAACACCTACACACCCAACACAAGTAAGTATTCCATGTAGTGCTCCACGGTCCCTTAGGCCATACCTTCCCTTATAATGATCTTTAGGGTGTGCATATAAAAGTATCCAAATCAGTATCATCCTTGGTGAGGTTACACCTTTCACTAGGCTTATCAAGAAAATTCCAAATCCTTCTCTATTCATGGTTGCTTACATACAAGTTCAATCCAAATCAAGGGATGAATCTATCCCCAAACCACAACAATCTCAAGGTAATTTCCTAATAGTTGGAGCTCCATTTAATAATCACACAACCATACAACCAATGGGCATAAGAAAATGAAATTGGAGAGGGGAAATTGACCCTGTGGGAACAAAATTGAGTTTCCAATAGGTACATAGGAATTCAAAGGGGGAAAATGACCTATATGGACCCCCAAATTGGGATTCCCTTCCTCCAAGTCATTCTGTAACCCCAAAATGAATCCCTAACTCGAGAAAATGGAGGAAAAATCAGGAATTTCATATAGGAAAATGTACAGCAAGCCAAAACTGTGTCTGAGATTAAATCCCCTAGATGACTGATGGATTGGGAAGAAAAATTTTGGGTATTTTCTTTCCAAGGAAGCCAAAACACATTTTCCCAACATGATGGCTTTCCCATACATGAAATTTGTATAGCCATACTCTCCATTTCCCAAAACAATAACTACCTCAACCAACTCTTGGAAGAAATAAATGATTTGGTACATAAGTCAACATGGGTATTTAATGGTTCATGGGTTCTCTCATTGACACTTGGATTGACACTATTGGATTCAATGGTTTGAATATTTCCCTCCCTATTCCTTGTAAAAGTCATGCCCCCATACTCTAGTTACATTTCATATGTAGCTGTGGGTATTTTTTTATTAAAATACGTATTTACATCATATTTATAATTTCCATCGTTCCATCCCAGTACGCGATCCACATGCATCAATTTTTAATTTCCGTTACAAGAATGGTAAATCAATCGTGGGACCTTGGCCTTGAGATCCTCATCACAATTTTATAACGACATTACATTATTTACAAGTTTAATGCAATCGGATCAAAATCGGCGTGTTACAACCATACATAGAGACTATTGATTAGAGATGTACCCATAAAAGTAGTCTTTCCAGAGAAAGAAAAAAAATGAGAAAATTTGATTTTGAAGGAAAGGGCATCAATCTAGCAATTTGCAAAAACTAGATAAAAATTCTTTGACTTGTTTTTTACAAGCATGGATTTATGAATATCAATATCATGTGTTCCCCAATTCCTTGTTACCTAGAAAAAAAACTGCTAGAAACAACAATCCCAAACTCTATTAATGGATCTGGAAAGAACTTTGATCAATGTGCATATATGGATCAACATACAATGTAACTAGCTTGAAGGACTCTCATCGGACATTAACCCTCTATTAGTGAAAGCACTCCTAGGAGTTAACAAGTCATAACTTGGTTGAGAGAGGAAACCAAACGATTAGTCCATAAGAAAATATTTTTGGAATCTAGGTCAAAACATGACACCTAAAAGCACCACACATGATTTCCTAAGGTTATTATTCACCTACAAGTAAATATATTAGTGCAATTATGATGGTTTAGAACTAGGTATGGGTCTCAAAAATCTAGACATGGTTGGAGTAGGAAAACTCGAGACTTAGTCTCTAAAGGAAGTTTTTAGGCATCGAAGTCCACGATCAACACCTAAAAGCATCATACATGACTTCCCAATGATATGTGTATTTTAGAGAGCTAGTATGTGTATCATTATGGGTTTTTTATGGTCTCAGGGTCGTAGACATGGTTGGAGGAAAGTACTTGGGATGCAAGCTATAAAATAAACTTTGAGGAATTCAATGCCATTAATTATGGCTCAAAGCACTTGATGTACATCAATAGTATCCATTATCTTTTAGAGGGGATAACAATGCCATTAAAAGGTTGTTAGCACTAGGTATGGGTCTTGAGGCTCTACACATGGTTTAAGGAGGAATCCAACTGTAAGAATTTCATAAGACCATGAAATGACTAAAAACATAAAATCATCCTAGTGAAGTATATATTCTTTAAATTTTTCTCACAAATAAAATGGCAGTCAATATAACATGCGAAATTGAAAATTTTGAATCCAACATGATACTTTTAGCTGAAATCCCCATCTACAGTCTCAAGAATTTGTGATGGGAGAGTTTGGTTATAAAATCCCAATAGTAGAGTAAGTGGAGGACTAGCATTCAAAATGGAAATATGAATAAATTCAAGGTAAGGTCATCATAGATTCTATAGAGAATTGAAAATAATCTTTTTGTTGTTCATGGTGGTGGTAGAAGAGGAAGAAACGTCAACCATTAGAATCACAATTCATTCAAGGTGATTTATCTTATATAGGTAGTCCACACAACTTATTTGACAAACTAAAAAAGAGGGGACACTCTTTATTTGATTTTAATGACACCTCGTTAATAATTATATGGAAAATTGCATGGGGGTCTTCCATTTTGTTATGATTACAAACAAACTTTGAATCGATTTTGAATTATGATAATTGTATGCCATGCTCATGAGACTATGGAGACACATATTTAGGCTACACACTTCACCCCATAGTAATATGTTACTTAATACTGTTAGGAATACAAACTTGAATTGATCAGTGCCTCATTTCCATTGTGTTACAACTCTATCAAGGATAATTTTAGGGGATAAATTTATCCCATGGGCTATTTTTCCATGTTTGTTTCCAAAAAACGATTCGCCAATTTGAATTTTTTGAAGCCACATTTCACCAAATTTTGATGGGGTAAAATTTTTTCACTCTAAAACTCGTCAAATTATTATATAAATTAAATAAAATCCTTAGAAATTGAAATAATTTTAGAAACATATCGCCAAATATTTTATAGTTGACATTTTAAAAATTTGTAAGATTCGCCAAGGTTTATACACTTTTAAATGAGTATGGCTCCTTAAAATTATCCCTGAACTCTATATAAGAGTAACCAACCACCCTTTTTGGCTAGAAAACCTATTTAAATAGACACTCATGTGTGAATCCATTTTCTTCATCTACACTATAGTTTGGTGGAAAAATGTTCCTTTGAATGGTTGGAGAGAAAATTTATGATGTCTAACATTGTTATCATAGAATAATGTGACTACCACATAACTACTTGAGTACACAAGGACCACTTTGTAAGAATATGTTGTTGTTTATATCATGATCAATAAAATCATATCATATGTGCAGCATAACTACCATGTATGCACACATATATTTTGTTTGAAGTTCCACTACCCCCTTTTTTGGTTATGGTCCTTGCATTGAGTAATGAGAGTATCTAGGTTTATCGAGTACAATAACAACAATACTATATACTAATAACATAAACTAGCATATGTCCCTCTCAATCTTGATATTTTAAGCAATGCCAAATTTGTACTTTATATTGTTTTGATTCCTCTAGGTGCTTAATAGATCCAAGTTAACTCTAAATCTATCACACCTTATCAATTTTATTTCCATTTTCTAAAAACACTTCCAATTATACAAATTTTTAAAAATTTGATCTTAAAAACTAATCATTATTTTAAACCAATTTGATTGCCTATTGTTTTAATCATTATCTAAAACATATTATCAATTATATCAGTTTTAAATATATTAACATAAAAAAAATAAAATTATTTTTACTTTCTAAATAAATTATATTATATTATTTTGTTTTCAATCATATTTTTCAAGAAGAAAAAAAATGTATTTTTGTTATTTATATAAATAAAAAAGTACTTCTCCATACAAAGACAAGAGTAACCAACAAGACTACAAGAGTGTCCTTGTATTGCACTTCGAAATCAACACAAAGCTTTCAAGAAAATCAATCACTGCTCCATCACAAAACTACAGATAATAGTTGAACCAACTAGCCTCCAACAAAACAAAAAGTATGAAAGGTAATATAAAAAAACTCAACTAATTAGAAAGAAAATTATGAAAACCATGGTTATCCAAGTTACCATCAATCCACTCCTCCCATAATAGAATACCTTCCTTCTCATTAAGAGCCTTCTTTAATAATGCATCAGCCACATCATTAAGCTCTCTATAGATATGATCAATAGTCCAGTCATAAAATGAATTCAATTGGTCTACAATCCTCTAAAGTGAGAACCTTGAGCTTGTATATTTTCTTTTCCCATTTTACAACCATCAGTGAATCACCCAATATTTTTAAGAGATCAATACCAAATGTACCTACCACTTTCATTAGACACCACAAAGCAAGGAACTGAGCCTTAGAGTTTGTACTCAAACCGCAATTCAGTTTCATATTAAAAAATGGTCCATGTTGATGATAAAATGTACTCAAGCTACACACCTTCCGTTTAAAGGAGCACCATCAAAGAAACCAAAAGCCCAAATTGAATCCTCAGTCACCATAATATGTCGTGGTTTTCTATAGGAGATCTTCTGAGACTTATATTTGTTCAACATACTAAGAGATTTATAAGCAATCTTATAACGAAGCAAATGCGTCCCCTTAAATATAAGCTCGTTCATCACCTTCCAAATCATCCAAGTAATAAACATAGGAAGCATCCTATACAAATTCTGAGTTTTGACCCAAACATGAAAAGAGGACTTTAAATTTCCCAAGCCCAAATTACTAGTGATCTTTAAAAAAGAACATACTTGATTCCAAACCTATTTATCTCAATTATAAACTCAATCTCAATTTTTATTTGAAACAGTGATCAAGTAAATCCAATATTTATTTTATTTTATTTGTACAGAATCTAAGTGATACATTAATGAGTACAATATCTAAATGATACATTAATGAATAAGTTGGAGGTCGTGATGAATATCTTAATATATACTGAAGGCTCAAATACTTCATGATGTTGTTTATTTATTTCAAGATATGAAAGTGATAGTAGTTATTGAACTTGAGGATGGTCATCTCTACATTGAGCCAACATTATGAGTGAGAAACATTCTTCATTTGTTATATTGACATTTCTCCTCGATTCCATTGTTTATAAGTAGTTAAGTGAAATTTTACAAGGTATATATTCCTTATATTTTTTTATTAGGGTGACAAAGTTTTTAGTAATAAAATATATAATTATTTTTATTTCTTAAATTATAAGTTTTCATTTTCATTATATATTTTGGGATTTTTTTTTTGTAGATTTAGAAAGATTTTATAGATTTCTAAAATGATTAAGAAATTATTTTGGAAACTCAAGAAATATCTTTTGAAAATCTAATAGAATTAGAAATTTCATTTTCTCTCCACTAAAAAAAAGAAAAAGAAAAAATGCATTGATTGCTAAAATTATTGATATATATTGGAAACTTTGGGGAAAAAAAAAGAAAAACTCATTTTCCCTCCATCTCAAAAACAATCACACAGATCATGGCTCAAATGATAGTGCTAGGTGGGTGGTCCTTATCTCTATCTCATACAGATCATGGCTGATGTAACATACCCTTTAAGCTGGAAAATTTTTTTTGTTTAGAAACATTATGATAACTTTTATTGTAAAGTTTATATTGGACAGGTGTCCAAGGATGACTGTAATTTGCACAATATATTATTATTTAATAAATAAAATAGGAGACAAACACCTAAGAGGATTGTTGAAAGAGTGGTTACTGATCCACTAGGTGGAATGGAATCTGAGGTAGAAGGCAATGGACAAGTTGCAGCATCATGCTGCAACTAACTAGCTGTTGGTATGGGACAACTCCCTTGAAATGTGGTCATAGTGCCCTAAAAGATGGCAGTGGAGCTTGAGGCTCATTTATTCTAAATTGAACACTAAAGACCTAGGTAGTCTATATAATAGCCATCAAATTGTGAACTGAGGTTCATCACTTTTCCTGACGAGGAAATTTACCTTGGGGTTTTACTGTGTTTGCACCCAAGAGATTTGATGAGGGGATATGCTGTTTTTGATCATGTTGTGAGTCTGCCAAACTCTTATTGATTTCAGGAGGTTGATGCTAAGTGGAGAAGGCATTTTTCAGGAGGTTGATACTGAGTGGAGAAGGTATTTTTGAGTGCCTTGCTTCTACAAAGATTCCACCCACTTACTGGATTAGTAAGCAGGCTTGGGGGTTCATTAGAAGTCAGCAGTTGAGCTGCTTCTTCTGAAGCAGGTTGGGAGGAACAGGCCTCCTTGGGTGTTTGTCGGCCCTATCGTCAGTTACAGGTTCTATTGTCTTATCTGTTTTATTTTTTATTTATGTTATCTATTTTGCATATTACAGTTCTGTTGTTTATTAAATTTTCACTGTTTAATTCATAAGTTATTTCAGCTCCCTGTATAAGTTAATAATTCTATATAAATGTGAAATGATTGAATAGAATGGTTTCTGTATTTTTCCCCATGCAAAAAGGAACATCATCGTACTCCAGTACAGAAACAGATTAAAAATAGATAAGTCTGATAGGCAATAAGCCAAGTGAATGAGAAGATTAAATTATATGATTTCTCAAGTTTCTACCTTCTATTAAATTCCTGTATTCATATTTCAGTACTTTAATTATGAACTATTCTTAGTTAACAGTATTCATAAGTTTATATACAATATTCCGTTTATAATTATCTCCTCATTGCAGAAGAAGATAGTCGATTGTCGTTGTGAGAGGATGAGACTTCGATGGAATACTACCATATTGAAGATGGAAGTTGAAGAGTAACCCATCACAGTAGAGCCTTATACACGTGTGTTTTCCTATCAAGATCACAGTTGGTGTGGTTAAGTTACCTATGCAGACTTGTATGCATGGTTGATGCACAGTGAGGACTACTTCAGCAAGAGTAGGATCCCAGGATGTTGATACATATTTCTTTGTTTTCTTCAAGGAGAAGAAAGTCTTTGTTGGTGGGGGAGATGTCCGAAGGGATCCTTCGGGCCTTCTTGATGTCATCATTAGTTTGTATTAGTATATAATTTTGCTTAAATAATGAGCGGTTGAAAGTAACTACTCCAACCATCTTAGCTATTGTATAAATACATTATCAATATTAATAAGCAATAGTTGAACGTTTGACTCATTCTATGTATCTTGATTATTTTGTGTGTGCTCTATTAATCTCTACTTGAGTGCATGTATTCCTTGTGAATACAGCAGTGGGGTAAGGTATAAAAGATTAGGATTAAGTGTCAAGGGTTTAAAGTGGTAAGGGATTATGTGTTAAGGTCTTAGATGCTTAGGAGTTTAGGGATTTAGTGGGTTTGGGACGTAGGAATTATGGGTTTAAAAATTTATTTTTTTTCCCTCCTCATTCATCTCTCCAAGTCCATAAATTTCTGTCCCTTGCCCCCCCCTTCTCATATCCCCTCTCTTGCTTTCTCACCCCTTATCTCCATTCAACCCTAACACATAGTTTATGTGGTTTATAATGCTAAAGAATTTTGTAACTGCAAAATTATCTATCATTTTGTTTCACCAAAACAGTCAAGCATTTTGGAGAAACAAAATGCTAGAGCGTTTTGGAGAAACAAAACGCTAGAGCGTTTTTGTTGACACCAAGCACAGGAATATAAATTTGAATTTAAACATAACGTGCGAGCGTTCCTTAGAGCCTAAAACACATCTTCTAACGCACCTGCTTGTCATCCACAATCCAATGTGGTTGGTTGAAGTTACCAACCCTGTGCTATGAAATATGGTAAGCCATAGCTAATTGGGCATTTCCTCCATTTTCTCAATATGTCTGTCTTCCATTACTCTTTATAGCATAATAGACACAACCATTTTTTACGAAATTATAGACATAGATAGCATTATTTATGTAGTTTCCAAATATGTAGTTTTAAAAAAAATATTATTTTTTTCTATTATTTTCCTAATTTTCTTGTAGCATTACTCCTTAACTAAAAAAACATGTTATTAGTGTTTCTTTTCTAACATTTTCATTTCAAAAACATTTTAAAAACAAATTGTATGTTGCACTAGTAGACATCGACCTCTACATGTTGTTAGCACCCAAATCGTACCTCTAGGTTGCAGAGAGGCCAAAATGGGGTAACCACAAAACCACTTGAGATGGCACTTCTGACCCAGCACAATCAGAGAGAGCTCTCTCTTAAACTTGTAAAGACTAAAAACAATCTATGAGAATCACACATCCTTCCCACTCAAGATATTCATTCACAGCACATTGAGAAGCTCAGATTTCTGATAGGACAAATTGGTTTTTAAATGTTGTTTGGTTGAAAGTAGAGGGGACATCCATAGGGAAATCGAGTCAAAACAAACAAATTATGATTAACCTAAACATAGCTTTGCAAATAGACTCACATAGAGGCAAGGTAGGCGCCATCTCATAATCAAAGAGCTTTGAGTATTGATGATTAAGGAGAAAATATGAACAATCCACCAATATAGAGCATATAGCTATGAATTCTATATCAATTTTAGCAAAAAAGATTGTGGATGCTTGAAATGAAAGAAATAGAGCATGCATTCATGAATTCTGTCTCAGTACAACACTTATCGAAGCATGAGATAAAACAACAACATGAATTTAACAATGAAAGAAAAACATTCACATGAGAAGGGAGATAAACAGACTGTAAGACTAATGACACAGGAATCTCTGGTAAATCATTGCTCAGCCTTGCCCAAATTTTATTAAACAGTAACTCAAAGTGCTTGACAAACAACTCATGGGTCCAACAAAAGTTTTCAACTCTTCTTCATTCCTTTACATTGTATTTATAGATCTTCCTGAGCCCTTAGGCTCGAGATATCTCAACAGGAAGTTGTTACAGCTGCATGGACACCTGCAAAGAAGGCTTAATAACTCCGAGAGTCGGTTGCAACAACTTTCTTCATTTTCGGCCGCGGACTACTTAAACTGACCTTCGGAGCCCCGGATGTATATATCAAATGGAGACACCTGTGTAAATTCTGAAAGAGATTTTTGTAATTGGGAACGTTCAGGACAAAACCCATGTCTCCATTTTCCCATATTCTCCTCCAGCTAGTCGAGATCTACTTCGGAAGTTGATGACTCAGGTGGAAAGTTGAAATTCTAGAAATTTACCCTATGAAAAACCCTTCTATTCTCTCAAACAGTGAAACCTGTGTAAATTAGGAGAGAGGTTATTGAAGATTGGCTCGTGCTGGAGAAAAACCTCTCTCGGTTTCTCAACATTCCTCCCAGTTTGGTGGAAATAGTTGCTTAAAACTGGTGACCAAAACAGTCATTTTCGTCAAAACCAGACATGCCTTTCATATAAAATTTTACTAAGTTTCAAATTTGGCTTTCTCCTTGCAAATTGATATTTCGGGACTTTGGAAGTTTGCTTTCTTATAAATTTGACTTAAATGCTGATGTGGCAAGCAAGTAAACTTGGCATTTAAAGCTCTTTGGTGGTGGTATTGAGCTCAAGACAAACATGGTGCTAACACATGCTATAAAAAATCCATGTCGAAATCATTGCATTAAGACCTGCAAATGTTGCACCCACATCGTTCTCAAGGTTTGATCACTTAGATAATTAAAAAAAAAATAAGCATTTAATGTTGAAAAAATAGTGCTGCACCAGTGCTACTTGTTCTCTACATGTCTACCAATTTTTGTAGCCTGAAACCATCATTTAGGCACTCAAAGGCTCCACCCACAAAAACATATACCTTATCATTTGCCAAAAGAAATTTAAAAAAAAATGACTTTTAAAAAATATGAAATTTGACATAGCCATGTAAATTTTTAATACATAAAATTTATATATTCAGAAGTGTAATTCAATTTCCTACATTTCATCTTTTTAACAATGCAATATATCTTGTGTAAGTATCTCAAAAAATCCAACTAAGTTGAGGTATGCATGATTTTTCACTTTTCTATTGCATCTAACTAGCCAAAAGTGTCTCTTATTAGCTTGCACTCAGCCTAATATTAATTGTGATATTAATAAAATTATGTTAATATGATAAATATATTTTAAAAAGAATTAATATAAGTAAATGTTTTGCTAAAATTATATCTGGGTTTGTCATTAAATAAGATATTATAAATATTTTTTTATTAATAATGAGATTCCTAATTACTAAAAGTGGTCGATATAATTATTTTATTTGTGTACCTTTTAATGGATGACAAGTGTTATTGACATTAAGTTTATATGGAATTAATAATAAACATGTGTAAAAGCACAACCTTGTTAATTATAGCATAATTGTGTTTATGTTTTTAGCACTATTTGTTATGTATATGTATAATTATTTTCACCATATTATAATAATAATAATAACCCTATATTTACACAACCTTGCTAAATGTGGTATGTTTTTGTTTTTTTTTTAATGAATTGTAATTTTGTGGTGATTTACAAGATATTCAATATTTATATTTATACATATAATTAATTTTAAGTTTGGTGTTTTGCACGGGAAAATTTCAATCCACCTAGGATTGGGTTTGGTAGTTTGCACCATACACCATGGAATGCCAAGTATACATTTAACACTAAAACAAATATTTTTTACAAACACCAATTTTACACCAGAAATCTTAGCACCACTTTTCTTTCCCCATATTATCTCCACTTTTACACTAGTATTTAGAAATTGAGAATTTTCTAAATCTTTTACCAATATTAATACAAGTAGTAATATTAATACAAGTAGTAGTATTAATGTAAAGCTAAAATACCATTTTTATTTTATGTGTACTAAAAAATTTATTAATACTATGGAATTTTACATGGTCGCATATGGCTAGAAATTTGACATTGGGTGAGAATTCTTTTCATAGCATTCTTCCATAATATCGTAAAAGAAATTCATTTGCAGCTGCAAGCAAGATTGATTTCGTGAAGTCGAAGGTAGGTAGTATGATAAGGCCAAAACTTTGACGTTGACTAATTATTCTTGTCACAGGATTCTTCCATGATCAGATTCGATTAATTTGTTCAAATGTGCGTACATATCTTTTAGGGTTTTGCAACCAAAAGATATAATATAATATTGTTAATTGACATCTATGTAACCATTTCATTGACAAACTGGAGACGACTGCTATTCTTCCGGCAGGTGGCTTATACGCAATTTTATATAATCATCTTTCTTGTCGTCTCGGTGTATCTAATCCCTCCTTCCACCGCTTTCATGAATTTTGACGTACCGAGTAATTCCAAGGCGGTACACCAGACGTTCATTTAGTCTCACTTAGTGATGAGGACGGCCCAAACTAATATTTTCACATTTTCAGATATTTTTGGTTAGGTTTGAAATTACTTTAGAACTTCAAAACATATATATAAATAAACAAAACAAAAAAAAAACCCCGGGTTTCGTTTTTGGTTCCTCTTGTCTTTTTCAATCTCTCTCTATTAATTAATTAATATAAATTCCCACAATCTGAACGAAATCTATGACAAAATAAATTTGGATTCTTTGTAAGGTCCTAAGGGGAAGGGGAAGCAACCGTGTGAACCATTTTAAGTGAACAAAAAATTAGTTATCAGAATATAATGTTATTAAGACTTTAAAAAGTAATAATTTTATTTATTTATATTTTTTTAATATGTCACAGTTTAGCTATGATTTATTTATGTTTTGAAATTTCAATTATTTGTTTTTTGTGTCGAGAGGTGCTTTACAATTCAGTATGGGGAGATCTTGTAACATGTAACGGATATAACATGTAACAACGTTTGTCAAATATAAGAAAATGTAAAAATAAAAAAAATAATAGTATGGGGGAGATCTTGTAACATGTGACGGATGTAACATATACATACATTTGTAAAAAATAATAAAATGTAAAAAGAAATATATATTATGATATATTAAGTCGGCCATTAATATATATTTTATAACTAAGTGTATTTTTGTTTGAAAAACATCTTCGAAATCAATAGCTATATAATGGAAATCAAAAGAACATAACAAAATATAGAAAACATTAATTAAAAATTTAATGTTGGTTCATAAAATAAAATATTATGAAAAGTAATTAAAAATAGATATTCCTTTATAAAATAAAAATATATTTCTTGAGTTTAAATTTAAAAAAAGAAATACACCTCAAGAAATTGGATCCCTCTCGGTGCTTGATAAATCCGAGTTTGAAATAGATCTACCTAGTTTAATATGAATTAAAACTCTTTAAAAATAAAGAGTAATGTTTTGTTGTTTTCATACATGTAAAATTCAATTCAGAAATCTCCTTGAAGTAGCATACTCATAATGTGTGGAAGTTTTTTAATCTTTCAATTTTTCTTTTTATGTTAAGATTGTATTTGCTTTAAAATTTTAGTTGGTATGGAAGCTTTTTAATGTTTTAATTTTTTCTATGTTAAGTTTGTATTTAAGTTTATATTTGCTTTAAAATTTTAGTTGGTGTTAATTATTTCAATAATTTTTTATTTTTCAATGAATAATTATAATTTTTTTAAAACAAAATCACTTAACTTGTCTTTCAATTTTTATTAACCACAAATGAAATAGCTATAATAATTACTAAATATCCAGCTTAATAAAATTAAACCTAAATGCTCCACGTTTACATTACATAACATATGTTAGAATGTAAATAATAAAAGTCACCCATTCCCAATTTCTTTAATTAACTATGAGATTAGAGTGTTTCACTTTGTGGCATTCTTTAATTAACTATGAGAATAGTAGAGTGTTTCACTTTGTTACCAATGCCAATGGCAATGGCAATGGTGATATTAAGAATAAATTATTAAAAAATTTATTGAATTTGTTTGGGTAATTTATTTGGATTACCTCTCCTCAGATAACAAAATAACCTGTATTAGTGAACAAAATAACTTATTATAATACAAATAGAAACAAAATCGTTTACATCTTATATAATTTCTCTATGTTACAGTTTTAGAGAAATTATGAATGTTCAGCGAGTAAAAAATTATGAATGATGAGGGAATCAAGTCGATTCCCCTTACTATTCATAATTCATAATCAACACTGGACGACAGTTCTCTCTCTGCTATTACAATGATAGAATTTAAGGCATTTGAATCTGATAGAGTCAGCTAACTGGTTTTATCATACACTATTTTGTCCTGATCACTTGATTTCCCCACGGTGATTGCAAAGGACAGAAGTTCTTGTTCTGATCTTGCAAAGGACAGAAGTTCTTGTTCTTGCCAAAAAAACGGAATGCTGAGTCTTCGATATTCATTAAGTCGTAGTAACCGGAGCAGGGGTTCCTCCGACCTGAGGATATGAAAGGTTTACCCTCTCCCACATAACCGTCAATCAGATGGAGATAAGCCTGTAAACTGTAGGCGTAAGCAGGATCAAGATTACGGATGGAGTTATTGTCCAAAACAATTTTCACACCCACGTGAGAGTATGTCCAAGAAAGCCAATCGAACATTTTACACAACCATCCATATGAATTCTCGTTTAAAATAAGTCCTGGAACTTTCGGAACAGCATCGTTCTTATTCACCAACCGCAACACATTCACTCCGAGCTCCTCCATTCGCAGGGCGAATGCTCTATTCCCTACGCGCGGACTTGCGAATGCAAACACAGTCACAGGTATAGGCCGTGCCGGAAAATTTGTGTTAAGGACATTTTTAACGTCATATGAACTTAGCGTTGCCAGAGCAGCTCCTAAGCTGTGTCCAGTGAAAGCTATGCTCAAACTATCATGCTTGTATTCATCCAACAGTTTTAGAATTTCTGAAACAACGGTATCTCTCCCACATCTTGAATCCTCTCCTTTAGAGATGTAGCAGCTTAAAACCCACTTCTCCACTCGGACGCCCTTGTCGTTTAGACGAGCAGTACTGGATATTCGGTCAAGGATGCCCTTGCCCCTCAAACCAGTAGTAGTTGATAATCCAGCTCTGAAGCTGTTGCCCTCGAAACGGCCAATTGATAATCGACCAGGAACTAGAAAGTCTCTAATATTCTGTTTCCATTCTTGGCGTGTTGCCCTTCCTGTCCATGCTACTACAATATCCCGCCTCCCTAGTCTTCGTATATTTTCAGCATTTTTCCATACTGCAATAAATCCAATCCAAACAAATGTTGGAGAAATGTACTTACGAGTTGAATGGCCATCTAGTTAGCACCGGCTCTGTGAGTCACCCGGTCAGACGTTTTGTCAGTCCGTATCGCAAACAATCTTTCAGAAGGCTCCTAGTACTTAATCAGCCACTTTTTCATTCTGCAAGTTGAATTTCTTAGGTAGAAATTAATTACGGTCTTTAATGAAGTTCAATAACTTCTAGCGAAGCGATCCCAAGTTTATGTATAAATATAAATCACTCTCATTAGATTAAGTAGAGATGAAAGAGGTAAAGAAGTGAAAGAAGAAGAAAAAGAATTTTATCATGAAATGTATGAAGAGCTCAAGCTCTGCCTAAAATGGTGAAAGATTGAAGTATTTACCATCTCTCTGTATTGCGTCAATGTTACTTGTTTTACTGCCGTAATATATAAGTCAATAGTTCTTTTTTGTTCATTCTCAAGAATGGTTGTCATTACATGTCCCACATCTTCTTCATATTCATATGAGTAAATGTTGTTTACATTTAGTGTCACTAAAAGAAATCAAGAATCTCAAGTATTTCACGGTGGTAAAGTTTTAGTTTAATTGCAGACTTCGGCATAATCTCTATTCTTCCACTCTTATGTTTCAGCAAGAAAATACTTTAGTATAATGTTTGCATAAGAATAGGTTTGTCAAAGTCAAGAAGTCCGTGAAGTTACGAAGTTACACGGAGTAAAAATAAATTCAAGTTCATAATTTCCGCAAGTATTGCATATCGCATAGTTTCCATCAGAGTCCGCAGCGAAAGAAAAGTTTGTGTACTGCGCAGTTAATTTTAAATTGATTGTCATGGTATCGCTGTGCTGCGGTGTGCCTCTCTTCCCTTCATCTAGTATCAGAGCCCATTTACGGCGAGAAAGATTTCTATTTACAAAAAGGGAAAAGTGATGGCTTCCACTTTTGGTAATTTGCAAACTCCAATATTTTCCGGTAAAAATTATGAATATTGGTCGCTAACTATGAAAACTTCTTTTAGAGTACAAGATGTATGGGACATAGTCCAGACTGGTTATGCAGAACTAGCAAATGCAGCAGTATACAACAATCTCACTCAAGCTGAGAAGGATGTTCTAAGGGAACAGACGGAAAAAGACGGAAAGGCGTTGTTCCACATACATCAAGCGACACATGAATCAATACTCCCAAGAGTAGTAGCAGCGCCATCAGCCAAGGAAGCATCAATAGATGCATTCTATACCCGTGTCATTGGTCTAGTTAATCAAATAAAGTCTTATGGAGAAACTCTAACTGATCAAAGAGTTGTTGAAAAAGTTCTTAGAGTTCTGCCAAAGAAGTTTGAATCTTTGGTTGTAACCCTGGAGGAAAACAAAGATCTATCCACATTTACTATTGATGAGTTGCAAGCCTCATTACTCAATCATGAACATAGAATCAGCGGTTCAGACACATCGCCGGAAGGTGCATTCGCAGCATAGTCATCCATAAGTCGTAGAAGAGGCAGAGGAAGATCAAGCTCTAGAGGCAAAGGGCGAAGTTCGTTCAGAGGAGGTCGCAGCAGCAGTCCTGCACATGTCGCTAGTAGAGGCCAGAATGAGACTCCCAATCAGCAAAGTGGGAAAAGGTATGATAAATAAAAAATTCAATGTCACTACTGCAAGAAGTAAGGACACTTCGCATATGAATGCAGGAAGAAGTAGTATGATCAAGAAAAGCAAGGTGAAGCACAATCAAGCAACAATAGTGCACCGAATAGCTCACTGTTCTTAGCATGTGCATCTCCACTGGAATGCAATGCTGTCCAAGAAAGTCCAAATGACATATGGTATTTAGACTCAGGCTGTAGCAATCATATGACTAGTAATTTAAGTTTATTTTCCAGTCTAGTAAAATCAGTTCAAACTAAAGTAACACTTGGAAACAATATTCAAATTACTATTTTGGGTAAGGGTACTGTTGATATTCTAACCAAACAGGGGGAGCAGAAATATATGTCTGATGTGTATTATGTTCAAGGTTTGAAGCACAACCTCATGAGCATTGGTCAACTGATGGAAAAAGGTTACAGAGTTCACATGGTAGGTAAGCGCCGTGTGATCAAGGACATATATCCTAGCAACCAGTTAATTGTGAAGTGCATATGACAAGCAATCGCTTGTTTCCTTTGAGAATAAGACCCATCATAAAAGATAAGACAACTCAAGTTGTTCATGCAAGTCAGAATGAGAATTCTAGAACTGCGCTCCACGCAGAGGGCAAAGGGGCAGAAATTCATTGCGCAACATAAGAGAAGGACAACGCAATGCAAGCAGGGTTTTAGACAAAAATGAAGGATGAATCCTGGTTATGGCATTTCAGATTTGGACATCTGAATTTTGGTGGGCTAAAGCTACTGCACACGAACGACATGGTGAAAGGATTACCATTGATTGAAAAGCCAGAGAGAATTTGTGAAGGATGTATCTTTGGAAAGCAGCATAGAGAGACTTTTCTAGTCAGAAAGTCATACAGAGCATGCACACCACTTGAAATTGTGCACCCAGATATCTGTGGACCGATGCAAACACCGTCCATGGAAGGATGCACTTATCTTCTCACCTTTATTGACAATTTCACAAGAAATACATGGTTTTATTTTCTAAAGCATAAATCTGATGCATTTGATTGTTTTCAGCAATTCAAGGCACTTGTGGAAAAGCATAGTGGTTACAACATCAAGATATTGAGAACAGATAGAGGTGGTGAGTATGTCTCAAATGATTTCTTAAACTTTTGCAAGAATCATGGCATACAAAAGCTGTTCACTGTGCAGTACACACCGCGGCAGAATGGTATTCCAGAGAGAAAGAACAGAACCATCATGAAGATGGTGCACAGCATGTTGGCAACCGTGCATCTGTCAAATGAATACTGGGCTGAAGCAGTGGCAACTGCAGTATACATCATGAATCGATGTCTGACGAAGAGCGTGAAGAACCAGGTTCCACATTAAGCATGGACAGCTATGAAACATAGTGTTTTGCATTTAAAAGTCTTTGGTTGTGTAGCATATGCACATGTTCAAGATGAGATAAGAAGGAAGTTAGACAATAAAGGACAGAAATGTATCTTTATTGGATATTCTGAAGACACAAAAGCATACAAGTTGTATGATCCCGTTGCAAGGAAAGTCATTATCAGTCGCGATGTTCAGTTTGTTGAAAATGAAGCATGGGATGGAACCATAGAGATGAATATTAAAATCGTGTCGCATATTGAGCATGATGACATCGCAGAAGATGCGGTTGAGACTCCGCATATAAACCAGAATGTTGTAGCTCCGTCTACTCCCAGGACAGTGCAACATGTTTCAACACAAGGTACTGCAACATCAGTTGCAGCTCAAGTAACTCCAGCTCAAGTAACTCCGACAAGCACAACAAGTACGCGACAAACTCCGTCAAGCAGTTCGCGTTGTTCGACACCAGCAACTCCGCCAAGAACAAGAAGTTTGCGTGAGATATATGATGTCGGTACACCTAATTCATTCTTTTGTTTTGCATTATTTTCTCAAATTAATGATCCGCTAACATATGAAGAAGCTGTAGAAGATAAAGTGTGGGCATAAGCTATGAATGAAGAAATAGAATGCATAGAGAAAAATAAAACATGGGAATTAGTCGATGTCCCTATCGAGAAGGATGTGATAAGCGTCAAATGGATTTATAAGACCAAGCAAGATGTTGAAGGAAATGTGCAGAAGCACAGGGAAGATTGGTAGCAAGAGGATTCACACAGCAGCTTGGCATAGACTTCAATGAAACATTCGCACCTGTAGCGCGAATGGACACTATCAGAATAGTTTTTGCTATCGCAGCACAAAAGAAATGGTTCGTTTATCAAATGGATGTCAAGTCTGCATTTTTAAATGGTTATTTGGAGGAAGAAGTATACATGGAGCAGCCACAAGGCTATGAAGTTCCAGGACAAGGACATAGAGTATACAGACTGAAAAATGCACTCTATGGTTTGAAACAAGCTCCGCGAGCTTGGTACAGTTGTATTGACTCATATCTCATTCAGAATGGATTTTACAGAAGTGAATGTGAGCCAACGCCGTACACAAAAATCAACAAGCAAGGTAATAAGCTAATCGTATTCCTGTATGTAGATGATTTAATATTTACTAGTGATTTTGGCATAGAAGAATTTAGAACAGTCATGCAAAGTGAATTTGAAATGAATAATTTGGTGCATATGAAGTACTTTCTAGGTATTGAAGTCCAACAAACTGAAAACGGGATATTTATATCTCAATCGAAGTATGCGAGTGATGTCTTGAATAGATTTAAGATGCTAAATTGCAAGACAGCTCCAACACCAGTGATAACAGGTTTGAAATTGAGCAAGGATGATGACGGATCCAATGTAGATCCTACACTGTTTAAAAGACTTGTTGGCAGCCTTATGTATCTTATAGCGACAGGGCTAGACATCATGTATGGAGTCAGTTTAATCTCAAGATTCATGGAGACACCAAAAGAATCGCATTGGCAAGCAGGTAAAAGAATTCAAAGGTATGTAAATGGAACAAAAGGCTTCGGTATTTTGTGTTCAACTGCAGAAAATTTCAAACTCATTGGCTACACAGACAACGACAATGGAGACAGGATAGATGACAGATAAAACACATCTTGCAATACATTTCATATAGGAACAGGTGTTGTATCATGTGCTTCAAAGAAGCAACCGATTGTAACTCTTTCTTCAGCAGAAGCAGAGTATTTCGCAGCAACAAGCGCTGCATGTGAAGCCGTATGGATGCGGAGGATGTTAAGTGATCTGTCGTAGCAACAGCAAGACCTCACAGTCATTTACTGCAACAACAATTCAGCTATCGCACTGTCAAAAAATCATGTCTACCACAAAAGAACCAAGTTCATAATTTCTGCAAGTATCGCATATCGCAAGGTTATTGCATATCGCATGATGTGCGAAGTTAATTTACTGCGAAGTAAATTTGGTGCGATATCAAATGTTGCCGCAAAGTAAAATTCCACAAAGTTAATCCACGCGAAGTAAATGCTCGCGGAAGCGAAGTTAAAATTTGAAGTTTCCATCAGAGTCCGCAATGAAAGAAAAGTTTGTGTACTGCCCAATTATTTTTAAATTGATTGTCGTGGTATCGCGGTGCTGCGGTGTGCCTCTCTTCCCTTCAACAGATTGCTCAACTGATGCATCAATGTCTGCGTACAAATACTGGGTCACTTCATAGCCAGCGCTATAGTGAGCTTCCAAATCACCAGCCCTTTCAGAACCATCAAACAATTTATCAAGGCTGTACTTGCACCCACCAAAATCATTGGTGGAGATTTTAGTATCAAATGCATCATAGCATAACTCTGCAAAACAGGATTCATGGGATGTAATAACCCATTCCAAGAATTTGCTCCTTGAATATCTTTCCACATATCAGCAAGTGCTATATTTTCGTATCCGGTGGGGTTCGTTGACTCTTCCTGAAAAGAGGGCATTTTGGAGTTGTTTAGGACGAAGGGAGCAGCCTCATCCATCGTAGTACTGAATACAGGTGATCTACGATTCCAAACATAATTTCCGATTTTGAAAGTCGTCAAGTGATGAGAGGCCGGTTAGGTTAACAAGTACAGCTTAGCCTTTGCAGTTGTATGCAATTTGTTCTCTTGTTTGCATTAACGAAAATCGCAATATGCATATAATTACTATAAGCTGAATAGCTTTATATAAGAGAGATCAGAGTTGAATACCATGTGTACCGATATGACACGAAATTCATTTGCGGCAGCAAGCACGAAAGGTTTCATGAATTTCATGGATGGTTGCATTAGGATAGAAACTCACCCTGCTGCAAAACGTTGACTGAGAATTCTTAGGTTGAACTTGATGAATATTCGTCCAAATCTTGTTCAAGCGTCCGTGCTCCTTGGCATCACTGCCGCAACCGAATGAATCTGTCAGACTCTACATCGTAATCTCAGGTGTCGGGTCAAAGTTTCTGGTATGAATTTTCTCGCCGTTTATTTCATGGGCGTTCTCAACTGCTGCCGAACGAATATCGTTGGCATCACTGCCGCGGCCGAATGAATCAGTCAGACTATTTCTACATCGTATTCTCGGGTGTCGGGTCAAAGTTTCTGGTATCTTCTCGCCGTTTATTTCATGGACGTTCGCAACTTTTCTTTGCCGTGGAATATCTAAAACTACCATTCAATGTGGAAGGTGGAAGACTTCCGCCATGGAGTATCTGGAAACTACCATTCAACGTAGGGGTGGAATGACTAGTTATTTAACTGGACTCAGTCAACATCTCATGTTTAGTAATTTATCACTCTGCATATTATTACCATTATTTTCACAACATTAATTTATTTTCTTTTATCGACCAATAGCTTGAGGAACTCTATAACCTACTTAGAATTTCCCAAATAGCATAACATTAAAACATATCACCACATTTCCTAGGAGTACATTGTTTTCCATATCTTATGCATTAAAAATGATAATTGTTTTGTATTAAAATGCTCTCCATATCTACGAGATGAAAGATCGTTCTTTTATCCCTAAAGTGATTCACTTGGTTGTCTCCACAAATTCATGGCTTATGAGGTCTTGACATACTTATCGGTCTTCCACCCACACATGTTTAACCTTTTACACATCATATTGAAATCTAATTCTCAAGATCAACATGCACTAAAGTAGATTACCTTTTACTTTCAACCCTCTAACACATGTTAAGTTTGGAAGTGTAATAATGTCTAGTGTGGTGTCAAAAGATATTATGATGTTTTATCTAGCAAATGATGGGATGAGATTCTCCCATACCTATAGTTATATAATAGAGGTGAAGGAAACCTTTTTGGGTATGTTGAATTTATTGTGAACAATATTGTAAAGTTGTGATAAGCATATGAGCATGGAACTCAAGTGCAAGAGTGGAGATTTCTGAAGAATAAAGAAGATCATACCTTCTTGTGGATGTTTCCCCATTCAGAGTTTTACCACATATATCTGGTATAGTATCTATTTTTATCTTGTCCCTCTCTTACTATTTGATTATTTGGTGCTTGTATGGATAGGAGTCTACACTAGTTGATTCATGTTGTTGATTTACATGTTAGTAAATGTATTATTGTATGTTTATGCAATTTCTCAATATTCTAACATGGTACCAGAGTTGGTTAGTAAGCTCTACATTCTTCAGTAATTTTTTGCTAACTTTTTTTTTTACAAGCATCAAATTCTTCAGTTTTTTGGGGGGGCCTCCTTCTTTAGTATATTTTCCACTAGATATGGACAACCATTAAGGTTTTTCTTGAAATATGGGCATTTTTCTACATGGTTGAGAAAAAATTTCTTTAAACCCTAACCTCATCATTTATTTCTCAAGCTTTCCTTGTTTTTTTTTCTATAGATCTCAATTGAAATCCATTGTATACTAACTTGCTATCAAGGATCTATATGTCTTGCAAAATATATGGTTGTTTGTCTCTTTTTAGTTGTGATTTGTCGTCGCTATCCATCCAGAGGACGACTACATTTGCAAAATTCCATTTTTCAGGTTGTTTTCTACACTGGCATGGACCTTTTCTTCACCGAGGGTGTGTACAAACCACATACACACACTCCCTTGCTTCATAGGAGGTACGTACACATGCTTCATGGCCATTGTGAAATCACATGGGCCATGTTTTGAAGTGAAAACTTTGTTGAAAACTATTTTTTTCATTACTTTTGCTTGGAACCATAGGTTCCTCGGGTGGTAATTCACCTTGTTAGCTTCCATTGACTATATCCACTTTGCGATCTCATATCCACATTTTATAGATGGTTATATAATATATGTGGTCACCATAGTTGTTATTTTAGACCATTGTTGAAGCCTATTTATAAATGATCAATCTATCATCATGGATCATTGGATCACGGCTCATTGTGCTTCAATTCAATGGTGTCTTTAGACACCATCGTCATTGTTGGAAATCTTTGCTCTCTTCTGCTAGTTATTTTTCTATTCAAACATGGTACCAAAGCTTGATGGTTCTTTGATATGGGTTATGTAGAAACATGAATGAATAGACAATAGTAGATTTAATAAGATCAACTCTTGTGTGCCCCTAGTTTGTCTTGTATGGCCTAGTATATTAGGTTATTATTAAGACTTATGAAGACGCGTGTGATGATTGTTCTAGATTTTGTATTCTATGATGGATAGTTGCACTGCTCGACTCAAGGAATTGATTGTACTTTGTTCCCTCACTTCGATTGAAGGTTTGGTTCATGATATAGTTTTGAAGCGAGAGAACGTGAGTTCTATTTGATAGTGGAAAAACTACATGCATGTCATGTGATTTTATCTTTGTACATCCTAGACTTGATCTAGATGCATTATTGATTAATTTTTGAGCCATTTGATGGCCTAGCTCATAACTGTTTTGAAGTATGACTCTCACCTACCCAAATTTTGAGAATAATTATTTTATTTTTTCAAAATACTTTATGTTAAATTATAATTACAAAGTTTTGTAATTATGACCAAATTTAGTCAAAGATGACAGTAATGACTCATTATTATTATTTAATAAATTAAAATAGGAGACAAACACTCAATAAAGTTGTTACAAGAGTGTTCATTGGCCCACTAGGAGGAATGGAAGCTGTTAGAAGGCATGGGACAGATGGCAGCATTTGCACTCCACCACTAGCTGTTGGTTATGGGACAACTACCCCTAAAATTGTGGCATTATTCCGAGGTGGGAAGTGAGCAGGCAACTCATTAATGACCAGCTAATTACTAAAAGGCCTAGGTAGCCTATATAAGGCAATTCTAATTGAGTAGGAAGCTCTTACAATATTTTCTGCAGAAATATTCCTCATGTGCATCAGGTGATGACTGAGAGATTCAAATTAGGGAGGCTTTGTGAGAGTGCAATTGTAATTCTGCAAATTATTTCTGAGAAGGAAAACCAGAGGTGCTGGTGCAGGTCTCTTTGACTACTGAGTCTGTAAGACTGGATAAACTACTTGCTGCTGCAAGGTTGACGACCTAAGCTTCTAAGTTTCTTCCTCCTAGTGGTTCAGTGAACAGGCTCAGGGGTCCTAAGGCAAGCAGCTTGGCTGTCTTCAGGAATTGGTTGGGTGGAACAGGTTCCTTGGGCTGTTTGTTTCTCCTACAGTCAACTAGGTTTTACCGTTCCTACTGTTGTTTACATTTAAATGTCTCTGCATTATAGAAGTATTAACTCAGGCATGCAAAAGAAATTATTTTATGTTCTGAATGAAAAAGCTTTGTGAAATATTTGATTTGATAATCATCTCTATATTTTTTCCCATGCTGCTCTCTGCATGGTACTCCAATATAGAGAAGTAGATTAAGGAAGATAAATGATAGGCAGAATGCCATTGATTGGAAAGATGATTATAGTAATGTTCTTGTTAGAATTCTGTCCTATATTTAAACACAGTAAACATTCTAGTATAGAATCAACCGCAACATAGAATTCATTTAATCAATACATGAAAGAAAAACACAGTATGTTTCTGCGCAGTTCTATATATTCTTTTAACTCTATTTTTTTCTTCAGCCAGTAAGCAAACACACATCGATCTTATACATTTCATGTTTTTCAAGCAATTGTATTTTCAAGAATATTAGCAACTGCAAGAATTAATTTCTGCACAGTATTTATATGTTCCCATTTCAAATACATTGTCTCAGATAAGAAATATCATGCAATTCGACATTTATTTCCTTAATATTTTCAAGTAAAGAATAGTCTAGAAATTTAGCATCTGCAAAATCTGTTCTCTACACTGAACGAATATAATCACACACATATTAATTTCGTCACTAACTTTTCTAATTTCTTTTATTAAACCTCTGCATAGTAATATAAAAACCCTAAATTACCACGAGACTGAGAACCCAAGTAATTATTTGATTCATAGTTTATAAAATTCCTTCTCAAGCCATTCATAGCAACCTTCAGATAATCGTTTTTATACAGACCTATTATCTAACCCTAAACAACATTATTTTATGTTCTTTTCTCGTTTGAGAATAAAAACTAAATATTTAAGCATCAAGCAACTTCGCTAAGTTGAAAGTATCTTTTATTTCCAAACCTAACATGCAACACAAACAATGCATTGAAACCATTTGAGACCTAGTTTAGCACAGGCAAGAAAGGAAACAAAAGTTACAGATAGGGTTTTCGTGTGTAAAAACAAATTAGAACCCCATGGCATAACCTTCCCAAAACACTCGATAGCCAACCTTGAATTCATCACTATGCCAAAACATAAATATCAATCACGATGACGAAGTACAAAGAATGGTTATCTACATACAACCGAAGGTTCTCGTCTTAAACCATTTAAACAAGTTTATAAAATCATACTTTAAACCAAAACGATCACATTTCATTCAATATGGGACATAGTGCAAAAGGCGCAAACGAAGCCTCAACTCTCAGGCATCTCTTCCACCATTAAAAATGTATAACATAGTTTACTTTTCAGTCCTAATATGGTCCCATAGTACACAGGGTTATTCCCTTACCAACCTAAAACATTAAAACGAGAACGTGGGAGAACAAACTGCTTAGGGATTTACCTTGAACAAACAACATAACATTATCGGCTTCGATGTTCTCAGCAAACATCATAACCAGGCATCTAAGAGCCGAATAACAACTTAAACAAACGTAGACTATCCTCTATATAGTACCTTCCAAATTAAAATTTCAAAATCTTAACACATAACCACCACAGGGAATGGGTCGAATAGTCCCAACCCTTGGCACTTTGCAATCACCATCGAAATCATGCAAAAGGGAACCTACGAGGTTCGAGAACCACTGGAGCTTACCAGGAAGTAGATGCATCACCTCCATCCCAAAACCGTGCTATCAACCTCTCGCAGTGTGGGTACCTTCCATTTGACACAGTACGAAGGGTTACAACTGAAAAACGCCATTATTTAAGCAATAATACAATAAATATGTCAATTGTGAATTCCCACCTTAAAATTTGGAAACCCTGAACTCTTGAACATCCCTCCAGCGAGGACAACGAAGCTTGAAGGCCTTCGACTGACGACGACGAGCTAAAACACTGGGAACCCTTTTCAATTTAGGTTTGAACTATGAATTTCTATAACTAATAGGAGAAAACTACAAACAATCACCCTGGCCGAATTGGATTGCTATGGCACTGGAACTCAAAATCTGCAACTATTTTAATGCTTTCATTCACAAGTCCAAGGTTCGAAACCGAGAGAGGATTTCTCCCCTCAACATACTCTAAAACATTACTTTGCAATAGTCGGTCGGCTATACGACCTCCCACCGAAACGCAACAATGAAAGCCAAAAAATCAACTTTCACTATTTACCAGTACGATATAGGGTTTCATTCCCAGCCTCAGATCTTGTAGAGATCAACGGTGCATAGCTGCTAGTTAAGGCACGTCAATTTTTGAACCTCGAGTGCAATCAATATTACATTTATTACACCATCTACCATTTCGCCATGTATGCAGGTCAAGAGCCAGCGCATGGCACAGCTCGACTTGTGGAGGTGCTAATTTCAAACGCTATCATGCAAAGGTCTTACAACTGGGCACCCACATCACTCATCTGTGGAATGAAATTGATGCTAGGCCTGTCAACGCCTTTTTGGAAAGCATGCCAAGTTAAGTACCCTATCAACATCCATTAATTGCTTGTCAGACCGTTGATCGCGTTACATAGAAATTTCTATAGAGTTTCATGCATCGTAACATTGTATTTTTATGCCAATGTTTGGTAGGAGGGTATCAACACTTCTAATGCTAACATCTCATTATTAAGCCTCGCACATAGGTTGTAACAAAACCTAACTATGTATACATATTATTAACCATCGGGTGATGGGACTATGGATATAGTTGAGATTCTAATCCTACAAATATATAAGTTGATACTATGTAGATTTCATACAATGACTATGAATTTCCAAACCTCTGATAATAAGTGCAAGCCTATAGGCAAAGTTAACTATTACACTTGTAATATGATAGCCATGTATTGTGAGTCTTTTTGATAGATGTGATACCCAAGGAACGATTTAAATGGTAACATTATATACTGTAATGTTGAGTTCATAACACTAGCCACTAGACCCTTCACATATAAACTTTGTAGTGACAATCAAATGATGAATTCAGGACAGAACGATAATTTCTTAGTGTAAACACTATCGTCTACTAGCTTTCTAAGAGCTTCATCAGTAGATTTTGGGATCACCATTTGATAATCATAGTCATATGATAATAATTACAGTACTATCACAAATACTTGGACAACGAGGAATTATAACACTGGAGGATCTTGTAAAACAATACACAAACTAGATTGAGAACCAAGTATCCATACCTCCAATAACTTATTTTCGCAAGGAAGTATTTTAACATTCTAATTTTACATTGACGATGAATCAATAGGACACCTGTACTTTTATCTCACGTCGTCGTAGAATTTCTTACCTGTGGTTTGCACATGGAAACAGGGTTCAAATGCCTTAGCTAAACGCAGCTAAGTAAACTCCAGTGTACCTCATAAGAGCACCCTTTCATCATCATCAAAAGCAACAGTCAGAACCTAGACAACAAAACTCTATCGTAGAATATCATGAATTACAGTTAACACAAAGAAGAATGATGCTGTAAGCATATTAAAATAAGTATGACGTGCCGTAGTCATTAAATTGTCTCGAGTTTAAAAGTCGCAATAATTAATTGTTTTTTGCATTAAGGAATTTGTTAATTAATGTTGTCCTTACAAGCGTTTAATATTCCACATTTACAATTATTAACATTTATTGCTGATTTAAAAATTTTAAATTTTTATGAAAATAACGGGATGTTACATGTGGTATTAGAGCTCATGTTCGAACTCTAGGCCTAAAAAGGCCCAAGAAACATGCAACACAAATTTTATGACTGCGAAATTTTTTACTAACTCAAGTTAAAATGTTGTTATCTACATAACATTTCTTTAAGTTGTAGGTATGGAGGGATCAGCTGAACGTATGGAGGACAGATTTCCACCAAACAGCCATAGTACGGGACCGCAATTTGTAGGTGGATTCCATGGCAATCTGAATTACAACTCATCAGAGTTGTTACGTGCTTTTAAAAAATTGAAAGTAGAGATAAGATCCGTAAAGAAGGACAATTTCAGCTCCGAGAAATGTTCCCAATGTTGCTAGGACCAATGATCAGAAGCCACCTATAAAATGTTTTGAGTGTCAAGGTCCTCATTATGCTTCAGACTGTCCCCTTAGGAAGTGGACAACCAACCATACTCATTCCATACAAGTTGAAGCTACAGTAGGACATTTGGCAAGAGAAGTACCCAGAATTAATGCAACTTTAGACAATCGACAAGTAGAACACCAAGTCTCAATGGTAGAGGTTGAAGGTATGCTACAAAACCATCTAGTTTCTATTTTGATTGACCTAGGTGCTAGTCTGAGTTATATATCACCAGATATTGTAGAAAGTTTTAAGTTGAAAGCAAAAAAGTTCCATAAATCTTGGTTAGTTAGACTAGCAACAGGAACAAAAAGAAAAGTTTTTGATTTTGTGGAAAGTTGCGTTTTAGCTATGAATCAACTAATGACATAGATAAAGTTAAATTTTTTACCTTTAGGATCATATGACATCTTAATTGGAATGGACTGGTTAGAATCCCATCATGCCATTCTGAATTGTTATGAGAAAAGTTTCACGTTCTTAAATGATGAAGGAAAGACAATTGAAGTGAAGGGTATTCCTGGAAAGACATCCCTCATATAGATTTCTACTATGCAAGTAAAGAAAGCAATTAGAAAGGGATGTCAAATGTTTGCAGTAAATGTGGTAAATGAGGAGTTAAGTATCACAAAAGACAAATTGAAAATAGAAGACATACCTGTCTTAAATGATTTCCAAGATGTGTTTCCTGAAGAGATTCCAGGATTACCTCCTAAAAGAGATCTAGACTTTACTATTGAACTAATACCGAGGGAAACCCTGAATTCCAAAGCTCCATACGTGATGAATATACTAGAGTTGAATGAGTTAAAATCTCAGTTGAAGGAAATGATCGATAAAAAGTACATAAGACCCAGCATATCCCCTTGGGGAGCACTGGTCATTTTTGTTAAGAAGAAAGATGGCACATTAAGACTTTGCATAGATTATCGTCAACTGAATAAAATGACAATCAAGAATAGATATATGTTGCCCCGCATTGATGATCTATTTGATCAGCTATGTGGAGCAACGATGTTCTCAAAGATTGATTTACAGTCAATATATCATCAGGTTCGTGCGAAGGATGAAGACATTTTCAAAACGGCCTTTAGAATTCGATATGGACATTATGAGTTTGTGGTCATGCCGTTTGGGTTGACTAATGCCCCGGCAGTATTTATGTGCCTAATGAATAAAATTCTGCACAAATACTTGGATAAATTCACCACTGTGTTTATCAACGACATTTTAGTATATTCTAAGAGCAAGGAAGAGCATGATGAACATCTGCGTATCATTCTGCAAGTTCTAAGAGATCACCAGTTATATGTTAAGTTCAGTAAGTGTGATTTTTACAAAGACAAGATTCAGTACTTAGGACACATAATCTCTAAAGAAGGAATTTCAGTTGACCCCACTTAGATAAAATCCATTAATGAATGGTCGGTTCCTAAAGATGTGTCAGATGTATGATCATTTATGGGTATTACTGGATATTAGAGAAAATTCATTGAAGGGTTTACAAAGATTGCAAACCCCATAATGTCCTTGCAGAAGAAAGGGAAGAAGTTTGTATGGGATCAAAAGTGCGTGGACAATTTTAAAAAGTTGAAAGAATTATTGACTACAACACCTATTTTGAGGATTGTAGATCCTAATAAGGATTTTATAGTATGTACAGATGCATGTAATGATGGACTTGGAGGAGTCCTAACACAGGAAGGACATGCTATAGCCTATGAATAGAGAAAGTTAAAAATACATGAGAAGAATTATTCTACTTATGATATGGAATTATTAGCAGTAATTCATGCTTTGAAGATGTGGCGTCACCATCTTATTGGCAGAAAATTTACCTTAATGATAGATAATATGGGGCTGAAATATTTACTAGATCAAACAAATCTGAATGCTAGACAAGCTAGATGGCTAACTTTTCTGAGTGATTACGATTTTGAAATTCAACACATTAAAGGGAAGGAGAATAAGGTTGCGAATGCGTTAAGTCATAACGAAAAAATACATTTTATTTCAGCCATCAGCACATACACAACGAATTTGGAAAACCAGATTTTTGAAGGGATTAAGATTGATGAAGAATGCAGAAAATTACATGAAAGGACAGTAGAAAATAGTTCTGAAAATTTTATGGCAGATTATAGTTTGAAGGAAAACAAGTTGCTATTGTACAAAAACAGATTGTATGTACCCAATGTACCAACAGTAAAAATTCTGATTTTAGATGAGATGCACAAAAGCCATTATTCTTGCCACCTAGGTTATCAGAAAACCATCACTATGTTACGAAAGGAATACTATTGGCCCAGAATGAAGGAAGAAGTAGTAGAATACATAGCTAAGTGTTTTTACTGTCAAAAGGTGAAAGTGGAACATCAACATCCTACTGGGTTGCTACAGCCATTGCATATACCTAGCTAGAAATGGGAAATCATAAGTATACATTTTATCACTGGGTTACCAAAGAATCAGAAACAGAATGATTCCATCATGGTCGTAGTAGATAAACTTAGCAAAGCAACACATTTTATTCATGTAAAGACTACTCATAAGGCTCCAGACATTGTAGAAATTTTCATGAAGCAAATTTTTCGACTGCATGGGATACCAAAGGTAATAGTTTTAGACTGTGATTCAAAGTTTATAGGAAATTGTTGGAGGTATTTGTTTAAAGGGTTGAATACAACCTTAAATTTCAGCACCGCATTTCATCTTCCAACGAATGGAAAGACAGAGAGAGTGAATCAGATTTTGGAAAACATGATAAGAATGTATGTTAAGGATCAGCCTGGTAAGTCAGAGGATTATCTGCATTTAGAAGAATTTGCATATAACAATCATTACCATGCATCAACCAATCTTATCCCATTTGAAATTCTTTATGGTAGGAAATGTAATACACCAGTTTCTTAGGGTGATCCAGTTAACGGGGTTATATTAGGACCTGAATTGTTGCAGGAGTTAGAACTAATTGTGAAACATGTACAAAGCAATCTTAAAGCTGCCCAAGATAGGCAGAAAAGTCAATCTTAACATTCTAATTTTACATTGATGATGAATCAATAGGACACTTGTACTTTTATCTCATGTCATCGAAGAATTTCTTACCTGTGGTCTGCACATAGAAACAGGGTTTAAATGCCTTAGCTAAATGTAGCTAAGTAAACTCCAATGTACCTCATAAGACCACCCTTTCATCATCATCAAAAGCAATTGTCAAAACCTAGCCATCAAAACTCTATCACAAAATATCATGAATTACAGTTAACACAAAGAAGAACGATGTCGTAAGCATATTAAAAGAAGTATGACGTGCTGCAGTCCTTAAATTGTCTCGAGTTTAAAAGTCTCAATAATTAATTGTTTTCTGCATTAAGGACTTTGTTAATGTTGATGTATATGTAACTTCGGAATGTATTTCATCTATGTATTTCATATATATTTATTGTACCCTTATTAGAGATGTGTTATTCCTCTATAAGGAAGTGTCGTCATGTGGATTGACAAGTGTCGCAAGTGTGTGTACTTGCCGATGGGTTATTAGACCACCATGTGTGGGGTCGGCCCTAAAATATATATTATATTGTGGATGTACCTAGCTAGACAAGTCTGACCCATAAGGTCACTAGGAAAACAGGTTAGTATAAATAGAGATCAGGAGATCTCTATTTAGATCATTCGAAAAGTCATCTCTCTCTCACTCAGAAAGTTGTGCACTAGTGAGGAGGAGGATCATGTGCTTCTAGGAGACTATATCAAGTGTATTTTGGTTGTACTTTGGTTGAGCCATTGCTCTCTCTATCTCTGAGGAAGTTGTGGGGTTTTTCACCTTAGGGTTTTCCCCACGAAAACTCTGTGTCTCTTGTCTCTCATGCTTTTGATTCTTGTGATGCTTTTCATGCTTATTGTGATTGTTATGCATTGATATACTGTATATGTTATTCTCTCAGTGAAGATCCTAGAGTATTGTGAATTAATGCTCAAAATTTAACAGGGGATCAGAGCTAACCTGAGAAGAAGACATTTTGCATTGACGGAAACTTGAGTTTCTTATTTATTGGTTTTCTCTCCACAGATTTTGGAAACAAAGTATACTAGATTGACTCTACTTATCAAGGATAATCTATCTGTCCAATCAAAATTCAATTCTGAGCATTTTCAAATTTGGCCCTAAAAATTAGGGTTTCCACAAAAATAGGAATTTCTGAAATCTGAAGACATAGCTGGAAGCTCCTTGCAAAAATCGAAGTTTAGAGCTTTGGATCGAGATTTTTGGCTTGGTAGATCTCCGGGAAACTCAAACCCTAATTCAGGGCTCTCCTAGTGAACCCGAGAGGACAAAAAGGCAAATCTAAAGGGTAAAGATTTGCTGATATCAAATTCTGAATACACCAGGCTGATCAGCTCATCAAGGCGCATCTTTCTATCCTTTCAGAAAATTGAAATTCATATTTTGAATTTTTAGGGTTTTTCTGACAAACCCTAATCCGAGACGAGATCCAGTTTTCAGCATTTCAAGTGGTAAGACCTAAATGTTTTCTATTTCCATTTGAAGTACTCTTTGAGATCTCTCACCACACCAAGCTTAAGGATAATCTTGAAGGAGCTGATAACTTCCGAGCTTGGAAGTATAGGATTGGGTTAATCCTGGAAGAGAATGAGTTGGACTCATATGTAAAAGAAGACATCCCTATCCCAGAGGATGAAGAGGCTAAGGTATTGCATAAGAAAAACTTGGTCAAGGAAAAGAGAATTATTGATGATTCTATCAAAGACCATCTCATACCCCATGTGTATTCTCTAAAGACACCCAAGGAGATGTTTGACTCTTTGACCAAGCTATTTGAAGGGAAGAACATAAATCGGAAGATGACCCTGCGGAACCAATTGAAAGGAGTAAAGTTTCAGAATGGAGAAACCATTCAATCTTATTTCTCAAGGGTCTCCCAGATCAAGGAACAACTAGAAGCAGTGGATGAAATGGTAGATAATGGTGAAGTGGTGATGACCACTCTAAATGGCCTACCCAGGTCATGGGGATCCTTTATTCAAGGAATTTATGCAAGGAAGAAGTTGATCTCCTTCAACAGATTGTGGGAAGAATGCTCTCAAGAAGAAGCTAGGCTTGTGGCCTGAGAAGAAAAGATGGGAAATGAATATCATCTCTCACATCACATGCCAAGAAAGGAAAGTCCAAGAAGGAATCATCTCATAACAGAAGATTCTCACACCACCATTATCATAAAGATAAGAAAGATATCAAATGCTTCAATTGCAATGAGAAGGGACACTTTGCTTTAGATTGTCCCAAGAAGAAGAAATACAACAACAACAACTTCAATAAGAAGAAGAAGAATAACAAAAGAAGATATCATGCTCATGCTGCCGAAGACGATGAACCCCCAAAGAAGAAGGCTAGGGCAGAAAGTGATAGTGATGATGACTCATCAAGTGAAGAAGAATATGTTCTAATTTCTGCTCTCATAGGTACTATCTCCCATGGTTGTAATGATTGGTTGATTGATAGTGGGGCTTCCAAACACATGACTGGGTTTAAGGAATCTTTTGTGAATCTATCTGAACATGAATCACCCCATAAGGTGAAACTTGGGGATAATTATCAATACTCAATCAAAGGAAGTGGTGAAGACTCCTACAACCTAGATTCTGGAAAATCTTTGAAGATGAAAGAAGTCCTTTATGTACCTGGACTCAAGAAGAACTTACTCTCCATCTATGCATTGGATGCAAAAGGTATGAGGGTTGCATTTGTGGATGGCCAAGTCCTAATGTGGCCAAAGGGAAAGAACATAGATGATGCAGTAGTGATTGGAGAGCAAGAGGTAGGTTTGTATAAATTGAAGGGAGAATCTGAACATGCCATGGTACATGAATCCATGGAGCCAAGTGAACTTTGGCATAGAAGGCTTGCTCATATGCACTATAGGGCACTTCCAATTGCAAGCAAGGTTGTAGAGGGTCTTCCTGAAATCAAGACCAAACATGAAGGTGTTTGCAAAGGATGTGCAAAAGGTAAGAACATTAAGAAGGCTTTCCCAAGCAGTGAAAGCAAGGCAAAAGACATCCTAGAAATCATCCACTCAGATGTATGTGGTCCTATGTCATCCAGTTCTCTGAGTGGGTATGTTTACTATGTCTCATTTATTGATGACTTCTCCAAGAAGACTTGGGTATACTTATTTAAGAGCAAAGATGAGGTGTTTGATAAATTCAAGGAATTCAAAACCTTGATGGAGAATCAAACTGACAAGAAGATCAAAACATTCAGATCCGACAATGGTGGAGAATTCACCTCAGGTGACTTCAGGAAGCTTTGTAGTGATTCAGGGATTAAGAGGGAGTTGACTACTCCGTATAATCCTCAATAGAATGGAGTTGCAGAAAGGAAGAACAGAACAATCATGGAAGTAGCAAGGGAAATGCTACATGACCAAGATCTACCTATGCATCTATGGGCAGAAGCAGCTAGAACAGCTGTATATGTGCAGAACAGAACACCCCACAAGATATTGGACAACAAAACACCAGAAGAGGTCTTTTCTGGTAAGAAACCTGAAGTCAGCCATCTCAGAATTTTTGGTTGTCCAGTATACACACATGTCCCAAAGGAAAAGAGGACCAAACTAGATTCTTCAGGAAAGAAGGGTATCTTTGTGGGTTACAGTGAAAGCTTGAAGGCTTACAAATTATACTTTCTAGGGTTCAAGAAGATTGATGTCAGCATGGATGAATCAAGAGGGAGCACACTCCAGCAGCTCCTGCAAGGATGTAGATTTTCAGAGGGAGTTGACCATCTTCCTAGATTCCACAACATAAAGGTGTAGAAGAAGCTACTTCAGCAGCTCCTGCCAGGAAGCGAAGACTTAGAGAAAGTCCACCCAACAAACAAACAAAGATAAGTATTTCAATTATCATTTCTTGCCTACTTTTGTTTAAATAATATTATGCTTATGTTCCTAGACTTAGGAGATGTATTGTGCATATTAGAATGATTGCATTAATGAACAGTATACTACTAATATGCATGTGATGGGTAAGTGGCATATGGCACTGTACAACATTCTAGTGCTACTTATCTAGAATGAAACCTCTTTGCTGACATGTTGGGAGTAGTGCAAACTCTTAACAATGTTCTGGTAGAGACTGGAAGGCATCTAGAAAGTTGTGGAACATGGATAAATGTTGTATTGAAGCTTTGGCTAAGATAACTGCATGACTGCATGACATATTTCTTTATGTGTAAAGAATTTGTTCTAAAAATTATGAGATGTTTCTAATCATACAATTTAACTTGTTTTGTAGGAAAGACCGTATATCTTCACCTACAAAAGAAGGACTACAACATTTGTTCCACCAACAAAGATATCTATTGAAGATATTGAAGTTCCCAGGATCTAGGATGAAGAAATGGAATGCCATGATCCATCGATCATGAAGAAGATGTTTGGGATGGACCTGAAAGGGAGTCACATGTGTGCAGATTGAAAAAATCCTCGTATGGCTTGTAGCAAGCTCCCAGAACATGGTGTGATACAAAGAGGAAGCTTGCTCGATATGAAAGATTTGGGAATGATGCATTATTTCCTATGTATGTAGGTGTGGCAGAGTACAGGTGGGATCTTCCTTGGTCAAGGGAAGTACATAGTAGATATCCTGAAGAGATTCGAGATGATGGATTGCAAGGCCATGGCCACACCTATGGCATCGAATCTGAAGCTTCTATGTGATGCTTCATCTGAGCCGGTTGATGTCTCTATGTATTGTCAGATGATTGGGTCCTTGATGTACCTAACAAACACGAGACCAGATATTTGCTTTGCGGTGAACACATTGAGTCAATTCCTGATAGATCTGAGGAGTGTTCATCTGGTTGCTATAAAGCATGTTCTGAGGTACCTAAAGGGTACAGTGGATTATGGGATAAAGTATGAGGCGAATCAAAAGTTTAACCTGCGGGGTTATGTTGATTCAGATTGGGCTAGCAGTGCTACAGATAGGAAGAGCACATCTGGGTGCTGCTTCAGTATGGCATCAGGTGTGATCTCTTGGTTTAGCAGGAAGCAGTCATGTGTAGCACTAAGTACAGCTGAGGCAGAGTATGTTGCAGCCTATTCATCTAGTTGTGAGGCAGTATGGCTATGGAAGCTACTATCTGAATTATTTGATCTCCCATTGGATGCTACTGGTATCTTCTGTGATAACCAGAGTTGTGTGAAGCTGTCCGAGAACCCAGTGTTTCATGACAGGTCGAAACACATAGAGATCAAATATCACTATATCAGGGATATGGTGCAGAGAGGAGCTGTGAAGCTCCTGTATGTTGCGACGGACGAGCAGATTGCAGATGTGTTGACGAAGCCACTAGCCATGGTGAAGTTCGAGTACTTCAGAGAGAGGCTTGGTGTTCTTCAGATTGATGACACTTCGAGGAAGAAGTGATGGACACATTTGCTGAAGCCATTCCAAGCATGTTGGAAGGAGGATCCTTCACATGGTTGTGGATGTAAGTGCTGGATGATGAGCATCAGGATGATGTTCTGGTTTCTGTTTTGTATGATCAGTTGGATCATTTTCATATGTATGTATGTATGATTCATGTTGGATGCTGGATATGATCAGTTGGATCATTTATATGTATATGTATGTACGCATCATGTTGGATGTTGGATATGATCAGTTGGATCATTTATATGTATGCACGCATCATGTTGGATGTTGGATATGATCAGTTGGATCATGTGTATGTATTTTCTATAAGCATCATGTTGGATGCTTGGACCATGTATCTATATATGTATCAAGTGGATACATTGTATGATCAGGTAGATCATGTATGTGGATATGTATCATGTATTTGTATTTTTATCAGGTGGATACACTGTATGATCAGGTGGATCATGTATGATGATATGTATCAGGTAGATACTTGGTATGCATCAGGTAGATGCATTGTATGATCAGGATGATCATGGATGACGAGCTTCAGGATGTTGCTCCAGATGACATGCAGCAGGATGTTGCAGTGATGATGATCAGGATGATCATGTGTACATCAGGATGATGTATGGTGAGTATTAGGTTGATACTCTGTGGCCATGGAATAGGTTGTGCAGATAAGCATGTAATTTGTGCCCTAGGATATTTGCAGATAGTCTTTCAAGGTTTTTCCTACGGCATCTAATTTGTACCCTGGGATATCTGGAAAATGCTCTTCCAAGGTTTTGCTTGGGAGGACATATAATTTGTGCCCTGGGAGATCTGCAAATAGTCTTTCGAGGTTTTTCCTATGGCATGTAATTTGTGCCCTGGGATATCTGGCAGATGCTCTTTCGAGGTTTTGTCCTATGGCATGTAATTTGTGCCCTAGGATATCCGATAGGTTGAGCCGTGTGCTTGTAATCAGTCCCAGGATGCTCTGTCAAGGTTTTTCCATGACCACATGTAATTTGTGCCCTAGGAGATCCGATAGGTTGAGCCTTGTGCTCGTAATCAGTCCTGGGATGCTCTTTCGAGGTTTTGTGGTGACCACATGTAATTTGTGCCCTGGCAGATTCAATAGGTTGAGCCTTGTGCTCGTAATCAGTCCTGGGATTCTCTTTCGATGTTTTGTGGTGGGGTCACATGTAATAAGTCCTGGAGATTTGGACAGGATGAAAAAGGCCTTAGATGCTCTTAAGGGTTCTTGCTAGTCAAGATAATCTTTTAAGGTTTTGTGATGCACATAATAAGTCCTGAGATTTCCACAGTATGGCCATTGATGATGAAGACCTACAGGTGGTGGGCCTACATCCAGTATGAAAAAGGACTGGCTCTGTAGAACTTCCTATGACGAGTAGAGTCAAAGATTGGTTGAGATAGTAGCAGTGACGATGATGATGACGATGATCCCGAGAAGAAGAATTGTCTAGCAGATCTGTGTGTAGAAATACCTTCCTAGTTAAGAGGGAGTGTTGATGTATATGTAACTTCGGAATGTATTTCATCTATGTATTTCATATATATTTATTGTACCCTTATTAGAGATGTGTTATTCCTCTATAAGGAAGTGTCATCATGTGGATTGACAAGTGTCGCAAGTGTGTGTACTTGCCAATGGGTTATTAGACCACCATGTGTGGGGTTGGCCCTGAAATATATATTATATTGTGGATGTACCTAGCTAGACAAGTCTGACCCATAAGGTCACTGGGAAAATAGGTTAGTATAACTAGAGATCATGAGATCTCTATTTAGATCATTCGGAAAGTCATCTCTCTCTCACTCAGAAAGTGGCACACTAGCGAGGAGGAGGATCATCTGCTTCTAGAGACTATCTCAAGTGTATTTTGGTTGTACTTTGGTTGAGCCATTGCTCTCTCTATCTTTGAGGAAGTTGTGGGGTTTTTCACCTCAGGGTTTTCTCCACAGAAACTATGTGTCTCTTGTCTCTCATGCTTTTGATTCTTGTGATGCTTGTCATGCTTATTGTGATTGTTATGCATTGATATACTGTATATGTTATTCTCTCAGTGAATATCCTAGAGTATTGTGAATTAATGCTCAAAATTTAACAGTTAATTAATGTTGTCCTTACAAGCGTTTAATATTCCGCATTTACAATTATTAACATTTATTGCTAATTTAAAAATTTTAAATTTTTATGAAAATAACGGGATGTTACAATGACTCAAAGGAATTTCATGATTACTGCAAACATCATGGAATCAAGAGGCAATTCACTACAAGATATTCACCTCAGTAGAACGATATTGTTGAATGCAAGAATAGAACCATCATGAATCTGGCAAGGAGCATGCTAAAAGGAAGAAATTTTTCCCATGAATTTTGGGGAGACACAGTGGCTTGTGTTGTTCATGTGATGAACAAATCTCCCACCAAAATTCTGAAGAACATAGTACTAGAGGAAGGATGGATAGGTATGAGTTGTAATGTTTCTCATACTTGTCCATGCTTCCTTCGGTACTTTTTTCTTCACAATTTTGGTGGGATATCTGTTCATCACATGAACAGCACAAGCCACTACGAGTTTGGTATCAGAGCTTAGGAGAAGATCAAATTGGTAGCATAAATATCCAGAGAAGCGAAAGCCGTAGATTTGAAGAATTAGTTAGTATTTTTGAACAAGTTTTACACAACAATTTTTTTTTGGAGATTTTATAAAAAAAAATTAAACTATCGCAGCCTCCATATAGGCTAGAGCGCAACACTTTAGGGAACTATCGCGGCCTCCATATAGGCCAAAGCGTGGTAGTTTGGGGAGATAGAGTGTAAAAAAAATGGAAATTATCGCAGTAATCATATAGGCCCAAACGCGATAATTTACTGAGATCCGCGTCAATTAGGGAAAGAGTAAGAAGGAATGAGATTTTTTCTTTTAAGAGAGTGATTTTTTTTATTTTCACACAGTTATTTTCTTTTACAATGTTCCTTAAGTAAGAATTTTTATTTTTACATAAGAAGAAGATATTTTTCAAATATTGTTTAAAGAGGGAGAATTATTGGAAAAAGAGGAAGGAGATTATTTTGAAAAATCCAGTGAAAGACTCCACATCACCTATGGCTTCTAGCAACAAGAATCAATCTCAGATTTCTCCTCTTACAGGGAAAAAAGACTATGATGTCTGGGCCACGAGGATGGTGGTTTATCTCAAGTCAGAAGATGCGTGGGAATATGTTGTGCATGGCTATTCTGAACCTGCTGATGACACTGCTTTTCAAGCCCTTTCAAACACAGAAAAAGATGTCTTGTGAGCGCACACTACTACATTTTTGGCCTTCAGGGGGGGTTGTCTTCCGCCCCCAAAAGTGACCTACAGGGGGGGGGGTTTGTCTTTGCGGGTGGTTTTGGAAAAACCATCCCTAAAGGAACCAATGTTAAAAGTTTTTCCCTTTAAGGGTGGTTTTTGACGAGATTGGAACCTCCCCCAAACGTGACTTTTGGGGGCAGTTTGTGACCCCCCTTGTAGAGGTCTACAGAGACGGTTTTAAACCCCCCTCATAGACCCCTTCATAGAGACCTATGGGGGCGGTTTTGAACCCCCTTCTTAGAGACCTACAAGGACGGTTGTGAACCCCCCTCATAAGCCCCCTCATACAAACCTACAGGGGCGGTTTGGAACCCCCCTCGTTGAGTACTATAAGGGTAGTTTCAAACCCCCCTCATAGAGGCCTATAGGGGCAGTTGTGAACCCCACTCGTATAGTCCTATAGGGGTGGTTTGGAACCCCCCTTGTAGAGGCCTATAGGGGCGGTTTAGAACCCTCCTCGTAGAGGCTTATAGGGGTGGTTTGGAATGCCCCTTGTAGAGGTCTATAGAGGCAGTTTGAAACCCCCTTCATAGAGGCCTATAGGGGCATTTTGGAACCCCCCTCGTAGTTTCCTATAGGGGTAGTTTGGAACCCCCCTCGTAGTTTCCTATAGGGGCAGTTTGTAACCCCCCACGTAGATTCCTATAGGGGCAGTTTGGAACCCCCCTCGGAGAGGCCTACATAGGTGGTTTGAACCCCCCTCGTAGTGACATATGAAGGCAGTTTAGAACCCCCCTCGTAGAAACATACAAAGATGGTTTGAAACACCCTCTATAGCCATAATAAATCATAATAAAATATATTTTATTAAAAATACCAATATTGCAATATCAAGAGGGCATGGAGGAATCGAACCAGCAACCTCCTGCTTGTAAGGCATGCGCTCTTCCATTGAGCTAGAACCCTTTCAAAATTAGGGAGAGGAGAATATGAACACCAATATTGCATGATTTGTAATTCTAAGAAAAGACAATTATATTCAAAGGGAACTCTTCATTTATTTCATATTGAAACTCTTCAATTTCATATGGCATCAGAAAGTTGCCATCTAAAGTTTATAGTCATTTTCTATCATTTTCTATATTTTCATATGAATGACAACGAGGAACTTGCACACAACTTAGGTTTATTTCAAGATAAAGGGGCACCTTCTTTTGGATGCACTTTGCAGATTAGAGTTACTTTTTCTAGTATCAAGGTACCTATAAAGGGGATCAAACAAAAAATATTGGGGCACTCTTTAATAGGGAAAAGAGGGGCCTAGAGCAATTTTGAAGGATTTAACTACCGTGTTTCCATATGTAAAAATAATGATGTTGAAGGTGAAATCATATTGTCAGGTTTTTGTTACTCCTCAAAATGCATCTGCATTTTTAGAAGCAGTTTGGGAACCAGAGGATTTGATTGTCTTATTTTGACTACAAAGATAAAAACATTATGGAAGTTGATTGGGATCCATATGGGCAACATATTGAGGATATTGTCATGCAATTTGTGATCCCTATATTCTTGTCATTTTATAAACACACTCCAAACCATGGAGGATTTACTAGGTGTACAAAGGACTGATTCAATGCTTGGAAAAACCATATTAGAGGCTAACTACTCAAGCAAATATTTCTGATCTTCAACAGGATGTATGGAGTGAAAATTGAAACCAACTAATAAATGAAGTGTTTGATTGTGTGTAGAATCTTATGAATTATTGTTTGTTTAGCTCTAAATCAAAGAAATATTCAAGAACCTCGGGAACCCTTCCCTATGAAATGCTTGAGTCGTTGTTGCTTGTTCATAATGTTTAGGAACAAATTCTTGGTTGGATTTGTAAAGGGGTTGAACTAGGAATCACACAAATACTTTATTCTTTTGTTTAACTTTTTTAGTTTATACACTTTACTTCATAAATCAGGAAAATCCGTGATGCATGTGTTTATAAATGGGAAAAAATTCACAAGGTTCCTATCCTATATTTTTATTTACATTTGACCTCATAAATAGGATAAACAACCCATAAAACCCATGTAAGGTAAAATTTGGGTGTTTTATTATTTTATACTATAAGGCTGGTGAATATGTGTACATCTCATTTCTGAGATAAGCCTGATTTTGATACGTGTGGGATAATATTGCTAATAAAATATGCATGAGGAAAGAAACAACTATATTTACAGTCTTAAGTGACCAAAAGTGGTCAATGTAACTGGATTCTAGAAATTACATCAAGCACAGGAGTGTCTAAGGAATCTATGATATAAAGTACATATAAAATAGAGTGAAATGACCTGCATCAAATTTGATGTAGTCATGATGTGCATCAAATACCAGCTGGCTATCAATGCAGAATTAGTTGATGGTGGAATCTCATCCTAAGCAATGTCAAGGCTCTTTGGAATGATTCCATTCTTCACATGCATTGCCAAAACATCATATTCCTTATTGTAAAATTTTTCCCATCAATGTTGTTCTGCGTAGGGATCCAAAACGAGTATTGTAAAATTATCTAGAGGTTAATCTAGAAAAGAATATTAATCTAGAGAATTTCCCCATTCCAAATGCAATGCACGACTAAAAATCCGATTACACCAAGAACAATATACAGAAGGGTAGGCTGCAAAGTGACAAAAAAATATCGAGTACAATACAACCAATTAATAACAATTTTAAAATTGAGGAAAAGGATCTCAAACCTAAAATTCTAAGAACCAACAAAACTCACGAGATCTGCAAAATGACAAGTGCTGAAAAAAACAATGCAAATATTTTTTTTCCCAACTTACTTGTGTTGCCTGAAACCAATTCATCACAATGATTGTGACAATTATGCCTACTGAGTAGCCAATGAATGCACTCCTAAAGTATTGTTCTCCTATTTCTCTTGAGACATCAAATCGTAGAGCTAAAGCCACCAAAATGCCTGCATAGAAAAGAAATCAAAGGAAATTAAATATCATTTTTTAACCATAATCAAAACATTGAAAAAATTGCATACAAGCAATAACAACATATTGCAGAATCAAGGTACACATATTGGCATGTGTTATAGACCATTTTAACACAATAATTAGGATAACAGCATCATCCTAGTCGATGTATTGGGATTACTTGCTCACTGTAAAAAGTATGATTACCTTAATTGGATGTGTAACAAATGAAGCAGTCTTAATGGGAATTTAAATTGACTGAGAAAGGAAGTAACAATCTTCCCATTTTGGAGCACAGTAGTGAGAAGCAAATCATTTATTGTCAAAAAATAAAATAAAAAATAAAAAATAAAAAAATAAAAAAAAAATACAAATTCAAGCAACAAATGACATTTATGATTACTGATTTCCATTACAACTAGTTTGGTCTTAATCAATTGGGTCCAGTGGAGGTGGCTCAAGAAAGGAGAAATAGTTATCCTCTCCACCAGGGTTCAAATCCCACTTGTGATATGTTCCAACTTCGTGAGACAATTGTTGATTGGGATATTTGTGAAAATTGTTGATGGGGGATGGCAAGGTACTAGCAATGTCATAATTTCTTAGGCTTGTGGGTATGATGAATTATATAGTCCAGGAGGAAACCAAATCTCACCCAAATTCTGAAATAGCCTCCTCACAAGTGCACTAGAGAAAAAGTGCAAAATCCGAGCACAAGTGCTGAAAAGTAGAAATACACAAGTGTGCCTACGAGAGAAATATCGATCACAAGAGAACTCCAAAATTAAGTGTCATTAGGATTATAATGCTTCTTATTTCAGATCATGACGTTAATAAGATGAAATGATGCAAATGGTAGGAAGATCTTTAGTTGTGTATCTATTGCATTATGTATCTATACACAACTCAAATGAGGTAACCCTTCAAGAAGGGGAAGTGTAAATTCGAAAGTGGGTTATGGACCTACAAAACAAAGGCAAACGCCCAAAGGACATCATTGAGCCTACATATCAAGTTGGACTAGGTCTTTATCATTTGCAAAAACTTTCCAACCATAATAGGGCACGACCTTTCATATAGTCTATGCTCAACAATACATCCAGCAAGAAGGATGGGCACTTCACCTCTTAGTGACAACAAATTCTAGTTGATGTTCTTACACCTTGTCTTCCTGGGGATGACTTTCATTGCATGATAGAGTAATGTGGTACTTCTGATGGAAAATGATGCTCCCATGCTGGTTTACTTGCCCAGATCTATTGATATGCTGCTCAAAAGTTAAGAGATTGTTTATTTCATGCCTACATAGACCAACAATCAGGAATATGACATCTAGATGGCCCCATGCACTTCAAGAATTGCTTAAGATGTCTTTGCTTTCAAGTAGCTTGTTATACTTGAAGAAAAGGGATGTAGTTATTATTTTCCTCTTTTATAGATTTCCTACCTTTTTACAAGCCACTAGTTTTTGCATTTTATAGACTGAGGCCAAACCAATTCCTCCAATTCTTAATGGTGAACTAGAACAAAATGAGTCTCAACATCAACAATTTCCTTCTATTTAAAAATCAACACAAGAAATCCAACAACGTGATCAGAACTAGCCACAAAATATGCATCTCTCTTGGTAGCAGAAGCATGATCAACAACATCCACAACATATGCAACTCTCCTGGAAGTAGTAACAATATGCATGAAATGGGGGAATGTTGGGAAGCAGTCAAATTTAGTATATGGAACATCTGAAAACAAAATCTTCCAGATAGTGGATGTGATGGTTTGTCTTAATCCATAGGGGGTAGGAGCAAACCTACAACTAGCCGAGCAAGACCTAAGGCCATTCACCCAATGACATCAAATGCAGTTGAGACAAACAATGATTCCATCCTACAACTAAATGATGCTTGTAATAAAAGGCCATCTTGGGGCTGAGTGACGAGTGGAATATCCAAGTCCTTTAAATGTACATCCAATAGATGTCATCCCCAACTGCCCAATTGGTCTATAATTATTTGTATCTGGAAAGGTTTAGGGAAGCAATCTCTTGAGACAAGCAAAGAATACAGATATATCTGCCATCCAGAAATAGAGTCCCCTAGAGTGCAGATCCTATGAAGGAAGAAAATGAGTCTGAAAATGTTCTCCAAACATAAAGGATGTGCCTCAAACTCGGCGTGGATAATGGTACAAAAATGTCCATTTGCAGTCGATTATTCACTGGAAAATAATAGATCACACCCTATCAACATGTGCCCAATCTTCAAAGGATAGACACAATCCCAGGATCTCATGTCCATAAAAGAGCTGCAGGTTTAATGAATTATGGCAAATAATGCATAATTATTAGTAGCTTCTTTAGTAGTAATTTTATTATTTATTTAATAATACGAGGATAAATAAAGGGTTGGAATGTTTCCTTTCTACTCATCCGGAGGGTAGAAACAAGCCCTTTATTCTATCTACATAAAAGTGACATGAGAGCTAAAGTAGGGCTGAGAGGGAAACTGAAATTGCATATTGACAAAATTAAACAGGGATGAGAGGGAGACGGAAAGTGCATATTAACAAAATTAAACAGGGCTGAGAGGGAGACTGAAAATGCATATTTAAAAAATTAAACATGGAGACTAGACAATATGTATGAAAATTTAATGAATATTGTATAATAACGTAGGCTGTAACATTCAAAAGAATGTTAAATATTATAGTTTGTGGCAAACGATGGGTATCAAAGTCAGTTTTGAATGTGAGCATTCACTATAGCCAAAAAATCGTGTATGTAGCTGCAAGGAGAACACACTTAATTTGTCTGTAATCTCCTTAATGTAGAATCTTCAATTGGTGTCTAGTGCTCAAGAAGGGTGAACATATGGATGTTAAGAAACCATTGCTTGTATCTAGCAAGATATGTTGTTGGTGTATTTAGATCTACTCATGTAGCGATAACATGCATATTGTGATTTTCCATTATTCAATTTATATTATTCATTCTTAGAGGACTCAACTTATTTACAAATTATGTTACAATCCATATTGAGCCATCACAAAAACCTATAACAGATTGCTTTATGAATTTTCAATTCACAAGAATATCATTTGTGTGTAGCCAAATATGTTAGACCGGATAACATCCTAGAGTAGTTTCTAATATCCAGTAATCTAGATGAATCAACCATGCTAACATGTTTTCAAAAACCCTAGATGGATCAACTGCACTTCAGATATTCTCTAAAATCTAGATGGATCAAGCCCGACTCCAATACTCCTAATCTTCTGAAAAGAGCCTTGTTGCATTAACAAAGTTATATGAAAATACAGCCGAATATTTTTTAATCTTCCCATTTGCTAGAATGGAGTGCAAAATCATAATGAAAAAAACGCACCTGTGGATCCTCACAAAGCCAACAACAGTTTGTTTGTCCTTCTAGTCATACCTGTATTCCACATATGATAGTGATATCTTATGAAATTTACTCCATGATATGTTCAAATTTCAAGGAAAAGTAATAAATGATTACCCCTTTAGGAAGTTCCTCTTAGTAGACTAGTTCTTAACATTTTACACATCCAACTATATTAACACAACTTGCAAATATAGCTCTTTCATCAGAAACCCAAACTTCAACCTTTATGTTTAAAAAAAACTATAAAGATGTAGTATAGAACAAACCAAATAGCTCCAAAAAAAAACATGCAAAAGCCCAAGTCAAGAAGACATACATTGAAACACAAAGCTACCAAACTAGATAATAAAATGTATACACATGTCCCCATGTTACTGCATGAATTCCACTTCGCATCATCATAAATTTTTATCTGACATTAACTACCCTATGCAAGAAGACTGAGGGTAGTTTGAGGGAAAAAATAACATTCAATTCATATTGATTGATGACTATCAGAAGGGATCTGAACCGAAACTGTGTGTGACTTTAAGATGACCAGGAAACACCAAGTATGACAGCAAAAAAGGAGAATTGTTTAGGTGTACAACAATAATCTTTGTGTCTTTTTCGTTGATTTATTCATTGCCGATTGAAGATGGAGGCAATTGTTGAGTTGGAAATAGACTTGTTCTCCAAATATGACCTCAACCTAAGTGTGGAAGAATGGCAAGGAGGTGATTTCCCCTGTGGAGAAGGCTAGCAAAGATAGGGTAGGTGCCAAGGAGGAGACAACCAAGCACCAAATATGGAATCCCTATTTTGTTTACTTAAATATTTAAATACATCAAGGTTCCTTTTTGAAATGGAGCCAGACTCTAAGATTGGCGAGGGTTTGGCCCATTTAATACTATATATTCACAGGCTTATTGGAATCCACTGCAGAGAGTTGTCATTAGTTGTTTCTACTTTTGGTTTGATGTTGCGTTCGTATGGCATACATCTCATTGATGGCACCTCTTTCCATGGCACATTTTCGAGCTTGTTGATTCTTCTTTTGTTAGAGGTTTCATGTCTAGTAGAGGCCAATACGTCCTGGCGATGGTCATTTAATAGTCCTTGGAGAGACTTATCTTCAAAAATATCAGATGTGCAAAGAATACATGAATATGAATTTTGCAAGTGCTATTGATAAATTTTGATAATTTTCTATCCAATACAACACCAAATTTTCATTTTAGCACATGGAGGTAAAAGTCAAATTCTGGTTCAAATTTACCTCAATCATTGGCAGATTTTCATTTTGTTGGCAATTCTAATCCACATACAATAACGCTACAAAACTTTTCGACTATTAGCAACATAGTGAGAAACTAGCAATCACTTTTGGGCTCATTAGTATACCCCTTAGAACTATGTTCCAGAAATTTATGGTCTCGAGAAAGTAAGGTTTGGATGCATAATTCTGTTTTATGTTAGCAAAATTACTAGAAATGCAGGGTTGTTAGAGAAACCTACTGTTTCATTGCCACAAAATAGGTAGGCTTCTATTCTAATTGGAGAAGTTAACATAAAGGTATTTGGTTACTCAACCTGCATCCAACCAATCCAAGTTGAAATGTGCTTCTACGACCTCAACTCTAAGCTCCATGGTGGTAGAGCTCTTGAAACGACTCCATTGTTGTCCAATCTTCTCATCGCAGATATCATGCTTTAGTTTAGAGATCTCAGATCTCCAACTGATTTAGGCAGCTTCCTCAACCGAGAGCACTCTCTCATGTCAATATCCTTGAGTTTATTTAGTTGTCCTATTTCCTCTTGAAGTTCTTTTAAGCACTCACATAGCGATATGTCAAGATATTCCATCTTCTCAAGTTTTCCAATAGATGCTGGAAGCTCTTTCAGACTTAGACATGCAGATACCCTTAACATTCTTAGAGAACTGAGCCACCCCAACAATAAGAGAATCGACACTTCAAGCTTTAAATCATCCTCCAAACTGTTGCACATTAACCCATAATAGTATCCCTACTCAATTGAACTCTCAAAGGGTCTCCCTAAGTGCAATAAACCAATCATCAGGAGACAAACCAATACAAACCCCATTTCTAGGGTCTCCCCTATTCTATGAGTTTTCTTCTTCTCCTCTCCCTTCTTCCCCAAGCTTCTCTGCTCCTCGTGTGCTCAGCGGCCTTCCACCCCAACCTTCTATGCTTTTTGTGTGCTCAACAGGTGCTCAATGGCCTCCAACCCCAACCTTATCTACTCCTCGCTGCTCAACTACCAGTTTCGACTAGGAGTAAATGATTGGTTCTTCCCTGTCCTCTATGTTCTCTTCTACTCCTCTCCCTTCTTCCCTAACTCCTCCCTAATATTCTCTACTCCTCGCTGTGCTCTTCCCCCTGCTCCTCCTCGCATGCTCAATGGGCCAATTTGATCAGTCTGAGTTCCAGCTCGACCTCGTTCGCTGTATGCATAAGTTAAAAATCATGCAAAAGCATGGAAAGCTTGAGTGGTGGGAACATTTTAATAATGTGTCAAATTAAAAAAAGTCTCGGGTTTCCAAGTTGATCATTTTGTGCTTCTGAAGGTGGGTGATTGCAATACTAATCACATTTGTTGGCGGTGCTTAGAAGACATGGAAACAACTTGTACAGATTATAGTATCTTGGTAAATGTTTCAAATTAAAAAAAGTCTTGGGTTCCCAAGTTTATCATTTTGTGCTTCTAAAGGTGGGTGATTGCAATACTAATCACATTTGTTGGCGGTGCTTAGAAGACATGGAAACACCTTGTACAAATGATAGTATCTTGGTAAAATTGTTGAAGCAAGGGTTATCAAGTCCATGCCTTTTCAACATGTAAAAATGCAATGAATAGTGTAATATTATTTAGTAGCAATAATAATAATGTCTATTTATTTTTATGAAATTCAATTGTAAAGGGACTGAGAATTGACTAGATAGACATAACATTTGAAAGGTTGCATGGTAGTATTGAAACCATGCATTGCACTACTACAACTTGCACTACTACTACCCCTAAGAACTAAGCCACCGCAAGTTATAGTTGTCAAAAACTCCAACTTGTACTACTCTCACTGCCAACTAATTCAACACATATATGCATATGGATATTCATCAATAAGTGGTTCTTTTGCCACTTTTGTTGATTGGTAAATAATTGTAATTCAACATATATGTGCATATGGATCTTCATCTGCAAGTGGTTTTTTTTCCACGTTTGTTGATTGGTAAATAATTGATTCTAAGTAAACCAATCTCGCCTATTTGAAACAAGTGAAAGGATTTTTAATCTACATATCTATCTCAATCTACTCCTATTAGATATGGAACTATGACTACAAACTCTAGATGAAGGAGCTAAGGCACAATATCATGATATAGATCGATGGGTTCAAGTTCAATAAATTCATAGGTGTGCTTCTACTGAAGGTCTAGGTAATTGCATCGTCATTTTGAGAAAAGAGTAATTGACCTTCTTGAAATTCTTTGTCTAGTCATCTAAAGCCCTAGGCACTAGTCACTTATGGTAAAAGGATAAATATTTTAACCTTAAGAACAATTACTTATCTTTAAGTAATCTCTAACCTATTACTTACCTTCTAAGAGGTGATTTTTATTGTATTTCAACTCCATCGTAGATAGGATGTGTAATTTAAATATACTAAAATGAAACATATGTCAACTCTCTTGGTGTTTCACATTTTTACCCTTTTACCATCCTTGTTTTTCCCTTCTATAGCTTTTAAATTCAAAATGGAAAAATAAAATAAAGGATTTAAATTTGGTTGTCTCCTTTATTGGTAAAGAAATTGAGTACACAAATATTATGGCTATGATCCTTTGGAATCAAAGAAAAGATAAAAATTGGGTTGGCCTCATGGGTTGCAAGGAATGTTACTTTAAAGTTTGTTTAATTATGTTATCGAAGTTACATTGTATCAGTTTTTCTTAGTTTTGTGTATGTAGTCTCATTGTGAAGCGTAGTTAGGACGTAATGTTTTTCATTTGAATATTCTCCAATATAAACATGTTCAGGAAAAATTGGACTTGGAAAATCTTTTGGGAGATGCACATCGATCTTGATTGGATTGAGTCTGAAATGAAGGAACAAACATTTTCGCATGTAGAACACAAATATATAGTATTGAAAGAAGAGTGTTATAATGAAAGCATAGTTTTATTGATGAATCAAACAGTTAGAAACACTGCAATGTACATAGCAATACAAGATGTTTAGAATGGTGGTAGCTCATTTTGACAATATATGGGACGATTGCCCTCATTCTCGAAAAGACCATAAAATGAGGCTGAAACTGCATTTGAAAGTAACACCAAAAAATCCCTAAGAGGAAAAACCTTGACAATATAAAAACCCTAACTATAGGATCCGAGGTGGGGAAAGTAATGCAGGTCCTAGGGAGCCCAATCGGCACATCAACTTCCTATGACCATAACTTCTGCATAAAATATTTGTTTTGGGCACTTTATAGATCATTAGAAAGACTGCGATGAGAATTGAAGGATGGGAGGTCCAGAGAAGGAAAATTGAAAGGATTTATCCTTGGTATGCGATCATCCCCACAAAATGTTCGGAAAGGCCTAAAAAATGCATCAAAAGTTCAGGACCCAAAAAATTCATGGTATTTTTTCTATGAAGATGAAGTCAGGATCGAAACCTTGGCATTTCATAACAACCATCATACAAATTCATCCTAAAAACATATGACTCATTCCCTTTATTTATTTTGGATACACGCAATCCCTTATTCATTTGACAAAATTATTAAGCGTTACAAGAAATAATAACGTGGTCTAAATTCTTGTCATTGTAACTCCATGGATAATAGCTAGACAATGAAAATTGTGGACCAATATGAAATTCTGATTGGCCTCATGCTTTTGCAACAACCCAAATTGCAAATTTTCCCATGAGAGACCTCAAAGACACTAGTTGCATTACTTCGGCATAGTTTCATAAACATACACCATTATGTTGCATTTCCAATATGAGATGGATTAAAACACTCAAGCGTCCTCTAATATAGCCATGCCATTGTAAATAAGACTGAAAGCTACATGTCATAATATAGGACAAAAGCCATGCCCTATCTTGCTTGGATAAGTTGTCAAACTTTTAAATTCCTTTCATGAGTTTGGCATGATTATAAAGAACTTCATTGCATTCCAATCAAGAGTACTAGATGGAAAACATAATTCAGTTGATGATAGAGTCCCTGGGAATCAAGTTACGAGATAAGAAAAAACTTAGCTAACTTCATGGTTTGAGAGCAATGATATAATTAGTGATTTTACCAATGAATTTGTGAAGAGTCAAATTGGTTGAATGCAAGGTAATTTCATAACTATATGTTATGTGTTTGGGGAATTGTGTTGGGCATCAAAATTATGGCATTTGTAAGAATCCTCAAAGCCAACATGTTTGTTTTAAAAACGATATCTCAAAATGCCCCACCTTTAGGAGATGCTCCATGCCCTAATTTGCTTAAACAATTAGGAGATGATCCATGCCCTAATCACTGAGCTACAAAATCAGTGCTTTCCTCTCGATAGCTTCAATCTCCTTCATAAAAAATTTCCCTCCACATTGAAGGAATCAAATTTGAGATGGTTTGTGTTAAATTTTCAGAATTTACTTCAATATGATCTAGGATCTTAACTGAGAGAACAACATGTACAGCATATCTACATCATATCAATCATGGAGACAATAATGCAAGCACACAAGATACACAAAGATTTACTTGGGGAAAACCATAAAGGTGAAAAACCCCAATAACTTCCTCAGATATAGATAGAGCAATGATACAACCAACCAAGAGAGATAGCCATAACCTAGCAGCAGATCCTCCTCCTCCATAAGTGCGCCACTCCTCCTTGAGTGCATGTGTGAGAAGTGAGTGAGTAAATAGAGTGCCTCCCGTACTCTATTTATACTTGACTTGACTTGCCTTTTTACCTAACTCATGTCGGCTCGAACTTAACCACATAACATAATGCTGAGTGGGCCGACCCCCAATAGGGTGGTCTAATAACCCTTTGACCCACATGGCCGACCCCCAATAGGGTGGTCTAATAACCCTTTGACCCACATGACTTATACAGGGCCGACCCCAAATAAGGTGGTCTAATAACCCATTGACCCACATGACTTATACAGGGCCGACCCCAAACAAGGTGGTCTAATAACCCATCAAGTATAAGTTACGACACTTACAATATAAATGACGACACTTCCTTATAGAGGAATAATACCATCTCTATAGGAATACAATATACATATATGTGAAATACATTCCGAAGTTACATATACATCAACACTCCCTCTTAACTAGGAAGGTATTTCTCAGCACAGTTCTTCTAGCACAAGTCATCTTCTCTGGATCATCGTCACTGGATAATCGTCATCGAGTCATCATCATCGTCACTGCTGCTGCTATCTCAATCAATCTCTGAATCTACTCGTCATAGGAAGTTCTACAGAGCCAGTCCTTTTTCATACTGGATGTAGGCCCACCACCTGCAGGTCTTCGTCATCACTGGCCATACTGTGGAATCCTCAGGACTTATTACGTGCGTCACAAAACCTCGAAAGAGCATCCCAGGATGTTACGGGTACACAACTCCGACCTGTAGGATCTCCCAGGGCGCTATTACATGTGACCCCACCACAAAACCTCGCAAGAGCATCTCAGGATGTTACGGGTACACAACTCCGACCTGAAATCTCCCAGGGCACAAATTACATGTGGTCCACCACAAAACCTCGCAAGAGCATCTCAGGATGTTACGGGTACACAACTCCGACCTGAAATCTCCCAGGGCAACGAATTACATGTGGTCATGGCAAAACCTCGCAAGAGCATCCCAGGACTGATTACGGGCACACAGCCCAACCTATCGGATCTCCCAGGGAAACGAATTACATGCCATAGGACAAAACCTCGCAAGAGCATCTGCTAGATATTCCAGGGCGCTATTATATGCCATAGGCAAAACCTCGAAAGACTATCTGCAGATCTCCCAGGGCAATGAATTACATGTCCTCCCAGAGCAAAACCTCGAAAGAGCATTTGCCAGATGTCCCAGGGCACCGAATTACATGCCATAGGCAAAACCTCGAAAGACCATCTGCAAATCTCCCAGGGAAACGAATTACATGCTCATCTGCACAACCTGATCCACGGCCATAGAGTATCAACCTGATACTCACCATACATCATCCTGATGTATCCATGATCATCCTGATCATCATCACTGCAACGTCCTGCTGCATGTCATCTGGAGCAACATCCTGAAGCTCGTCATCTATGATCATCCTGATCGTCATTGCAACATCCTGCTGCATGATCCACCTGATCATCAATGCATCTACCTGATGCATACCAAGTATCATACATGATCCTCCTGATCATCAATGTATCCACCTGATACAAATACATGATACATATCATCATACATGATCCTCCTGATCATCAATGTATCCACCTGATACAAATACATGATACATATCATCATACATGATCCTCCTGATCATCAATGCATCTACCTGATGCATACCAAGTATCTACCTGATACATATCATCATACATGATCCTCCTGATCATCAATGTATCCACCTGATACAAATACAAATACATGGTCCAAGCATCCAACATGATGCATACATACATACATAAAATGATCCAACTGATCATATCCAAGAAGAAACCAGAACATCATCCTGATGCTCATCATCCAGCACTTACATCCACAGCCATGTGAAGGATCCTCCTTCCAACATGCTTGGAATGGCTTCAGCAAATGTGTCCATCACTTCTTCCTCGAAGTATCCTTGATCTGAAGCACGCCAAGCCTCTCTCTGAAGTACTCGAACTTCACCCTGGCTAGTGGCTTCGTCAGCACATCTGCAATCTGCTCGTCCGTCGCAACATACAGGAGCTTCACAGCTCCTCTCTGCACCATATCCCTGATATAGTGATATTTGATCTCTATGTGTTTCGACCTGTCATGAAACACTGGGTTCTCGGACAGCTTCACACAACTCTGGTTATCACAGAAGATACCAGTAGCCTCCAACGGGAGATCAAATAACTCAGACAGTAGCTTCTGTAGCCATACTGCCTCACAACTAGCTGAACAGGCTGCAACATACTCTGCCTCAGCTGTACTCAGTGCTACGCAGGACTGCTTCCTGCTAAACCAAGAGATCACATTTGATCCCATACTGAAGCAGCACCCAGATGTGCTCTTCCTGTCTGCAGCACTGCCAGCCCAATCTGAATCAACATAACCTTCCAGGTTAAACTTTTGATTCGCCTCATACCTGAGCCCATAATCCACTGTACCCTTTAGGTACCTCAGAACATGCTTTACAGTAACCAGGTGAACACTTCTCGGATCCGTCAGGAACTGGCTCAATGTGTTCACAGCAAAGCAAATGTCTGGTCTCGTGTTCGTCAGGTACATCAAGGACCCAATCATCTGACGATACATAGAGACATCAACTGACTCAGATGAAGCATCACATAGAAGCTTCAGATTCGATGCCATAGGTGTGGCCATGGCCTTGCAATCCATCATCCCGAACCTCTTTGGGATCTCTACTGCATACTTCCCTTGTCCAAGGAAGATTCTATCTGCACTTTGCCACACCTCCATGCCAAAAACAAATAGTGCATCATCCCCAAGTTCTTCATCTCGAAATCGGTAGTAAGCTTCCGCTGCGTGTCGGCAATCAATCTATCTTCACCATACCAAGTTCTGGGAGCTTGCTTCAAGCCATACAAGGCTTTCTTCAATCTGCATACATATGACTCCATGTCAGGTCTTGGGACTGCATCCCAAACATCTTCTTCATGATCTACGGATCATGGAATTCCATTTCTTCATCCCAGATCCTGGGAACTTCAATATCTTCAATAGATATCTTTCTTGCTGGAACAAATGTTGTAGTCCTTTTGTAGGAGATGGCATATGATCTTTCCTACACAACAAGTTAAATTGCATGATTAGAAAACATCTTATAGTTTTCAGAACAAATTCTTACACATAAAGAAATATGCCATACAGTCATGCAATTATCTTAGCCAATGCTTCAATACAACATTTATCCATATCCCGTAACTTTCTAGATGCCTTCCAATCTCTACCAGAACATTGTTAAGAGTGTGCACAACTCCCAACATGTCAGCAAAGAGGTTTCATTCTAGATAAGTAGCAATGGAATGTTGTACAGTGCCATAGGCTACTTACCCATGCATATTAGTAGTATACTGTTCATCAATGCAATTATTCTAATATGCATAATACACAACCTAATTCTAGGAACATCAGTATATACATTATTGAACAGTATTATTTAAGAAATCACAATTCAAATACTTATCTTTGTTTGTTCGTTGGGTGGACTCCCTCTGAGTCTTTGCTTCCTTGCAGGAGCTGCTGGAGTCCTAATATGAGGTAGCTTCTTCTACACCTTTCTGTTGTGAAATGTAGAGAGATGATCAACTCCCTCTGAATATCTGCATCCTTGCAGAAACTACTGAAGTGTGCTCCTTTGCTTTCTTGCAGGAACAACTAGAGTGTGCTCCTTTGCTTTCTGGCAGGAGCAACTGGAGTGTGCTCCCTCTTGATCTTTGCTTCCTGAATTACCTGTTCTTGAACTCATATTCATCCTTGGTCCCTATGCATGCTTATTAGTATCATGAATGTGTTATCCTTGTGATCTCATATAAAATCATACATTCATTAGTATACTATTAAAACACAATAATCTCAAGCATGTATAGTCATGATCATTTCAAACAGAAATAATAAGCATGAGCATTCAAGGATTCTTATGGTTAGTCAAATCATAAGAAACATAACATGTCTAAACTTGTAATTACTCAAGCCTATGACTCTTCAGGTTAGTTGAATCATCAATCAAGATAAGAGATATAAAATGCATAAAACCTGTGATTATTCAAGCCTATACTTTCATGATTCTTCTGGTTAGTCATATCATCAATTATAATAATATACATCCAACCATGATTATTCAAACCTATGACTTCATGAATAATTATTATCAACAACAGTATAAGATCCTAACACAAGGTAGGATTTTAGCTTGATATAGGAAAAACATACCTGGATTAGCATGCTAGCTATTTATGTCTAACATACCCGCATAATGTCTTCTGGTTCTCTTTAGTGACTTGTGCTAGTAACCTGCATGTCTCATAAGTTAACCATTATAAAACTAAGTTATACATACCTCGAGAATGGATCTTCTATGAGATCCATGGCAATGGATGAATCTTTGTCCTCATGATGATATGTTCTTGAACTAGAACATGATTTGTCTTCTTGGTGTACCTTTCATGTTAGTAGACAACATAAAAATCATACAACATCACAATGTGTTAGTACAAACATAAGTTTCATACTCCTAATAAGTGAATGACTTCTATCATGCATTCATAATTTTATTAAGGTGATATGACAAGTCTAAAATCAAGATTGTACTAACCGTGATAATATGAAGACAAGCATACCATAAACTTAATTATGAACAAATCTCAAAACATACCTCGATGAGTCATACCTGTCGAGATCACTTGTAATCTTCTTATGTAAGGCCTTAGCCTCATCTCTCTCTGAAACAGGAACTTCTTCACTTATGCAAGTGATTAACCCAATCCACTTGATTTGCAAGAACTGGACCTTGAGCTGGATATGGGTTTGTCAGAGAAACCCCAAAAATTCAAACTTTGAATTTCAAACTTCTGATAGGATAGAAATATGTGCCTTGATGAGCTGATCAAGTTGGTATATTCAGAATTTGAAAACTGCAAAGTTTCACTCCTCAATTTTTCCTTTGAAACTTCTAGATTCACTGGACGTGACCCTGAACTGGGGTTTGATGAAGCCCACTCTTTTGCCCCATCAAAATGTTTGATCCAAAGCTCTAAGCTTCTATTTTTCTGAGGAGCTTCCAGCTGTGGTCACAGATTTCAAAAATTCCCATTTTTACAGAAGCCCTAATTTTCCACTTTTCTGATCAAAGTCCCGAACTAGGGTCTAATCAAGCCCGACCTTCTGCCCAACCAAAAATTCTGATCTTGGTCTCTAAATTTCTATTTTGATGAGTAGCATACAGCCGTGGTCTCCGATTACAAAAATTCCAACTTTCTCCAAAGCCCTAAATTCCGGAAGCCATGAATGAAGGTACCAAAAAATAATTCTGTTTTGACAGAAATATGTACCTGATTGTTTCTGGTGTAACTCCGACATTTTTGATCCAAAGGGTCTAAAAACGTTTCCTGAGATAGCCTGACCTGTTATCTTTCCATCCTGACAGGTCTGACCTCAATTGGATTCTCTGAGAGAGAGATATGCCAAATGTCGCAACGTGACCTGTTTTGGGATAAAACAGGAGAGCGAACTTGTATGGCGTGCCACGTGTCACTGTTTTAACTTCAGCCTCTGAAAAAGTTTTTTGTGATAGCTCGGCCTGTTACCTTTCCATCCTGACAGGTCTGACCTCAATTGGACTCTCTGAGAGAGAGTTATGCCAAATGCCGCAACGTGACCTGTTTATGGGATAATATAGGAGAGCGAACTTGTACGGCGTGGCACGTGTCACTAGTTCGACTTCGGCCTCTGAAAACGTTTTCTGATATAGTGCAGACTGTGTACTACCTGTCACTTTTTACGAAAATTCATTTGGAGCTTCCTAGCCCAAGATATGACTTTTTTCCCAAGGTCACCTGATTTTGACTCAGATCTGGAAGAGGCAGAAACCCTATATTGTACAGATCATAAATCACAAAGTACAACGAATTAGAGGTTGTCCTTTGGACAAAAGATACCTGGAGATCTTAGCTTTGGCCTGTAACAATTTCAGATCCGAAAACTTCGCCAAAACGGATTTATAGCGAAAGTGCTACGATGACTGGTTTTTGCTATATCAAGCCCTAGCATCGTAAGTGCAACAAGTGTCATACATGCCATATCATGCCTTCTTTCAGGCTAGCTCTGATACCATGTTAAATTTTCAGAATTTACTTCAATATGATCTAGGATCTTAACTGAGAGAACAACATGTACAGCATATCTACAGCATATCAATCATGGAGACAATAATGCAAGCACACAAGAGACACAAAGATTTACTTGGGGAAAACCATAAAGGTGAAAAACCCCAATAACTTCCTCAGAGATAGATAGAGCAATGATACAACCAACCAAGAGAGATAGCCATAACCTAGCAGCAGATCCTCCTCCTCCATAAGTGCGCCACTCCTCCTTGAGTGCATGTGTGAGAAGTGAGTGAGTAAATAGAGTGCCTCCCGCACTCTATTTATACTTGACTTGACTTGCCTTTTTACCTAACTCATGTCGGCTCGAACTTAACCACATAACATAATGCTGAGTGGGCCGACCCCCAATAGGGTGGTCTAATAACCCTTTGACCCACATGGCCGACCCCCAATAGGGTGGTCTAATAACCCTTTGACCCACATGACTTATACAGGGCCGACCCCAAACAAGGTGGTCTAATAACCCATTGACCCACATGACTTATACAAGGCCGACCCCAAACAAGGTGGTCTAATAACCCATCAAGTATAAGTTACGACACTTACAATATAAATGACGACACTTCCTTATAGAGGAATAATACCATCTCTATAGGAATACAATATACATATATGTGAAATACATTCCGAAGTTACATATACATCAACAGTTTGGGAGCCTAGAAGGAAACCACATTAAAAGATGGGAGCAAATGAAGCAAACTTTCATCGAAAAGTATTAAGACTATCATAAAGCAAGAGATACAAGATATTGAAAATTTAGAATGTTACGAGGATAGAATGAGTCCCTAGAAGACTATGAGGAAATATTTCAACTCAACTACAAGAGGGATCATACTTGTACATTGGATGAGGATTCTCTCAAAATTGTGCCACTCCATATAGTAAAAGAAGAGCTAATGGGGAACTCAATAATCTTGCAAATGGAGACATCTTCCATCTTAACTATGATGGCATCATGCAAATATTATTCAAAAATTACTGAAGAGCTGTCCCTAAACCCGCTTTAAATCACTACTCTTCCCAAAACTACCAAAAATGTTGAGCGATAGTGCATATGCATGATTTGACCCCCCCCACAATCTCTACTTAGAAGGGGAGATGGTAGGATACTTAGTATCTAGGCACAAGTCTGAGTTTGGCTACCCTCTATGTCATCATATTCCACCCCCATAACAGTCAACTTGATTTCCCAAATGGCTCGGCTCTCCTTATAAGTGATCGGTCTCCTTTTGTAGAAGCAACACTCTCTTCTAATCAGTGAGGAAGCCATCGGCATACTTAACCACTGATGTTGCTATTCGATCCAAGGTTTAAACTTGTGATCTCTTCCCCAGAATGAAATACTTGTCCCCTCTTGAGAAAACGTGAACCCAGCAACAAGAAGAATGTGATTTCGACCCCCCTTATGAGTGCATATTCCTCCTCATAGCAGCTCGTCCTCCAAATAGAAACCCTCTGTCCTTTTTTCTCTTGAAAATCTTCACCGATAGCATACATCCTCTTCAAATCTCCTAATGACCTTTCACTGTAAAAAAAACATAGACCAGACTTCCAGCAATGGTATATATTGCATCTTTGGGCTTTATGACCTTCCCTCGTGTTAATTTTTCGATAATTTCATTCCATTATCATTCAAGATCACTAAGAGAATAACATGTACAACATATTTACAACATATCAATCATAGACACAATTGCAATCACATAAGAGACACAGAGTTTCACAGGGGAAAACCAAGAAGGTGAAAAACCCCACAACTTCCTCAGAGATAATATAAGACACAAACCAAGATCACAATGATCAAACCCAAAGAGATGTCTCTAGTAGATACTCCTCCTCCTCCACAAGTGCGCCACTTTCTCTCTTAGCTCTGCGAGCTTGAGAAGTGAGTGAATGAATAGAATGAGAGAGGCACACCCTCTATTTACACATTAACTTGACCTGCCAATAAACCAACTGTTAAGATTTAATATGCTAAGACAGAAAATAGAAGCATTGCATTCCATTTCACAATAATAGCATATACAGGATCACTGAAGAAACAACAAGCACAGCATAAACACAAGAGACACAAATTTATCCTGGGAAACCCTCATGGGGTAGAAAAACCCAGTAAAGCTTCCTCAATATAGATGACCAGCAATATACAAAGATGTAACCCTGAGCATAAGCTCCTCCTTCTCCATAGTAGACCTCTCCTCCACAAGTGCGCCACTCTCAAGTGAGTGAGTGTGTGTGTTAAATGAGGAATACACCTCCTCTATTTATACACTACTCCGACTTGTCTTTTACACAAATCATGTAGGCTTGTATTTAACCAATGGGTTAAATACCCCACTACAATTGACTGGGCCGACCCCTCTAGGGTGGTCTAATAACCCTTTGACCCACATGACACATACAGGGCCGACACCCACTAGGGAAGTCTAATAACCCAAGTTACCACAATCTGACGGAGGAATAAACATCTCTGGATATACAATAAGATCTTCACGGAGGAATGAAACATCTCCGGAATAATAAAGTACAAATATAATATTCTTTGAAGTTACAATCTCTCAACACCAACCTGGCCGACTTCCTAAGGAATCCTAATAACCCAACCACATGACCTAACTAGGGCCGACCCCACACTGGTGGTCTAATAACCCATCAATACAAATGACGACACTTACAATGTAACTTGCGACACTTGCAAATGCAAATGAAAACACTTCCAATCAAAGGAATAATACATCTCTGTTGGATATACAATAAGGAACAAATTATGTTGAGATTGTCACTGAAAAGGGGTCCTTCATTCAAACCCTAGAGTATTGGAGAGAACCCTTTCGGTGTCATATATGAAGATCCATTGGCCATATAAAAACAAATTGTCCTTTAGTGGTTGGAGAGGCTCAGTCACTAGAGTTAGTTTCAGAAGTGAGAGAATAAGACTTAAATGGGAGGACTCAGAATGCTTAGATGGAGGTGCCCAGACAATTCCCGTCTACTGAGTCTTTCATTAGTAAGTTAAAGATTTTCTTTCCAAATTTCTTTAGTACTTCTGTAACTGAATAAGACATTCTTTTGCTAAGTAGTAATGAGGCGTGGCTGGTTGATATTTTTTAGGGTTTCTGGGAAATTTTCTTGGAAAATTTTAACAATTCCCATCCCTTTACTTCTCATTTGAACCCTATCATCTCATAAAACCCTCCTTTGATTTCCCCCTCATCGACAGAACTGTTGGTTGTTACAGATCCCAAAAGCCCTATTTTGACTGAGACCTCTCCTCAGGGACCTCATACTACCCCTCATTTATGGAGTGAATGCACCTTGGCTTCTCCCCCTCCATTGAATACAAATTTGTTTACCAAAGCCTCGGAACCCTCATACAAAGAAGTTCTCATTAATAAAGCGCCTCTTCAGACCAATAACTCCTTTGTAGACGGAGATGGACTTGTGGATATTGCAAATGTCACCATTAGGAAGAAGCCTAAAAACCAATCCACTAACAGGAAAACAGACATGGGGATTGTTGAGGGAGGGTTGGAAACATACCCCATAATGGTTTCTTCAAATTAACCTATTTCTGTTCCTTCTCCTTCTGGGCAACTTAGAGCATTAAACCCTGATATGAGGGTTCCTTAATGCTAGTATTAATCTCTCTTAACATTAGGGGGATTGTGGGTGCCTAGTCCAAGATGCTAGTGCTCAAGGAGCTTTTGTCTACAATTAAACTTGATGTTGTGTTTCTTCAAGAGACTATGTTGGATCATGTTAGAGCTAAATATTTTTTTCTAAAAGTTTGTCCGACATGCATGGAACTGTGTTGCGACAACCAATTGGACTTTCATGGGGGTTACAATTTGGCAAGATGGATTTTGATAGCAAAGCCAAAAAAAAGGGGGGTTGGGGAATAAGAGATCTCAATCTCTTTAACAAGGCCCTAGCTGCCAAATCACTATGGAGGGAACTTTTTCATGATGGTATTTGGACTGTCACTATGAGAAGGAAATATTTGAAAGGAGTTGATGTTGTATCATGGCTGAGGAAGAAAAACTTTGCTTTCCCAATAGCCTCCATTATTTGGAAAAATATATTGACTACACTACGTGTGGTTAAGCGGTGGATTGCTTGGAAGGTTGGTACAGGTACGAGAGTTCTTTTAGGCTTGGATCCTTTTCTGCGTGGAGGATCTGGATTTATACTATAAGAAGAACTGCTACCACACCTACACAGTTGGAGCCTTTGTTATCTTGCATATATACATAAGACAAATATCTCCAACTTGATAGGTTCTAGTATTTGGCTCTTTGCATAATGTCTTGGACTCACAGGAACTCTAGCCAGTGAATGTAACACATACATACAGGGAATTTACCAAAATGGGATCACTCTGTCTACAGAACCAGATAGGTTGGCTTGGACTTGGAACAAAATAGAAGGGATTGTGTAGACAGTAAAAGAGGCCTATAATGCATTTATATATCTTTATGAGAATGATGATTTGAAGTGGTGGTATACAATGATATGGAAAATCAAAGCTCCTCCAAAATCAATTCTATTTATGTGGTTATGATTACGAAATAAAGTCTTAACAAGGGAGATTTACAGAGAAAGGAGTGGAATTGGACCTTCAGCCTATCCATTATGTTCGAGCAGCGAGGAGACCATACAACATCTTGCAATAGATTGCAGCATTACTCAGGAGCTTTGGACTTTCATTTGTAACATTCTTCAAGTGAAAAATAATTTGGCATCTGCAACCCCTTTAAGAAAATTTAAAGCTTTGTTTTTTAACAAATCCCAAGGTAAAATCAAATTCCCTTTATTGTCACATGGGGCTTATGGATTTTAATGAATGCCATTCTTTTTTAAGGCTATAGACTGAACCTAGAGGAGGCTGGGAGAAGGATTATTAAAGCATCAACATTATTCGTCATAGATCAAGGTGCAGACAAAGTAAAATTTTTGATAAATCGACCAATTTTATTTGGTAATTCACCCATGGGATTCTTCAATGGCACGACAAATAAGGATCAAAGTGGAATCGGTATTTTGGTGAAATATACCTCCACTCACTGGTTTAAGGCACACATGGAAACTGATGAAATGAAACTAATGAAGTTGAATATATCATCAACCTTGACCAATGTATTTAAATTTTGGTTAACTTTAAAATTATGTCTCCTCGTATTTCATTAGACTAGGTCCAAAGCTTCGTGTTAACAACAACTCCTCGGGAACAATACATGTAAAGTTTAGAACCATGCCATTATCGAGCATGTTTAACCTAAAGTTCTTCCTTAACCATCATTGATCATAGGCATTGATGATGATGGTGGAGAGCTCATTCTTCACACAGGTAATTGAGTCAGTACTGGTATGCACTAACATATGTCTACAACAAGGTGACATGTATCTACTGCAAGGTGACAGGTGGTGGCACATCTTAAATAATGCAGACCGCGAGTCTTTGCTCTCATATGATGATACCCAAAACTTGAGTCCAACTTTGAAAAATCCTTTTCCCATCTAAGTTAATAAAGAGGATCATCAATTTGGGTAGGAGGTACTTGTTCTTAATTAATTGTCACCTTATTTAATGGTCAATAACCAATGCACATCCAGAAGGTTCCATCCTTGTTATTGACTACCAATATGTGTTCTATCCAAGGCGATACACTTGGTCATATGAATGCTTTGTCTAATAATTATTGTAATTGCATCTTGAATTGACTCAACTCATTGGTTTAAAATATATTCTAGGCCTTGGATATGAGCATATGTGCATTATGTTATGCTCTCTTGTTGCCATTGTTGTCCATTGGAATCCACTTGAGTCACCCTTCACAAAAAGGGGAAAACAATGAGAAGAAAGGGTAATGGTAGAATGAAAATTACTAGCATGTTGAAATTGGCAGGAAAATTTTCATTTTTGGTGTTACAAATCTAAAAATTACCAACATATCCCACTTGTATTTGAAATTAGATTCACTATTTAGAGATTATTTGATGTCACAAGGCCTTAATCATCACTCAAGAGTTCATTTCAATCATGAGTTTTAAGGGGGGTTCCAAAAAACCACCTCCCAAAGTTCAATTCTCATGACTTTTAGGGGGGGTTTTGACAAACCACCCGCAAACGTTATGAGAATTGGGCTTTTAGGGGGGGGTTTCAAACAACCACCTCCAAAAGTTCAATTCTCATGACTTTTAAGGAGGGTGTTAAATTTTAAGTATTAATTCACAATACTATAGGATCTTTGCTGAGAGAATAACATCTACAGTATATCAATGCATGACAATCATAATATGACAAGCATCACAAGCATCCCAAGAATCAAAAGCATAGAGACAAGAGACACAAAGTTTCCGTGGGGAAAACCCTAAGGTGAAAAACCCCACAACTTCCTCAGAGATAGAGAGAGCAATGGCTCAACCAAAATACAACCAAATAATACTGAGATAGTCTCCTAGCAGATGATCCTCCTCCTCCTTACTAGTGCGCCACGTTTCAGAGAGAGAGTGAGTTACTTTTCCAAGTGAGTAAAATAGAGATCTCCTATCTCTATTTATACTCACCTTTTTGCCCAGTGACCTACTGGGGCCGACTTGTCTACTTAGATACATCCACATTATATTATATATTAATCAGGGCCAACCCCATATGGTGGTCTAATAACCCATCGGCAAGTACACACACTTGCTACACTTGTCAATCCACATGACGACACTTCCATATAGAGGAATAACACATCTCTTATAAGGGTAGAATAAATATATATAATACACAGATGAAATACATTCCGAAGTTACATATACATCAACACTCCCTCTTAACTAGGAAGGTATTTCTCGACACAGATCTGCTAGACAAGTCTTTTTCTCTGGATCATCGTCATCGATGCATCATCATCATCATCGTCACTGCTGCTACTATCTCAACCAATCTCTGTCTCTACTCGTCATAGGAAGTTCTACAGAGCCAGTCCTTTTTCGTACTGGATGTAGGCCCACCACCTGCAGGTCTTCGTCATCACTGGCCATACTGTGGAATCCTCAAGACTTATTACGTGCGTCACAAAACCTCTAAAAAGCATCCCAGGATGTTACGGGTACACAACTCCAACCTATAGGATCTCCCAGGGCGCTATTACATGTGACCCCACCACAAAACCTCGAAAGAGCATCTCAGGATGTTACGGGTACACAACTCCGACCTGAAATCTCCCAGGGCACAAATTACATGTGGTCCACCACAAAACCTAGCAAGAGCATCTCAGGATGTTATGGGTACACAACTCCGACCTTAAATCTTCCAGCGCACAAATTACATGTGGTCATGGCAAAACCTCGAAAGAGCATCTCAGGATGTTACAGGTACACAACTCCGACCTGAAATCTCCCAAAGCCCAAATTACATGCCATAGGACAAAACCTCGCAAGAGCATCTCAGGATGTTACGGGTACACAACTCCGACCTGAAATCTCCCAAGGCACAAATTACATGTCCTCCCAGAGCAATGTCTCGAAAGAGCATCCCAGGCTGTTATGGGTACACAAATCCGACCTATAGGATCTCCCATACATGCTCATCTGCACAACCTGATCCACGGCCACAAAGTATCAACCTGATACTCACCATACATCATCCTGATGTACTCATGATCGTCCTGATCATCATCACTGCAACATCCTACTGCATGTCATCTGGAGCAACATCCTGAAGCTCATCGTCCTGATCATCACTGTCATCTTCTGTCATCTCCTGTCAAAATAGGTCATCCACATACAGGAGTAGAATCACTAGATTTCCTTCCTCAACCTTGTAGTAAAGATTGGAATCTACTTTACTCTTGGTAAAGCCCAAGCTAGATAGGAAACTGTCCATCCTACCATACCAGGTTCTGGGAGCTTGCTTCAAGCCATACAAGGCTTTCTTCAATCTGCATACATATGATTCCTTGTCATGTATTTCAAAACTGAGTGGCTGTTCCACATATACTTCCTCTTCTACTACACCATTCAGGAAAGCAGTCTTGACATCCATCTGGTGTATTTTCCATTTCATTGCTGCAGCCAGGGCAAGTACTGTTCTGATGGAAGTATACCTGGCTATAGGTGCAAAGGTTTCTTCATAATCTATTCCTTCTTTTTGAGAGAAACCACGAGCTACGAATCTTGCTTTGTATTTTTCCACACTGCCATCTACATCATGCTTGATTTTGTAGATCCACTTGGAAGTGACAACAGACTTCTCTTTAGGTCTTGGGACAACATCCCAAACATCATTCTTCATTATTGATTGGTATTCCTCAACCATAGCATCCTTCCATTCTTTCTTTTCTGCTGCCTCTTCATAACTGGAAGGCTCTTTGTTCATAATGTCACAGAGTAAAGCAACATAACTGGTGTGTGATCTGGTTCTCTTCTTTGCTCTATGTTCTTCTTCTGGAATGCCAAATATTTCTGCATCATGAATGAGCTCTCTAGCCCATACAGGTTTCCTTTTGTGAGAGTTATTCTCACGGGGTGGATCTACAGGTTCTTGTGGATCTTCAAACTCACCAACAGTTTCTGGAACTGCTTCAGTCATGGTAGTATCCTGAAATCTTGTTTCCTTAGGTTCTTCATAAACTTCGGTAGGTGCCTTCCTTGATTTGATGAATGCTGAGTTTTCATCAAATGTTACATCCCTGCTGACATCAATCTTCTTGAACCATGGAAAGTATATTCTGTAAGCCTTCGATCTTTCACTGTAACCCACAAAGATACCCTTCTTTCTTGAAGGATCTAGTTTAGTCCTCTTTTCCTTTGGGACATGAGTGTATACTGGACAACCAAATATTATGAGATGACTGACTTCAGGTTTCTTACCAGAAAAGACCTCTTATGGTGTCTTGTTGTCCAATATCCTCTGGGGTGTTCTGTTCTGCACATATACAGATGTTCTAGCTACTTCTGCCCATAGATGCATAGGAAGATCTTGGTCATGCAACATTGCCCTTGCTGCTTCCATGATAGTTCTGTTCTTCCTTTCTGCAACTCCATTTTGTTGAGGATTATAAGGAGCAGTCAACTCCCTCTTAATCCCTGAATCACTGCAAAGCTTCTTGAAGTCATTTGAGGTGAATTCTCCACCATTGTCAGATCTAAATGTTTTGATATTCTTGTCAGTTTGATTCTCCATCAAGGTTTTGAATTCCTTGAATTTATCAATCACCTCATCTTTGCCCTTCAAGAACTATACCCAAGTCTTCCTGGAGAAGTCATCAATAAATGATACATAGTAAACATACCCACTCAGGGAACTGGATGACATAGGGCCACATACATCTGAGTGGATGATTTCCAGGATGTCTTTTGCTTTGCTTTCAATGCTTGGGAAAGCCTTCTTAATGTTCTTACCTTTTGCACATCCTTTGCAAACACCTTCATGTTTGGTCTGGATTTCAGGAAGACCCTCTACTGCCTTGCTTGCAATTGGAAGTGCTCTATAGTACATGTGAGCAAGTCTTCTATGCCAAAGTTCACTTGGCTCCATGGATTCATGCACCATGGCATGTTCAGGTTGTCCATTCAATTTATACAAGCCTCCCTCTTGCTCTCCAATTACTACTGCATCATCTATGGTCTTTCCCTTTGGCCACATTAGGACTTGGCCATCCACAAATGCAACCCTCATACCTTTTGCATCCAATGCAGAGATGGAGAGTAAGTTCTTCTTAAGCCCAGGTACATAAAGTACTTCTTTCATCTTCAATGATTTTCCAGAATCTAGGTTGTAGGAGGCTTCACCACTTCCTTTGATTGGGTATGGATAATCATCCCCATGTTTTGTTGAATATTGTAACTTCTAAGAATATTATATTTGTATATTATTTATTCCGGAGATGTTCCATACCTCCGATGTGATTATACTATGAATCCGGAGATGTTTATTCCTCCACGAAGTTGTGGTAACTAGGGTTATTAGACCCACCATGTGGGGGTCGGCCCAGTCAGTTATAATGGGGTATTTAACCTAATGGTTAAATACGAGCCTACATGTACTTGTGTAAAATACATATCAGAGTAGTGTATAAATAGAGGAGGTGTGTTCCTCATTAGATACACTCACTCACTTGTGAAAGATAGCGCACTTGTCTGGGAGATCTGTTAAAGAGACAAAGAAGTAGGGAGCACATCTTGTATTTTGGTTGATCAGCTTATTGAGGAAAGCTTTGCTGGGTTTTCTACCCCATGAGGGTTTCCCAGGGTATATTCTGTGTCTATCTTGTGATTGTGTTTCTTTCAATGATATTGCTAGTCTATTTGGTTTAAACTTAACATGGTATCAGAGCTAGACTGAATAGGACATCTTTCACAAGGTAAGAATCTCTCTCTCTCTCTCCGGTGAAGATTTTGGTTTCAACAAAAAGTTGGTATTATTGAAATCTGATTGCATGGCTGGATAGACCTTCTCAAGACCTTTCTTTCGAACCCTAGATCGAACTTTTTGGTTGGGTAGAACTCCGGGAAAGTGAAACCCTAATTCTACCAAAAGTGCGATAAGTGAGAAATTGGTTTCAGCAGAAAGTTGGTATTATTGAAATCTGATTGCATAGCTGGATAGCCCTTCTCAAGACCTTTCTTTTGAACCCTAGATCGAACTTTTTGGTTGGGTAGAACTCCGGGAAAGTGAAACCCTAATTCTACCAAAAGTGCGATAAGTGAGAAATTGGTTTCAGCAGAAAGTTGGTATTTTTGAAATCTGATTACATGGTTGGATAGTCCTTATCAAGACCATTCTTTTGAGCCCTAGATCGAACTTTTTGGTTGGATAGAACTCCGGAAAAGTCAAACCCTAATTCTATCAAAAGTGCGATAAAATCAGAAATTTTGTCCCAGGATCCGGAAAAGCAAAAAGGTAATATTTCCAGGTAAGTACTACTCTGTCTCTTGGACTCCCCCAAGAGAAGATGGCTCCAAATACTAAGCTTGAATACAAGCTAGAAGGTATAGAGAATTTCCGGGCATGGAAGTACAGAATTGGTCTCATACTTGAAGAGAATGATCTTGCTCATTATATCAAGGATGAAGTTGCAGAACCAGAAGGAGATGAAGCCAAAGAGAAGCATAGGAAGGATTTGATTAGGGCAAAGAGAATCATAGCTGATTCTATTAAAGACCACTTGATTCCCCAAGTGGCCTCCAAGAAGACTCCAAAGGAAATGTATGATGCTCTGGGAAGGATGTATGAAGGAAAGAACATCAATAGGAAGATGAATCTAAGGACTCAGTTGAAGAGTACCAAAATGCACAAAGGAGAATCCATTCAAGATTACTTCTCAAGAGTCTCTCTAATCAAGGAGCAATTAGATGCCATTGGTGATACTCTTGACGAAGATGAACTTGTGATGACAGCCCTAAATGGTCTCACTAGACCTTGGGAATCTTTCATACAAACCATGTGTGCCAGAAAAGAAAGCATGAAGTTTGATGTAGTATGGGAGGACTGTGTTCAAGAAGAGACTAGGGTAGCCAACAGAGAAGCTCTTCTCAAGGAGGATGACCAAGCTTTGGCCACCCACACCAAAAGAGGAAAGAGAGGCCACTTCAAGAAAGTGAACTTCAAAAGGTCTCAACCCTCTCATAGATTCAAAAGGAAAGGAGGAACAAACTCAGAAAGAGACCTCTCCACGGTCCAATGTTATAATTGTTTTAAACTAAGACACTATGCTAAAGACTGTACTCTTCCAGGAAAGAAGAAGAAGAAGTTTGTTCACAAAAGACATCATCCACATATGGCAGAAAATGATAGTGATGAAGAAGAAGAAGAAGAAGGAGAAAAAGAAGAAGAGGAGGAAAGGCCTCAAAGGAAAAGATCTAAAGTGAAGAAAGAAGATCCAGAAGAATATGTCCTATTTTCTGCACTCTCTGGATCTGTGTCTCCTAGTGAATATACATGGCTCATTGACAGTGGTGCTTCAAAGCACATGACAGGTCAAAAGAAAACCTTCTCAAGATTTGAAGAAAAGTCCTCACCCCAAAAGGTATCTCTAGGAGATGATTATCAATATCCCATCAAGGGAATTGGTGAAGCAATCTACAAGCTTGATTCTGGAACTCCCTTGAAGATGAAATAAGTCTTATATGTACCAGGTTTAAAGAAGAACCTTCTCTCTATCTCAGCACTAGATAAGAAAGGCTTTAGGGTGGCTTTCATAGATGGACAAGTACTCATGTGGTCCAAAGGAAAGACAATTAAAGATGCAGTTGTTATTGGTGAAGAAGAAGGAGGTCTCTATAAGCTCAAGGGTCATCCAAAAGCTGCCCTTGCTCATGAGATCTCTATCCCCAGTGAGCTATGGCATAGAAGATTAGCTCATATCAACTATAAAGCCTTACCCTATGTAAGCAAGGTAGTCATAGGATTACCAGTTTTGAAAGGTGATCATGATGGCTCATGTAAAGGATGTAAGAAAGGGAAAAATATCAAGAACCCCTTTCCAAAGAGTGAAACAAAGACTAAGAACATTTTGGAGCTAATACACTCAGATGTATGTGTACCAATGCCCACTACTTCTCTAAGTGGGTTTGAATACTACCTTTCATTCATTGATGATCATTCAAGGAAAACTTGGATATACTTCCTGAAAGGTAGGAATGAAGTATTTGGAAAATTCAAAGAGTTCAAGGATCTAATAGAAAATCTATCAGAAAAGAGAATCAAAATTCTCAGAATAGATAATGGCGGAGAATTTACCTCTAAGGAATTTGAGGACCTCTGTAAAGAAGCTGGAATTAAGAGGGAACTAACTACTCCATATAATCCCCAACAAAATGGGGTGGCTGAAAGGAAAAATAGGACAATCATGGAAGCTGTGAAGACTATGATACATGACCAAGATCTTCCTATGTATCTATGGGATGAAGCAGCCAAGACAGCAGTATATGTGCAAAATAGATTATCTCATAGTGCTCTTGATTTCAAAACTCCAGAAGAAGTGTTTACAGGTAAGAAGCCTAAGATAAGTCACCTTAAAATATTTGGGTGTCCTGTGTACATCCACATTCCAAAAGAAAAGAGAACCAAGTTGGACCCTTCTGGTAAGAAGGGAATATTTGTTGGTTATTGTAAATCATCCAAAGCCTTCAGAATTTACATTCCAGGCTTTCATCACATAGAAATAAGTAGAGATGTAACATTTGATGAAGAAGCAGCTCTCAATAAATCCAAGAAGTGCCAACTTGAAGAAATCTATGAAGAAGATACTTCTCCCAGGATCACAGAGGCTGTGCCCATTCCTGAAGATGATTCTCCAGAGGATCATGACATGCTGGAACCACAAGAGCCTCCTATTACAGACTTTTCTAAGAAAAGAAGGCCAGCATGGGCTAGAGACATTATTCAAGGGGCTGAAAGATATGGAGCTCTTGAAGGCTCCACTAGAGAAAGAAAGAAACCAAAGCTAGTGTCCAACTACATGGCCTTGATGTGTGATCTTGTGGATCAACTACCTACCAGCTATGAAGAGGCAGCTCAGAAGAAAGAATGGATAGAAGCAATGACAGAAGAATATCAGTCAATAATGAAAAATGATGTTTGGGATATAGTCCCCAAACCAAAAGATAAAAGTGTGGTTTCTTCCAAATGGATCTTCAAAATAAAACATGCTGCAGATGGTAGCATTGAAAAATACAAGGCAAGATTTGTAGCCAGATGATTCTCTCAGAAGGAGGGAATTGACTATGAAGAAACATTTGCACCAGTTGCTAGGTATACTTCAATTAGAACTATCATGGCTCTTGCATCCATGATGAAATGGAAATTACACCAAATGGACGTTAAGACAGCTTTTCTGAATGGTGTAATTGAAGAAGAAGTATACATAGAACAGCCACAAGGGTTTGAGGTTAAAGATGGAAGGACTCATGTATGCAAATTGAAAAAGGCATTATATGGATTGAAGCAAGCCCCCAGGGCTTGGTACGGAAGGATTGACAATTTCTTAACAAGCATGGGCTTTACCAAAAGTAAAGTTGACCCCAATCTCTATCTCAAAGTAATGGATGATGAACCAGTTATATTGCTGTTATATGTAGATGATCTATTTCTAACTAGAAATGAGAATCAAATTATTGAAAGCAAGAAGAAGCTTTCTTCAAAATTCAAGATGAAAGATCTCGGATTAATGCAATCAGATTTAGTATACTGTGGAGATTCTCAAAATATTTGATATGTTGGAGTGTAAAGCCATGGCCACTCCCATGGACTCCAACTTGAAGTTATTGGTCAATGACTCATCAGATTTAGTGGACATAACTCTATATAGACAAATCATTGGATCATTGATGTATTTAACAAATACTAGGCCTGATATATGCTTTGCTGTAAATACCCTAAGTCAGTATTTAGTTGAACCTAGAAAGGTTCACCTAATAGCTGCAAAGCATGTAATGAGGTACCTAAAAGGTACTTTAGATTTTGGCCTATATTATCTCGGAGGTCATGAACTCAGGTTACATGGTTACTCAGACTCTGACTGGGCAGGAAGTGTCTCAGACAGAAAAAGTACTTCAGGTGGATGTTATGGTCTTGGATCTGCTATGGTTTCATGGTTTAGCAAGAAACAATCTAGTGTGGCCATCAGTACTGCTGAAGCAGAATATATAGCTGCCTGCTCTGCCAGCTGTGAAGCAGTATGGCTTCGAAAACTATTATCTGGAGTGTTTGACTTAGAAATGGATCCTACTGTGATTATGTGTGACAATCAAAGCTGCATTAAGATGACTGAAAATCCTGTGTTCCACGATAAGTCAAAACACATAGAGATCTGATACTTCTATATACGAGATATGGTGCAGAGAGGAGCTATCAAACTCGAATATATAAGCACTGAGGATCAGATTGCTGATATCTTGACTAAACCTCTGTCTCGAGTAAAATTTGAACACTTCCGAGACAAGCTTGGTATAGTTCAAAAGGACCCTCCTCGAAAGGGGGAGTAGCATAGTCATTAATGATGAGATTGCCTCATCAAACACAAATTGATGATGAGATTACCTGTTCACCACACCTAGATACTTAGAAATATTTAGATTTAGGATTCTTATGCTTAAAACACTTAGTCATTACTTATACATGCTTTTGATGATAGATATATTAGTGAGAATACATGCTTTTGATGTTAGATGTATACATGCTTCTATGTATTAGTGAGAATACATGCTTTTGATGATAGATGTATACATGCTTTTGATGATAGATGTATTAGTGAGAATACATGCTTTTGATGTTAGATGTATACATGCTTCTGATGATAAGATGTATTAGTGAGCATACATGCTTTTGATGATAGATGTATACATGCTTTTGATGATAAGATGTATTAGTGAGAATACATGCTTTTGATAGATGTATACAAGCTTTTGATGATAGATGTATTAGTGAGAATACATGCTTCTGATGTTAGATGTATACATGATGCATGCTAGATGTATACATGCTTTTGATGTATTAATGAGAACACATGCTTTATGATACATGTATTGATGTACTTGTATGGATGAGGATACTTGTACCTGTATTGATGAGAAATCATGTGAGGATTGCATCATCCTGAAGAGAGTCGTAGACATGATGTCTCCGAGAATGAAGTCCTTGGTGGACATGATAGGATTGTATCATCCTTGAACTTCAGTTCTAAAGTGAGCCGTAGACACATGTCTCCGAGAATGAAGTCCTTGGTGGACATGATAGGATTGTATCATCCTTGAACTTCAGTTCTAAAGTGAGCCGTAGACAGATGTCTCTGAGAAAGAAAAAGGATTGGATCATCCCTAGACTTCAGTCCTAAAGTGAGCCGTAGACAGATGTCTCCGAGAAAGAAAAAGGATTAGATCATCCCTGGACTTCAGTCCTAAAGTGAGCCGTAGACAGATGTCTCCGAGAATAGAAGATAGGACTGCATCGTCCCTGGACCTCGGTTCAAAATGTACATGATCGGGATTGCATCATCCCTAGACATGAGATTTGTCTTAAATGGATAAGGACTGATCATCCTGGAACTGGATCGGGATTGCATCATCCCTAGACATGAGATTTGTCTTAAATGGATAAGGACTGATCATCCTGTAACTGGATCGGGATTGCATCGTCCCTAGACATGAGATTTGTCTTAAATGGATAAGGACTGATCATCCTGGAACTGGATCGGGATTGCATCGTCCCTAGACATGAGATTTGTCTTAAATGGATAAGGACTAATCATCCTGGAGCTGGATCGGGATTGCATCGTCCCTAGACATGAGATTGTCTTAAATGGATAAGGATTGATCATCCTGGAATTGGATCAGGATTGCATCGTCCCTAGACATGAGATTTGTCTTAAATGAATAAGGACTGATCATCCTGGAACTGGATCGGGATTGCATCGTCCCTAGACATGAGATTTGTCTTAAATGGATAAGGACTGATCATCCTGGAACTGGATCGGGATTGCATCATCCCTAGACATGAGATTTGTCTTAAATGGATAAGGACTGATCATCCTGGAACTGGATCGGGATTGCATCATCCCTAGACATGAGATTTGTCTTAAATGGATAAGGACTGATCATCCTGGAACTTGATCTGGATTGTATCATCCATGGACCTATGTCCTAAAGAGAACGATGATGATGATCGTGCTGATGACGATGCTGATGATCGTGTGATGACTATGCTGATGATCATGTGATGACGATGCCGATGACGATGTTGATGATCATGTGATGATGATGCTGATAATCGCGTGATGATGATGCTGATGATCGTGTGATGACGATGCTGATGATCGTGTGATGACAATGCTGATGATCGCATGATGTCGATGTTCCAGTAACTAGTTGAGTTACTGATGATGATGAACTGAAGAAAGATTCTGATGATATATAGATGTATCATGTATGATGTATGACTCGTTGCTCCTGCAGATGTTGTTATAATATCCTTCTCGTTAAGGGGGAGTGTTGAATATTGTAACTTCTAAGAATATTATATTTGTATATTATTTATTATGGAGATGTTCCATACCTCCGATGTGATTATACTATGAATCCAGAGATGTTTATTCCTCCGAGAAGTTGTGGTAACTAAGGTTATTAGACCCACCATGTGGGGGTCGGCCCAGTCAGTTATAATGGGGTATTTAACCTAATGGTTAAATACGAGCCTACATGTACTTGTGTAAAATACATATCAAAGTAGTGTATAAATACAGGAGGTGTGTTCCTCATTAGATACACTCACTCACTTGTGAAAGATAGCGCACTTGTCTGGGAGATCTGTTAAGGAGACAAAGAAGGAGGGAGCAAATCTTGTATTTTGGTTGATTATCTTATTGAGGAAAGCTTTGCTGGGTTTTCTACCCCATGAGGGTTTCCCAGGGTATATTCTGTGTCTATCTTGTGATTGTGTTTCTTTCAGTGATCTTGCTAGTCTATTTGGTTTAAACTTAACAAGTTTCACCTTATGGGGTGATTCATGTTCAGATAGGTTCACAAATGATTCTTTAAACCCAGTCATGTGTTTGGAAGCCCCACTATCAATCAACCAATCATTACATCCATGGGAGATGGTACCTGTAAGAGCAGAAATTAGAACATATTCTTCTTCACTTGATGAGTCATCATCACTACTACTTTCTGCCCTAGCCTTCTTCTTTGGAGGTTCATCATCTTCGGCAGCATGAGCATGAAACCTTCTTTTGCTGCCCTTCTTCTTTTTACTGGAGTTTTTGTTATTATCCCTTTTGTTCTTTGGAAAATCTGAAGCAAAGTGACCCTTCTCATTGCATGTGAAGCATCTTAGGTCCTTCTTACTCTTTTGATGGAATCTTTTGTGGTGGGAGTGATCCTTCTTGGTTTTGCTTCTTTTGGTGTGAGCTGCAAGAGCTTGATCTTCTCCTCCCATATTTTCCTCACGAGCTATAAGTCTAGCTTCTTCTTGAGAGCATTCTTCCCTCAATCTGTTGAAGGAGATCAATTTCTTCCTTGCACAAATTCCTTGAATAAAGGAATCCCATGACCTGGGTAGGCCATTTAGAGTGGTCATCACCACTTCACCATTCTCCACCATTTCATCTACTGCTTATAATTGTTCCTTGATCTAGGAGACCCTTGAAAAGTAAGATTGAATGGTTTCTCCATTCTGAAACTTCACTGCTTTCAATTGGTTCTGCAGGGTCATCTTCCGATTTATGTTCTTTCCTTCAAATAGCTTGGTCAAAGATTCAAACATCTCTTTGGGTGTCTTAAGAGAAGACAAATGAGGTATGAGATGGTCTTTGATAGAATCAGCAATGATTCTCTTTGCCTTGACCAAGTTCTTTTTGTACAATGCCTTGGCTTCTTCATCCTCTGGGATAGGGATGTCTTCTTTCACATATGAGTCCAACTCATTCTCTTCCAGGATTAACCCAATCCTATACTTCCAGGCTCGGAAGTTATCAGCCCCGTCAAGCTTATCGTCAAGCTTGGTGTGGAGAGACATCTTTTAAGAGTACTTCAAATGGAAATAGAAAAGATTTAGGACTTACCACTTGAAGTGCTGAAAACTGGATCTGGTCCCGGATTAGGGTTTGTCAGAGAAACCCTAAAAATTCAAAATGTGAATTTCAAAATTCTGGAAGGATAGAAAGATGTGCATTGGAGAGTTGATCAGCCTAGTACATTCAGAATTTGAGATCAGCAAAGTCTTGCCCTTCAAAATTGCCTTTTTGTCCTCCCGGGTTCACTAGGGAGAGCCCTGAATTAGGGTTTGAGTTTCCCGAAGATTTACTCAGCCAAAAATCTCGATCCAAAGCTCTAAGCTTCCATTTTTGCAAGGAGATTCCAGCTGTGCCTTCAGATTCCAGAAATTCCTATTTTCGTGGAAACCCTAATTTTTAGGGCCAAATCTGAAAATGCTCAGAACTAAATTCTGACTGGACAGATAGATGCGCCTTGATGAGTAGATCCAATCTACTATACTGAATTTCAAAAATCTGTGGAGAGAAACCCAATAAACAAGGAACACAAGCTTCCGTCACTGCAAAATGTCTTCTTCTCAGTTTAGCTCTGACACCATGTTAAATTTTAAGTATTAATTCACAATACTATAGGATCTTTGCTGAGAGAATAACATCTATAGTATATCAATGCATGACAATCATAATATGACAAGCATCACAAGAATCAAAAGCATAGAGACAAGAGACACAAAGTTTCCGTGGGGAAAACCCTAAGGTGAAAAACCCCACAACTTCCTCAGAGATAGAGAGAGCAATGGCTCAACCAAAATACAACCAAATAATACTGAGATAGTCTCCTAGCAGATGATCCTCCTCCTCCTTACTAGTGCGCCACTTTTCAGAGAGAGAGTGAGTTACTTTTCTGAGTGAGTAAAATAGAGATCTCATATCTCTATTTATACTCACCTTTTTGCCCAGTGACCTACTGGGGCCGACTTGTCTACTTAGATACATCCACATTATATTATATATTAATCAGGGCCAAGCCCATATGGTGGTCTAATAACCCATCGGCAAGTACACACACTTGCGACACTTGTCAATCCACATGACGACACTTCCTTATAGAGGAATAACACATCTCTTATAAGGGTACAATAAATATATATAATACACAGATGAAATACATTCCGAAGTTACATATACATCAACAGGGGGTTCCAAACAAACCGCCTCCAAAAGTTCAATTCTCGCGACTTTTAGGGGGGGTTTCAACAAACTGCCCCCAAAAGTTATGAGAATTAGGCTTTTAGGGGGGATTTTCCCAAAACTGCCCCCAAAAGTCAAATTTTAGGACTTTTAAGGGGGGTTCCAAAAAAACCACCTCCAAAAGTTCAATTCTCATGACTTTTAGGGGGGGTTTTGACAAAGCACCCCCAAAAGTTATGAGAATTGGGATTTTAGGGGGGGGTTTTCCCACAACCGCCCCCAAAAGTCAAATTTTAGGACTTTTGGGGGCAGTTGTAAAAAAACCACCCCCAAAAGTCCAATTTCCATGACTTTTAGGGGTGGTTTTAGAAGACTGCCTTCAAATGTCTGAAAAAACTTTTAGGGGGGGTTTTACCAAGACCCCCACAAGGCAAAACCGCCCCTAAAGGGCTATTTTGTTGTAGTGGCACAGGGAGAAGGATGCAAAGGCATTGCATCACATAATGAACGCTTTGGATAACAGTGTATTTCCAAAGATATCATCCTCTTTACATGCCAAAGCAGCATGGGATATCTTGGCGACCAGTTATCAAGGTGTTGGTAAGGTACAAACAGCTACACTCCAAAACCTAAGAAGAGACTTTGAAGATCCGAAGATGAAAGAATCAGACTCAGTAGATTCTTTCATGACCAAAGTCATGGGGATTGTTAATCAACTGAATACCTATGGTGAAAAGCTCAAAGATGAAAGGGTGGTTGAAAGGGTTCTGAGATCCCTACCCCACAAATTTGAGTCGAAAGTTCTAGCAATTGAAGAAGCAAAGGATCTAAGTACTCTCTCTATAGACGAGTTGATCGGATCTCTACTTTCATACGAATCCAGAATCAACAGGAATGAAGAGTCCTCTTTGGATAATGCTTTCAAAGCACATGTCTCATTCTCAAGAGGCAGAGGAAGAGGCAGAGGCAGAGGAGGATCAAGAGGAAGAGGCAAAAGTGGCCAAAGTAATGGCAATGAAGATCAAGATCACCATCATAACCATGAAGGCAAGAAATGCGACAAAAAAAGGTCAGATAAATCTAATATTAAGTGTTATTATTGCAATAAATTTGGGTATTATGCTCATGAATGCAGAAAGAAAAAGGCTTATCAAGCAAATCATAATGCTAATGTGACTAATACCTCTGAGGATAAAGATGATATGTTATTTCTTACATGTCATGCTGCACACGAAAGCCCAAAGGGCCTTTGGCTTTTAGATAGTTGTTGTAGTAACCATATGACAGGTGATAGAGGTCTAATTGCAGACCTAGATGAGTCAGTGAGGACAAAGGTCAAAGTTGGCACAGATGAGGTAGTTCCAGTTCTTTGCAAAGGAGTGGTCAACATTCTAACCAAACAAGGACAGCAAAACACGATTACAGATGTATATTATGCTCCAGGATTGAAGCATAATTTGCTCAGCATTGGGAAACTCACTGAAAAGAAATACAGACTTGTCTTTGATGGATCAGACTATGAAATTTATGACAAACACCCAAATCGATAGTTGATCATGAAAATACAAGTGACTAGGAACATGATGTATCCACTAGTCATGAATTGCAGCAGCAAGGTAACCTCTTTTGCTCAAAAAGCCACTTGCAGGGATGATTATTGGCTATGTCATTTTAGATATGGATATCTTCACTTTGGTGGTCTCAAGTTTTTGCAGCAGAAAGAGATGGTAAAAGGATTACCCCCTATGAAGGAGCCAGAAAGCAGTTGTGAGTGTTGCATCTTTGGAAAGCAGCACAGGGATAGCTTTCCTAGAGGTATGTCTCGAAGGGCACATGCACCTCTAGAACTTATTCATACTGATCTGTGTGGACCAATGCAGAAATAGTCAATTGGTGGAAGCTATTATTTTCTTACATTTATTGATGATTTCAGTAGAAAAACATGGGTGTATTTCCTTCATCATAAGTCTGAAACTTTTGGCAAGTTCAAGGAATTTAGGGATCCGATTGAAAAACATAGTGGTTATCAGCTGAAAGTATTGATATCAGATGGTGGGGGAGAGTATGACTCAAAGGAATTTCATGGTTAGTGCAAACATCATGGAATCAAGAGGCAATTCACTACAATATATACACCTCAGCAGAACGGTATTGCAGAACGCAAGAATAGAACCATCATGAATATGGAAAGGAGCATGCTGAAAGGAAGAAATTTGTCCCATGAATTTTGGGGAGACGAAGTGGCTTGTTTTGTTCATGTGATGAACAGATCTTCCACCAAAATTGTTAAGAACAGAGTACCAGAGGAAGCATGGATAGGTATGAGTTGTAATGTTTCTCATTTCAGAATATTTGGTTGTGTTGCTTATGCTCATGTTCCTAAATAGCTAAGAAAAAATCTAGATGAAAGGAGTGAGAAATGTATATTTCTTGGATACGGTGAACAAAATAAAGCCTACAAGCTATATAACCCTATTACCAAAAAGGTTATCCTCAACAGAGATGTTTTTCTCAAGGAGGAAGAGTTATGGAATGGAACCATAGACAAGGGTGTGGGAGCTGCAATACCCCAAGCAGAAGATGGAGAAGAAGAGGAGTTGATTAGACAATAGGGTCTAGTAGCATCTTCACCAGTAGCAAATACTCCAGAAAGAACACCTAAAAACTCAATTCGAGGTGAAGCATCAAGTCCGCAATTAGGTAATGAATCCGATCATAGTAATAGAAAGACTAGAAGATTGGAAGATTTTTATGATGAATTGGATGCAAATACCAATTATGTTTTTATTGTTAGTGAACCTGTGTTTTATGAAGAGGCTGTAAAACAAAAGCATTGGGTAAAATCCATGGACGAAGAGATAGATTCCATTGAGAGAAATGATAAATGGGATCTAGTTGACCTACCGAAGAGTAAGAAACCCATTGGTGTGAAGTGGGTCTATAAGACCAAACTCAATGAAAAAGGTGAGATTGATAGGTACAAGGAATGGTTAGTAGCAAAAGGTTTCTCGCAACAACCAGGAATTGATTTTGGAGAAAATTTTGCACCAGTCACAAGATTGGACATAGTAAGAGCAGTTCTCGCAATTGCATCCCCGAAAAAATGGAAATTGCATCAGATGGATGACAAGTCGGCATTCTTAAATGGAATTCTTGAAGAAGAAATTTATGTGGAGCAGCCACATGGGTATGAAATTAAAGAACATGAAGAGAAAGTTTACAAGTTGAACAAAGCTCTATATGGGCTCAAGCAAGCTCCAAGAGCTTGGTACAACAGAATTGATTCATATCTGATAAAAAATGGTTTTATCAGAAGCAGCAGCGAACCAATACTTTACACAAAGGTAAATCAACAAGGATAGATTTTGATAGTTTGTTTATATGTTGATGATATGATTTTTATAGGTGATCTGTCAGTAGATGAGTTCAAGGTATTTATGAAGAAAGAGTTCGAGATGATAGACCTTAGATTGATGATGTTCTTTCTTGGCTTAGAATCAGAACAGTTAGAAAAGGGTATATTTATCTCTCAAAATAAATATGCTAATGATGTTCTTAAGCAATTTAGAATGCATAATTGCAAAACGACACCTACACCAGTGGAAATAGGTACAAAGTTGAGCAAAGAAGATGGCAGTCCCAATGTAGATCCAACATTGTTTAAAAGACTTGTAGGAAGTCTCATGTATCTCATAGCTATGAGACCTGATATTATGCTTGTTGTCAGCTTGATTTCGAGGTTCATGGAGTCTCCCAAAGACTCACATTGGCATGTTGTAAAAAGGATCTTACGATATGTTGCAGGGACTTCAAGCTATGGAATTTTATACTTAAGCATTGAGTATGATTTTTTGATAGATTTCACTGACAGTGATTTTGTAGGAAGTTTGGATGATAGGAAGAGCACTTCCGGTCATGTTTTTCATCTTGTATCAGGGGTGATTTCATGGGCATCCAAGAATCATCCCATTGTGACACTTTCATCAGCAGAAGTAGAGTATGTAGCAGCGACCTCAACAGCATGTCAAGCAGTCTGGTTACGCAGATTTTTAGAAGGTCTTCAACAAAAACAAGAAGGACCAACCACAGTATATTGTGATAACAATTCAGCAATCGTTCTATCCAAGAATCATGTTTTTCACCAGAAAAGCAAGCACATTGATACCAGATATCACTTCATAAGAGAACTTGTGAACAATGGTGAAGTTCGTGTTGAGCATTGTAAATTGATTGACCAATTGGCTGACATATTCACAAATCCATTGGCAAAAGATATTTTTGAAACCCATACAAATAATTTAGGCATTGTGAAAGCTGCAGTAGTCAACAGTAGTAATTAAGAGGGAGTGTTAGAAATAGTAATTACTTCAGTTAGCTTTAGCTTTTACTTGAGTTACTATTTATAAGTTCAGTTAATAAATGCAACAACATGCTTTGCATTTATTAATTGAACTTCTAAATAGTAACTCAAGTAAACGCTAAAGCTACTTGAAGCGATGACTATTTCTAACAGTTGTTTGGGTGATGAGAGAGATATGAAAGGCCGTTGAGTTGCTAATTTTATTGAGCATGGTGTGGAACCCTTTGATTGGATACCCATAAATGTTCAAGCTTACGATATGACTGGTCGTCAACGAGGTTTTAATTATTTAATGTCCTAGAAAGAAGTTTATGATGATTGTGTCTATGTAAGACTACGAATTTGGAAAGAACGCATGGTTAATGGTCTTGGTGTTTGCTGTATGGTCACTATTTGCATTAGGGCGCTATTTCTGAAGATACCATTCCATAGTTTTTTTTCTTCAAAAGTTAATTTGGGTTTGATATCAATATGGTTTTTTGCTATTGAAATTGCATCCAATAGAGTTGATCTAACCCATGTAGGAAGTTGTGGATGAGCACTTCTCCCATATTTTTTCTCCTCGTTAAAATATTGCCTAGTTTTGTAGGCCACTCATTTCACCATTGCTTATTATACAAATTAGTTAGTATTTGTTCTCCAATAATATATTGCTTCTGAATATTTCTTGTTCATTGGATGTTTGATTATATCTATAAGATTGAGATGCTAGTGTGTGAAGTGCTTTGGATTATGGCGAGTGTTCTTTGGATATCTTCAAACAAGTTTTACATTTCACTGTCGTTTCTTCTTCCTATTATTGCCCCTTTGATGGTGTGACACTCGTTGAATGGGGTGATATTTTTGACCAAGTATCAAACGGTAATGGTGTTAACATGCGAAATATCCATTGAATTGTTTAAGAAAAATAGTCGAATTGAGGTACATTGAAAGAATGGTAAATCGTTATTTATAGTGACATATGATGATCTGTTCCATGGATAATGATTACAAGGGGGTGGCTCATCATTCAATGGTAGGGTTACTAAGTCTTTTAAGGAGTTGAAGGCTTAGGTTGAACCAAAGGTGAAGTAGAAGTAGTTGATATATATTTCTCACAAGTAGTGCACTAACTCAAATCATGAGTAAGTGAAGGTGTCTTATTGACTCAGTTATAAGTATCATTGATTCCATGACCTATCGATGGGATCAATGCATGGAAATAATCGACTACAAATTGCAATTTATTGATGATTGATTTCCTTTGGATTGAGGGCATCCTTGTTAATATTTGTTGCTTCCCACTGTTGTTAAATTCCAACAGATAGAAGAGAGTCGACTTGTTTAATTAACTATGTATTATTATTAAAAATAAAAATAAAAACTATTAAAGATGGGTTCTCTCGATGAAGACAAAGCTTTGGTCCTATAGAAGTTGAAAGAGTTTTATGAAAATAAATATATTTCCTTGCAAGAATCCCATGACTGACTCCAACAAGAATTTTTTTCATTGCATACTCTTGTTGATGAATTACATACATAAAATGAGGGATTAAAGAAACAACTAGATATAGCTCATACTTAGCTAGAAGATGAGCCTTCCATGTTCTAAATTGTTTCCTTATTACAGTTTTATGAGAAATATAGGAAGATTTATACCCTAGAACACACCATAGAAACTAGTATTCAAAATAATGTGGATGAGTTTGGGGACAAGAATGATCTCATTGATGACGTGGAAGTAGAATTTAAGGTTGTTTCCCATTTTGAAAATGTTTCTTTGAACGATAAAATTTGTATACTGGAGGAAGATAATGAATAGTTAGCTAATGAGGCTACCAACTAGTAGGCCTATGTCGATGATATTTGTGAAGAAGCCTCTTCTCCTCAAGAAAACAATAATAAATTGTTTGATGAGATTTGTTTAATTGTTTGATGAATATCCACATTGTTTTTGTAGTGCTTTGGTTTTTGGCAGAGCACTTGACAAGCTTCTAAACTAATTTTTTGTACGGGTTTTTTTCTAGATAAATAAATAAAAATATTATTTAATCATTTACTATTTTTCCTATTATCATAGATGTGTTTCCTCTTTGTAGTTATTTGCATCAACATTCAAGAGGTAAAATAATATCAATTTCCATTTACATGCATGTTTCAATTTAGCACATATATATGTTTTAGCATAAGTTTAAAATATGATTAATGTAATAATTAACAAGGAAAATACCTGTTTCCCGAAGTTTGAAGTTTGTAGATTGTCCCGTAGCTTGCTGTAGATTTTCTTCCCGATTTTCATCTTTAGAGCTTAGCAACTGATTGAATGAACCACCCTACTGACCAGATCTAATCATGCTGGCCCTAGGAAATCGATAGACTTCCTAGCCCCTGAGCCCACAAACCGATAATTCCAATAACAACTTCCTTGTTTTCAATTCCCAATTAGAGTTTTCCCCTTCCTCTATGACACATGAGTTTTCACATGAGTTTTCCCCTTCCTCTATGTAATAGGAGTTTTCCCATTCCCCCTCCTTCAAGATTTTTCCAAAAAACAAAATAAGATCCAACTTTCCCCCTCTTACGTTCAAACTTTCTTCAAATATAATCTCCCAAAAATATGACCCCTTCTCCTCCCTTCACTCTTCCCTATATACCTTCCCTTCCTCGAGAAGAATTTGGGCTTACTCCACCACCCCAAACTCCCTCTCTCGAGCCCCTCAATCATTTAATCCCCTCACTAGTTCATTCATACAAGTTACATTATAAAAATATATTTTCACACTCAATGTACCGAACAATCAATTATACCAATGGTAAATTTATTGGACTTTGACTATTGGTTGTAAGTATTTATTATGGTAGGAATTATTACCCAAAGGTTATCTATTCGAGACATAGTTTATTAACTATTAGTCTATTCACCACCTTTGTATTAGTGTTATTAGGATAAAATAATAAAATAATATATATATATATATATAGTTGACCTTTTCAACTTGGACAAGGTGTGTCCTAATGGTTTACCTCATCCATCAAGATAACTTATCTTGTAATTTAAAGTCTAAGACTCATATGGAATAAATATATAGTATTTAAACCATGTTCCATCACATCACATCCATTCAAGAATTATTATCCTATTATGTCTAACTTAGTAATCGAAATAGTCGCACACTAATAATTTATTAATCAATATTTTAAATTTTACCTATATTTCAATTGTTACGTCAAGGATATTAATATTATTAGAATAACATTAATTAAGTAATAATATTAATTAAATCACCATGAAGCAATAATAAATGGCGAATTAATAACAATGTTTTTAAATCATTTGTTTATCACATGAGTACCCTAACATCAACATAGTATCCTTGTTCTTCTAAACAAATCACCCTTAAGGGCTTAAACAATCTTATTAATTAATTAGACAGTACCATTACCTTATTCACAACAATTCTCATATGACAATGTTAACTGACGACACTTGTCTCAAATGTTTCTTACAATGTTTACCTGCAATTAATACATAGATTAACTGACTTGTTTTACACATATTAAATAACTTTATATTCATTATCTGAATTCGATCCATGCATTATTAACATATTTACTGATGACAACTTATACACTTATTCAATATGTTAAGTGTTTGTATATCGATACTCGCGTGCATGTGCAAAGTGTGCATGCGTGGCCAACGTATGCACATATCAGAAATGTACTATAGACAAACAACTTTTCACCTATACATACCTACTAACTAAATAATAGTAATCTACCCCAAGCATGCAAAACAAGCACATATATACTTTTACATCTTGAGTTGTTTAACAATTAGTCCTTTAAGATTTCACATCATTATCTTTATGTTTACATTAGTTTAATCAATTAAGTACAAGGAAGGGTTCCTACAACCACTAACTTAGAATCAAGGTAAACTCAACCCTCAACAATACTAACTAACATATCCTCCCATCCTAACCTACGTCTACATCCTCCCTATCCTTCCTCTGCTAGTACAAAAGTAGATGTCGGACTCACCGACCTGAGCAAATAGAACCTGAGAGCGATAGCATTGGTTGAACAACAGACCTATCCTCTCCTAGTAGGAATCCGACCATCGCCATCACAACAACATGGGGAGCGTGTCTCAGCACAGCCCTCCCATGACCTTGAGTATCATGGAAACATAGGGTGGGAAATACATCCATCCCTCTCAACATACTGGACCTACGCCCTTATCAACTCATACTTTGCTGCTCTCGAGATTATCGGTTTGTGTCATCGTATCATCATTTTGGTTGCTAAGGTTTTTTTGTATGAACAAGTTCTTATCGTATAAATCAGATCAAGTAACTAGCTATCCCATAGCCTCTGTGTCCTGTAGGTTAGTATTTCACAAAATACCCATTTTATAGAAAGTATTTCCCATCGATCACCAATTGATCCATATTATCAACATCATTTTATTTCTTGTAACAGTTTTAGTTTATCATGGATGCATATGGAATATAACACTTCGATAAATCATATCATAAGATGGTATCCATGTACCGCATCATATATTTCACATCTTATTAATGAAAACATATAAAGATATACTGTAATCGTAAAATAAAGGAACCCTATGATAACCATGACATTGTAACCTCATAACATAGTAACATCATAATCATAGTGAAATCATAAAACACAGTAACGTCATATAATCAGGTCCATCATGTCGTAATAAAGTTTACTCATTCGAGCTGAGTTCAACAGATAATAAGCAAATAAAGTATAGTGTGTCTAAGTGATAAATATGCCAAATCAAAATATGGGGCATTGCATACACCCACCCTTCAGGAAACTTCGTCTCGAAGTTATGGTCAAAATAGTGAGGCAAAATGTCGACGCATGGTCTCTGCATCCTCCGAGGTAGCAGACCCTGGGCTATAATTGTTCCACTGGACCTTAACTTGGTCCATGCTACTATAGTTTTCACATTTGCTTCTAGTGATGTTAATCTTAATCTAAATGATTCAAATTTCTAATAAATTTATATTGTTTTATGTTTCTTCGCATTCCTTGGGTCGGTTATAGGTTAGTAATTAATGTTATCTTTCTCTTTCTACCAACCAAGTTTACTGCAATATCAAAATAGACACTAACTTCACATTAATTTGGTAGCTACATGTTGTCATTCATTGTGATTCTACCCCTTATATGTATAGGTATCCATGTTCCAAATCATATATATATCATATTTCATCAAGGACGACAATTAAACATACACTGTCAGCATGAAAGAAAATGAATCTCATGATAACAACAACATCATAACTGCATATCATAATAACATTATGAGAATAGTAACATATTAACATCATAATCATAGTATCAATGTAGCATAGTAACATTATCACCATAGCATCAACATATAATCAGGTCTAATGTACCAAAAATATAGTTTACTCAGTCTAGCTAATTCCAACATAAAATAAGCAAATAAAGTGTAGTAGGTCTAACTAAAAAGCATAACTAGTCAAAATATAGGGTGTTACATACACCTACCCATCAGGAAACTTCGTCATTGCATCAAATATATCTAATATGGTTATGATTTCTATAGAATTACTTTATCATGCTTATACGCTATTTTGTTAATTCTTTTTACATAGCTCTCATTTGTACCCAAGGTCATTACTATATAAAATAGGAGCCACTGCCAAATTGGAGACATCCACCCCTGTCCTTATTTCTTTTATTAGTTATATTTAATACATTTTCTATTAATTTTTACTCTTCCTAAGTGTTATGATGAATTTACCATTTAATACAAGGTTCTCATCTAACCATTTGCCAAATTCTTATCTCCTCGATTAGCCCTATATTGATTTAAGTTATTTTTTCTTCAATTTGATTATCACTCTAGCTCCTTCAAGATCTCCCTCTAACTAAGCCTTCATGGAAGTCCAACACCCAAGTGAACACGCCACATGTTGACCATGGGGATTTTGCAACTATTTTTGTTTACGACCATTAATTGTTTTTTTTAATATATAGAAAATATCCCCTTGGGTGAACATAAAATAAATCAAATGCTATATGACTATCTTCTCGATATTAATATTTAACCTAACCACAAGGTCATACACTCGTAAGGTTGTGGACACTATTATTTCATTTATGCACTATCCACAATCATATCTCAACAATTTAAAGTTCGCGTATATCTTAGGAATTAAAATTAAATAGCATTGATAAAGTAACATGTCTACTATGCAAAATCCTCACTCCTATTTTATTAAACATAGTTTACTATTATACAATAAATCTAATAACTACGCTCATTCAAACAATTCCATGTGTTAGTCACTTTGATAATTGGATCATTATTTCATAATACTATAACCATCAATTGTGTTCGTATGTCTAAGAACATATAAATCCCTTTCACAATGGTTTGTCATGTAAAAGTTTAGTATGCAATACAATAGAGATCATGCCTTTAAAAGTTATGTACACAACTATTTAATTTACTTACCATTTGCAACCTCAATCTTTAACCATAACTTAATCATCATTGGGTAGAGTTGTGTCAGGTAATTTAAAAGTATAGCACATAATCTTTATGTTTATAGTGATCAATTATATAGTTTACCTTCTATTTATCCTGAAATATTCAAGCTTAAGAGGCAAGGTTACTCCAAGTCGTTGGAAAAAATAAAAATAAAAACAACCAATTACTTTATTCAATGTGTCTACTTAAAAGAGATATTATGTAAGGAGGTACGCATTATAGCCCCTTACTACTGAGCCATTAGAACAACAACTCTTAATGAATTAATCTTGCTAGGGCCATATGTCATTCTATTAATTAAAATTTCCATTTAATAATAGGATATTTACTTTTAAGCATAAAGGGTCTTGACGGTTTTAATTAAATCTTTATAAGTGGAGTGGATTCCAAAATATAGTAACCTAGTCCTTACTAACATGAAGGTAATTTTAACATATCAATCCCCAATCATAGGATTGTATCATTTCAAAACCTAGATCTTCCTTCTACTATGAACTAATATTCACATAGTTTAGTATTAATTTTATAAATACATATTGTCGTGAAACCAATATCTCGAACAACTATAATTGTAATTGTAACATCCCCTCCCATCAGACTAAGCAAGGGAGAGAACATCACTCTAATTCTGGGCATCTAGCTCAATACTTAGTAAACAAACATTCTTATAAAATTAAGATGGACATATGCAAATGCATAAATAGTTGAAAACACAACAGAATTAAATCCTATTACACATCCATCATATATTCAAGATATTCATGACAGACATTAAATAAATATATTGCAGAATTTATACACATGAGAGTACTTATCTTAAAACAAGTAGTCCCTGAGCAACCAGCTATGCATCTGCAACGTTCCACCCAAAGATAGGCCAGTTGTGCTTATCAATATCTTGATACAACTGCCACCCTCGAGCTGGGCATGATTTATACAAGGAAAGGGGACATTCAAGCCCATACATATCCAAAGCAATCATTCCTCGAAGCCAAGCTAGCCCACAACTAGGTTTATTAGGCTAATTCTGAACCCTCTGCATTTATGGATGCTTGCACTCAAGCTCAAGCCAAAGCATCAGATACCCATTATCCATACCCCAACATACTCTTTCTACACGCAGCAAAAACGGTCATTGGGCAAGGATACACATTCACAGCAAAGGTATTTTACAAAACATGCTCCATGGGTTTTCCCCAAAACGTGTGCACACCAAAAACGGATTGTGGATGGGGAAATCGTCCACAGGGAACCAACCCGATTTTCCATGGGTATTTTGGGCATCTAAATGGCCAAAACGGCCCCAATGAAACCCCAAATCAAGCTCCCATACTCCTAGCCACTCAGCAACACAAAACGCCCTCTTCCCAACTGAAAAACAAGGGAAACACAGGAAAACGTCGAGGAAAAATGGCTAGGCAGCTCCAAAAACATGAGGGAGGCAAAACGGGTTGATGGGTAATGGCTTGGGCAGCAAATTCATGGCTCTTTTCTTGCCAAGGAAGTAAAAAACGTTTTTCCATGCAGGGTGGTTTCCCATACTCGAATTTTGGATAGCCATACCTCTCATTCCCCAAGGCATTAACTACCTCGTGACAAACTTTTGGGAGAAATGAATGATTGGGTACAAAAATCAACATGGGTAGTTCAGTGTTTGATGGGTTATCTCATTGACATTTGGCTTGACTTGATTGGCTCAAGGGTTTGAATGTTTTCCCTCCTAATTCCTTGTAAAATCATGCCCCCATCTCTTGTTGCATTGCATAGATAGTTGTGGGTATATTATTTAAAAAGCATATTTACATTATGTTCACAATTCCATTACGCATGGCTAGTATGTGAACCATATGCATTGATAAATCGATGGTGGGGACTTGGCCTTGAGCTCCTCACCACGATTTTATAACAATATTACATCATTTACAATTCTAATGCCATGGGGTTGAGCTGGGGACATTACATTCCCCTCCCCTTGAAATAACACTGTCCTCGGTGTTCCAACAACTATGAATAAATACCCACTTTACACATGCCTAAAATGGTGGCAGGTCTATCCTGTATTTCATCTCTTTACTTTGAGCTTTCAGGACAAAGTCCTTTGGCTTCCACAACTGCTCCCGCTGGCTTTGATCTTCCAGCTCTACAGGTGGGCATTGCTATGGGCAATCCCTTCCTTTTCTTTACCTTCCAGCTGATCTACAAGTTTGGAATTTCACGGCTATCACCTTTCTTGTTGTCCTGACAACGATTTGAGGAATATTTTAAACCAAAAAAATTAGCTTTTGGTCTGCTGTCATGATCAGCATGCACATCTGGCTCTCACTTTTGTCACTAGCAATCATTTGGCTAGTGACAACGACTTTCAATTTCTCACCTGTGAGATTCATCATGGAAATTTCTGCTAGGACAAGCATAACACAATATTAAAATTAGTCAATTATTTTTCCAATTGACATGGAAAGTCCATTCTTTACTCATGAGACTTCCACACTTTTCATGCTTTCCCAACATACACATGAACTCATCCATGTTCATACTCTCACATGGAAATAGCTATTTCAGCATTCACAATTCATTTCAAGCAATTAAACACAATTTATTTTCAACCATGACATGCACTCAACAATATTTTGTTTCTAAGATGCATCAGTCAAAAGGGAAAGAGGAGAGTAAGAGTTTCCCCGTCTTAGTCTTGTTCCAATCTGGAGCCACACCACAACTTTGGTTTTCATGGTCCTTAACCTATTTCACTTCAATGTGAATGCTTGACTTGCCTTTTCTTGGCTATAACACTTAGTGTCTAAGGTCTGTCTAAGGATTTCCAACTAGGGAACCTTTCCCCATTGTTGCTTACAGAACCTTTAGCTGCTATGACCCACACATATCAACTAGCACCATCTTTCATTACTGCTCATACTGAGCTCTTTAGAACAGTCACATGTTCACATGCATCCTCCAAATGCTTTCATAGTCCTTGCTTCCAGCAATACCTACACTCAAACATTGAGTCAATTCATATGTTTAGTTTATTTCCATAGGGTTTACCTCCAAACAAGAGTTTAAGAAATCATATACACACGTATTTTATAAGCAAGAAGCTGTAATGTAACCAAATACTTATCTGCATTGTATGTCTTCACTTTATTCCACGGGATCCTTCTTTGTTTTACGATCCTTGGATTTCCTGTGGGTACAATTATGAATGTTGGGCCAGCAAGTAGGCTACTCCACAATCATTCGAATAGGAAATGCCAGGCTAGTACGCCGACTGGGTTTATCAATCATTTCCTTTAGCAATATGCTAGGCTAGTGCTCCGATTGGTTTTATTAATTAATTAAGGAATGTTGGGACAGCATACACGTTGCTTTACAATATCAAGTAGTTAATGCCAAACTACTCACTCTTTGGACTTATCAAGAACTTTATAGCGTTCAACAAGTTACTCCCTGGATTTCTCCATAATTTATATCGCTCACTCATTTACACTCTGGATTTACCAGTAACTTATAGTTCTTTTAGGGTCTTGATTTCCTGCAATGACCAAGGTTTCCAACAAAGAAACAATAGTGTATCAGCTTAGTTGTTAGAAGACTTATACCTAAAATCTTCATTATTCAAAACAAGACATAAATGAAAATGACTACTTATCTGTATTGTGCGTTTCTCCTCTAGTCCACAGGATCCTACTTCTCTTTGTAAGCCTTGGGATCTCCTATGGACTTGGATGTAGTTAATGCTTCACCAGTACACCTTCACGCCAACTGGATTTACCAAGCATTTGGTGGTGCCCAACTAGTCCCATACCTGGTTGGCCCTCTCCATTTCCGAGCCAACACATTTGTCTGGGTCATCGACCAATGGAAGGAAACTGTGCCACCTCACTATTATAGGTCAAGGCTCTACTATGGAGCCATAGGCATCTCAGGGTTTTCAATCAATCTTGGCGCCCGCCCTCCTACTGCTGTCCCACTAGAGATTTTATGCCTTCACCAATGTCACCACACCTTCTTGCACCACAACCCTTCACACACACAACTCTTCATTCATACAAGGACATCACTCCTTCTCTGGTGCAAATCAGTGGTTCCTTTTTGGAACTTTATAGGTGACTTTCTTGACTGTAGGTTAGCATAACCCCACTCACACAAGGATGATACCTCTTCTTACTACACAGCTATTCAGGCCTGTCCATCCCTTCTGGTAATATTTTGTGTGAGCATAGAAAGGTTACCAATTCCTATACAGTCCTTTTGCGTACCCTTCTTCACTTTGCCTCTTAATGTGTAGTATCAATCTGCATCTGTGTAGTCTTCTGGGCTTAGCTTTACCATCTCACTCTCATGGTTTACCGACATGCGGTTTGGCTGAAATATTATCCATGGCATTTCACCTGAAACCCATTTCCAAAGCATGGGCTCTTTCCCATCTAGTTTTTCTTTTGCATGCCATCACTCCTGGTCTTCCTGCAATGTGTCTTCTTGGCACATTTATCAAATAGCCAAACAGTTAGCAGCATTTAACAATAAAATTCAAATCTGATTTCTCTAATCAGTCAATGGCATTGATAATTAAATTCAAGTATGAATTGCAATTCTGTCCTCTATGAAAATTGATTCTCTTAACCATGAGTCCGTTCTCATATCTTTTGGCTCTTGCTCATGGTATATTCCCATCTTCATCGTGGACTTACCCATATTTGCCATGCTCAAAACAATCTACCTGAAATCTGAAACTTCCATAGCCAAACGCTTTGTAAGTCTCTATGCATATAATATTTCACTGCTGCCACAGTCACTGAAGCATTTTAATATCACCAAAATCATCTACTTCATGTGAATCATTATCATACTAGAGTTGCATGGTTTAATTACATCATTTTATGCAATCATTCTCTTGCATTCACAGCAGCTCATGAAATGCTCTTAGGATTGACAATAGTTCACCATTCCATCTATTATCTAGTTGTAATGAAACATACACCACCATCATGCATTCACACAATGCATCTCAACATGTGCACCTATACATATGCATGCACTTTTACATCACTCACATAATCTTTTAGTGTGCAATCACTCAATGTATAACCACAAGATTGTACATAATATTTTAATGCACATATCCTCAATGCAACCCTGCATTAATTTATGAGTACTATGCATTCAAACATATTATGGCCTAACCATGTACTACCATGACAAGGCCATAAGTTCTCACTTGCTTTGGTTGTTAAACTCACAATCGTCATGGCATGATATAATTTCATATGAATGCATTGAGATTTCTAAGCAATTATAGGGTGTAAGGATCATTGCCTTCACTTACCCATACCTCACCATACTTGGTAGGTTAGCAGTCCCATTCGGGCACTCAATACCATATGCAAACAAAATCATCATAGTTCAAACATAATTGAAGGGATCTCACCAAATCCTCTTTCAACATTCAAGCAATCAAGCACGAATAACCATTACCTGCATGCATGTTATTAACATCACTTGATGTTACCTGATTAGTTGGCCTCTTACCAAGGCTACTTAGTCATTTTTCCAACATCATGATCACAGACTTGTTGCACCATCCTCTCTTCATAAGGTTGTTGGTCATGCGCAACAACGTCATCAACTTCTTTAGCCATGTTTTGATTGTATTTGTCCTACAACGAATGCAGATACAACTTATTATTAACCACCACCATAATTATCTCAATTGGCTCATTGCATATGCAAAACCTCACTATTTTACCGATATGCAATATCATATACATTCAAAAACATTTTCACATGCACTGTGCAATGTTTATTAATATACCATCTAGTGCATATTCATCTTATCTATATAATCCCTTTCATTTTCAGTCATGCTTCTATGGTTTGATTCCTACAACACTAGTTGTCATCAACCATAGGCAATACCATTAGTGGACTATTGCGTGTAACTTCACTACCTTTACCCATATGCAACATCATGCTCATGCATAAGAAATTCACATGCATTATTCTCTTTCATTTTCAACATCCCTATGCCATATTTTTCAGTATATAAACTTAGGGAATATAAATATAATAACAATGGAGGAGTTAAGGAATTCTCCCTTTCCCATTCCTCATCATAACATGGAGTTCCTCCTCCACATCATAGTTGATCATTTTCTTGGATTTCCTACCAAGAATACGAGCAACCATTAGCTATGATCTTCTCATGAATTAGCAATTCAACATATACATACGTGTAATCATTCATTCTTGATATTTTCCAAGCATACAATTATTATGTTATAAACATAAATGGTTTAAGGTGAGATATTCCCTTTCATCAGCGTTTCCTTATTGCTCCACGACAAGGGTGGCAACAACGGCGATGAATTTTAGCTAAATATTCGAGACACCGGTGGCAAAAATAACGTTAAAATATGCGACATCCGTGGCGAAGTTAAGGATAAATTAGCGACACACGCGGTGGCAACTTAGTGATAGGAGCCGCGCCACCCGCGACAATTTTATGGATAAAATCTGCGACGTGTGAGGTGGCAATTTTAATCTCAACATCTGCGCCAATGACGACAATTTTAATCTCAACATCTGCGCAATGGAGGCCATTTTAGCCTTAACATTTGCGCCAACAGGGAAAGTCTATGATTGGACAAAGTTGTCAATATGGGATTTTTTCACATACATGCAAATAATTTATAGCATTTTAATGCAGCTAATAGTTGTGTTTATAAACACATTTTGCAGAATTATAGTCACATCAAGGCAACATTCCAGATAAGTGCAGTTGGAAAGTTCTGGTCTTGGTTGGGCCAAGAATATCAATATCATGGATGATGCACATGATCCCTATGAGCCTGAGACAGATTCCATGGGAGAAAATATACATGTTGAGAATGCTAAAACAAAATCCAATGGGAGAAGAAATCAAGAGACTCCCCCAGATATTGCAGCCACCATGAGGAGCCTAAGGGTGGAGTTGCAAAGTTGCAGAGAAGATAATGAAAGGATGATTAAAGATCAGGAAGAAAAAAATCAGTTAAATGTAGCCATGTTATAGAGTTTGACAGATATCCAAAAGCAAATAAACTCTGGGCATCACAAATAAAATCTAGAAGGGAGTCGGAGGACTTCAAGGATAAATTCCCGCAAGAGGTCCAATAGCTCAAGAAGAGTTTCTAGAGACAGAACATATACTCCAGAAATCTCTTCTGGTGGATCATCTGACTCTGAAGGATCCATTGAAGGTTCAAGTTCTTCATCTCGCAAGAGTAAGAGGAAGAGGCATCACAAGAACAATTCACATGGGGAATTTAAGAAGGCAAAACCTCCTACATTTGATGGAGAAGTAAAGTCTGGTCAAGAAGCTGAAGCTTTGCTTCTTGGGATGAGAAAGTATTTCCAAGTCCAAGACTACTCTGGAAATATGAAGGCAAGGGTATCCATCTTCAACTTGAATGGAAGAGCATCTATATGGTGGGAACACATCAGGAAAGTGGAGAAGATCAATGAAAGAAATATTGGGTGGAAACAGTTTAAGAAATACTTCAAGCAGAAGTACCTCTCTAATAGGTACTATGATGACAAGATCAAAGAGATCCATCAGCTGAGATTGGGACAATTGACCATGGAAGAGTATGCAAACAAGTTCTCGAAACTGCTGAGGTATGTCAAGTATATTCGAGATGATAAGGTGAAAATTCATCGTTTTCTAAGTGGGCTACCTCAGTCATATAAAGCTAGAATTGAATTTGATGAGCCTCGAACTATGGAGGAGGCAATAAGGAAGGCCAAGTATTGCTATGATCAGAACAAAAGCAAACCTAATTTCCATAAGGCATGGAAGGACAAGAAAAATGATAAGTTTGACCAAAGGAAGAAAGGTTTCAAACCTCCTCATATCAGAAATCAGCAAAGGCATCCATCACAAGTTGTGACTAAGCCAACTAGTATGATGAGAGACAAGCCAAGAGATCCAAAGGAGCCAAGAGAACCACTTCAATGTTGGGGTTGTGGAGGAGACCACATGCTTAGGAACTGTCCACATCGGAATGGGAATGCAAATTAAGTTCACAACATCCAAGGAGCTGAAACTGTGGGTCAAGTGGCAAGGACAATCCCTAGAATCTATGCAGCACTAGACGACCGCTAGGCAGATCATCAATCAACTGTTGTTGAAGTTGAAGGTAAGATTGTTAAGCAATCTGTTTCTATTTTGATTGATCTTGGATCTACTCAGAGTTATATCACTCCTAAAATTATTGAGATTTGTGCTTTTAAGAAGTCAAAGCATAGTAAATCATGGTTAGTTCAACTAGCTACTAGAACCAAGAGAAAAGTCAGTGAAATTGTAGAGAAATGTCTATTAGAGATGGACGGGCTGTTCACTTATGCAAATCTGAATGTTTTTCCACTTGGTTCCTATGATATTCTCATTCGAATGGATTGGTTAGAGGCACACAAGGTTAAACTTGACTGCTACAATAAAATTTTTGAATGCATGGACGAAGAAGGAAACCCAAGGGTTGTAAAATGCATTCCAAAGGTGACTTCTGTTAGGCAGGTTTCAGCCATGCAGTTGAAGAAGTTTTGTAGAAAAGGTTGTCAATTGTATGCAACCCATGTTTTGGAGGAAACAGAGAATGAAATTCTTAAGTTGGAGGACTATCACGTATTGCAGGAATTCAGGGATGTATTTGCTTATGAGATTTTTGGACTCCCTCCAAAGAGAGACATTGATTTTACAATTGAACTTGTGCCAGGAGTAGCACCAGTGTCTAAGACACCATACAGAATGAGTACACCGAAATTGCTAGAATTGAAAATGCAATTACATGAGTTGTTGGAAAAGAAATATATCAGGCCAAGTGTGTTCCCGTGGGGAGCATCTGTTCTATTTGTGAAAAAGCAAGATGTAACACTCAGGTTATGTATTTACTACAGGCAGTTAAACAAGGTCACTATGAAGAACAAATACCCATAGCCCTGAATTGACGACCTTTTTGATCAAATGAGAGGAGCAAAGGTATTTTCAAAGATCGACCCGAGGTCTCGTTACCATCAGGTAAGAATCAAAGAGGAAGATATTCATAAGACAACCTTTAGAACAAGGTATGGACACTATGAGTTCGTAGTGGTACCATTTGGTCTCACAAATGCACCAGCTACATTCATGTGTCTCATGAATGGTGTTTTTAGCAAGTATTTGGACAAGTTCGTTCTTGTATTTCTAGACAACATTCTCATCTATTCTAAGAATGAAGAAAAGCATGAAGAACATTTGAGAATGACATTGCAATTGCTAAGGGAGCATAAGATGTATGCAAAGTTAAGCAAATGTGACTTTTATAAGGATAAAATTCATTATTTGGGTCACATTATCTCAGACGAAGGAATATCGGTGGACCCTGAGAAGATTGAAGCCATTATTAATTGGCCAACTCCAAGGAATGTGACAGATGTGAGATCTTTTATGGGCCTTGTTGGGTACTATAGGAGGTTCATTGAAGGATTCTCCAAGGTCGCAAACCCAATCACTTCTTTGCAAAAGAAGGGGATAAAGTTTGAATGGTCACCAAGATGCGAGGAAAGTTTCCAGAGGTTGAAGAATCTTCTTACGAGTGCACCAATTTTGAAAATTGCAGATCCAGAAGAAGACTTTGTGGTGTGTACCGATGCATGCAACCAAGGACTTGGAGGAGTTCTTATGCAAGACAACCATGTGGTATGCTATGAGTCGAGAAAGCTGAAGGAGCACGAGAAAAACTATGCTACTCATGATTTAGAACTTGTAGCCATAGTACATGCTCTAAAGATGTGGAGGCATTACTTAATGGGTAGGAAATTTGAGCTAAGGATAGACCATTGTGGTCTGAAATACTTGTTTGATTAGCCAACTTTAAATGCTAGGAAAGCTAGATGGTTGGAATTTTTGTGTGAATTTGATTTTGAAATCAAACACATAAAAGGGAAAGAAAACAAGGTGGTTGATGCACTCAGTAGGAAAGTATAGGAAATGCATGTGGCAGCACTTAGCACTTGCCAACCAGATTTGAGATAGCAGATTGTTAACCATATTGTCAAGGACGAACTCTGTGTGCAAATAAAGGACAAATTGTAGTAGCAAGACCTTGAAAAGAAGTATGAAGGATACCATTTGGAAGAAGACGAACTTCTTACTTATAAGAATAGAGCCTATATTCCAAATATGGCATATTTGAGGAGGATTGTTATGGATGAAATCCATAAAGCTCCATACTCCGGTCACCCAGGATATCAGAAAACAATTGCTACAGCAAAAAAATATTATTTCTGGCCAGGAATGAAGAAGGAAGTTGCTGAATACATTTCCAGGTGCATGAAGTGTCAGCATGTGAAGGTTGAACACCAACACCCAACAGGTTTATTGCATCCATTGCCAATCCCAAAATGGAAATGGGAAGTAATTTCCATGGATTTTATTACAGGATTGCCAATGACTGTGAAACAACATGATTCCATCATGGTGGTGGTGGACAAGTTAACAAAGGCAACACATTTTATACCGGTTAAGTCCACACATAAAGTCGATGCCATTGCAAATATTTTCATGAAGAAAATTTTCAGATTACATGGATTGCCTAAGGCAATAATTTCTGACAAGGATAGCAAGTTCACTTCCAATTTTTGGAAAAGTCTCTTTGCAGATTTGGGTACACAGTTGAACTTTAGTACCGCATACCATCCTCAAACAGATGGGAAAATAGTGCTTGAAGACATGATTCGCATGTATGTTATGGAAAAACCATCCAAGTGGGAGGATTATCTACACATGGTAGAGTTTGCATATAACAATGGGAAACAAGCATCATTGGGAATAAGTCCATATGAGGCTTTGTATGGCAGAAGGTGTAGGACACCAGTGACTTGGGATAATCCAGTGAACAGAATTGTACTTGGGCCGGAATTGCTTGAGAAATTGGAACAAGAGGTTGCAAAGATTATGCAGAATTTAAAAGCATCTCAGGATAGATAGAAAATCTATGTAGATAATCTTAGAGTCCATAGGGAATTCTGTGTTGGGGATCATGTGTATCTTAGAGTGAGGCCAAGGAAGAGTTCCTTGAAGCTTGGGGGTTGTGCCAAGCTATCACCTAGATATTGTGGGCCATTTGAAGTGCTTGAGGGAATAGGGCCAGTTGCATATAGACTTGCATTGCTTGCTAGCACTAGAGCTCATAATGTTTTTCATGTCTCTTTGCTTAAGAAATATGTACATGATCCTAACCATGTGATTAATTGGGATGTGATCCAAGTGGAACCCGAGGGAGAGTTTTAAACCGATCCATTGCGCATCCTAGACAAGAAGGTAACATTGCTTTGGAACTGAGCCATTGGACAGGTAAAGGTGCAATGGAAGCACTACGGTCTCGATGAGGCTACATGGGAGCTGGAGGATGCCATGAGAGTGGCATATCCATTTTTGTTCAATTTTGATGAGAACTGAGGACAATGCTAATGTAAGGGGGGGGAATGTAATATCCCGATTTTGACCCTATTGCATTAAAATTGTAAATGATGTAAATATCGTTATTTAATCATGGTGAGCAGCTCAAGGCCAAGGCCCTACCATCGATTTATCTTTTTATGTATCGGCAATTAAAAATAGATGCCTGTGGATCTTGTGCTAGACAAGCACAATGTAAATTCAGACATCATGTAAATACAAATTTTAATGAAATACCCACAACCAGCTATGCAATGCAACAAAGAGATGGGGGCATGATTTTTACAAGGAATAGGAATGGAAATTATTCAAACCCTTGAGCCAATAGTGTTAAGCCAAATTTCATGAGAAAAACCCATAAACCCTCAACTACCCATTTTGGCTTATGCACCCAATCATTAAATTCTTTCAAGAGTTGGTTGAGGTAGTCAATGCCTTGGGAGTGGAGAGGTATGGCAGCCAATTTCATGCATGGCCAAGCCATCAACCTAGAAAATCATATTTTTGCTTCATGGGCAAGAAAAAACCCAGAAAATTGTGCCCAAAGCCATTCTGAACCCATGGCCTTTTCCCTCTCACGCAGTCTGAACTAGCTGGGACTTTTTCCATCCTGTTTTTCACCATTTCCTACATTTTTCCATGCCTGGGAGCTCGTTTTTATATTGCACAATGGCTGGGAGGAAGGGAGCCACTATTTTTGGGGTTATGGAGGCTGTTTCTGTCCACGAAATGCCCATGAGCATTTTCTGAAAAATGATTCTGCTCTCCTAGGGTTGACTTCCCGCTTCTCCATTTCGTTTTGGTTTCCCACGTTTTTTCTGAACTGGTAGAAACCCCATCTTTGGGCATCTCACTGTAAAAACGTTTCTTCATGCCCAACACTTATACTTTTGCTGTTATGTGCATCCCTGTTTTTGTTTGAACCTGTCAGCAAGAAATTTGGAGTGGTAGTGGACATAATTGGCTTGATAAACCTAGTCGGGAAAATAACCTCTCAAGAAGATCAAAAGGGTTGGATACTCTTCTATGCACACCTTGAACAACACTTAATTGGAAGGTATGGCCTAAGGGACTGTGTAGTAGTGAAGGGAATACTTCCTTGAATCAGGTGTGTAGGCATTGTGGGGAACCAAGCTGGATAGATCTTGTAGGGGTACTCATAGCTCTGTGGTTGAGCTCACTAGCTTAGCGATCCTTCCTTTCCATTTCCTAGCAGCCTGATAAACCCAACTACTGATTGGCTTGGCTGATTTTGGTGTATTTTGGCCATGTGTGAGATTGTTGTTCCCTTCTTCCTTGTATAAATCATGCCTAGCTCGGGGGTGGTAGTTGTATCAAGAGATTGATAAGCAAAACTGGCCTATGGTTGGGTGGAACGTTGCAGATGCATAGCTGGTTACTCAGGGACTACTTTGTTTTAAGATAAGTACTCTCTTTTATAATTCTGCAATGTCTTTATTTAATGGTTGTCATGAAAATGTTGAATGTATGTTAGATATTAACATGATTTTAATTCCGCTGTGTTTAATTACTATATGCACATGTATATGTCTTTTTATCAATGAGATTTACTTAATGGATATGGGGCTAGAGTCCTGGATTTAGTGCCTTTAATTGATGAATGACATGAATATCTTGAATGTATGATGGATGTGTAATAGGATTTAATTCTGCTGTGTTTTCAAATATTTATGCATTTGCATATGTCCATCTACATTTTATATGCATCTTGGTTTACTAAGTATGGGGCTACATTTTCGGAATTAGAGTGATGTTCTCTCCCATGCTAAGATGATGGGAGGGGACTTTACATTGTGGTATCAACACCATATTAAAGCTATATTTTTATTTATTTATTATTATATTTTTATTTTTATTTTTTTAAATCTTTCAAATTTATCATTTGAAATATATTTATTTAAAATATTAAAATTATGCTTTTAAATTAATGTTTTTATTTAAAAATTACATGTCATTGACCTAACCTACTCTAACCCTAGCCAACGCACCTTCCTTCAGCCACGCGCTAGCCTTTCCTTCACCTCTCCTTCTTCTCGCCAGGCCCTCCTAGCTCCACCTCCACGCAGCACCAACCATAGCCTGCTGCTCCACTAAGCTGTGGGCCTTGAGGCCACCCACTCGACCTCCCCTCTCCACGTGGCATGAAGCATGTCTCTATCGCTCGCCAATACAACAGGATCGAGGGAACCATGAGGAGGCCTGGGATACATGCCAACCACACAGGCTGCATGCACGCCCCTCCCCATCTACTACGGCAGGGTGCCTCCTTCAAAAAGGGGCTCAGTCTCCCACGTGCGGGCTTGGCCTCCTTATCTGGTGCTTAAGATCTTCTGGTCTTCAGGATGGGTGTGGGCCTTCTTGCTCAAAAGATAAGGGTTCCCATCCAAAAATGGCTACTGCAACAATAGGGGCCTGTTGTGTTTTGCACAATCTGATGGTTTAATTGGAATGAAGAGCTAGAATTAGAAGAATATGGGCTACTCCACTTCGAACAGCTTCTGCAGGAGACAAAACAATAAGTTGTGGAAATTGATTACGAAATAGGGATTTGAATTGGGGATGCTCTTGTGGAATAGATGGGTGTGTGGAGGGCTTCAATATAGCAGGTCGTTCAGAGCTTAGTAGTGATCAGAACTGGAACTCTCCATTTACTTGCACACCAGAGGGAAGCCCAAGAAGACGTGATTTGGTTTAATGGCTAACATGGATAAAATGCAAACCAAAGTGGGAAGGCTATCACGTGAATTTGAAGAGGAGCATATGCTCTTTTTGGGGTTACAAGGGAAAATGCATGTTAATGGTCTGTAAGGACCTCAACATATCTTGCAGACTACAGGTATCCATAGAACTCTTCCATGGTCAATCCTACTAGCAGACGTAGCTTCAACAGTGACTAAAGTTACAGGATAATCGCAGCAACCGACTGGGGTACATGTGACCTGTCACAACCACTATTTCTAGCACGAATTTCATCCAACTCCAATAGGTTCACAATATCTGGGCCTCCTTCCAGAATGGATAGTAGAACGTATAGAGTCTGGACTAGTTACTAGAGAGTTCTACATATTGGTTTTCTTAAAACTATGTTCAGGATTCTTTGGAGGACTAAATTGGATGCTTTAGCGTTTCCATCAGGAAGAACTCTGCAATAGGATATATTCTGTGTTATTTATGCTAAGTCAAAAATTGATTCTCTAACAACTATAATTATTACTGTAATGTCCCTAAAATCGTAAGATAAAAAAATTTTCCTCTTCTTGCTAAATTGCCTAACATAGATTATACATTTATGAGATTTTCCTACAGTGATGTGAAAAGTATTGGTACTTTCATTTGCCATTTCAATGTGTTAAGAAAACTTCTATCAAGGTAAATTTTATCATTCAAACTCTTGTGTGGAAGTAATTTAGGATGAACATATGGGTGTAAGGTTTTTCCATGCCATCATACTAGCAGTCTTTATTCTGCTTACTTGATTTAAATGTATGTTTGAATGTCAATTCTAAGGTATGATGAACCTGATGAGGGGAGTTGAAACACCCTGAATCTTTGGGGTTTGGTTAAACACTTCTAGCGGAATTGCCAAGAGGTAGGTGTGAATAGAGGAAAGCCTGTGGACTTACGTAGCGATTATGCTAACGCCTATTTAATGTTGTCTTCTATGCAGGTGTCCCTTAGTGGCCATATGGTTGGCAACTACCCTATGTAAAAAATCCTAAAAGTGGAACTACCCTTATGTTATCATGAAGGAGTTGAGAACCTTGTTGATGTATTAATAAACTAAGGGTATTGCACCCACACGACTTATACCACATAGTTTGATAAATTCAAAATGTAGTCCTATCATGGTAGTTGCAAGTGTTTAATGCCACACATGATAGTCACGTGGCTTTGGCCAGCTAGATTAAGGCTTTGAGCAAGGGTTACTCCAAAGTTTTCCCAAATCGTGACTTCACTTTGTCTTTTGGCTATGAGGGTTTTAGCTCTGACTATGATGTAGTTGCACCTGGCCTGAGCTATGCTCATGGACAGGGCAAGGTTTTGGAAAATACGAAGGCAATGAAGAAGTGATCCTATAGGTAAGACCATGTCCATATTTTAAATGTTGAGGTTCCTCGTTTGCTTCATTATAGTTTTAAGAACTATCAGGCCCTAACTCCTTCTTGCTTTTGTGCTCTTATAGGTATGGTGGCTCTCTGCGTGGACCAGGGTGAGAAGCAATACGACTGTACCATTTATTTTGGACTGGTAAGTCGACGGTTCTTTCAACCTTTCACCCTATCTGTCTCGGTGGTTTGGAGAAGGGTTTGATAAGTTTGATAATGGGGAGATTCATGATGCCTTTGGCTCACTAAGACTTGGAATCTCCAGGGAGGTCGCCTTTGGCTTGACCCGGTGTCTGATACATTGTTGTAATTATATTTTTATGCATTCGCGCTTATGTAAACGTTGGTTTTCGAAGAATATTCTCCCCTATATGAAATCATGGAGCTTGACTTTGAGGTTTGGAAATGGGAAAAGGATCTCTGCGTTTTCTGTTTCTATCCAGTTTAAAAGGTCGTGTACAGAACTATGGCCATTGTATTCTCTTTTAAATAATGCTCTATTAGTCTGTGAGTTTTGATGGAAAATCGTTATCTCTTTTCCCATGCTAAATGTATACGTACTATCTTTGCTTTGTTTTTGTGTTTTTCTTTCCTATGGCGTGTGAGAAGTTTATAAACTGTATAAGTTGTTTGTGCTTCTATCCTGTAGCTAGTCGATTTGTTTTGCTAAATGGAAACTCTATAATCGTTGATGTCTCGTGTATTTCTTCTAGTTGATTAGCTTGTAATGATCGTTCTGGGCTAAATGAGCTGCTCCAGGGGTTTGCTACCCCTAACCCATGGTTAAAATCCTCTACAAAGGATGACTCCTAAATGTTTGGATTATGAGACCCGATCAAATGATGGGAAAAATTGTGACCAATAGGGTTTTCGAATCTTTAAGATGTATTGTTAAAGGATATGCATTTATAATGTAGGATGTCATAGTTGTTGTGCTTATTTTTGGTTTATGAGAAGCGTCTAACAAACATTGTCTTTACCTGTGAACCTAGAGGGATTTTGATCCCTGCCTTTGGCATTTTATATATGGAGAAAGAATATAGGCTGTGTGGGTGTTTCATTTTATGGTAATGGGAAACGTTTGTTTGGTCAAGTAGCTAATTCTGTGCAAATGATATGTTTATCTGATTGTTGTGTGCTCAATGGTTAGGTTTGATATGATGAGCATTTTGATTGGGGATGGGGTTCGATCCATGAATTTAAGAGGCAAGCCCGTAAGGGTCTTGGGATTGGAACCCATTTTAAAATCCATAATACTATGTGAATCTATGTTTTGGAATACTAATCTATTCTCAATACTTTATGCGTTTAAAGTTTAACTGAAGATTGCCAATGTAGAAGTGTTTGATAATTGATCTGAGTAGTGTAGCTGAAAGTTTCAATATCTATTTTTTATTTCTATTTGGTGTTGTTTCCAGTATAGACAGGATAATAATTTTAAAAAACTAACATGCATAGATGAAACCCTGCACTACAAATAAAGAAATATGATTTCAACAGAAAACATCTACCTATAAACAAGAAATTATATTAAACCTAACCTAGAAGACAATATAAGTTGTCTACCAAAGGCTAGCTTGGCTAGACCTGCTAGACCCTCCACTAGGTTCTGGGCAGAACCTCGAAGTTGATAATACTGGTAATGAAAACAATGCTGCGCTATTTTTTTTAATTTTAACATCCTAACTCTATTATAACTAGAAATTTGAAACATTAAATACTCCATACTTGGCTACTTGAGTACTTGGTCCCTTCTTGTGGAATCCTAGCTGCTTGGCACTTGATTCCTTCCTGTAGAAACCTGCACACTCAACAATAGTTATTGCAGAGCCTGTTATATCTAACTAACCTGTTAGGGTGATTTCCTTTAGCTGGATAACTTTGGAGTTACCGTGTTCCTCCCAACCATGATCCTATAACCATTCCTGGTTCTATATGGATCCCCCCGAGCTGGATTCCAACATGCAAAAGAGATAGAGGACCTAGGGTTACTGCTGATTCAATTTCTTGGAGCGGAAGTTTTTCCTCTAGTTACCATCAGAGAATGATAATGAAAAGATGGATGATCCCCCAACTTGGGATCTTCCCTCTTTAAGTAGGGGATTCTTTAATTATGACTATTGGAATAATTTGTTTCTTTAAATTAATTAATTAATATTTAGAAGATATTATTTACTAAATACCTAGTCCTTTTGAACTAGGACTTTCCCAACTGTTTAACTATAAGTGATTTTGATTTATGCTCTCAATAATAATTATAATAAAAATAATTATAATAACAATAATTATAATAACAATAATTATATTTCACTTAACTATTAATACATTATTTATAATATTAAATAATGCATACATCATATATACTAATTATATTCCATAATTAAATAATGACACCATTATTATTAAAGCTCTTAATAATAATATTAGCCTTGAGGCCTTTATACATGTTAGTCATAAAAGACTACTGGTAATTATCTTTTATTTAGTTATGTATCCTCACCTGATACTATTTTAACTTTTAAGGATAAGGTCCAATTCTTTGGATGGTCTCGGTAAGCTTGGATAGGCACCTCTACTCTCTCTCTTTGCATGTCGGATTCCCTCGTTTAACACGGTAGTTCTCGCAGTACTTGATGATATATAAAAGACGAATCATTTAATCAAATAAAATAAGTGTGATGAAAGTAAAAGTGCTATTCAGATTCCTTCTGACTCAACACTTTGAGATCCAGTAACCCTGAGTGCTCTTCAGAGCCTTTTAACCCAACACTTTCACATGGGCGTTATGCTAGTGCAATTCCACAGCCTCTAATCAACACCAGTGCTAGAATGTGGTTGTGAGTCACATCCAGAATATTTAAGTTGCCTCGGATCTGGTATTCGTTTATCAAGCTTGGAGTGCTCCAGGGATTAGGCCCAACACTCAATGTACCTCAGGGCTTACTCCCAGTACATAAACATTCTTCTAGGTACATCCGGGCTTATGCCCAGTACGTAGGTTATATCTGTGTTTCTGAGTCCACGCTCAACACACTCATAAGTCCAATTATGTAAAATCATAGCTCTGCACAGTAAGTAACAAAAGATCATCTCAGTATATTAGGGTTTGTACCCATATCAAAGCTGAAGAACATCATTACAACATCGGGGCCTTTTTGCCCAGTATATACTCAAATAAAGAAGTGAGTCAGGGTCCATGCCCGATATGTCAATATATATAAAAGAATAATCATAGGTGCTAGGGCTCATGCCCAATACTCCAAATAAAACATAGGTGTTGGGGCCGTGGCCCAATATAACAATCAGAATAGTTAGTCCAAAAATTTGGGATATTACAATTACATGTTAGGTGACAATGCTAAATGAATAGCTTCATGAGTTAGATATGATTTAGTGCATCCATTGTCCTACAATTGAGTCAACCCTGCCTTAAGTTACTTCATTTCCAGTTGTGAACTCTCAAATATAACTTTTATTATTTGTTCACTTAAAAAATTGATGGGGTGTCAGATGATGTTCAGACTAAATTTCTAGAGATATAGTAATTATGTCACTCCTTAAAAATATCAACACAAAGTTCCTTCCCATACGGTCATGGATTTGCTCTGCCAACTCGCCATTTCATCGCAGGCCATACTTGCCATTTATTCATAGGCCATTTTTACATTCTTTGGTTGCATGTGAATTTTTTGTTTGAACGGGGGGCTTGGATAGCAGTTCTCCGCTTTCAACAAATAAGAGAAGTTCTTAGCAAAAGAAAGGCTCTTAGCTAGGCTTGAAGTCGACATGTCTTCTAAGTGCACGGCATGGTTAAGTTAATTGGTTGCAGATCTGTTACAGATTTATTTTGTGTCGGCGAATAAAAGTACGATTACCCGCAAATATATTAAGGAGAACGCCTATTTTTTATGCATATCTGTTCCATATTGCTGTTAGAAATAAGTCATGACCTTCAATCGCCAAAGAATATCTGTCACAGGTGACCGTTCTTCTGTCTATCCATTACTAGTAGTACCAATCTTCTTTCCTCTCGTTTAGTCCTGTCTCTAGAATCCCATTTGGATGAGGAACCCAATGAAGACAGGCATGCCTTTTCTTCGTTCGCATTCCTCCTATTCCCATGGGATAGGTACTCCCTCCTAGAGTAAATAGTAGTTGTTGAAGAAGGCATGCCTGCATCAAGAATAAAAAGCTGGAGGATATATCTTGATTGAAGTTGGGTATGCGATTCCTGTACCAAACAATGCAAGCTAAGAATTTCCAAAGGAGATAATAACGTGCATGTCCCTTCTTTTTCCGTGTTTCTGCCAAGGGATTTCAAATATCAATTGGTAATGCTTCCTCGTAGTAGTATCCTCTTGTTTTTTATTGATTGTTGATTAGTTTATATGGTTATGCAGTTTAGTGCTGTAATTGTTTTTTGATTTTTGTATTTTTAGTATACAAATTGGCATCCATTATGTTGGAAAAGCTAGATTCATCCACATGTTCATAATACATCTTAAGGTTTCTCAGCTGGAAGGTTTATGGTTTCTCTTCAACGTTTGCTGTCTAGTACAATGAATATTTTATTTATTTATGATATATATATATATATATATATATATATATATATTCAACTACCTCCATTGCTATTCCTTTTACCAAAGAATATAGGAAAGCATCAAGCAAATCCTGGTCAATTTTTAAAGCTTCTATTCCCTTTCCACGAGCACGTGTTGTTCTTGTCCTCATTTCTTTCCATAAAAGCAAGATACTGAAGTACCTCTCTGCTGCACAATATCCATGAACTAAATACAAATAGCTCTGTACATTTGGTTTGAATCAAATATGGAGGCATTCCTAAACACGCTAAGATACTAAACATGCTCTCAACCTACTGGGTTAGATTGAGATTGCTACGTGTGAACCATACTCGTTGTCAAGTATATCCTTCTATGGAGAATAATTGGGACCTGCAGCCTCGACCTATTGTTGCCATACCAACACCACGATTGTTTCCTAGGTTCTCCCTTGTTTCTTATGCTTTCCAAGTTCTGTAGTTATTTTAGTGTTTAGAAGATCCATATTGAAACACATCAAACATGGCATTATTTTAAATTTGGGGATCATAATCAACATATTGAATTTTGGTTTCTTTAGATTTTGTTTCTACCCTATATGAGGATCAGGGGGCCTTTGCTCCGGTGGCTTGGTTTAAAAATGGAAAAATAAACCAATATTTTACTAAATAGTATTTATTTAAATGACAAAATCGAATTTTCCCTAGGTTACAAATCCTGCTGTCCAAATTTCAGGAAATGAATGAATAATAACAATGATCATTCATGCTTGAAAACATAGCTGATTCTGGTCACACAAAAGATCTGGGCAATTTTCAAAGAAGAGTACTCTTTGTTGCAGCAGTTTATGTAATTTGTATGTAGTGGTTTGCTCCTGGAAGATGTTTCACTTGTGGTGCCCACTTTTCTGGTCATTTGGGGCGGTTTTGGTGTAGTGGTTTAAGTGTTTGGACTGTAAACAAGATTAAATTGCTTTAATCTCAAGTTAAAGATTATTATTAATTTTTTTTGGACGTCTAGTTATCTATGGATAGGGATTTCGGCTTCTTGCTAAGAGTATGAAATTATATATATATATTATGCCCCTTTATTGAACTTAACATGTGATAATTTTTGTTAGAATTGTTCTTAAAACGATTTAAGATTGAATCCGTTCTGCTACATCAGCAAGCCTGGTTTAGGTTCCACTAAGTTTTACATAGAAAATAATTATGCTATCTCTAAATTCAAGTAGCCTACAATATATATATTTTTGTTTTTGTGTTTTTTTTTTATATATAAACTGAACATGGATACTATGTTGACCAGTTACTTAAGTTTATTTGATTCTATAGCTCATCTAAAATTTCAATTATGTTATGAGTTTTTTTTTTCATTGTTCCCTAGCTATGTCATTCACAATTATTATTTGTTAGTATTATTTTTCTTTGCTCATCTGATTCATATTCAAATGCCACAACTACTTTATCTTTTAGCTAAGGGGAAAATTTTCATGTGGTTGTGCAGGTACCCTTGAGGCTTACTATGGTTGGAAGCCAAGTAAGTAATCTATCAAGTAGATTTTATAGTTAAGGAGGACTAGATGAAGCATGAATAGGCTTTTAGGTTCAAGAGTCTGAACCTCGCTATGATACCAAATGTAGTGCTCTGGTTTTTGGCAGAGCACCTAACAAGCTTCTAAACTAATTTTCTGTATGGGTTTGTTTCTAGATAAATAAATAAAAACATTATTTAATCATTTACTATTTTTCCTATTATCATAGATGTGTTTCCTCTTTCTAGTTATTTGCATCGACATTCAAGAGGTAAAATAATATCAATTTCCATTTACATGCACGTTTCACTTCAGCACATATATATGTTTTAGCATAAGTTTAAAATATTATTAATGTAATAATTAACAAGGAAAATACCTATTGCCTGAAGTTTGAAGTTTGTAGATTGTCCCGTAGCTTGCTGTAGATTTCCTTCCTGATTTTTGTCTTTAGATATTTGCAACCGATTGAATGAACCACCCTACCGACCAACTCTAATCATGATGGTCCTAGGAAATCGACAGACTTCCTAGCCCCCGAGCCCACAAACCGATAATTCCAATAACAGCTTCTTTGTTTTCAATTCCCAATTAGAGTTTTCCCCTTCCTCTGTGCCACATGAGTTTTCACATGAGTTTTCCCCTTCCTTTGTGTAATAGGATTTTTTCCCTTCCTCCCCCTTCAATATTTTTCCCAAAAGCAATATAAGATCCAACTTTCCCCCTCTTACCTTCAAACTTTCTTCAAATATAATCTCCCAAAAATCCAACCCATTCTTCTCCCTTCACTCTTCCTTATATACCTTCCCTTTCTTGAGAAGAATTTGGGATTACTCCACTGCCCCAAACTCCCTCTCTCGAGCCCCTCAATCATTTAATCCCCTCACTAGTTCATTCATACAAGTTACATTATAAAAATATATTTTCACACTCAATTTATCGAATAATCAATTATACTGACGGTAAATTTATTGGACTTTAACTATTGGTTGTAAGTATTTATTATGGTAGGAATTATTACCCAAAGGTTATCAATTCGAGACATAGTTTATTAACTATTATTCTATTCACCACCTTTGTATTTAGTGTTATTAGGATAAAATAATAAAATAATATATATATATATATAGTTGACCTTTTCAATTTGGACAAGGTGTGTCTTAATGGTTTACCCCATCTGCCAAGATAACTTATCTTGTACTTTAAAGTCTAAGACTCATATTGAATAAATATATAGTATTTAAACCATGTTCCATCACATCACATCCATTCAAGAATTATTATCCTATTATGTCTAACTTAGTAATCGAAATAATCGCACACTAATAATTTATTAATCAATATTTTTAATTTTACCTATATTGCAATTGTTACGACAGGGATATTAATCTTATTAGAATAACATTAATTAAATAATAATATTAATTAAATCACCATGAAGCAATAATAAATGGTGAGTTAATAACAATGTTTTTAAATCATTTGTTTATCACATGAGTACCCTAACATCAACATAGTATCCTCGTTCTTCTAAACAAAGCATCCTTAAGGTCTTAAACAATCTTACTAATTAATTAGACAATACCATTACCTTATTCACAACAATTCTCATATGACAATGTTAACTAATGATACTTGTCTGAATTGTTTATTACAATGTTTACCCACAATTAATACATAGCTTAACTGACTTGTTTTACACATATTAAATAACTTTATATTCATTATCTGAATTCGATCAATACATGATTAACATATTTATTGATGACAACTTATATGCTTATTCAATATGTTAAGTGTTTGTATATTGATACTAGCGTACATGTGCAAAGTGTGCATGCGTGGCCAATGTATGCATAGATCAGAAATGTACTATAGACAAACAACTTTCCACCTATACATACCTACTAACTAAATAATATTAATCTCCCCCAAGCATGCAAAACAAGCACATATATACTTTTACATCCTGAGTTGTTTAACAATTAATTCTTTAAGATTTCACATCATTAGTTTATGTTTACATTAGCTTAATCAATTAAGTACAAGGAAGGGTTCCTACTACCACTAACTCAGAATCAAGGTAAACCCAACCCTCAACAGTACTAACTAACATATCCTCCCATCCTAACCTACGTCTGCATCCTCCCTATACTTCCTTTGCTAGTACAAAAGTGGATGTCAAACTCACCGACCTGACCACATAGAACCTGAGAGCGATACCATCGGCTGAACAACGGACCTATCCTCTCCTAGTAGGCATCTGACCATCGCCATGACAACAACATGGGGAGCGTGTCTCAGCATGGCCCTTCCACGACCTCGGGTATCATGGAAACATAGGGTAAGAAACACACCCATCCCTCTTAACATACAGGGCCTATGCCCTTATCAACTCATACATTGTTGCTATCACGATTATCAGTTTGTGTCATCGTATCATCATTTTTGTTGCTAAGGCTTTTTTGAATAGACAAGTTCTTATCGTATAAATCAGATCAAGTAACTAGCTATCTCATAGCCTCTGTGTCCTGTAGGTTAGTATTTCGCAAAATACCCATTTTAAAGAAAGTATTTCCCATCGATCACCAATTGATCCATATTATCAACATCATTTTATTTCTTGTAACAGTTTTAGTTTATCATGGATGCATATGACATATAACACTTCAATAAATCATATCATAAGAGGGTATCCATGTACTGCATCATATATTTCACATCTTATTAATGAAAACATTATTATAAAGATATATTCTAATCGTAAAATAAAGGAACCCTATGATAATCATGACATTGTAATCGCATAACATAGTAACATCATAATCATAGTGAAATCATAAAACACAGTATAAAGTATAGTGTGTCTAAGTGATAAATATGCCAAATCAAAATATGGGGCATTACAGTTTTTGCATCTGAATAAGAAAGATGAGGTTATCTAGGATATGCAGGATCCTAAGTAGATTTTTGAGTTGAGGGTCAATCGACTATAGAAAGTCGAGAAGAATATTGTTGATGTTGAGCTATGAGGCTCATATATCAATTCTAATACCCTTGATAATGATATCTATTGTATCCTAAATGTTTGTAAACACGATTATTATAAGAGGGATGATGCTTATGTTTCATCTCATGTTTTCTTGGATACTAATGATGTTATTTCTCCTAGCTTTTAGAAACACACTATAGGTATTGGGTCTCGACTATTGAGAAAGATGGGCTATACTAGAGTAGGACATGGAAAGAATGGACATCGTACTATTGTTCCTAAATTACCTCTGAGATGAAGTCATGTAAGAATACGTCTTTGATATGATGATGTTGCTTCATTGCATACATCTATGCCAACTTCAACTGGGAAATTTTTATTTGTTGCGGGCGGAGTTTAGAATGGCCTTCCTGAAGAGAAAATTACTAATGACTGTGATGAAAAGATTAATGAACTCACTATTTCTAACATGCCAGACTTTGAGAATGTTATTTCATGTAATATGCATGATTTTTCCCCTCTTGTAAGTGAACTAGAACTTGAATCCGTATCCTCTCTTCAACCCAAACATAAATTTGAGCCATATAAGCATCCTCATCATAAAAATAAGAGGAATTATTGGAAAGAGGGAAATTATGCGTTCACAAGTTTGCGTAAAAGATGTGAAAGATTGAATCATGGACCAGTGCCAAATACTTAGATAGATTGTGGTTGGATTGTGTAGTGCCCCTAGACTACTACAGACCTTGAGGCACCTATTGAGTGACTCGACTCATTGAAACATTAAAAAAACGACCCCTTGATGTTATATTGAGTATATTCACGACTACAACTGATTGTGAATCAATAAAATAATGATATATGTGTATCTGGATAGTTGATGTAAATGAATGATTACATTATGTTTAATGATTAACTTTGATTATGGTAAATGTACATGTGAATGATGCTTACCGACTAGCTGTATGATTGATTATGTGATGAGAACGAAGAATGTAAATATTGACGAGATGCATTTCTGATTAGGCGAATGAGTAATTATAAATACTTAACGAAATAACATATTTATGAATCATATTATGATAATTGAGGACAATACTACTAATATATGTTTGTGAGAAATGTGTGCAGCGGCACGTGAAACGGTTGACCAACGGATACACAAAGGAATTGAAGGGTCGTAGAGTATGGATAAATCACACACGGGGAGAGTGACAGCGATGTCAACTTCCGACGGAATACCATGCATGAGTAGATAAGCACTGATCCGCTTTCTCAATAGGAAAGCGTGAGGGCGTACGAGGTGGGCCACAATGGAGTTGGTCACGTACGAGTTGGAGGGCACGCAGTGAGAACGGGATCACTCGTCAGCGCCATTAGTCCCTAATAGCGTGTAGATGGAGGATAGAAGGTAACGATTCTTGAAATCCCTACATGAAGTTCCCGCAAGTCAAAATGAAAGGATGGCGGTAGAAGGGCCCGACGATGCGTTACCCTTCCGAGAACGGAAAGACTGGACGCAAGGACACATTGATGTGGTCCCTTACCGAGAAATGGAAACGATTGATGACTGTACCCAATGGAGTGGTTCCATGTCGGAGAAATGAATTAAGGAACGAGGTGGCCCAACGGTGTGGCATCGGGATCCTAGTAAAAAATATTGTTAACTTAATGGCATAAAAACGTATAAATTGCACCTAGAGCATTTACGTAGGAAAATGCATTTTTAGTACTTTTAACATTAGAAATTGTTATTTATGCATTTGCACATAAACGAATATTTTGGCATTTAAAATATTAGAAATGGTTATTTATGCATTTGCACATGAAAGAATATTTTTGAGTATTTAAAAATATTTATTTAGGAGCAAAATGGAATCCTAGGCATGGGCACCTAGTCAACTCCATCTACACCACAAATCTAGGAGTTAAGTGAAATATGTTGGGGACAAACATGAGCAAACTTAGGAATGTTGGTGCATCTCCTAGAGAAACTGACACATGGATGGGTGAGTATTATTAAATTAGAAATTTAATAAAATATATATTTATGCATGAAGCGACATGTGTCGCATGGAATTTTTCTCTCAAAGGAAGGCATTGGGAGTGGGTAAAGGACCCACATCCTGGATGGCTATTGTAATCTTAGATTAGTTTATGACTTTGCCATTGAGGGTTTGGCTGGAAATTTTGGTGGGGGGGAATCCCAAGCAGAGTTTCTTGATCATTTTGTGTGAAATTTATGACCCAAAGCTTGGAGGAGGCCATGCAATTGAAAGCATGAGCCTATGGTTGGGTGGCGAAGCTAACGGTTGCTTCGCCAATGGTTAAACGAGCTTTGTTGGAGGGATCATACGGAAGACACGAATGACAATGGACCAGCTGGATTGGGTTGACAGGTTAAGGTTTTGTTTATTTTTGTTGAGTTATTCACGTTTTTTATTTTATTTTTCCAATAACTATGATAGCTAATTTGTTTGTATGAAGTTGTTAAAGTTTCAGGTTCAGTTCAGAGGGACCCTAAAGGAGGGATTCTACATTTGGTATCAGAGCCGGTCGATCCTTAAGGGTACCAGACTGATATTTTGTTATCAGGGGTATTGTCCATGATTCCTGGAGATCTAAAGTGGGATTGGAACAACGACATTCGAGGAGTTTCAACTACAGCCGTAGCAACCATCCCTACAGGTTTTTATACATTGAATTATTCAGTATGCTAATTTTTATACCAAGAAAGATTTCTGGATGATAGATTATTTGATCACGGCATAATTCCATTGACGTAGTTGGTTCATTGAAGCGATTCAGATTCGGTTATGCACATAAATTTAGATTTCAAATTTTACTTTAATAGATCTCAGGATCCATGTAAAACTCTGAAAATGCTCGCTGTAAACTTGAAATTTATATACTTTTTTTTTTATCACTGTTTTTATTCAATAGAAAAATCTCAGTTTAAATGAAGATTTTAGATCTCTGTATTTGAAATTCGGCGAATGATCATGCATCATTGCACCTAGACTTGCTTTTGTAGCTCATACGCTATCTGTCCGAATTTACCTTTAGATCTTTGTTCCACCATCCACGAGTAACCGATTACACCTTCAGGTTTATTTTGGGAAGATCGAATCCTATTTTCATAACTAAAACGCTGTTGATTAATGTCTTGAAGGAAGAATACGTTGCAGGTTCTTTGAATAAAAGTCGATCCCTGCGTGTAATCCAATCCTTTCTCTGTTGAAATTTGTGGATAGCTCAGGCGCATTAATGAAATTAACCTTTATAGATCCTTCCGCGTTAAAACTATGACTGTAACCCTGGACAGTCGAGCGTTTTAGCCTAAAGAAGACTCCTTCTTCTGTTTCTCTTTAATTCTAGTTTGCAAAAATAAAATAAAAAAAATTCTTAAGCAGTCAAGATGCTAGACATGCAGTCGATCTTGAACTTCTGTCCGCAATAAACGTGGGCAATCCAAAACGCTGTGTATCAAATCCACCCTTATTCTAAATTCTTTTCACTGGATCTCTGCATTAGAGCAACGCCTGAACCAATAGAAATACCTTTCACTGGGAGAAAGGCTAGTTAACCCTATAATGACCCAATTCCTTCAGCGCTGAGCGTTATGGCTCTGACTTCCAGCTCTGTTTAATTTCTTTTATTTTTATTTTTTTGAGTTTGCCATGGATAAATAATGAAATACAGAAAAAGTATATAATTAAATTTCGAGATAGTGATTAGGATCAGCGGAATTCATTAAATCTGAGTTGTAATGGGCACATTATCATTACATTTAGAAAGTATAAGGTATGACATTTGATCTGTGTTGAAAAAAGAGTCGATCTGAATCCTCTACTGCCAGCTGCATGATACCCTTGTTAAACTCCTACAGCCTCCGTGATTTCTGCACTCGCACACTCTACTGTCAAACCCAATATCGCCCGGCGCAGAAGATCAGTTGGGATCCACCCTTGCCACTTTCCGCATTTACTCCTTGACCTCTACCCTGTGCGTAAAATCCGTATCCTGCAAACGGCCAAATCCTGAGTTCCTATTGTTAATACTCGGCGATCTGATGGAGCATGATCTGGCTAAGAACCCTTATTCCTTTGATAATAAAAGTCGAATTTTAAATTTGTATATCATTTCTTATTCCACATATATATAGTATAATCCATTTAATTGCATCGACCCATTTAAATATTAATGTTACTTAAACATTATGAAACTGTGTGAAATTGTGTGGGTGTTGCACTCTTTGATTTCACCTGTAATTTCGTATAATTCTTATGACCCTTATAGAAATATTTTATTATCGCACAAATTTTGGGATGGAACTGGGCGATAAATGAGTAAACCTTAGTTCAGTCAGTAGACCGTCTAATAGATAGTCTGCAGATCCGATAGTACCGGAACTTGCCAATAGTTTTGGCGGCATTGATAGAATAACTACACAAACTGCAGATAGCATGTGAGTTCGGTCGACTCTTCAAATTAGTATAATCTTCACATTTATTATCATGATTGGATACAGTTCCGATCTGAATTAGATCGAATTCCACACTAAGCTGAGAATCCCCGTCATATCCTGGTACTAAACCCATCCCTAGAGGTAACTGAGCGTTTTGCTTTAAAAAATACTACCCAGTTATATTCACACCTCCGTGATCCATGTGTTATTGACTGACAGACCTTTAATTAGCGGGGTTAACGCCTTTCTTTATGACAACAAAGTTAGGTTCTAATTGTTGTGTGTAATGTCCACCTTGACCGAGATCATAGGAATGATCCATCGGTGGCCATGAAACGAATCTTTCTCTTTCGAATGAAACACTCGTCATAATTTTACCTTTACTTTCAAGTATTAATAAGAGTAGTCAATTGAGTGTAGATTGGGTGGTTGGGACTTGGGAGGAATGTTGTTATTCTTCCCATCCGGGTTCAAATCTTGTTTTGTGACACTTGTTCCTTGGGAGCCGACTTTCTATGTAATGATTGTAATTCTGGCCATACCTTGATTCTCCAAAATAACATTCAATAACTCATTGAATAACACATTAATTAATTAAACTAATTCCTCGATCACAATAATGCGTCTATATGCTACTCTTTATTTCTATTACATAACGGTAGTAGAAATAACTATAACCGTATTATCTTATAATTGTACACTTGAATTAGATTGAAACAAGTCAACCTTTGTCTTATACTTAAACTTTTGGGAGCCATTTAACTTATGACTAATATACATGAATATATATATACATATATCTTTGATTAATATATATGTTCCATTTACTTTTTTTAAGAGAGTGAAGTAAATGTTTAGATAAAAGTTAATGCTTAGATAAGGATAGTGTTTATCTGTAAATAAATTTTATGAATATCTTGTAGAATAAAGTATATATCTTGAATAATATAATTAATCACCCTATCTGGAAGATGAGGTTATAGGTTATGCATATTTGGTATAAAAATATATAAATTATATATATCACTTATACTTTATTTATAAAGTAAAGTTATTCAGATAATGCTCCAAAGTGGTTAATGGTATTTGATATCTTGTAGAATAAACCGCCTTTCTTGAGTAATATAAGTGTTTATTTTACTTACAAAATGAAGTTAATATTATGTATATGATATTATGTATATCACGTAGAAGATTATAGGTAGCAATTGATCTACATATTTTTAACTAATATTCTTAATTAAGAGGTGGAATTCATTTGTATATAAATATTTATATTTTATGTACATATAAAATAAGGTGAATTGAAGAAGATCGTGTCATCACTAAAAATAAATGTGGAAGTTATATAGGTCATTAACATTTATATATGAACTATTTTAGATTAAAAAAAAAATTATTATGATCAAATAAGAAGCATCAAGAATGAATCTTCTACCAAATTCAGTTTTGTTTCATTTTCAAGTATAATTCTTATATTTTTATAAATGAAAGAGAATTAAAAGTGGACATTACATAAGTAAATAAATTAAATATATATCTATATATATATATATATATATACTTGTTTTTATATTTAATAGTAATTATATATATAATTTACTCATTTGTGGAAGGAAAGTAATGAGAGAAACTCTTTCGTTTCTTATAGAGATTGTTTATATTATATATAGAATAAGAACTTGTCCAGAAGAAACGAGTTTGGAAGAAGATATTTGTGTCTTGTGGATACAGTTATTATGAAACTAATCTCTCTCTCTCTCTCTATATATATATATATAAAAAATATGTTGTGGAAAATATTAGTTAAAACAAGGATTGACTCATAAAAGTATGAAGTGGAATGTGAGTCTGGTATCTGAAACTAGTATACATACATTGGTTTAAAAAAAAAATGCTTAAGTTGCTTAGCAATGAGTGATTTACATTTTGGACTCTCTCTCTCTATATATATTGTGAGTAAAGAAAGTTGATGATAAATAGGGCAATCAAAATTGTTAGGATGACATTGATGATAGTGGAAAATGAAGACCTTCCAAATAAGGAGTGTTATGAAGACGAAAGCAATGAAACGGGTAATTGCAATGGTAAGGATAAGGTTATTGAGTTTCTTGAGTCATTGACCAGTTTTATTGAGAAAAACGTATATAATTGGTGAATTTACTAAATGACGGGAAATTGATAAATTTTAAATGGTAAGACACCAAAATGCTTAGATTAACAAGACTTTGATGGATTGTAGAGAAAGTGAAACAGACTTAAAATTTGAAAAGCGAGACATCAATGTTACTAGCATGAGGATCTAATCCCAATGACACTAATTTTCTAGCATGGAAATGTTGTTAAAAGAAATAAAAAAAAGGTACAAACTCGACATAACCATGATGACAGTAAAAGAAGAATTCTCAAATGGGAAAGTCTATCGAAGGGGCCTAGTGAAGACGGCTTTAGTAAAAAAGTAAAAATAAAAAATTTCAAGACAATCGCATAATTAAATGAACTCAATGAGTCTAATCTCAGAACATGGTCAAACCTTGACGAAAATACGACTAGCCCTAGATAGAACTCGATGAGGTTGAGAAAACACACATTGTACGACTTAATGAGTCTGTCGAAGTAATCCTGTGACAACATATTTGAATTGAGGTAAGGATGTGATAAACTCATTAAATGAGACATGATGACACTGATGAAGGGAATAAGAGATAAATTTTAATATGTTCGACTAAGCCATTAAGTTCCGACCCTAGGAATCCTATCGAATTGAGAACCGACATTTAGGGATTTGGAAGTAGTCTTATGGAATTTGGTTTTTGGGACTATTTGAGAGCCTCTCCTGATTTGTTAAATCTATGATTATATTTTACCTATCTTTATTTGACTGAATATTTTATTATATTTACCTTCTCGTCTTGGAGGGAGGATAACCAAATAGATTTGGATCTTCGCTTGGATTTTTTTATGCTAAATGATGATTTGAAAACTATTGAGTGGCCATTGGTATGACATAGCTTGTAGATAATTTGAACATCATAGACCTTCGTACATGATTGGGAGGTATAGCAAATCTTAGTTGGTACTGACAATTATAAGGATATTATTGGCTCTACATTACGCAAATTATGATTGAGTTCCTGAGGATGTATTGGAACCATAATAGATGATCTAGAAAACTAATGACTAGAACCACTTCTGTTTATGGCCATGATTGTTTGAGGAAATATAATAAAATAAAAAGAAGATGGGAATTGCAAATTAAAGTAAATCCTATCATCAAAGTTCGAGAACAAAATTAACTTTGGGACGAAGTTCTATATAAGAGGGGGTGTATGTAATGCCCCTAAAATGACTGTGGACCTTAAGGGCACCTATCGAGTGACCCTGCTGAACAGATTTGATAAGGTGGTCTCTTGAACCTTGATATGTCTTAAATTGATTGAGGAAAACCTGAAGAGGTGAATGACGACAATAATTGATAAATGAATTAATGAATTAAATTATATTTGTGGAGTGGGATAATTGATTGATTACATCTTGCTTAATGATTAGCCTTGATTGATCAAGTCAAAGTGCAGTAGGACAATTACAGTCCTAGTTTTGCGACTTGGGGGGACACAACTGAGATGCGTCATAGTTTTACCAATTTATTAACTTCGGGATGAAGTTCGAAATAAGTAGGGTGTATGTAGTACCCCTAGACTACTGCAGACCTTGAGGCACCTATTGAGTGACCCGACTGATTGAAACATTAATAAAATGACCCTTTGATGCTATATTGAGTATATTCACGACTACAACTGATTGTGAATCAATAAAATAATGATATATGTGTATCTGGATAGTTGATGTAAATGAATGATTACATTATGTTTAACGATTAAGTTTGATTATGGTAAATGTACATGTGAATGATGCTTAACGACTAAATGTATGATTGATTATGTGATGAGAACAAAGAAAGTAAATATTGATGAGATACATTTTTGATTAGGTGAATGAGTAATGTTATGAGTAAACTATAAATGCTTAACGGAATAGCATATTTATGAATCATATTATGATAATTGAGGATAGTACTACTAATATATGTTTGTGAGAAATGTTTGTAGCGGCGAGTGAAATGGTTCAGTGACGGACACATAAAGGAATTGAAGGGTCGTAGAGTACAGATGAATCACACATGGGGAGAGCGACGACGATGTCAACTTTTGACGGAAAACCACATATGAGAAGATAAGCATTGATCCGTTTGCTCAAGAGGGAAGCGTGAGGGGGCACGAGGTGGGCCACGACGGAGCTGGTCACGTACGAGTTCGGGGGCGTGCAATGAGAATGGACACACTCCTCAACGCCATTAGTCCCTAATAGTGTGTAGACTGAGGATAGAAGGTAACGGATCCTGAAATCCCTACATGAAGTTCCCGCAAGTCAAAACAAAAGGATGGCGGCAAAAGGGCCCGATGATGCGGTACCTTACCAAGAACGCAAAGATTGGATGCAAGGACCCGATGATGTGGTACCTTGCCGAGAAATGGAAACGATTGATGACTGGACCCAACGGAGTGCTGCCATGTCGGGGAAATGAATTAAGGAAAGGGGAGGCCCAACGGCGTGGCACCAGGATCCTAGTAAAAATGATTGTTAACTTAATGGCCTAAAAACGTATAAATTGCACCTAGAGAATTTACTTAGGAAAATGCATTTTTATTACTTTTAACATTAGAAATTGTTATATATGCATTTGCACATAAAAAAATATTTTGGCATTTAAAATATTAGAAATGGTTATTTATGCATTTGCACATGAAAGAATATTTTTGAGTATTTCAAAATATTAACAATAGTTTATTTAGGAGAAAAATCGAATCGTAGGCATGGACACCTAGTCAACTCCACCTACACCACAAATCTAGGATTTAAGTGAAATATCTTGGGGACAAACACGAGAAAACTTAGGAATGTTGGTGCATCTCCTAGAGAAACTGACACATGGATGGGTGAGTATTATTAAATTAGAAATTTAATAAAATATATATTTATGCATGAAACGACATGTGTCACATGGAATTTTCCTCTAAAGGGAAGGCATTGGGAATGGGTAAAGGACCCAGATCCTAGATGGCTATCGTAATCTTGAATTAGTTTATGACTTGCTGCTATTGAGGGTTTGGCTGAAAATTTTTGTGGGGGGGGATCCCAAGCTGAGTTTCTTGATTATTGTGTGTGAAATTTATGACCTAAAGCTTGGGGGAGGCCATGCGACTGAAAACATGAGCCTATGGTTGGGTGGTGAAGCTAACAGTTGCTTCACCACTGGTTAAGCAAGCTTTGCTTGAGGGATTCCACGGAAGACACGGACAACAATCGACCGGCTAGATCGGGTTGACAGGTTAAGTTTTTGTTGATTTTTGTTAAATTATTCACGCTTTTTATTTTATTTTTCCAGTAACTATGATAGCTAATTTGTTTCTATGAAGTTGTTAAAGTTTCAGGTTCAGTTCAGGGGGACCCTAAAGGCGGGGTTCTACAGATTGATGAATGCTCATGGAATAATTTGAACATATGTTTGAGGAGTTCATATAGATGTGTGTCATCGATTGTATGGTCGTATAATGATCATATTTATTTCTATTGATTGTATTGGATTAGTCAACTGAAGTTCGAACCCAAATGTTAGTTGACTAGAGTTTTGACTGAAATTTTGATGTCACTTCCTTTTGTTGATCCCTTAGTTGTGTTTAAGGGGTATGAATTAATGATATTTAAACCCAACTTAAGCTATCATACAATTTTTTAGCTTGACTGAGATTTTTATTAGTTTTATTCGAGGATGATTGGCTTGTTATTGATGGAAAGAAACTTCCTATTGTTGATGATTGATCATGTTGTCTTGTTGCCTAGTTAATTGATTGGACTATTTTCGATAATAGTTTGCATTCTTATTTGATCAATTGGATAATTGAGGATGGCAATGTTTTCCAAAATTTTCCAAGAGCATTATTGTACCTAATTTTTGATATGTTTGATGGTGACAGTTGTAAATATTTTCCTTGGAAAATATTATTGTACCATGGTTGATTAACATTTGTATTTTTTTGTTTCTTTCAAGATGAGTTTATAGGGGGGTTTTGGAAGCACAAGTTACTTGGTAATCTCACCTTGTCAGCTTATCTTGACTATGTCCACATTGATATCTCATATCCACATTTTATGGATGGATATAACCGATGTGGTCCCGTGGTTATGAGATTGTCCCATGGTTGAAACCTATTTATAGGTGATCAATATATTATCATGGATCATTGTGATTCAATACAATGGTGTCTTTAGAAACCAACACAATTGTTGGAAATATATGTTTGCTTTTGCACGTTATTTACCTATTCAAACACTAATGAGGGTTTGTGGATCTACTAGTAAGGTTTTGCTTGGTTGTGTCATTGGTGAGAAAATTTAGTTTTATCACTATTTTCTTCTATTCATTTGATTATTGTCCTTTGTTTGCAGTAGTGTTTAGTTTCTTATTGTCATTATTGCTTAAAAGAGGAGAATGATTGATGTTCTCAAGAGTAAGAATCTATGGAACTTAGTTAAAGGTGAACAATTGAACCAACTAATGCTAAAGACTTAGTTATATGGCAGTATCAGTGTGATCAAGAAAGAGGAATTATTTTTCAAACTGTTTCAAATTATTTACAGGTTCATATTGAGGTTGAAGATAACCCAGTTGAGGCATGGATAACTTTAGATTCTTTATTTTATATTTTTTATGATGTTTATTCTTACTATCTTGAAAGGAATATTCGTGAGTTAGATCCTAAATATTATGATATAATAGAGTCATTTATTGTTAAAATAAAAACATATAATGATCAACTATATAATTATGGTAAATATTACAAGAAAAAGGGTACTTCCCTCGTTATTCTTGTGGAGAAAAAGTTACCTTCCGCCTTTGATTTTTTCATCGAAACTAGGAATAAGGCCATTTAAATGTCTAAAGGTTCTATGTCAACCTCCTTTCAATATTTTTGTAAATTCTTTATATGTGAGAAAGATAGACTAATTTCTTTAGGTCAATTAACGAATGTTAAAGCTACTATGGTACATAGTAAAAAGAATCATACTAAATTTTTTGATTAAAAACTTGAACTACATACTAATATTTCAACCCATAACTCTTCTAATGAAACCTCTAATGATTCTCCTAAAAAGAAATTGTTGAATCCTTGTAAGTATTGTGGAAACACCAACCACCTTGAGAATATTATCTTTAAATGGAGACATGAGCTTGCTAAAGCCAAGAATAAATCCTTTGAGGAACAATAGGTATCTCTTTGTGCCTATTTTGTTCACCTAGGTAAATCCTCTTCTTCTATGGAAAGGATAATGGATTCTACTGCTTCTAATTATCTGAATGGTACTGCTTCTCTATTTTCATCTTATGACACTAAAAAAAACCCAACATAGAAGTCTCAATTAGTGATGGTCAAAAAAATTCAGTTGTAGGATTTGGTGATGCTAAAGTTCCTAATGGTACATTGGAAGATGATGTTCATGTTCAGCGAATGGGCGTCAATTTTCTTTCTATTTATTGTGCTTGTCAAAAAGGTTATAATTTTTAAGCATGACCAAATAGATATGTTCTTAATTGTATCAAACATAAATTCAAAATTTTTTCTTCCAGTCCCATTGATTATGATGTTGGTTTATACAAATTCACTTGTTTTAATTCAACTAAAAATCAACCATTTTATTTCTATGTGTAAGGACCTCACCAAGTCCTGAGTTTAATTTAATGGAAATCTTGCACATTGAAAGATTGTTTCAATTATTCTGTTTTGAGTCCTTCTATTTCTTTCATTCAGTGGTATTGTAAATTATTTGGATTTTGATATGTATAGAAGTAAAATACTTTTGTTTTTGAAATAGACAACAAATTATAACAGGTAGAAATCAACAATGTACAGTTATAAGCAACATCAGTTCTATCTATATTTCTTTTGAGCAGTTTACATATTTTCAAGTGTAAAAATTGAAATTATCATACAAGTAAAATACATGTAGGGTAGCATAAAACTTAACCAGCAAAAATAAGTTTAACATCCTGCCAACTAGGAAAGTCTCGCTGACTTCCTAGCTCCAAGAATTTATTCTTGGACCCCTGAGACCAAAACGTGACTACAACCCTTCCAACCAGTTCAGTATTTCCCTTCAGAAATATAAGAAACAAACCTCCTCTGCTACTTTTTTCTCCTGTATCCTTCCTTTACTACAAACCTCGAGTTGTCCCCCTCCTCCCTGGCCCCCTTCCCCTTATGTTTTCCTCCTAAATAATATTTTCATACTACTCAAGCCTTTGGGATTAGTCCACCGCCCTCGTCAAATCACTCCAAACACCAAAACATTTATTTCCATCCTAATAAAATAATATACTTTTAGGTACCTACCTTCTTGAATATTTCAATGGCATAAATGTCAATTAATTTAGTTAGGTGAGTTGGTTTCACATTCATTAGTAAATACTTGATATGTTCTCTTGGGATTTTCACGCAACAGTGAGTTAATTACTAGCCCCACTCACTATTTTAGCATTAAATATGTTTGAATAAAATAATAATATAATAGTTATTAGTGTTGACTTTTCATGTCGGTAGTGGTGAGTATTTAAATGTATTACCCATCGAGATCAATTGTCTTACATGGTAATAAATTAATAACACTATTACTTTAATGCCATCTTATCTCATCTTTCAAATTTTTATTTTTTTCAACTTTTTAAGAATTGCTTCAACTAATACCTTGATTAATTACTTTACTCATTAATACTTATAATAATTGAGTTTCTCTGCTATAGTTTATGGTAAAGGACAATTCTATTATCATTAAAATTAATTAAATAATAAATATAATAACAATTAGTGTTTAATAAATAATAATAATATTTATTTGTTTAACTGAAAAGTACCCTACTACTAACACAACATTCTTTTATGTGTAAACAAATCACCCTTAAAAGTTTTAAACAATCATGATAACGATTAAATAATACAATTCTACTAACGCATATGGAACCATATTTTAAGTTTTATTCACGATGATTTCCTTATGACAATTCTAATTGAAGATGCTTAATCAATTGGTTATTACAATGTTCACATATACTTAAAAACTTAAATGCTCATATTTATTGGATCATCTCATAATTAACTTAGTTATTCATAACAAATTATACAATTATTTAACATGTCTAGTATTCATATATCGATACTAGCTCACAGAAGTGCAAAGTGTGCATGCATGGCCAGTGTATGCACAGGTCGGATATCTACTATAAGCAACATTATCTTGCATACACATACTTGCTAACTAATAATAATAATTTTCCATGTACGTATAACGAGCATACATATAACCTAATTACTTTAGCATTATTCATTTTTGTAGAAGTTATCCATATAAGGTTTAATATCATTATCTTTATATTCATATTAGTTTAATCAATCAATTACAAGGAAGGGTACCTACTACCGATAACTCATATCATAATAATTTATGACACAAATGTAATATACTGAGTTACACACAAGAATCAGACAGCGGTTTCAACACACACACAATTAGTTAAGTTCCCTCTAGAACATCCAAGACGTTCCTATTTAACTACCTCCTTCTACCTAATTCACTTCTAACTTCCACATCTTATCCTTCCTCTGTTGGACTACCATGAAGTGTCACACCATGAAAAGATCCAATTAGAACTCATAAGCGGAAGTGTCGACTACATCGACCAAGCTTCCCCAACATGCACCCACCAGTCATCATCACACACCTTGGGGAGTGTGTCGCAAGACAACTCTCCCTTGAATCCGAGTTTCGGGGATAAACAGTGGGTAATCCCTCCACCCCCCTAATGGAACAAGGGACTATGTCTATGTCGACATAGTGACTGCGTTGAAACTATTGTACTCAATTTTTGCCATCGAATAACCAAGTTGGGCGGTTGAGTTTCCTGAAACCCCGCACCTTCCCACACATCATGAAAATAACAGAATAATCATGCAAAAAAACAATGAATCAATTGCATACCATTTCTATTTCAGAATTCATGTCTCAGTGGTACTCCCATCTTGTAGAACTCAACTATCACTTAGCTCTTTTAACCTATACATTAGTCTCCAATCACAAGATCGAGAATATCGTGCAATCATTGACATGTTTATACATTTCATTACCAATGAAAAATCATTTTCCTATGTACCATGCACCTGGTATGATATCCATCCATGCAAAATATAACTTTAACTTGGTATCCATGTACCCATCATTTATTAAATTGCATTTTAGAGACATAATCAGAACACGAACACAAATCATCATATTAACATCACACTCATATATGGAAATGTTGAAAAATAATAAATCCATATGTCCACAGTGTAATCAAATTGACAAAGTTCCACACTAAGGAGGACACAACATTGGGAAATGGTGGTTCAGGTAGTAATGTCAAAACGTGGCATTACATACACCCACCCTTCAAGAAACTTTGTCCCGAAGTTATAATCATAGTAGTGTTGGAAACTCATGACACATGGTCTCTTCTTCCTCCTAAGTGGCAGAACCTCGGGTATACTTGCCAAAACGGACCTCCTCTCATTTAGACATAACGTCATCCACAAAATTTACTCATTTTATCACAAGGGGAGTGTTATTCTATTTTGTTTAACAGTTGCATAGGTTGTTGATTTGTCCTAATCAAGGTTCATTACTATACTTATCCATGGAATAATTAACATCCTTGTTAAATTACATTTTATTTTCTATACGGTGAGTTATAGGAAGACCATGTCTTCTACATAAATTTTAGTTTGATTTTGAAACATTTTCACGACTCTTTCCTTCGTTCTCAACTCAAGTTAACTTCACTTTGACTTACACCATTTACTGTTCAATGAATTACATATTATTACTCAACAATTTTGAGCAGATCCTGACTCATGAGTCTCAGGATATGCCCTTCCATATATGGTTTAAAATTTGATACGAAATTCACCCCTATGTGGAATGCAACCAACTCGTTCTGTAACATCCCCATTATGGACCCCATTACATTCAAATGTAATTGATGTGGTATTGTTATGAAATCATGGTGAGGATCCCAAGGCCAAGGCCCCGCCATCAATTTATTGATGCATATGCTTTGCGTGCTATCCAAGCACATTGGAATTTCAACATCATGTAATTTGCATTTTAATAAAAATACCCACAACTAGCTATGCAATGCAACAAAGAGATGGGGGCATGATTTCACAAGGAATTGGGAGGGAAAACATTCAAACCCTTGAACCACTAGAGTCAAGCCAAGTGTCAATGAGAGAACCCATCAAACCCTCAACTACCCATGTCGACTTTTGTACCCAACCATTGATTTCTCCCAAGAGTTGGTTGAGGTAGTTAATGCCTTGGGAATGGGGAAGTATGGCTGTCCAAATTCGGGTATGGGCAAGCCACCCTTTATGGAAAAACGTGTTTGTCTCCTTAGGCAAGAAAAGAGCCACGAATTTCTCCCCCAAGCCATTATCCATGATCATTCTTCCTCCCTCATGAGTTTAGAGCTACTTGGGCATTTTCCAGGCATGTTGCAGCATTTTCTTCTTTTTCCCAGTAGAGAAGGCCGTTTTCTATGTTGTATACCAGTCGGGAAGAAGGGAAATCGAATGGGGGTTCAATAGAGACCGTTTTGGGCTGTTGAAGGCTGAGATATTGGGGAAGAAATCATTTTTCCTCCCTGTGGTTGTTTTCCCCATCCCACAATCCGTTTTTGGTTGGGAACGTTTTTGAGAAAACCCATGGCCATCTTATTTGTAAATCGTACTGTTTAAAATGTGTATCCCTGCCCCTGTTTGTGCATGCTGTGTGAGAGAAGAGTATGTTGGGTATGGGTTATGGGTATCCATAGCTTTGGCTTGAGCATGAGTGTAAGCCTCCAGGGTTCAAGTGTAGCCTGATAAACCCAATTGGACTGGCTTGGCTGAGATGAAATGGTTAATGGTCTGCGTGGGAGCTGGAATGTTCCCTTTCCTTGTGAGAATCATGCCCAGCTCAGGGGTGGCCTTCGGACGGACTTAGTATAAGCTGTCGAAGAGCCTATGGCTGGGTGGAACGTTGCAGTGACATAGCTAGTTTTTGGGGCAGTTGCATAAGGAAGATAAGTGTGTTTATGCCTCTATATTTACTTCTGCACTATATTAATTCAATGACTGTTGATATGCTGTATGCACGAGTAATGTTTGTGGATGTTATTTTAATTTCGCTGTGCATAGTTGATTTGTTTTACATCTGCACATTCACATTTTTATTTATATGAATCTAACTAATGGACTGAGATCATGTGGAAGCCCTCAATTTGGCATGATGTACCCTGCCTTGCCATGGTTGAACGGGTGGGTACGTGACACATTCCCACCATGAATTTCAACCTACCATGTCTAAACACATAGCTCGTACTATTTGTACTATCTTGCAAGCCCAAGGTATTCTTAATCATTATTTAGTTTATCCTTACAAGGTGAAAACATGGCTTACTAGTATCAATCGTATATACTCACTTTAACTCAAATATCTAGAATTCGTTATGTGTACTCATCCTACTCCCTTCAATGATTTTGTAAGACATCCATACTCTTCATAAATAATTTCATCATAAATTCTATTGGGAAGTGTGTTACCGCACCTAGGACGCAATCCCATTACAACCTTCATCACAGTTGCTCAAATATGCCTACTAGGAAGGGTAATACAATATGCCCTAGAAATGTTTAAGAATTAACTTCCTACAAGGGTCCTTCATTTTAATTTATAATACTACCATGCAATTCTTACTCTCATAACTATATTTCTTCATATCTTCTTTTCTCAATTTAGACCTTGAAACATTTATAGTTATACATCATCCCTACATTGATATTATTCATGGTGATCTCTAACCCCTCATACATCTCTAGATCCCTCAAGATTTTCCTCTTGCTAAGCCATCTTAGAAGTTTCAGTAGTGGGGTCAACCTACCCCATGCTCGTCATATCATTTTTGAACCTCCTAGTCCTTACCAATTTACATGGATAAGCATTATAGTGTACCACTCCCGCTTGATGCTCTTCAAATGCACCCTTAGTACTTTTATGTTTTCATTAGTCGCATATTATCTCACACATAATAATGAAACATATGGCCTCTCTCTCATCCTTTGGAACTTGGAATTTAGGGACATGACATAGCCTCGTCCTACAACATCATAAGAAAACAAACATATAGAACCTAATACCAAATCTAAGAAATGACTTTAGTGATATGATGCAAGTGTGTTTATACAATCCAAATGAAATCAACATATCTATCTCACAATACTAGTTGTTTCAGACTCGATGCCACACCTTCATTACGTCAAGGCTCCTTCCCACTCGCAATCATGCACAGCGTAAATCATGTTAAAATTGAAATTGTCATACGGATCTCTTCTTGTTAATATTTAGCTTAGGGTGAAATTGCGAAAATGTGTGTCCATTTCATGACAATTTGGGGGTGGAGAAGCATAGCGGAAGTTATTCAGTCGAATGCTTAAATTTTTTCAGCCGAATAAATTATGTTATTCGGCCAAATAAATTAATAATTGTTCGGTCGAATAACCAGTCACGGCTGACTATTAAAACTAACGATGACCTAGAAATGTGTGCGAGGCATTGCCGGTCGAGAAAAGTTATGATTTTTTTTTGGAAGGTTATTCGGGTGAATAGTTATTCGACTAGATAGTTATTCAGCCAAATAACTATTCGGCTGAATACTTATTCAGTTGAACAAGGTTATTACATATAAGGTCGGCTGCGGTCACTATCCTTCATTCTTCCACCAAATAGTGTAGGGCCTCATGTTGACGAGACCCCTCCCTGCTACGACCCCATTCTTCTGCCGAATAGTGTAGGGCCTCCTGCTACCGCGACCCCATTCTTTCGTCGAATAGTGTAGGGACATGCTTCCACATTTTCGAGATTTCTCACCGTGCCACCACGCCATTTCAGCACCATGCCAAAATGCCATTTCATTTTCGCCATCGCAGCACCCCGCCATTTCCTTTTCTGCCACCTTCTGGACGTGCATGTATCAGTTGCAGAGGAAAGAGGTTGTTCACAACATGGGACGTGGAGCTCGGAGCTTGGTTCAAGAGCCGGATTCAACCTTCATTTCACTAGGTAAGTCCACTATGAGCGTTCTCCTTAAAAATGTTGTTTACCAATGTATGAATGTTCTATATGTGATTTCTATAATTATTATTTTTTCTATTACTTATTAAAGGAAGGTATCCAAGCTATAATAATCACACAAGAAATATTTTTGGTTTTAAATTGAAAACATATTTGAGTTCTTCTCATGCGTACGTAAAGTGTAGTGTTTCATGGTTATTGAAAGCAGATTGTGTGGGAATGGGGGAATAGTCACCTACCAACCTGCATGCTCGAATTACTTGGATCCTATACCAGCCATTGAGTCCCAACCTAACCACTTCGAAGCATTTTGAATTACTGGAGTCTGCCAGATGACCCACTACTCAATCTACTTTCCTGTCCTACTATGTTTCAAGTGGTGTAAGGAATATTTTCTTTTTTCTCATTGCTGCTCATGAGATCCATTGTTTCTCTCATATTATGCTAGGCAAGCATTTTTTTTTCCCTCCTGTGTATCTGTCTATTGGCTGAAATCGACATGGAGTGTTCAGTTTTTCATTTCCCTCCTGCTCACAACTTACTTATCACTGCATTGAGGTCACAAATTGGAGGTGTTGCATTGCTTTTACTTTTAAAGGCATATGCAAGCTACCTATGGAGGGCCGTACACTCCTTGGCATATGACGATATTGGGTCATTTTTATGGGATAAGCGTGTCATTTTAGTTGTTGTTCATATTTACTTCAATTTTGTGTGCTTGGAATCAGCATAGGTGTTTTGGCTGTGTTTATTTTTACCATTATATTTATAATTGGAAAGAATGGGATGTTGAATTTTGTTCCAGTGGAAATGAGAGAATGCTAGTATTGAAATTTTATATTTGAATTTGAGAACTCTGCTTTGCAAAATTATATTACTGGTTGCTTTCTTTTTAACAAAACCTATCTTTGTTGGTTACTCTGCCCTCGCTTCTTTATCTTTTGTTTCAATGGCATGTTGGTGAATATTTTTTCATTTTCATCATGAACAAGGAAATAGATTTATGCACTAAGAAATAGCTCTATGCACTTTGTTGATAGGGAGAGCAGGATGAGTGACTCTCAACTTTGTTGTGTTGGGGGCTCTATGTCAATAGGTTCAATGCATCTGATTTGCATATGTTTGTAAGCTTCTAGAACATGTGCATGATTCACACATGTTATCTTTTAGATCTATGTATTAAACGTTTATGTGGTTCTCAAGCTATCTCTAAATTTAACTGCATTTTTTGTGGATTAAAAATTGATGTGATAATTTTGTTACTACAAACTAACTTATTTGTGCACTCAGAAAGTGGAGAAAAATTCCAGCTGTGATTACCACAGGATCTATGATTACCACATTAAAATCTAGGGAAAGTCTTGTAAAAATAAAATTATCCCTAGAAATAAATGTTGATGTATATGTAACTTCGGAATGTATTTCATATATTTATATTGTACTCCTATAGAGATGGTATTATTCCTCTATACATAAGTGTTTGTATTCCTATAGAGATGTTATTATTCCTCTATACGGAAGTGTCGTCATTTATATTGTAAGTGTCGTAACTTATACTTGATGGGTTATTAGACCACCTTGTTGGGGTCGACCCTGTATAAGTCATGTGGGTCAAAGGGTTATTAGACCACCCTATTGGGGGTCGGCCATGTAGTTCAAAGGGTTATTAGACCACCCTATTGGGTGTCGGCCGAGTCAGCATTATGTTATGTGGTTAAGTTAAGGCCGACCTAGTAAAGGTTATTAGACAAGTCAAGTCAAGTATAAATAGAGTGCGGGAGGCACTCTATTTGATCATTCTATTCTCACACACGCTCTTTGGAAAGTGGTGCACTTGTGGAGGAGGAGAATCTGCTGCTAGGAGATGTCTTTCTCTTATGCTTGGGTTGTATCATTGCTCTATCTATCTTTGAGGAAGTTATTGGGGTTTTTCACCTTTATGGTTTTCCCCAAGTAAACTCTATGTCGCTTGTGTGCTTGCATTATTGTGTCCATGATTGATATGTTGTAGATATGTTGTACATGTTATTCTCTCAGTTATGATCGTAGATCAGATTGAAGTAAATTCTGAAAAAATTAACATGGTATCAGAGCTAGCCTGAAAGAAGGCATGGTATGGCATGTATGACACTTGTTGCACTTACGATGCTAGGGCTTGATATATCAAAAACCAGTCATCGTAGCACTTTCGATATAAATCCATTTTGCCAAAGTTTTCGGATTTGAAAATTTTACAGGTCGAAGACTAGATCCCCATGTACCTTGTGTCCAATGTAAAACTTTTAATTCGTTCTACTTTGTGTTTTATGATCTGTACAATCTAGGGTTTCTGCCTCTTCCAGATCTGAGTCATAAATAGGTGACCTAGGGAAAAAGGCCATAACTTGGGCTAGGAAGCTCCAAATGAAATTTCATCAAAAGTGAAAAGTAATGCACGGACTGTACTTTCTCAGGTAACTTTTTCAAAGGCCGAAACTGAACCAGTGACATGTGTCATGCCGTACAAGTTCGCTCTCATGTTTTATCCCATAAAAAGGTCATGTTGCGAAACTTGGAATAACTCTCTCTAAGAGATTCCAATTAAGGTCAGACCTATGAGGTTGGAAAGATGACAAGTCGGGATACCACAGGTAGAAGTTTCAAACCCTGTGGACTGGAAATTTCGGAGTTCCACCAGAAACAATCAGGTACATATTTATGTCAAAACAGAATTATTTTTTAGCACCTTCATTCATGGCTTCGAGAATTTAGGGTTTCGAAGAAAGATGAAATTTTTGTAATCGAAGACCACGGCTGAATGCTACTCATCAAAATTGAAATTTAGAGACCAAGATCAGAATTTTTGGTTGGGCAGAAGGCCGGGCTTGATCAAACCCTAGTTCGGGACTTTAATCAGAAAAGTGGAAAATTAGGGCTTCTGCAAGCTCCTCAGAAAAATAGAAGCTTAGAGCTTTGCATCGAAACTTTTGATTGGGCAGAAGGGTGGGATTTATTAAACCCTAGTTGGGGTTCATGTCGAGAGAATCCAGAAGTTTCAAAGGCGAATTTGAGGGGTGAAACTTTGTAGTTTTCAAATTCTGAATATACCGGCTTGATCAGCTCATCAAGGCACATATTTCTATCCTTTCAGAAGTTTGAATTTTTAGGGTTTCTCTGACAAACCCTAATCCAGCTCAAGATCCAGTTCCTAGAAATCAAGTGGATTGGTTTAATCCTAGAAGAGAATGGATTGGTCACCTGCATAAGTGAAGAAGTTCTTGTTTCAGATGGAGATGAGGCTGAGGCCTTACATAAGAATATTACAAGCAATCTCGACAGGTATGACTCATACAGGTATGTTTTGAATTTTGTTCATGATTAAGTTTATGGTATATTTGTCTTCATATTATTATGGTTAGTACAATCTTGATTAAATTTAAACTTGTCGTATCACCTTAATAAAATTATGAATGCATGATAGAAGATATTCATTGATTAGGGTGTTGACACTTATGATTGTACTAATGCATTATGGTGTTGTATGAGATTTATGTTGTCCGCTAAGATGAAAGGTACACCAAGAAAGACAAATCATGTTCTAGTTCAAGAACATATGATCAGGGTGACATGAAGACAAAGATTCATCCATTGTCATGGATCACTTAGAAGATCTATTTAACAAGGTATGTATAACTTGGTTCTATAATGGTTAACCTATGAGATATGCAGGTTACTAGCACAAGTCATTGAAGAGAACAAGAAGAAATCATGTGGGTATGTTAGACATAACTAACTAACATACTAATCCAGGTATGTTTTTCCTATATCAAGTTAGAATCCTACCTTGTGATAGGATCTCTTATATAAGTATACATGGCATTCATAGGTTTGAATAAACATGGGTGTATGCATATTATTTTTCTTACCTTAACTGATGATATGACTAACCAAAAGAGTCATGAAAGTATAGGTTTGAGCAATCACGGGTTTAGGCATATTATGTTTCTTACTTTAATTTATGATATGACTAACCATAAGAGTCCTTGATTACTAATGCTTATTATTTCTATTTGAAATGATCATGACTATACATGGTTAAGATTATTGTTTTTTGATAGTATTGAGAATATACTAATAAATGTATGATTATGTATGAGATCTCAAGGATATCACAATAATGATACTTCTAAGCATGCATAGTGATCAAGGATGGATATAAGTTCAAGGACAAGTAATCCAGGAAGCAAAGATCAAGAGGGAGAACACTCCGGTAGTTTTTGCAAGGATGCAGATATTCATAGGGAGTCGACCACTTCTCAGAATCCACATCAGAATGGAGTTGCAAAGATTCAGAGGGAGTCCACCCGAGAACCAAACAAAGATAAGTATTTGAATTGTCATTTCTTACATATTTGTTTGCTTAAATAATGTTGTTCAATAATGTATATGCTTATGTTCCTAGACTTAGGTTGTGTATTATGCATATTAGAATAATTGCATTAATGAACAGTATACTACTAGTATGCATGTGATGGGTAAGTGGACTATGGCACTGTACAACATTCCATTGCTACTTATCTAGAATGAAACCTCTTTGCTGACATTTTGGGAGTATTACAAACTCTTAACAATGTTCTGGTAGAGATTGGAAGGCATCTAGAAAGTTACAGGATATGGATGAATGTTGTATTGAAGCATTGTCTAAAATAATTGCATGACTGTATGACATATTTCTTTATGTGTAAGAATTTGTTCTGAAAACTATGAGAAGTTTCTAATCATGCAATTTAACTTGTTTTGTAAGAAATATCATATACAAGCACCTACAAAACAAGGACTACAACATTTGTTTCAGCAACAAAGTTATCTATTAAAGATATTGAATATATTGAATTTCCCAGGATTCGGGAAGAATGCCATGATCGAGGAGTACCAGTCAATCATGAAGAATGATGTTTGGGATGCATTCCCAAGACTTGAAGGGAAGTCTGCTATGACTTCCAAATGGATCTATAAGATCAAGCATGCTGTAGATGGTAGCATGGAGAAATACAAAACAAGGTTTGTAGCTCGTGGATTCTCCCAGAAAAGGGATTGAGTATGAAGAGACTTCTACACCTATAGCTAGGCACACTTCCATCAGATCAGTACTTGCTATGGCTGTAGTGATGAATGGAAGATACACTAGATGGATGTCAAGATAGCTTTCTTGAATGGTGTAGTCGAAGAGGAAGTGTATGTGGAGCAGCCACTTGGTTTTGAGACACATGATGGGAAGTCATATATGTGCAGAACTTGGTATGGTAGGATAGACAGCTTTCTAGCCAGTTTGGGATTTACCAAGAGTAAAGCGGATTCCAACCTTTAATACAAGGTTGAGAAAGGCAATCCAGTGATACTACTTTTGTATGCGGATAACCTGTTTGTAACAGGTAATGATAGTTTAATTGTTGATACCAAGAGGAAGTTTGCAGCCGAGTTCAAGATGAAGGACTTGGGGATGATGCACTATTTTCTAGGCATGGAGGTGTGGTAGAGTGCAGATGGTATCTTCCTTGGACAAGGGAAGTATGCAGTAGAGATACTGAAGAGGTTCGGGATGATGGAATGCAAGGCCATGGCCACACCTATGGCATTGAACCTGAAGCTTCTGTGTGATGCTTCATCTGATCCAGTTGATGTCACTATGTATCGTCAGATGATTGGGTCCTTGATGTACCTGATGAATACTAGACCAAATATTTGCTTTGTGGTGAACACATTGAGCCAGTTCCTGACGGATCCCAGAGGTGTTCACCTGGTTGTTGTAAAGCATATTTTGAGGTACCTAAAGGGTACAATTGACTATGGGCTCAAGTATGATGCGAATCAAAAGTTTAACCTGCAGGGTTATGTTGATTCAGTTTGGGCAGGCATTGCTGCAGATAGGAAGAGCACTTCTGGGTGCTACTTCAGTATGGGATCAGGTGTGATCTCTTGGTTTAGCAGGAAGCAGTCCTGTGTAGCACTGAGTACAGCCGAGGCAGAGTATGTTGCAGTCTGTTCAGCTAGTTGTGAGGCATTATGGCTAAGGAAGATACTGTCTGAGTTATTTGATCTACCGTTGGAGGCTATTGGTATATTTCATGACAACCAGAGTTGTGTGAAGCTGTCTGAGAACCCATTGTTCCACGACAGGTCGAAACACATAGAGATCAAATATCACTATATCAGGGATATGGTGCAGAGGGGAGCAGTGAAGCTCCTGTATGTTGCGATGGATGAGTAGATTGCATATGTGTTGACGAAGCCACTAGCTAGAGTGAAGTTCAAGTACTTTAGAGAGAGGCTTGGTGTTCTTCAGATTGATGACACTTCGAGGAAGAACTGATGGAGACATTTGCTGAAGCCATTCCAAGCATGGTGGAAGGAGGATCCTTCACATGGCTATGGATGTAAGCACTGGATGATGAGCATCAGGATGATGTTCTAGTTTCTGCTCTGTATGATCAGTTGGATCATTTATGTATGTATGCATCATGTTGGATGCTGGTGTGATCAGTTGGATCATTTATGTATGTATGCATCATGTTGGATGCTGGTGTGATCAGTTGGATCATTTATGTATGTATGCATCATGTTGGATGTTGGATATGATCAGTTGGATCATTTATGTATGTATGCATCATGTTGGATGCTGGATATGATTAGTTGGATCATTTGTATGTATTTGTATATGCATCATGTTGGATGTTGGATATGATTATTTGGATCATTTGTATGTATTTGTATATGCATCATGTTGGATGCTTGGACCATGTATCTATATATGTATCAGGTGGATATGATTGTATGATCAGGTAGATCATGTATGTTGATATATATCAGGTGGATACATTGTATGATCAGGTGGATCATGTATCTGTGTATGTATGAGGTGGATACATTGTATGATCATGTGGATAATGTATGATGATATGTATCAGGTAGATACTTGGTATGCATCAGGTGGATGCATTGTATGATCAAGATGATCATAGATGACGAGCTTCAGGATGTTTCTCCAAATGACATGCATCAGGACGATGCAGTGATGATGATCATAATGATCATATGTGATGACATGTATCAGGTGGATACATTACATAATCAGTTGGATTATGTGTGATGAGTTCCGAAGACACAGATGCACATGAGCTTTTCGGACATGGTTGTAGATGTGTTCTCCCATGGTTGCGATGTAATTGTTGGGATTTTTCGAGATGGTGGCAGATGTGTTCTCCCATGGTCGTGATGTAATTTCCAAGGCCATTCGAGCATGGTTGTAGATGTGTTCTCCCATGGCTACGATATAATTGTTGGGGCCATTCGAGCATGGTTGTGTATGTGTTCTCCCATGGTTGCGATATAAGTGCGGGGGCTATTTGAGCATGGTTGTAGATGTGTTCTCCCATGGCTGCAATATAAGTGTTGTTCCATTCCGACATGGTGTTAGGTTGGTCCTCCCGTGGTCGTTGATGTAAGTGCTGTGAGCCTTTCACGGATGGTGGTAGTTTGGTCCTCCCATGCCGGTGAGTGTAACTCCTGTGTGTGTGCATCTAGGTTGTGCTTCGTGATACTCTGTGGCCATGGACAGGTTGTGCAGTAGCATTTAAAAGGTCCTGGGAGATCCGATAGGTTGAGCTGTGTGCTCGTAATCAGTCCTGGGATGCTCTTCCGATGTTTTGTGATGCATGTAATAAGTCCCGAGGATTCCAAAGTATGGCTAGCGATGATGAAGACCTATAGGTGGTGGGCCTACATCCAGTATGAAAAGGACTAGCTCTGTAGAACTTCCTATGATGAGTAGATTCAGAGATTGATTGAGCTAGTAGCAGTAGTGATGATGACGATGACTCGATGATGATTATCCAGTGACGATGATTGTAGGGTCCCCCATTTTTGTTTTCCCAAAAAGACAAAAGACTTCCACGGAATTTGAAAATATAAGTATAATTTAATTGTAGAACTTCCAGTACGATTTTTCAACTGAAGATATAGAGGCCATAGATCTAGATCTATCTATTGCAGTACATGAATGTTAATAAATAAAACTATATACCCAGATTTATTCGTCCGACCACAAGAGTTAGAAAAATAAATAAAATAAATACTTCAAACCTGTTTTCGACGGTTGGTCCGGCGAATCGATGGAGTCCTCGAAGTGGTTTTCCCACGATCCAATCAAGTTTCCTGACGAAGTACCGAGTGGCCCCTCGGTTGACCACCCTACCGTATCGAGGCTACTCTTCTTCACCTTGAACCCCTGAGCTAATGGGGTTGTAAGAACACACAAGCTAGCCTCCCAAAAGGATCTCCCAATCCCCGTTCCGGCTAATCCCAACTCCAAGGATCATAACATTTAAGTTTAGATCTGTGCATTTTGTTTATATGGCACTAGAACATATGCACAGATCGATATGATCGTATGAGTTGGCTCCTTGTTTTCTTTTTATAAAGATAGATCTGTTCCTTACGTTGAAACTATGCATGTAGCAGTAGAATCGCATAATTTAACCTTTGTTTAGGTACATGTAAGTTATAATAGAAGTATGCATATTACTAGAGATGCAATCAAATTTTACTTAAATTATAATGAACTCTGGTGGTAGGATTTACCGTAGCAAATATGGATACTTTATCATTTGCATATAGATGTTGTATTTATAGCAAGCCTAAATCCTGGTGGTAGGATTCTATACTTGCTTCCTTACGACATGAGACACATGAAATAATATTCTCCTCTATTATCAAGGAGCATAATTTATTCCCTTATGCGACACATGGCTATATTGAATTACAAGCATTAGAAGTAATCACAAGATGCAATATCTCTACATTCATAAACCAACACTTTCATATATATGTAATTTTCACTAACTTTTCCACTAATTGAGTATGCAATAATTTAAAATACCTTTCCATTAAAAGGTATTCTATATATACCATTTTAAAATAAAGACCTTTCCACTAAAGTTTCTTATGCTATATATACAATTTTAAAATAAAGACCTTTCCACTAAATCATTAATGGATATGAAATAATGTTTCCACTAAATCAGTATGTAACATAAAATTTCAAATAACCTTTCGACTAACTATAATGCAATTCATTTACACATAATCAAATTGATAGGAATTTCATCCTCGGTGCCGAATATAAAAGTTCTACATTATAATATGGTAATGATTAACATGTAAGAAAGAAAGTTTTTAAATAGCATAAGCGTTAATTTACATCCATCAACACAATCATTGCAAAGATAGTTCTACTCTCTCAAGGCCTCCTTTTAAAGAGGGTATTTTTGGCAGTCCCCTTTCATGACATGCTATATGTAAAATAAGTAACCCCAGATCCATACTTCATTTACCTAGCCATGCCATATGCATAGTATGCAAACCTAGATTGCATTCCTTCCCTCTAGATACTATATGTAGAAATGTAGATTTTAATCTTCATTTATACATACATATTATATGTGAAGGAAGTGCAACCAAATCGTAAACAAGTCGCAGTCATCAACAAATAAAAACCACCGTGATTTTATAACTAAACAGCTTCATCATAAATTATGCAATCATTCATCCAGAAATGAAGGTTACCAGGATTTAGGCTTGCTATAAATACAACATCTATATGCAAATGATAAAGTATCCATATTTGCTACGGTAAATCCTACCACCAGAGTTCATTATAATTTAAGTAAAATTTGATTGCATCTCTAGTAATATGCATACTTCTATTATAACTTACATGTACCTAAACAAAGGTTAAATTATGCGATTCTACTGCTACATGCATAGTTTCAACGTAAGGAACAGATCTATCTTGATAAAAAGAAAACAAGGAGCCAACTCATACGATCATATCGATCTGTGCATATGTTCTAGTGCCATATAAACAAAACGCACAGATCCAAACTTAAATGTAAAAGGAATCCCAATTATCTAACAATGCAGATCTGCCTCAGTGCACAAAAAAAAAGTGAGCCAACATGATCATTCAAGAGAAAAACACGATTTTCCTATAACAATGCATACCTTAGTCGAGAGCATGCAGAGAACGCAGCCTCTCATAGCATTTAAAAAGAAAACGGATCTCAGTTGCGGGCATACAGAGAATGCATCCACGAAGCGATTACCAAAAATGCATAGATCTCCGTCGAGGGCATGCATAGAATGCAGCCGCACAATATTACACGATCGCATGGATCTTGGTTGAGGGCATGCATAGAATGCAGCCACATAGTATTACAAAAAACCGTAATATTATCAATCAAGGGAATGCAAAGAAATCTGTCGCACAACAATTACAAAACACATATATCTAAAATCGAGGCATGCATAGATTGCAGAGAAAATACAATGACAGATATTGGGCTCAGCTCATAGTGTCCTCCTTTCCCAACTCTTTGTTGTCAATGGGATACCTGCAGACACCTAGGGATTATAAATTTATATACCATTATTCACGCAGAGAGAATTAAACAAAGGGACATTTGGATCGACTTAGCAAGCTGTCCCATACCCATTTATCATCAAAATCAAGTATGGCAATAGAAAACATATGCATACTTTCTATATTAACCAGAACCAACGTATGGATCTATACATAGAGGAGCATTGCCTTGGGATTGGGCTTTCCAGTCGTCCCCTCCCCAAACATTGTCACATTAACTAAATCAAAGGAATATGCAGACATCCTACATTAACAAGATCTCGCTTATGGCTCTGTACACAGGGGAACCTTATCCTTGTGTTTGGGCTTTCCAGCGGTCCCATCCCAAAATGTTATCACAAGAAAAAAATAAGACAGAACTATGCACTAGCATGCAACCAAAAGGAAGCAGAGGTCAATAAATGTATCAAAACCACCAAATAATAACAATTATAAGACATTTACAAATAAATCTATGAAACCATGATGAATAATATCAACACAATAATGTAGAACACTTACCTAAAAGTAGGCTTTCTCCATGAACCCCCACAAAGGATCACTTCTTCATGAGCCCTTCCATTCTTATATATAACAAAGGAGATTAACCAAATCCCCGTTCACACCCCAGCCCTATATCTTATGCATAAGTGGTTTTAGTTTATTAGGATTAAATACAAATAAGTTGGGACTCTTCCCTACCCCCACTTATATTTTAAATACAACATGGAAACTAATACATACAAGAAATAGAACCAAGGCCATGCCTTTTATTGGTTCACTCATGCATTACTTGTAATACATATCAAATCCATATATTTATATATTTATATATAGATATATATATATATTTTTTTAAACATAAAACATACATTAATTGCCGGTCGGAGTAAAGGTGTAAATTCATTTTATTATATCTTTTTCCGTTTTGTTTAATAGATCCTTCTCATGAAACTAAATTCAACCAAAAACATGAATATATTAAAGGAACTCCATTTCAAGTAGGAATTTTAAAGCAGATTCTACTCTATTGGAACCAATGTGTAATATGAAATGTATCCTTACTATAACTTCACTTAACCAAAGTACCTATATGCATTTTATAATAATTACTTCGACATCATTTCTGAATCTTAAAAATAATAATCGTGTAAACATCAATCATAATTTAATATTCACAATTCTTGCTTATGATAAAATATGGAATGGCGATCTCTCCAGATATGTGGCGGTCTTTACGAACTAGTAAGAAGAGTATCATTCGACAATTGTTAGCTATCCAACCATCTACGAGTAGGATTTATTTCAATGGTTAATGGTTCAATGAAGGTGACATTTGACGGAGATTTCGTTGGTCAAAGTGGGATTTCATGGTAGTTGGACGCTCGCAGGAGATCCTTCCATCCGAATCGGATCTGTGCATGCCGAGTTTACTCTAACCAAGGAGTAAGGATCGATGAGATCCTGAAACCCGTGTGCAATACTACTTCCAGTTCTACACAACAAGGCTTGGAGTAACCGGATCTGAGGTCGCGATCGATAGACATATGGAGGAGAGACAACTGTTAGTAGCAGCCGATGACTCAGTAATAATAAATAGAGATTGGACTGGATATATATATACTTTATCAGTATTTTTAACCAAGGATCAATCCTGATCTTTAAGTGTAAAACAAAACACTGTTAGCCAGCGCTGAAAAATGGTTTAAATATATATATTTAAAAGCGTTTTTAGCCAGGGATAAAAATCAGATATGAACCCCGATCTCTACAGAAATAAAATCTGATTAAAAGTATCACAATGTTTTATGATAGCGTCCAAGTTTCGTTCAGTATATACAGCATAGTTTAGCGAGGGATCAAACCGGGCATCACCACGATTTACAGAGATAACTCTGGTATTAACACCATACATAATAATGTACATAGATCACAATAAGCACTGAAGGGTATTATGAGGTAGCAGAGTGTTATCCCAATGAATTTTAAGGAGTGGAAAACACTAGCAAACATATCGAGAGAGATAACATGGATAGGGAGTTACTCGAATGTTGTTACAGTAGGATTGCTAAATGAAACCACGATTAAAAATAAGCACCAGAAATCATATGCTATGATTCCAGCAAGACACTAGTATAAGCTATGTATTCTTTTCATATATATTAAACAAAGTCCAGCCGACATGGAACTGGATGAAATATTGAAGTTAAAAGTATAACAAAAATAGAGCAAGGACTGGAGATAGCGGTAGAACCTAAGATCGCTACCTAAACTCGCTCTCGGACTCCAAATTGCCCCTTTCTTAACGCTGAGCAGAAACAAAAAAACTCTGAGATCGCTACCTAAAATCCCTCTCAGATTCCAGATTGCTCTTTGGATCTACGATTTAGCAAAATACTTCATCAAACCAAAACTAGGATCTGCGATTTAGCAGTTGATATCATCAATAAATCTCGGATCTAATCAATTTTTTCCAACCAACAGTGAACAGGCAGAGATCAGAGTAGATCTACATGGTTTCCAACGATTTGTAAAACAACAAAATAAATCAACCAAGATGGCATACAAAACTCACTCTCTATGATGACATGATAGGATACACAAATCAATAATCTCAATCTCTATGAAGTGAGGAACAACCAATATTCAACATATCTACAAAATGTTATAAAGAATTAATAACGCAGAGGATTAATAACTTCCAAATATCCACGACAAGCATATCTCTATAACCATGGAGTTAAACAAAATTAAGCAATATGCAGTCCTCTGTTATGCAATAAAACAGGGTCGTTGACACACTCTGTCATTCCGAAGAGATCTCTTAATAGTATATATTTCAGGGGTTAGAACCCATTCCCAATTATCTATCACTATTATAGGAAACAACATACCCAGAAAACCAGAGATCCTACTGGAATGGAATCACAGTGCAGGACATACAGTGGATTTGAAATATAAACACGTGTTCTAACTTTTAAACTCCATCATTCTAATCATAATGAGGAAGATACCTATGATTTCACTTACTGTAATATACGACAAAGAGTAGATTACTTCTGTGCATTGTCTCTAGCAAAAGGCGGCAGTAGTATAAATAGAAAGTAGTATATATAAAACTGATTGTATAATTTTTTTTTCCCTTTTTTTTATGCAGTAAAATTACCATTTAAATTTTTCCCCTCCTTTAGTCTTAGAATTATTCAATTAATATCTCTGTTAATTTTATGAAATAAAAAACTTCAGTAATAGCCAATTAAATACAATCAAACCTGTGTAAATAGTTGCCCGGTCGAAGATATAAATCCACAAAGGTCGTAGCTCCAATCCCTCCGTCGTTCACCCTCAAGGTTCGACCGGCTCTGATACCAAATGTAGGGTCCCCCCATTTTGTTTTCCCAAAAAGACAAAAGACTTCCACGGAATTTGAAAATATAAGTATAATTTAATTGCAGAACTTCCAGTACGATTTTGCAAATGAAGATATAGAGGCCACAGATCTAGATCTATCTATTGAAGTACAAGAATGTCAATAAATAAAACTATATACCCAGATTTATTCGTCCCACCACAAGAGTTAGCAAAATAAATAAAATAAATACTTCAAACCTGTTTTCGACAATTGTTCCAGTGAATCGATGGAGTCCTCGAAGTGGTTTCCACACGATCCAATCCAGTTTCTTGACGAAGTACCGAGTGACCCCTCGGTTGACCACCCTACCGTATCAAGGCTACTCTTCTTCACCTCGAACCATCGAGCTAATGGGGTCATAAGAACACACAATCTAGCCTCCAAAAAGGATCTCCCAATCCCCGTTCCAGCTAATCCCAACTCCAAGGATCATAACATAATCCGAGATTATAATGACCATCTAGCATTAGGGAGCAAGAGATCTCTTTCTCTCCTTCTCCTTCCTCATTATATAGCAAAATCCTGTGTGCCATGTGTCTGTCCATGCACATATTTGATTTAATTTAATATTTTAATTTCCAATATTCTCGAATACATGTGTCTTCTTAATGTCTATAATGTGCACCTAAATCCCTAGATCAGTGGGAGTTAGGTGTAGAAGAGTTCTACTTCTCTTTTGGTTCTCATTTAGTTTACTTAACAATCTTTTAGTTAGAATTATTGCTTTCTACTTTTCTTTCTTTTCATAATATAAGATTGAATTAAAAGATGATTTATTTTACTAAAGTATAATCTATTTTAAATTTCCTCTTTATAAAATAATTAAAATGAATAATAAAATAAATTAAAGTAAAAAAAATTCTTGAATAATAATAAAAGAAAAACAAATCTTTTATTAATGACCTATTTCAATTCTTTCTCAAAATAATAAAGTCAATTAAATAGGATCTTTAATAGAATGATTTAAAATAATAAAATCTATAAAATCTTTTAAATAAAAATAATTCTCTTATTATTAATCTTTTTCAATCAGCATAATTAATCAAATTTAATATTGAATAAAATCAGTCTCTTCAATTCTTTTTCAAGTTAATAAAATCAATTAAAATGAATAATTCAAATTAATGAAATCAATTAAAAATAAAATCTTGAATAGAATTATTCAAATTAATAAAATAGAACAAAATGAAATAGAGTATTTCTTAAATCTTATGTGAAATTTTCATTTATATCAATGATTAATTTTCTTCCTCTCATTCTTGTCTAGGTACCTCTTTGGCGGGCGCTTCTGACAGTTTCATTTCTTCCTTCTTATGGGGAGTACTACGTAGTGACCGGGAACAGTTACCGTGATCTCTCAACTACACTCCTTGGAGACTAAGGGATGTTGAGGGATAAGGCTCTCTTTATTGCGCGCCCCTCAACTCATCGTACGCGACCAAATCATTATGGCCTTGCCCGTACAACATACGCTTCCCCGGGTGAGCTAAAACAGCTTCACCCGTGTGTGGATTGCTAATCCAAGGTCGATAGTCAGTCATCGTACCCCTATGTGTTCTTTCCATTCTTACGATCCCTATAATTCCATTATGGATCAGTCAGGAAATCATCTTACCTGCCACTGCACACACACACACTCACGCGCACATTAGTAGCGCTGCACTATGAAATATTTCATCATCCATCATAATATCTCAATCAGTCAAGCATATATTTCATTCATCCTTTTCTCTCAAAAAGTAAATCATATCTATCATTCATCATTCTATCTCAATTAGTCGAGCATATGTGACATTCAGTCATCCTATCTCAATCAATCGAGCATATCTAGCATTTAGTCATTCTATCTCAATCAGCCAAGCATATCTAACATTCAGTCGTTCTATCTCAATCAGTCGAGCTTATGTAACATTCAGTCATCCTATCTCAATCAGTCGAGCATATCCAACATTCAGTCATTCTATCTCAATCAGTCGAGTATATCTAACATTTAGTCATTCTATCTCAATCAGTCAAGCATATCTAACATTTATTAAGTAAAGTAATAGTTTCTATAATTGTCATTGAAGCATTTTCAAATTAAATTCAAATGGTTCGTGTTATACTTAGCCTGTTCATTTCAAAACTACCACCTCATTATTCTAAACAGTTAAGGTACCGAGGCAGGAATTACAGTGATCCTGAGAAGAAGACTTGTGCTAGAAGACCTGTGTCGAGAAATACCTTCCTAGTTAAGAGGGAGTGTTGATGTAGATGTAACTTCGGAATGTACTTCATATATGTATATTGTACTCCTATAGAGATGGTATTATTCCTCTATACGGAAGTGTTTGTATTCCTATAGAGATGTTATTATTCCTCTATATGGAAGTGTCGTCATTTATATTGTAAGTGTCGTAACTTATACTTGATGGGTTATTAGACCACCTTGTTGGGGTCGGCCCTGTATAAGTCATGTGGGTCGAAGGGTTATTAGTCCACCCTATTGGGGGTCGGCCATGTGGGTCAAAGGGTTATTAGACCACCCTATTGGGTGTCGGCCCAGTCAGCATTATGTTATGTGGTTAAGTTAAGGCCGACCTAGTAAAGGTTATTAGGAAAGTCAAGTCAAGTATAAATAGAGTGCGAGAGGCACTCTATTTGATCATTCTATTCTCACACACACTCTTTGGAGAGTGGCACACTTGTGGAGGAGGAGAAGCTGTTTCTAGGAGATATCTATCTCTTATGATTGGGTTGTATCATTGCTCTATCTATCTCTGAGGAAGTTATTGAGGTTTTTCGCCTTTATGGTTTTCCCCAAGTAAACTCTGTGTCTCTTGTGTGCTTGCATTATTGTGTCCATTATTGATATGCTGTAGATATGTTGTACATGTTGTTCTCTCAGTTAAGATCCTAGATCAGATTGAAGTAAATTCTGAAAAACTAACAATAAAAACTAGGGAAACTCTTGTTGTGCATACTATCTTGTTCCTCTCAGCTTTTCAAGAAAATTATATATATATTTTTTAGTCTTGTAAAAAGATAACCTCTTCATTCCTCTAGTATCAGTATTATTATTTTCAATTTCCTTCGGTGTTATTCTTTTCAGTTTTCTTCGCATGAAAGTTGATTTGTAAAAATTTGAAATTCAGAAACAAATCTAACACTTAAAAAAATATTATGATCTACGCCCATTAAGAGGCTTGAGTTTCAAATCCGTTATTCATTCAAGCTTTTTTAAAGAATTCTTAGTAATTCAAAGCTTTATTCAAGAGTTTAAAAGAATTCTTAGTAATTCAAAGCAAGCACCGAGATTATCATGCTCACACACTCTACATAATAGTTTTAGAACTCGTGGTTGGCCTTCAATATTGTTTTAATAATGTATGAAAACACGATTTAATGGAGGATAAGAATGGAAAGAAAGCGAGCACCTAGTAGAACAACCCATTGAGTTGAGGATATGGCCTTGTTATCATATGTTGTTTGGTAATGTTAGGCATGCATATAAACATGTTATTTTAACAAAATATAAGGGTGTTTTTGTTTTGAGTGATTCTATATTTGTAGTATGGAATAGGAATGGGACCTATATGATTTTACAAGACAAGGATTGAAGTCATCACATCCATGAGAATGGAAGAAACATTTGTGAGTCTCGAAGGAATATCAAATAAAGTAATGGTGTGAGAATGTAGAGTATATTTGAGAATGATTGTGGGCACCAATTTTCAATTCCAAATGCATTCAAAATAAATTGAATCATGTCTAATAGGAAATATTGCATGGGCCATCAAATGTGCTTCTTGAGATGGATACAAAATGCCCAATCCCTTTAGATCCATCCTATTATAGTGATGTGAACTCTAGTGTCAAATTCTTGTAAAGGTATATATGACTTGTCCTAAGTTGGGTTACCAAATAATATGAAAAGGGGGTTTGGTTGTTGGGAAAAGACCTCACCATGGCATCTTTAAACCGTTGATTCTTCTAAAAGGCATAGGTCCAACTATGTGTACCCTATTTGATTATATATATAATGTTTGGGTGATCTCTTTAGTGGCTTCATCTACGGAATGCTTCTCTGTGAGCATCTTTATGAGATTTAGTAAAGGTGTTTAGAATGGAATCCATCCTTTTAAATTTATTTATTATGTTGGCTTACACCAAGAATTTATCTTTTCTCTTTGCATGTATTTCACGTTCAATCTAGATGTCATTTCTTTTGTCACAATCCTAACCCTACTCCTTGGAAACCAAGAAATCCTAATCATTATTCAAAATTTAATTCTATATAATGCCTCATTTGAGGGCTTAATCGTACTTCATAATAACGAAATCATTATCATCCTTGAAAACATCGATATATGTTTCTCTGCTAACTATTAGATTAAGGATGAATTGATGACTTTTATAATTAATAATGGTAGCTACCAAAACCTAATTTCTCTCTACCTTTGCAACTTCAGCTCCATACTACTCCTCTTACCTTGCAACCTAGGATGATTACACCATAATATCCCTAAGATAATGATGGACATCAACAGTGTCAAATTACTTGAATTCCATTAGTTCATTTTTTGACATAGTCTTTTATCAATAATCACTCCAAAAACCTTTATCTAGACATCCTCAAACATATTTGGTTTCAATACTAAAATTACTTTTTATATACATGTATAAATGTTTGCAATGTAAAATCAAAATGTGAAATTTTTTATGTATGTCAAATGTTTGGAATGCTTAAATATTAAAACATGTAAAATTTGAATATGTTATGAGTTGATAGTTGTCTAAATGTAGACATTTTATGAAATGGAAAGAGAGGGGTATTCGAGGAAAAAGCGTATAAGGTCTGTTGTTACAAAGACATATGCTAAGGGGAGGTCATCAAGGTCATCAAGAATTGGTGTCTAGACTGATAATCGAACGTTGTCAGCTTCACCTCAGGATTCAAGCTTGTTGTGTAGTTCACATCCATCTCATCACCAATTAAGCCAAAGAGGCACAGATGATTCCCACATATATTCTATGGGATAATGTCAATCTCGACCTTCTGTAGGTATGAACATTTATGTTTTAATACATGTTGCACAGGGCTTCACTAGAAGGAAATATAATACCACGTTCATTCATATTCCGGTATTAAACATTCATGAAAACCTAAAAATTATATTGCTTATATATTAAGGGGCAAAGGGTTTTTTTTATTTAATGTAACAATACATAAATACATTGGGGTCTTTTTTATATCGGCGGGCTGACAAATATCCACCAAATGGAGATGGAGGGATCACGACCAGATGAGAAATCGGGTTGAGGCAAGGCTTGGGCTTACTAGTACATAGGGAAATCATGTATTGAGGCATGCTTGAGTCCAACGGGTTTCGTGGTGAAGTGGGTTTCCAGTCGATCATAGTCGAGAGACAGTGGTCATTGACAGCCAATTGTTACCAATAGCACTCAGCCAGTTGTTACCAATAGCCTTGGGAGGCTCTAAGCCTCCAGGGCCTGTTATAAGCCCTCGATAGGCCTTGGGGGCTTGAATGCCCAACCACTTGTGCCTATTACATGCCTTGGGAGGTTTAGTCATCCTCCTAGAGCTTGTTACAGGCCCTGGGGGCTTGAATACCTAGCCCACAACAGGCTTAGTCAATGATTAGGGAGCCATAACATGCAATCTAAATGTTGTACTATGTGCATTGGCTCTCATGACGTACAAGAAGTGATCTTCTATCTCTTCATTAGACCATTAAATGTTGCAAATCATAATGATATGTGGTTTAGTAATTGCATTGTGGGTAAAGTAATGTGCATCCACAATATACATCGAAAGAAGCAAGGTGCATTGTAGAATGCATGTGGAGTCATAAGAGGGGTATCATATCAATATACTAGGTAGAAATATAAAGGGGTATAAAAAATGTTAATGAAAAAATTGATACATACAATATCTAGTGAAAATAGGGGTTTTTTTAAATTGGGAGGGCATATTGGGAGGGGGTTAAGAAAAATGATTTTGGAAGGTATATGCCACGAACGAACGTGCTATGATAGAGGTTCATTGAGTGAAGCCCCCGCGACATGTTGTTAACACCAAAATTGACCCCTAGGTTGTGGAGAGGGTAATCCTGGGTAACTACTAACCAGTCTTTAGTTTACGTTTCTGACCTAACATAAACAGAGAGGGTTGTCTCTTTAACTCATAGAAAGCTGGAAATCATCAAGATTGTCAGTAATGAAGAAACAAACCAGCATTCAACATTTAAGATATTCAATGAACAACAGGTGCAGAAGATCAAATTTCTGCAGGAACAAATTGATTAAAACCTTGGTAAGAGAATCAGGAGGAGAAATGTTGGGAAATGGAGTCAAAAGAGGAATCATAAAACACATAATAGTGCAGCTGCATAAGCTATCTAAATAGAGGCAAGGTAGCCACCCACACACAGTTGAAGAGCATTAAGGGGTGAAACAGAAGAAGAATGTACAGTCCATCAGCATAGGGCATCTAACAAGGATGAATCCTATGTAAAACTTTAGCAGAAATTGGTGGTGAAATGCCTGAAATGAAAGGAACAAGGCATTATTTCAATGAATCCTATTCCAATGCTACCCTTATTCAAGCATGAGAGAAATTTAACAGAATGAATTACAAAGAAAAGATGAACAAATTAACATGAGAAAGGAAAGACAGACTGCAAGAAAGATAACACAGGAATTCTCTGCAAAATAACCCAGCCTCAAACACTGCTAATGTATTTAACAATAAAATCTCAAAAACAAAGCTAAGCTCTCCTAGGCTTCAACCAAATGATTCACTCACCCTTTAGTTATTCTATTACAATCAATATATAGTTGTTGATGTATATGTAACTTCGAAATGTATTTCATCTATGTATTTCATATATATTTATTGTACCCTTATAAGAGATGTGTTATTCCTCTATAAGGAAGTGTCGTCATGTGTATTGACAAGTATCGCAAGTCTGTGTACTTGTCGATGGGTTATTAGACCACCATGTGTGGGGTCGGCACTGAAATATATATTATATTGTGGATGTACCTAGCTAGACAAGTTGGCCCCATAGTGTAACTGGGAAAACAGGTTAAGTATAAATAGAGATCGGGAGATCTCTATTTGATCACTCGGAAACTCACACTTCTCTCACTTAGAAAGTGGTGCACTAGTGAGGAGGAGGATCATCTGCTACTAGGAGACTATCTCAGTGTATTTTGGTTGTACTTTGGTTGAGCCATTGCTCTTTCTATCTATGAGGAAGTTGTGGGGTTTTTCACTTTAGGGTTTTCCCCACGGAAACTTTGTGTCTCTTGTCTCTCATGCTTTTGATTCTTGTGATGCTTGTCATGCTTATTATGATTGTTATGCATTGATATACTGCACATGTTATTCCATAAGTAAAGATCCTAGAGTATTGTGAATTAATGGTCAAAATTTAACATGGTATCAGAGCTAACCTGAGAAGAAGACATTGTGTAGTGATGGAAACTAGGGTTTCTTGTTTATTGGGTTTATCTCCACAGATTTTGAAAAAAAAGTATAGTATATTGACTCTACTCATCAAGGAGAATATCTCTATCCAATCAGAATTCAATTCTACGCATTTTCAGATTTGGCCCTAAAAATTAGGGTTTCCTCAAAAATAGGAATTTCTATAATCTAAAGACATAGCTGGAAGCTCCTTGCAAAAATCGAAGTTTAGAGCTTTGGATCGAGGTTTTTGGCTGGGTAGATCTTCGGGAAACTCAAACCCTAATTCAGGGTCCTCCTTAGTGAATCCGGGAAGACAAAAAGGCAGTTTTGAAGAGTGTAGCTTTGCAGATTTCAAATTCTGAATACACCAGGTTGATCAGCTCATCAAGGCGCATATTTCTATCCTTTCAAAAAGTTGAAATTCACATTTTATTTTTTAGGGTTTTCCAACAAACCCTAATCCGGGACAAGTTCTAGTTTTCAGCAATTCAAGTGGTAAGACCTAAATCTTTTCTATTTCCAATTGAAGTACTCTTTAAGATGTCTCACCACACCAAGATTTAGGATAAACTTGAAGGGGCTGGTAACTTCCGATCCTGGAAGTATAGGATTGGGTTAATCCTGGAAGAGAATGAGTTGGACTCATATATAAAAGAAGACATCCCTATCCCAGAGGATGAAGAGGCTAAGATATTGCATAAGAAGAACTTGGTCAAGGCAAAGAGAATCATTGCTAACTCTATCAAAGACCATCTCATCCCTCATGTGTCATCTCTGTAGACACCCAAAGAGATGTTTGACTCCCTGACCAAGTTATTTGAAGGGAAGAACATAAATCGGAAGATGACTCTGCGGAATCAATTGAAGGGGGTCAAGATGTTGAATGCAGAAACCATTCAATCTTACTTCTCCAAGGTCTCTCAGATCAAGGAACAACTTGAAGCTGGGGATGAAGTAGTGGACAATGGTGAAGTTGTTATGACCACTCTGAATGGCCTACCTAGGTCATGGGACTCCTTTATTCAAGCAATCTGTGTAAGAAAGAAATTGATCCCTTTCAGTAAACTGTGGGAGGAATGCTCTCAAGAAGAAGCTAGACTTGTAGCTCATGAAGAAAAGATGGGAGGTGAAGATCAATCTCTCACAGATCACACCAAAAGAAGCAAGCCCAATAAGGAGCACTCTCGCTACAAGAGATCCTATCAAAAGAATAAGAAGGATCTAAGATGCTTCACATGCGATGATAAGGGTCACTTTGCTTCAGATTATCCCAAGAACAAAAGGGATAACAACAACAACTCCAGCAAGAAGAAGAAGGGCATCAAAAGAAAGTTCCATGCTCATTCTGCCAAGGATGATGAACCTCCAAAGAAGAAGGCTAGGGCAGAAAGTGATGATAGTGATGATGACTCATCAAGTGAAGAAGAGTATGTTCTAAACTCTGCTCTCACAGGTACTATCTCCCATGGTTGTAATGATTGGTTAATTGATAGTGGGGCTTCCAAACACATGATTGGGTTTAACAAATCTTTTGTAAACCTATCTGAACATGAATCACCCCATAAGGTGAAACTTGGGGATGATTATCAATACCCAATCAAAGGAAGTGGTGAAGCCTCCTACAACCCGGATTCTGAAAAATATTTGAAGATGAAAGAAGTCCTTTATGTACCTGGGCTCAAGAAGAATCTTCTCTCCATCTCTACATTGGATGCAAAAGGCATGAGGGTTGCATTTGTAGATGGCCAAGTCCTAATGTGACCAAAGGGTAAAACAATCGATGATGCAGTAGTGATTGGAAAGCAAGAGGGAGTATTGTATAAATTGAAGGGTCAACTTGAACATGCCATGGTACATGACTCCATGGAGCCAAGTGAACTTTGGCATAGAAGACTTGCTTATATGCACTATAAGGCACTTCCAATTGCAAGCAAGGCTGTAGAAGGTCTTCCTAAAATCAAGACCAAACATGAAGGTGTTTGCAAAGGATGTGCAAAAGGTAAGAACATTAAGAAGGCTTTCCCAAGCAATGAAAGCAAGGAAAAAGGTATCCTGGAAATCATCCACTTAGACGTATGTGGTCCTATGTCATCCAGCTCTATGAGTGGGTATGTTTACTATGTCTCTTTCATTGATGACTTCTCCAGGAATACTTGGGTCTACTTCTTGAAAAACAAAGATGAGGTGTTTGATAAATTCAAGGAATTCAAAACCTTGATGGAAAATCAAACTAATAAGAAGATCAAAACATTCAGATCTGACAATGGTGGAGAATTCACCTCGGGTGACTTCAAGAAGCTTTGCAGTGATTCAAGGATTAAGAGGGAGTTGACTGCTCCTTACAATCCACAACAAAATGGAGTTGTAGAAAGAAAGAACAGAACAATCATGGAAGCAGCAAGGGCAATGCTGCATGACCAGGATATACCTATGCATCTATGGGCAGAAGCAGCTAGAACAGCTGTATATGTACAGAACAGAACACCCCACAAGATATTGGACAACAAGACACCAGAAGAGGTCTTTTCTGGTAAGAAACCTGAAGTCAACCATCTTAGAATATTTGGTTGTTCAGTATACACACATGTCCCAAAGGAAAACAGGACCAAACTAGATCCTTCAGGAAAGAAGGGTATCTTTGTTGGTTACAGTGAAAGCTCGAAGGCTTACAGAATATACTTTCCAGGGTTCAAGAAGATTGATGTCAGCAGGGATGTAACATTTGATGAAAACTCAACATTAATCAAATCAAGGAAGGCACCTATTGAAGTTTATGAAGAACCTAAGGAAACTAGATTTCAAGACACTACCATGACTGAAGAAATTCCAGAAGTTGTTCGTTAGTTTGAAGATCCGCAAGAACCTATAGATCCACCTTGTGAGGATAACTCTCACAAGAGGAAACCTGCATGGGCTAGAGAGCTCATTCAAGATGCAAAAATATTTGGCATTCCAAAAGAAAAACACATAGCAAAGAAGAGAACCAGATCACATACCAAGTATGTTGCTTTACTCTGTGACATTATGAACAAAGAACCTTCCAGTTATGAAGAAGCAGCGAAAAAGAAAGAATGGAAGGATGCCATGGTTAAGGAATACCAATCAATAATGAAGAATGATGTTTGGGATGTTGTGCCAAGACCTAAAGAGAAGTCTGTTGTGACTTCCAAATGGATCTACAAAATAAAGCATGTTGCAGATGATAGTGTAGAGAAGTACAAGGCAAGATTCATAGATCGTGGCTTCTCTCAGAAAGAGGGAATAGATTATGAAGAAAATTTTGCACCTGTAGCCAGGTATACTTCCATCAGAACAATACTTTCCCTGGTTGCAGCAATGAAATGGAAAATACACCAAATGGATGTCAAGACTGCTTTCTTGAATGGTGTAGTTGAAGAGGAAGTATATGTGGAGCAGCCACTTGGTTTCAAAACACATGACAAGGAGTCATATGTGTGCAGATTGAAGAAATCCTTGTATGGCTTGAAGCAAGCTGCTAGAACTTGGTATGGTAGGATGGACAATTTCCTATCTAGTTTGGGCTTTACCAAGAGTAAAGTGGATTCCAACCTTTACTACAAGATTGAGGAAGGGAATCCTATGATTCTGCTCATGTATGTGGATGACTTATTTGTAACAGGTGATGACAGATTGATTGCAGATACAAAGAGGAAGCTTGCTGCTGAATTCGATATGAAAGACTTGGGGATGATGCACTATTTCCTAGGTATGGAGGTGTGGCAGAGTACATATGGGATTTTCCTTGGACAAGGGAAGTACATTGTAGATATCCAGAAGAGGTTCGGGATGATGGATTGCAAGGCCATGGCCACACCTATGGAATCGAATCTGAAGCTTCTATGTGATGCTTCATCTAAGCCAGTTGATGTCTCTATGTATCGTCAGATGATTGGGTCCTTGATGTACCTGACGAACATGAGACCAGATATTTGCTTTGTGGTCAACACATTGATCCAGTTCCTGACAAATCTGAGGGGTGTTCACCTAATTGCTGTAAAGCATATTCTGATATACCTGAAGGGTACAGTTGATTATGGGCTCAGGTATGAAGCAAATAAAAAGTTTAACCTACAAGGTTATGTTGATTCAGATTGGGCAGGCAGTGCTGCAGATAGGAAGAGCACATCTGGGTGCTGCTTCAGTATGGGATCAGGTGTGATCTCTTGGTTTAGAAGGAAGCAGTCCTGCGTAGCACTAAGTACAGCTGAGGCAGAGTATGTTGCAGCATGTTCAGCTAGTTGTGAGGCAGTATGGCTACGGAAGCTACTGTCCGAGTTATTTGATCTCCCATTGGATCCTACTGGTATCTTCTATGATAACCAGAGTTGTGTGAAGTTGTCTGAGAACCCAGTGTTTCATGACAGGTTGAAACACATAGAGATCAAATATCACTATATCAAGGATATGGTGCAGAGAGGAGTAGTCAAGCTCCTGTATGTTGCGACGGATGAGCAGATTGCAGATGTACTGACGAAGCCACTAGCTAGAGTGAAGTTTGAGTACTTCAAAGAGAGGCTCGGTGTTCTTCAGATCGAGGATACTTCGAGGAAGAAATGATGGATACATTTGCTGAAGCCATTTCAAGCATGTTGGAAGGAGGATCCTTCACATGGATGTGGATGTAAGCACTGGATGATGAGCATCAGGATGATGCTCCGGTTACTGCTCTGTATATGCATCAGGATGATGCTGGATATGATCAGTTAAATCGTTTATATGTATATGTATGTATGCATCATGTTGGATGTTGGATATGATCAGTTGGAGCATTTATATATGTATGTGCGCATAATGTTGGATGTTGGATATGATCGGTTGGATCATTTATATGTATTTTGTATATGCATCATGGATGCTTGAAGCATGTATCTGTATATGTATCAGGTAGATGTTAAGTTTAAACCAAATAGACTAGCAAGATCAATGAAAGAAGCATAATCACAAGATAGACACAGTATTTACCTTGGGAAACCCTCATGGGGTAGAAAACCCAGCAAAGCTTTCCTCAATACGATGATCAACCAAAATACAAGATGTGCTCCCTCCTTCTCCTCCTTAGCAGATCTCCCAGACAAGTGCGCTACTTTTCTCAAGTGAGCAAGTGTATCTAATGAGGAGTTCACCTCCTCTATTTATACTAACTCCCGACCACCAAAAATACCTAATGGGGCCGACCTCCCCTGGAGAAGTCTAATAAACCCTAAAACATAACCTCAGGGCCGACCCCCACATGGTGGGTCTAATAACCCTAGTTACCACAACTCCTCGGAGGAATAAAAATCTTCGGATACCTAATAGAATCACCTCGGAGGGATGGAACATATCCGGAATAAACAATGTACAAATATAATATTATTAGAAGTTACAATATTCAACACTCCCCCTTAACGAGAAGGATATTATAACAACATCTGCAGGAGCAAGGAGTCATTGACTACATCATACATGATACATCTATAAATCATCGAAAGCTTTCTTCAATTCATCATCATCAGTAACTCAACTAGTCACTAGAACATCAACATCATCAAAGTTGATATCACTCGATCATCAGCATCGTCAACGATCATCAGCATCGTCATCACATCGTCATCATACGATCATCAGCATCGTCATCAGCACGATCATCGGCATCGTCATCACACGACCGTCATCAACATCGTCATCAAACGATCATCAGCATCGTTATCACACGATCATTAGCATCGTCATCACACGATCATCACACAATCGTTATCAACATCATCATCATACGATCATCAGCATCGTCATCACACGATCATATTACAGGATGATCAATCCTGCTCTCTGTAGGACATAAGTCCATGGATGATGCAATCCAGATCAAGTTCCAGGATGATCAATCCTTATCACTTTAAGACAAGTCCATGTCGGAGGATGATGCAATCCCGACCACAGTGCCAGTCCTTTTTCATACTGGATGTGACCTAGATCAGATCTAGGATTTATCATCATAGAGCTAGTCCTCTTTCATACTAGATGTGTCACATCTACAGAGCCAGCCCAGTTTCATGCTGGATGTATCACATCTACAGAGCCAGCCCTGTTTCATGCTAGATGTATCACATCTATAGAGCCAGCCCTATTTCATGCTGGATGTAACACATCTACAGAGCCAACCCTGTTTCATGCTGGATGTATCACATCTACAAACCCAGCCCTATTTCATGTTGGATGTATCACATCTACAGAGCCAACCCTATTTCATGCTGGATGTAACCTAGAACAATTCTAGGATTTGTCACGTACATTTTGAACCGAGGTCCAGGGACGATCCAGTCCTATCATGTACCTTTTGAACCGAGGTCCAGGGACAATCCAGTCCTATCATGTACCTTTTGAACCGAGGTCCAAGGACGATCCAGTCCTATCATGTACCTTTTGAACGGAGGTCCAGGGACGATCCAGTCCTATCATGTACCTTTTGAACCGAGGTCCAGGGATGATCCAGTCCTATCATGTACCTTTTGAACCGAAGTCCAGGGATGATCTAGTCCTATCATGTACCTTTTGAACCGAAGTCCAGGGAGGATCTAGTCCTATCATGTACCTTTTGAACCAAGGTGCAGGGACGATCCAGTCCTATCATGTACCTTTTGGACCGAAGTCCAGGGACGATCCAGTCCTATCATGTACCTTTTGAACCGAAGTCTAGGGATGATCCAGTCCTATCATGTCATGCATTTATCGGAGACCTCATGTCTACGGCTCAATTCAAAGGACCATAGTCCGAGGATGATCCAATCCCCTTACCTATTCATTCAGGATTTTGTTCTCGGAGACATCTTGTCTACGGATCACTTTAGGACTAAAGTCCATGGATGATACAATCCTCTCATCACTATGGGTACAAGTATCTTCATCCATACAAGTACAAACATGTATCAATACATCAAGGCATCATGTAACCTCATCATCAAGACATGTAAATCAAAACATGTATTCTCATCAATAGCATCGATACATATATCATCAAAACATGTATTTTCACTAATACATCTATCATCAAAAGCATGTATTCTCACTAATACATCTTTCATCAAAAGCATGTATTCTTCACTAATACATCTAACATCAAACGCATGTATACACTAACACATCTATCATCAAAAGCATGTATACATCTATCATGTATTCTCACTAATACATCTAACATTAAAAGCATGTATTCTCACTAATACATCCAACATCAAAAGCATGTATACGCTAATACATCAAGAGTAAAAATATAAGAGTCCTAAATCTAAATAATTCTAAGTAACTAAGTGCAGTAAATAGGTAACCTCATCATTGATGAGGCAGACTTGTTATCAGATACTATACTACTCCCCCTTTCGAGGAGGGTCCTTTTGAACTACACCAAGCTTGTCTCTGAAGTATTCAAACTTTACTCGAGACAGAGGTTTAGTCAAGATATCAGCAATCTGATCCTCAGTGCTTATATACTCGAGCTTGATAGCTCCCCTCTGCACCATATCTCGTATATAGAAGTATCAGATCTCAATCTATTTTGACTTATCGTGGAACACAGGATTTTCAGTCATCTTAATGCAGCTTTGATTATCACACATAATCACAGTGGGATCCATTTCTAAGTCAAACACTCCAGATAATAGTTTTCGAAGCCATACTGCTTCACAGCTGGCAGAACAAGTAGCTATATATTCCGCTTCAGCAGTACTGAGGGCCACACTAGATTGTTTCTTGCTAAACCATGAGATCATGGCAGATCCAAGACCGTAGCATCCACCTGAAGTACTTTTTCTGTCTGAGACACTACCTGCCCAGTCAGAGTCTGAGTAACCATGTAACCTGAGTTCATGACCTCCGAGATAATATAGACCAAAATCTAATGTACCTTTTAGGTACCTCATTACATGCTTTGCAGCTATTAAGTGAACCTTTCTAGGTTCTACTAGATATTGACTTAGGGTATTTACAGCAAAGCATATATCAGGCCTAGTATTTGTTAAATACATCAATGACTCGATAATTTGTCTATATAGGGTTATGTCCACTAATTCTGATGAATCAGTAACTAATAACTTCAAATTGGAGTCCATGGGAGTGGCCATGGCTTTAAACTTCAACATATCAAATCTTTTGAGAATCTCCACAGTATACTTACCTTGATTTAGAAAGATTCCTTTTGGTTCTTGCCATACTTCTAAGCCTAAGAAGTAGTGCATTAATCTGAGATGTTTCATCTCGAATTTTGAAGAAAGCTTCTTCTTGTGATATCCCTCCTCTATGACCTATTTTAATCTTTATTTTGTTATTTTAATAAATGTAATTGTATCTATGTAAATGGCCCTGGTGATGAGCTCAAGGCCAAGGCCCACCAGTGGACCATGAGAGTATTGTTATGTCATTTCTTGAAGTTGTAAATGTCATTGTAAAACCCAGGGACTAAAGGATGACAACTCAACTAAAACAACGGGCAACTGAGCCACTAAGGGAGAGTCTCATACTGACGACTAATGTCATCTTGGCGATGGTTAACAATGTGTTAACTAATACTAAGAAATTTTAAGGGAAATCCCCATGGATGTCCTCGATTTCCTAGTGTGGCACTTAAACACCAAATAAATAAGTTATGTGTGGAAAATATCCTGAGAGAAGCTTCGTAAGGTATCCTTAGGAAGTATACTATACAAAATAAATATTATTTAATATATATATATATATATATATATATATATATATATATATATATAGATATCAATATATGTACATGAGAAGATGTATATCCTATTCCTAGAAGAGGTTGGGTGAGAACATTATTAAAGCTAAAGAAATTTAGTTGGATTATTAGTATTTAGGAATCTTAACTTATTAGAATTATTTGGTAAGCTTAGCTTTGGTAAAGCTCAGTTTGTTTGATTAAGAAAATTGTAATACTTGTTATAGGTGACTTCAAGTGGTAATTGAACTAAAACAAACACTTGATGTAGGTATAGATTATATTATGCGCGCACATATATATATATATAAATATTATACAAAAAAGGGGTTAAACTTAAAGCTAACTCACTTAACTAAATATCAGAGATTTAGTTGAAGAGTGCTCCGTGTGTCTTGAACCACTAAGAGAGAGATCGTAGGAGGGTGGTCTCCTTAAAGGAGCACCAAATCTTACCCTCGCCATCTGCCACAAAAAAAAAAAAAACAACACACTAACCCTTAGTACACGGCATTTGTCGCTTATGGAGGAGCTCTAACTTTACGAGCTGCCAGCTGCCATCGGGAATGGAAGCACTTTGTGTTACCTCCGTCCTGCCGCAAGTGGCTGATGGATATTTATATTTCTGCATAGATAGCCCTTTGGGGGGAGGAAGAATAAAAGGGAAAAATGGACTGGAGAAGCTTGATTTGGGAAATTTGGAGATGGTTGGCGTTGAAGGAATGGAAGGTAACGGAAAATTTGAGGAATCCAAATATTTCTCAGGTAAGTTCACATTGGAGAGGACAGCTCACAGAGAGCTCAATTCATGTTTAGTTTTCCTATTTGCATTATCGTGGATGTCGATTGATTTCGTCAGAAAAAAAAAAATAGCAAATATGTGAAATTGCATCATTGTTAATGTCGATTTTCTGTCAGGAAGGAATAGCCGAGATTCAAAGTAGAATTGCACCATTTTTAATATCAATTTTTCTGCCAGGAAGGAATAACCCAGATACGCAATAGAGATCTGGTTTACATCATTTAAACGTTGCATTGGATCTCAAATAGAAAATATGTGAAATATAATTGCATCATTGTTAATGTCGATTTGCTATCAGGAAGGAATAGCCGAGATTCAAAATAGAATTGCACCATTGTTAATATCGATTTTTCTGCCAGTAAGGAATAACCCAGATATGCAATAGAGATCTGGTTTACATCATTTAAACGTTGCATTGGATCTCAAATAGCAAATATGTGAAATATAATTGCATCATTGTTAATGTCGATTTCCTGTCAGGAAGGAATAGCCGAGATTCAAAATAGAATTGCACCATTGTTAATATCGATTTTTCTGCCAGTAAGGAATAACCCAGATATGCAATAGAGATCTGGTTTACATCATTTAAACGTTGCATTGAATCTCAAGGATCATAGTTCATTCCTAGGCATTGGACATTATTTTTAATGTGGGTTTTTCTATCAGTAAAACTTAGCCCCATTTGTGAAGTAGGGATTGCAGGGTATATGCTTTACATTGGCGAATTTATGGTCCTTCCATGATCGCAATAAACGCTAAGATCTAGAGACAAGGTTATAGTTTCATGTCTGCAGTTAAAGATTGATTTGCTTTCAGGAAAGAATAGCGCTGAATAGGAAAAGAGAGCATAGTTTTCTTAGATCTCAGTATGAACCGAGTTAGCCGGTTTACTTTTCATTGGTCAAATACAATGGTTTAAAGGATCTTTGTATGGAACAAATATAGCCTAGTGTAGCTATAGCCCATCCGTATGTTTGTTTTATCAAGTTATAGTTTTTTCTCTGCCTTCATTTTAAATCTCTGGATAGAATCAAGCTAGAACAGCCTAGCCGAGATACATTGTTAATAAGAAGTCGAGGCATGGTGTATTATCTCAGCCATTAATAAGCTACCTCTGTTCAAGTTTATCCAAAGGGAGTTTACAAAAGTAAAATTCTGGATCGGGATCCTTGATCCTTAACAGAGGTTCCATAGGGTTTGTTTTCCAAATCGTATGGGTCTTGATACATCATTGCTTAACGACCTATGGACAGAGATTCCGCTTGGTCTTTCTGTAAAGTATAGGCCTTCTTGTGAAAACTCATTGAACTCGGACCTCTGTCTTTCATGCTCGGTATGATTCCTAGTTGTGATCTCAGTAGACGGAATTGTCGTGTTTTATGTCAATTTCCTTTGCGATTATATTTGTTCTAGGATGCAAACTACACATTTTAGTCATACCGAGACAAGTCTTGTAATTTAGGTTGGTGTTGGGGCGAATACCAACATTTTTAAATATTTAATAATATTCGAGAGAAGTCTTGTAAGCCTATACTGACCTCGTGTAAATACCAGCAGTTATAAATAAATATTAATACCAAGATGGATTTGGAACTTGTACATAGATGTAGGTGGTTGAATGGAAATTATGTAGACGGTTACTCACCATGTTGGTTTGAAATTGCATTTTCGTCCAGCATTGGATCTCTGCCTTTTTACTAACCATTAATCTTTCATTGCGAGTTTTTCTTCTTTATTGATGCCACGGCTGGCTCTCTGCTTAGAGATGGATAGGGATATTGTACTGTTCGTTAAAGAATGCTCAAAGTCTTTGTGTGGTAAATCGATCTGATTAGAACCCTTCGGTTATATTATGGATTGAGATTTATGGTTCCTCCATCTTGTGCATGGTTTCATTTACTCTGTCGACAATGCATACAGAGATTTCAATGGTTCAGTGTTGTGTAATTATTACTGCTCTGTCGATTTGCATACCAAGGTTTCGGTGGCTACATGTTGTATCTTTTATTTTGTTCTATTGTTTATTGTTGTCAATTGCATATTGAGGTGCCTCCATTTTTTGTGATTTTTATAGGCTATTCACTTATAAATCCCTGTCGTATTTGTTATAATCAATGATTGAGTACATACAGTCATTGTCTTATGTTTTGTACTAACAAGTGTTTATGCCATTGTTTTGGTATAGAGATGATTCTGGCTTAAGAGTCCTGCCAGGGTAGCATAGTCTGCAAGAGAGTAGAAAGTAAAAAGGGCAACAATGGCATTGCCGGATGTAACCTCTTGTGGCTAAATAATAAAAGAATGCACACACTTTTATATTTGAGTACTTGTTTCTGTCCTTAAAATGTTTATGATTACTTTGATGTATACAATTCATATAGAAGGTCGGTTGTAGATATAATGCTTCTCTTATGATTATGATTGTGTTGTTACCATTGAGATTGTTTTATTGAAAGCAGTATATGTTCCTTAAAGGATGAATATCAAGACATAATGAAGTTTGTGTTTCCCGCAAGATTTAAGAAATGGTTGACATCTTAAGTTAAGCACTGATTTAGTTAAAAGTAAAACATCTATCTATTCATGCAAAAATGACGGGAGATAGTACTTAATATACATGAGTTTCATTGAGGGATCTTTCCTTGATTATTATAATGACATTTATAAACAGTAATAAACATTGCAAGGTTTTAATTATTGTAAGCAAGAATTTAAGAAAGTAAACCCACACTTTATATTTCCGCATATATTTTAGTGGCATTTTAGGCACTTAGAAAAGTTTTAAATTTTACGAAATTATGGGTGCGTTACACTTCTTGCTTTCAATAATTTGTTTCTCATTTCCAGTTAGAAATAGATCATCTACATATAACAACAATATAACTGGTTCATCATCCATCACTTTGAGGTAAAGATTGGGGTCAGCTTTACTTTTGGTAAAGCCCATGCTTGTTAAGAAATTGTCAATCCTCCTGTACCAAGCCCTAGGAGCTTGCTTCAATCCATATAATGCCTTTTTCAGTTTGCATACATGCGTCCTTCCATCCTTGACCTCAAACCCTTGTGGTTGTTCTATGTATACTTCTTCTTCAGTTACACCATTCAGAAAAGTTGTCTTAACATCCATTTGGTGTAATTTCCACTTCATCATGGATGCAAGTGCCACGATAGTTCTAATTGAAGTATACCTAGCAACTGGTGCAAATGTTTCTTCATAATCAATTCCCTCCTTCTGAGAGAATCCTCTGGCTACAAATCTTGCTTTGTATTTTTCAATGCTGCCATCTATAGCATGTTTTATCTTGAAAATCCATTTGGAAGAAACCACACTTTTATCTTTTGGTTTGAGGACTATATCCCAAACATCAATTTTCATTATTGACTGATATTCTTCTGTCATTGCTTCTACCCATTCTTTCTTCTGAGCTGCCTCTTCATAGCTGGTAGGTAGTTGATCCACAAGATCACACATCAAGGCCATATAGTTGGACACTAGCTTTGGTTTCTTTCTTTCTCTAGTGGAGCCTTCAGGAGCTCCATATCTTTCAGCCCCTTGAATAATATCTCTAGCCCATGCTGGCCTTCTTTTCTTAGATAAGTCTGTAATAGGAGGCTCTTGTGGTTTCAACATGTCATGATCCTTTGGTGAATCATTTTCAGGAATGGGCACAGCCTCTGTGATTCTGGGAGATGTATCTTCTTCATAAATTTCTTCAAGTTGGCACTTTCTGGATTTTTTGAGAGCTGCTTCTTCATCAAACGTTACATCTCTACTTATTTCTATGTGATGAAAACCTGGAATGTAAATTCTGAAGGATTTGGATGATTCACAATAACCAACAAATATTCCCTTCTTACCAGAAGGGTCCAACTTGGTTCTCTTTTCTTTTGGAATGTGGATGCACACAGGACACCCAAATATTTTAAGATGACTTACCTCAGGATTCTTTCCTGTAAACACTTCTTCTGGAGTTTTGAAATCAAGAGCACTATGAGATAGTATATTTTGCACATATACTGTTGTCTTGGCTGCTTCAACCCATAGATACATGGGAAGATCTTGGTCATGTATCATAGTCTTCACAGCTTCCATGATTGTTCTATTTTTTCTTTCAGCCACCCCATTTTGTTGGGGATTATAGGGACTAGTTAGTTTCCTTTTAATTCCAGCTTCTTTACAAAAGTCTTCAAAGTCCTTTGAGGTAAATTCTCTGCCATTATCTGTTCTGAGAATTTTGATTCTCTTTTCTGAGATATTTTCTATTAGAGCCTTGAACTCTTTGAATTTTCCAAAGACTTCATTCTTACCTTTTAGGAAGTATATCCAAGTTTTCCTTGAATAGTCATCAATGAATGAAAGATAGTATTCAAACCCACTTAGAGAAGTAGTGGGCATTGGTCCACATACATCTAAGTGTATTAGCTCCAGAATGTTCTTAGTCTTTGTTTCACTCTTTGGAAAGGGGTTCTTGACATTTTTCCCTTTCTTACATCCTTTACATGAGCCATCATGATCATCTTTCAAATCTGGTAATCCTATGACTACATTGCTTACATAGGGTAAAGCTTTATAGTTGATGTGAGCTAATCTTCTATGCCATAGCTCACTGGGGATAGAGATCTCATGAGCAAGAGCAGCTTCTGGATGACACTTGAGCTTATAGAGACCTCCTTCTTCTTCACCAATGACAACTGCATCTTTAATTGTCTTTCCTTTGGACCACATGAGTACTTGTCTATCTATGAAAGCCACTCTAAAACCTTTCTTATCTAGTGCTGAGATAGAGAGTAGGTTCTTCTTTAAACCTGTTACATATAAGATGTCTTTCATCTTCAAAGGTGTTCCAGAATCTAGCTTGTAGCTAGTTTCACCAATTCCTTTGATGGGATATTGGTAGTCATCTCCTAGAGATACCTTTTGTGTAGAAGACTTTTCTTCAAGATTTGAGAAAGTCTTTCTTTGACCTGTCATGTGCTTAGAAGCACCACTATCAATGAGCCATCTATCTTCTCCAGGAGATACAGATCCAGAGAGTGCAGAGAATAGGACATATTCTTCTGGATCTTCTTTCTTCACCTTATATCTTTTCCTTTTAGGTCTTACCTCTACCTCTTCTTCTTCTTCTTCATCTTCTTCCCCTTCTTCACTATCATTTTCTGCCATATGTGCATGGTGTCTTTTGTGGACAAACTTCTTCTTTTGTGAAGGACAAAATCTGGAGATGTGTCCTAGTTTATCACAGTTGTAGCATTTGACTGTGGAAAGATCTCTTACTGGAATTGGTCCTTTTCTCTTTTTAGGTCTAGAGAAGTGTTGAGATCCTTTGTGGTCAACTTTCTTGAGATGACCCATTCTTCTTCTTTTGGTATGGGTGGCCAAAGCTAGGTCATCCTCTTTGAGAAGACCTTCTCTGTTGGATACCCTGGCTTCTTCTTGAACACAATCCTCGCATACTATATCAAACTTCATGCTCTCTTTCCTGGCACACATGGTTTGTATGAATGATTCCCAAGGTCTAGTGAGACCATTGAGAGCAGTCATCACAAGTTCATCCTCATCAAGAGTATCACCAATTGCATCTAGTTGTTACTTGATTTGTGAAACCCTTGAGAAGTAGTCTTGAATGGATTCTCCTTTGTGCATCTTGGTACTCTTCAATTGAGTCCTTAGGTTCATCTTCCTATTGATGTTCTTTCCTTCATACATTCTTCCTAGGGAATCATACATTTCCTTTGGAGTCTTCTTGGAGGCCACTTGGGGAATCAAGTGGTCTTTAATAGAATCAACTATGATTCTCTTTGCCCTAATCAAATCCTTCCTATGCTTTTCTTTGGCTAAATCTCCTTCTGGTTCTGTAACTTCATCTTTAATGTAATGAGCAAGGTCATTCTCTTCAAGAATGAGACCAATTATGTATTTCCATGCCCGGAAATTCTCTATACCTTCTAGCTTGTCCTCAAGCTTAGTGTTTGGAGCCATCTTCTCTTGGGGGAGTCCAAGAGACAGAGAGAACTTATCTGAAAAGTTACCTTTTACTTTTCCGGATCCTGAGACACAAATTTATCACACTTTTGGTAGAATTAGGGTTTGACTTTCTCAGAGTTCTACCCAACCAAAAAGTTAGATCTAGGGCTCAAAAGATTGGTCTTGAGAAGGGATATCTAGCCATGTAATCAGATTTCAATAATACCAATTTTTTGCTGAAACCCTAAACTTCACTAGAGAGAGAACGAGAGATTCTTACCTTGTGAAAGATGTCCTATTCAGTCTAGCTCTGATACCATGTTAAGTTTAAACCAAATAGACTAGGAGATCACTGAAAGAAGCGTAATCACAAGATAGACACAGTATTTACCTTGGGAAACCCTCATGGGGTAGAAAACCCGGCAAAGCTTTCCTCAATAAGATGATCAACCAAAATACAAGATGTGCTCCCTCCTTCTTCTCCTCCTTAGCAGATCTCCGAGACAGGTGCGCTACTTTTCTCAAGTGAGCGAGTGTATCTAATGAGGAGTTCACCTCCTCTATTTATACTAACTCCCGACCACCAAAAATACCTAATGGGGCCGACCTCTCCTGGAGAAGTCTAATAGCCCCTAAAACATAACCTCAGGGCCGACCCCCACATGGTGGGTCTAATAACCCTAGTTACCACAACTCCTCGGAGGAATAAACATCTCCGGATACATAATAGAATCACCTCGGAGGGATGGAACATCTCCGGAATAAATAATGTACAAATATAATATTCTTAGAAGTTACAATATTCAACAGTAGATACTGTGTATGATCATGTAGATCATGTATGTTGATATATAACAGTTAGATGCATTGTGTATCTATGTATGTATCAGGTGGATACATTGTATGATTAGGTGGATCATGTATGATAATATGTATCAGGTAGATTCTTGGTATGCATCAGGTAGATGCATTGTATGATCAGGATTATTATGTATGACAAGCTTCAGGATGTTGCTCCATATGACATGCAACAGGATGTTGCAATGATGATGATCAGGATGATCATGTGTACATCAGGATGATGTATGGTGAGTATCAGGTTGATACTTTATGGCCATGGAACAGGTTGTGCAGATGAGCATATAATTTGGCTCTGGGAGATTTGCAGATAGTCTTTCGAGGTTTTGCCTATGGCATGTAATCTGGCCCTGGGATATCTGGAAAATGCTCTTTTGAGGTTTTGCTCTGGGAGGACATATAATTTGGCCCTGGGAGATCTGCAGATAGTCTTTTGAGGTTTTTCCTATGGCATATAATCTGGCCCTGGGATATATGGCAGATGCTCTTTCGAGGTTTTGTCCTATGGCATATAATCTGTCCCTGGGAGATCCGATAGGTTGGGCTGTGTGCCCGTAATAAGTCCTGGGATGCTCTTGCGAGGTTTTGCCATGACCACATGTAATATGTCCTTGGGAGATCCTATAGGTAGAGTTGTGTGCTCGTAACATCCTGGGATGCTCTTGCGAGGTTTTGTGGTAACCACATGTAATCTGTCCCTAGGAGATCCTATAGGTAGAGATGTGTGCTCGTAATAGCCTGCGATGCTCTTGCGAGGTTTTGTGGTGAGGTCACTTATAATATGGCCCGAGGAGATCCTACAGATCGGAGTTGTGTACCTGTAACATCTTGGGATGCTCTTTCGAGGTTTTCTGATGCACGTAATAAGTCCTAAGGATTCCACAGTATGGCCAGTGATGAAGACCTGTAGGTGGTGGGCTTACATCCAGTATGAAAAAGGACTAGTTCTGTAGAACTTCCTATGACGAGTAGATTCATAGATTGGTTGAGATAGCAGCAGCAGTGACAGTGATGATGATGATGATCCCGAGAAGAAGACTTGTCTAGCAGATCTGTGTCGAGAAATACCTTCCTAGTTAAGAGGGAGTGTTGATATATATGTAACTTTGGAATGTATTTCATATATATTTCTTGTACCCTTATAAGAGATGTGTTATTCCTCTATAAAGAAGTGTCATCATGTGTATTGACAAGTGTCGTAAGTGTGTGTACTTCCCTATGGGTTATTAGACCACCATGTGTGGGGTCGGCCCTGAAATATATATTATATTGTGGATGTACCTACCTAGACAAGTCGGCCCCATAGTGTAATTGGGCAAACAGGTTAAGTATAAATAGAGATCGGGAGATCTCTATTTGATCACTCGGAAACTCACACTTCTCTCACTCGGAAAGTGGCGCACTAGTGAGGAGGAGGATCATCTGCTACTAGGAGACTATCTCAGTGTATTTTGGTTGTACTTTGGTTGAGCCATTGCTCTCTCCATCTCTAAGGAAGTTGTGGGGTTTTCACCTTAGGGTTTTCCCCATGGAAACTCTGTGTCTCTTGTCTCTCATGCTTTTGATTCTTGTGATGCTTGTGATGCTTATTATGATTGTTATGCATTGATATACTGTACATGTTATTCTCTCAGTAAAGATCCTAGAGTATTGTGAATTAATGCTTAAAATTTAACAATAGCTGCCCTGAGACTCATAGTCAACCTAATACTAACAGAAAATAGTTACATGTCTAAGTGACAGCTCATCAATTTAACTCTGCCACCTATCTTTTCAAAAGAGAAATTAAGACATATCCTAACTGCCCTTTTACATCTAGCAGCAATTTTCAGTAGATGACAAAAATTTATTACAAAGCAAGATAAAAAGATATTTCTGGGATGGTTTCCAGGTGGCTGCTCCTCTTAGCTTTCGAATTCTTTATTTCTATTTATCCTCTAATTGCCAGGTGCTACAACATTTAATCCCTTTAAATTTACACTCCAAGCCTTGGTTGAGTTTCACTTTATAAGATGAAATAGCAACTGCAAAACTGCTTATGAAGCTTACGAATGTGACAAACCAAATGCCTTCAGTTTTTTCGAAGCATTAGTCTCTCTGGGCCAGATTTGCCACATTTGCTACCTTCAACTTCTGCTTTTGAGCCATTTTCAACCTATCGGCAGCATCCTCAACCGCAACCCTTGCCTCTTAATATTTGTACCCAAAAATCTCCAAGAAGCTTGAATAGTTCTTGAAACAAATGGCAGCTGCAAAAGATGCCAAAAATGATGGAGCGGATGGACCAATTTCAGAGATAATCATCACAATTGTTCCCTCATAGGGCTTATGTCTGATAGCTGGATTTTCACAATAGTTTCGAGCCATTCTTCAATATTATTAACATGATCCTTTGTTTTCTTGAGTTTATTTTTGAGAATATCTTGTAAACAAAAGATAAAAAGCAAAATGATAATACTGCTTTTGCAGCCATAACCTAAATAATAATTTTGCCAAGGATTCAATCCTTTCTTGGCCGATAACCCAAGAATCTCTTCATTTTGACATTTGCAGTGTCTACAATAATCTGCAATTTCTTTAACTCTGCTGGCGAATGCAAGAGAAACATTATTTGTTGCCCAACATTGAAGGTTCTTATCTCGTTTTGAAACACCAAGCAGGTCTTCCATTCGTCGACCATGGATGCCTCAAACCATTACGAGCCCTAGAACAACAAACTCAAATGTGGATATCAGCAGATCCTTAGCTTGATATTTGCACCTGCACTCGAGGACGTGTCCATAGGCTGAGTAATTATCCCATATCGTGTCACGAGCCAACTGTCCAGAACATTGAGACATTTTTTTCGATCCTTCAAGCTTTCATCATATTGTTCCATCTTAATGAAAAAGCATGTACCATACATAGCCAATACGCAGCAGCTGGAGTTGTTTTTCTTTAGAAAAACGGTTTTAAACCATGCCTCTTGATTCATACGAACAAGAAACTCATGGCTTCCTCGTAGTATCTTCTGAGAGGGCTTTCACCCAGAATGGAAATGTTTCACTTGTTAACTGTATGATATGAAACAATTCATCTTCTGCAATGGGTCTCACCTTGGGAAGGAGAACCTCCCATTTACTAGCTTTTTGCTCGATTGTATTGCTCAGCACTCCATCACGAGTGGTTGCTTCACAATCATAGCAGGTATGTAGGCACCGCTCCCTCAGTTGTTGTAGAACGTGGTGGCATCACTTATTTTTTGGATGCGACTTTGCGACTTTGGGCCCAAACCCTAGGCATTTCCTCATAAATAAAAACGTGTTACCACTAATGTCTATGAATTCTCGGATCAACACATGGATAAACACCAGGTATAGCTGAGCGCTAGTGCTATCCTTCTTTACATTTGCAAGACGGCGACCTCAGACATCTCTCTTGACAGGATTCGGCGCACTTGAATTAACGGAACGAGCTGCCAACCCTGCTCAACATCAATAGATGGAGTCAACAGACCTCTATCGAATCTGCATACGAATGCCCAATACGTAGATGCCGGCACGAGTATAACAGCGAAATTTTTTTATGAGCATCAGGGGCTTCATAGCCTGTAAAAGTTGGTGGAAAAGAGCAACTCGCAAACCCTACTGCACCCAAAAACGCCCTTAAGAACCAGTGAGTGGGATCTCCTGAAAGAGGGGCTCCATCAGAAAGTAAACCACGGATATGGCCTCCAAGAACTGCACGTATCCCAGAGAACCCTCTGTAGCATTCGATCTACGGCTATATACAATGTGAAACAATTTCTTTGCAACTCCACCAGTTGCATCAACCTTATTCCTCACACCGTCCCGGACACGATCTTAAATAGCCGGTACAGCAGTCATCAATGTAGGACCCAACATAGAAGCATCACCTTTGGCTCCTTTTTGATTCTTGCTTTGATGTATCAGTTAGTGTGACAATACGCCAGTGTCAATAAGACCCGAACACAGACGTTTTAGCATTTTATTTACTCCTCTACGTCTGCCTTAGCGTAGTTAGACATGCTTTTTCATCTGCTACAGGAAGAATGGCGGTGGCTCCAAACCCTTCTATCTTTTAATGGTATAGATGGTGTTCGTTGGTTTCCCTCCTCAAGCTGGCAAAAGGTCCCGGTATGCTTCTATTGTGCACCACCTTTTAGGGTTTTCTTCCATTGTATAAAAAGGTAAGCCGCTGCTATTTTGGCGAAAACTTTCTTCACAACGGCGTGCCATCTAAATGCCAAATCTCAGCTGTATAATATTTCTTGTAAATAGCTCAACCATGGTAAGCCATCGCAAAAGGAGAGCATTTTCTTTTCTGTCAAGGGAACCAATCTATTGGAGAACCTATCAAGACATCGAGCGATGCAATGGCTCTGAATTGGTCGAGAGTTCCATCGAATTACATTGTTTCAACGAAGTCTGCATTCGGGCGAATGGTATTAGGGTCTAGAGAGACTAACGTTTCGGTGGGAAAAGAAATATTGCCACAAATGAGACCACTTCCCTTTATATTCCTGCAAACAGCTTTGATGCCCAAGGATGGTATCGCATGAGCTTAAGATTGTTTGTAATACCACTTACATATATGTGATGAGCTTGAGGAGAGACACGTGGGAAGGTGGTTTCTCTGATCGCAAGCTTCAATCTCGATATCCCGTGTGCATGTGGTCAAGGAGATAGGACTCATACATCGTTGATCTATCCTCTTGATTTCTGCACCTTCGATCCACATAAATCCACTTTTCTTATAATTTGGCTTATCCCACATGCACAATGGAAGGATTTATTTCACCTCTTATATATCCCACTACTTTCACTTTGTATTAAGTAACAAATGGAGAGTAGACTTGGACGATTGAGAAATGGTGGGGCCTTGTTGGCTTGGTGCTTCGTCTCATGTTGAACCCTCGGTGCTGGGCACGCTACTCTTTTACTCCATTTTCATTTAGATTTTTGGCATATGCCATAAAACAATAATGCCCTTTCTTCATTAAAACCTTCACAAAGTTTATCTTTGGCATGAAATATAAAAGCCTCTCTCCATTTTGACTTTAGGCTTTGTAAAAAAACCCTCATAAACTTTGGCTTTCGGGCAAAAATTATAAAACCAAAGCTTTTTATAAAAAAATCAAAACCCTTAGTACTTTTTTAAAAATTAAAAAGCCTTTGCTCTAGCTATAAAAAATGGATTTGTAAGCCCAAGAATTACCAGATTGGAGGTATTTTCCTTTTGCAACCTTGGCACCTGTGCCCCGAGAAAAATGCCTTCTTTTCAACCAAGCTTGAAAACCTTTCGCCATGAAAAATGTTCTTATTTAGCACCGCCAATGTTGCCGGAAGACGATTAATGCCGTCGGAAGATGATTAATCACAAAAAATTTTGGGGTGCTAATAATGGGATCCAGCCGGGGATGCTATCCTCCCCGCGAGGTAGCAAAGAACTCGTAGACCAATTGCCTGATCCATTGGGCGGCTCCCAACCCTGACGACCACAACCTGTAACCTGCTCTTCATCTCAGAACCGGGACTGAAAACTGCTAACTGCCAAAACTAAAAACATACTGAAATTTTCTGAATCATGCTGCAAACTAAAAAATAACACTGTACATACTGAAAACTGCTTTTTGAGCACACTTATTCCTTCTACCTACCCTACTTCTCTGAAATGCAATTGCTGAATCAAATGACACAAAAGTGCTAGTGAAGCCAATCTAATAACCGACCAGTTGCTCGGACCTTGCTTACACTCTCTTTAAGCAAGCGGAGAAAACATAAGACAAACCACTCCAAAAATCCATTGACAATGAGCTCATGTCCCACAAATGCAAGAAAATTTGTCTTCCCTTCAGACTGAAGCAAATTTGCATAAGGATCTCCAATTGTCTGAAACATTATCTTGTCATGAGATTTAACAAAAATGCAAGTACCTCTTTCAATTTCACCCACAAGAATATTTGGCTGTCGATCCCTGAGAATGCATAGGGATTTGTGACCTTCTACTAACTAAGTGCTGACTGTACCTCCCTCAAGCATGAGCAGCTCTGGTTCTTTCTTCGGCACACTATCTGTCTCATATTCATACTCCCTCATATCATAATCTAAAGCATATTCAAATAGCAAACCCTCTTCCAGATCATTAGATATGACAGTTCTATCTTCTTGATGAAAGAAAATGGTATTTAATAGATTATTTTCTTGTGGAGAATCCTCATCACAAATGGATTCCTTCAAATCATCTTTATGACTGTCTTCTTTTAAGTTCAAATTTACATCTTCAAAAATAGAGGAAATTTCACTTACATATCTCGGACTATGTGAACTCTGCAGATCTCACTTAACTGGGGTTGTAACATGACCTTTTAGGAGCTGATTTACTTCATCTTCAGATAGAGGAGAACTTTTGGCAACACTGTGAAGGACATGTTTATCTTTCTTGTCTAATGAAAAATCAGTAGCATCATCTGAGACCTGATCTGCTTCTTGTGTTTTAAGACAAACATCAATGTGTTGTCCTTCAAGTGAATCAAATAAGACAGGATTCTCTAGAACAATAACTTCTAAAAAAATATAGCATGAAATGGGACTGATCTGATATTTTCTAGAGACACGAGATGATTGACAAAACTGAGAACACTTCTCATCCATATGGGGAGAACAGACATAAAGATCATCTACATGGTTACTACTTTCTTTATTTTCAGCTGAGGGTGCTACTCTGTTTTGATAATTTTCTTGAATATCATGACCATGGATTTGTGAAAAAAATTGATAAACGGCTTCAGACAAGTCTTCATCATTCATACTTTCCCAATCTTCATTAATACTTCCAAGGTACTGTATGAAATCCTCAAACTGACCACAACAATCTTCTACTAAAGACAGAGACAGAAAATACCCTTTATAATGCTCATAAAATGCTCTGTGAAAATCTTTTAAAGAAAACAAACTGCCAGGATTCAAGCCTTCATACCAATCCCTTGCTTTGCCCTCTAAAGAAGCCATGAACATTTTCATAAGACAGTCCTCATGAAACCTAATATTCATCTTGTGCACATGTATATGAAATTTGATTAAATGCAAAGCAGCATTGTCATGATCTTCATCTCTGAATTTAGGTAAGTAAGTTTTCCAATCTACTTTAGGGATCTGATTTGGAAAACCAGGAATATGAGACCTGCTTAAAGGAACATACCTTCTTGGCAATGAAGTCATCTTGAAAAATTGAAGTTGCAAATTCTGATTTGAATATTGAGGAGACTAGCGTGTGAAACAATGGGCTGCTGGGTTTCTTGAATGTGGAGTCGCCATGAGATATTCAGCATTTAAAATTCTGATATGGAGTCACTGATACTCCCGGTGGAGTCACCTTTGCACCAGAAATATTCTGAGTGGAGTCGCAAGGTGAATGATACAACCTTCTTGATGTCTGTTTTTCACCATCAACATTCAGATCTGAACTTTGTCGTTCTCCCAGGGATTGTGAAACAATCTCTTCCCCGGCAGTGGCGCCAATTTGTTAACACCAAAATTGACCCCCTAGGTTGTGGAGAGGGTAATCCTAGGTAACTACTAACCAGTCTTTAGTTTACGTTTCTGACCTAACATAAACAAAGAGGGCTCTCTCTTTAACTCACAGAAAGCTGGAAATCATCAAGATTGTTAGTAGTGAAGAAATAGACCAGCATTCAACATTTAAGATATTCAATGAACAACAGGTGCAGAAGATCATATTTCTGCAGGAACAAATTGATTAAAACCTTGGTAACAGAATCAGGAGGAGAACTGTTGGGCAATGGAGTCAAAAGATGAATCATAAAACACATAACAATGCAGCTGCATAAGTTATCTAAACAGAGGCAAGGTAGCCACCCATGCACAGTCGAAGAGCATTAAGGGGTGAAACAGAAGAAGAATGAACAGTCCATCAGCATAGGGCATCTAACAAGGATGAAACCTATGCCAACTTTAGCAGAAATTGGTGATGAAATGGCTGAAATGAAAGGAACAGGGCATTATTTCAATGAATCCTATTCCAATGCTATCCTTATACAAGCATGAGAGAAATTTAACAGAATGAATTACAAAGAAAAGATGAACAAATTAAAATGAGAAAGGAAAGACAGACTACAAGAAAGATAACACAGGAATTCTCTGCAAAATAACCCAGCCTCAAACACTGCTGATATATTTAACAATAAAATCTCAAAAACAGAGCTGAGCTCTCCTAGGCTTCAACCAAATGATTCACTCACCCTTTAGTTGTTCTATTACAATCAATATATAGATGCCCTGAGACTCATAGTCGACCTAATCCTAATCGAAAATAGTTACATGTCTAAGTGACATCTCATCAATTTAACTCTGCCACCTATCTTTTCAAAACAGAAATTAAGCCATATCCTAAGTGTCCTTTTACATCCTGCAGCAATTTTCAGTAGATGACAAAAATTTATTACAAAGCAAGATAAAAAGATATTTCTGGGATGGTTTCCAGGTGGCTTCTCCTCTTAGCTTTCGAATTCTTTATTTCTGTTTACCCTGTAATTGCCAGGTGCTGCAACATTTAATCCCTTTAAAATTACACTCCAAGCCTTGGTCGAGTTTCACTTTTAAGATGAAATAGCAACTGCAAAACTGCTTATGAAGCTTACGAATGTGACAAACCAAATGCTTTAAGTTTTTTCGAAGCATTAGTCTCTCTTAGCCAGATTTGCCACATTTGCTACCTTCAACTTCTACTTCTGAGCCATTTTCAACCTATTGGCAGCATCCTCAACCGCAACACTTGCCTCTTAATATTTGTACCCAAAAATCTCCAAGAAGCTTGAATAGTTCTGGAAACAAATGACAGCTGCAAAAGATGCCAAAAATGATGGAGCAGATGGACCAATTTCAGAGATAAACATCACAATCGTTCCCTCAGAGGGCTTATGTCTGATAGCTGCATTTTCACAATAGTCTCGAGCCATTCTTCAATATTATTAACATGATGCTTTGTTTTCTTGAGTTTATTTCCGAGAATATCTTGTAAACAAAAGATAAAAAGGCAAATGATAATACCGCTTTTGACCTGAATAATAATCTTGCCAAGGATTCAATCCTTGCTTGGCCGATAACCCAAGAATCTCTTCATTTTGACATTTGCAGTGTCTACAATAATCTGCAATTTCTTTAACTCTGCTGGCGAATGCAAGAGAAACATTATTTGTTGCCCAACATTGAGGGTTCTTATCTCGTCTTGAAACACCCGGCAGGTCTTCCATTCGGCGACCATGGATGCCTCAAACGATTATGAGCCCTAGAACAACAAACTCAAACGTGGATATCAGCGGATCCTTAGCTTGATATTTCCACCTGCACTCGAGGACGTGTCCATAGCCTGAGTAATTATCCCATATCGTGTCACGAGCCAACTGTCCAGAACATTGAGACATTCTTTTCGATCCTTCAAGCTTTCAACATATTGTTCCATCTTAATGAAAAAGCATGTACCATACGTAGCCAATACGCAGCAGCTGGAGGCGTTTTGCTTCAGAAAAATGGTTTTAAACCATGCCTCTAGATTCATACGAACAAGAAACTCGTGGCTTCCTCGCAGTATCTTCTGAGAGGGATTTCACCCAGAATGGCAATGTTTCACTTGTTAACTGTATGATACGAAACAATTCATCTCCTGCAATGGGTCTCACCTTGGGAAGGAGAACCTCCCATTTACTAGCTTTCTGCTCGATTGTATTGCTCAGCGCTCCATCACGAGTGGTTGCTTCACGATCATAGCAGGTATGTAGGCACCGCTCCCTCAGTTGTTGCAGAACATGGCGGCATCACTGATTCTTTGGATGCGACTTTGGGCCCAAACCCTAGGCATTTCCTCATAAATAAAAACGTATTACCACTAATGTCTATGAATTATGGGATAAACACCAGGGATAGCTGAGCGCTAGTGCTATCCTTCTTTACATTTGCAAGACGATGACCTCAGACATCTCTCTTGACAGGATTCGACGCACTTGAATGAAAGGAACGATCTGCCAACGCTGCTCGACATCAATAGATGGAGTCAACAGACCTCTATCGAATCTGCATACGTATGCCCAATACGTAGATGCCGGCACGAGGATAACAGTTAAAAACTTTGATGAGCATCAGGGGTTTCATAGCCTGTAAAAGTTGGTGGAAAAGAGCAACTCGCAAACCCTACTGCACCCAAAAACGCCCTTAAGAACCGGCGAGTGGGATCTCCTGAAAGAGGGGCTCCATCAGAAAGTAAACCACCGATATGGCCTCCAAGAACTGCACGTATCCCAGAGAACCCTCTGTAGCAGCCGATCTACGGCTATATACAATGTTAAACAATTTCTTTGCAACTCCACCAGTTGCATCAACCTTATTCCTGACACCGTCCCGGACACGATCTTAAATAGCTGGTACAGCAGTCATCAATGTAGGACCCAACATAGAAGCATCGCCTTTGGCTCCTTTTTGAATCTTGCATTGATGTATCAGTTAGTGTCACAATACGCCAGTGTCGATAAGACCCGAACACAGACGTTTTAGCATTTGCTTTCCTCCTCTATGTCTGCCTTAGCGTAGTTAGACATGCTTTTTCATCTGCTACAGGAAGAATGGCGGTAGATCCAAACCCTGCTATCTTTTAATGGTATAGCTGGTGTTCGATGGTTTCCCTCCTCAAGCTGGGCAAAAGGTCATGGTATGCTTCTATTGTGCGCCTCCTTTTAGGGTTTTCTTCCATTGTATAAAAAGGTAAGCCGCTGCTATTTTGGCGAAAACTTTCTTCACAACGGCGTGCCATCTAAATGCCAAATCTCAGCTGTATAATCTTTCTTGTAAAATAGCTCAACCATGGTAAGCCATCGCAAAAGGCGAGAGAGCAGTTTCTTCTCTATCAAGGGAACCAATCTGTTGGAGAACTTCTCAAGACGTCGAGCGATGCAATGGCTCTGAATTGGTCGAGAGTTCCATCGAATAACATTGTTTCAACGAAGTCTGCATTCGGGCGAATGGTATTAGGGTCTAGAGATCCTAACGTTTCGGTGGGAAAATAAATATTGCCACAAATGAGACCACTTCCTTCATATTCCCGCAAACAGCTTTGATGCCCAAGGATGGTATGGCATGAGCTTAAGATTGTTTGTAATACCACTTACATATATGCAATGAGCTTGAGGAGAGACGTGGGAAGGTGGTTTCTCCCATCCCAAGCTTCAATCTCTCTATCCCGTGCGCATGTGGTCAAGGAAATAGGACTCATACACCGTTGATCTATCCTCTTGATTTCTGCACCTTCGATCCACATAAATCCACTTTTCTTATTATTTGGCTTATCCCACATGCACAACGAAAGTAGTTATTTCACCTCTTATATATCCCATTACTTTCACTCTGTCTCAAGTAAGAAATGGAGAGTAGACTTGGACGATTGAGAAAATGTGGGGCATTGTTGGCTTGGTGCTTGATCCCATGGTGAATCCTCGGTGTTGGGTGCGCTACCCTTTTCCTCCATTTTCATTTAGAGTTTTGGAATATGACATAAAACATTAATGCCCTTTCTTCATTAAAACCTTCACAAAGTTTATCTTTGGCATGAAATATAAAAGTCTCTCTCCATTTTGTACATTAATGCCCTTTCTTCATTAAAACCTTCACAAAGTTTATCTTTGGCATGAAATATAAAAGTCTCTCTACATTTTGACTTTAGGCTTTGTAAAAAAAACCTCATAAACTTTGGCTTTGGCCAAAAATTATAAAACCAAAGCTTTTTATAAAAAAATCAAAAGCCTTAGTACTCTTTTAAAAATTAAAAAGCCTTTGCTCTAGCTTTAAAAAATGGATTTGTAAGCTCAAGAATTACCAGATTGGAGGTATTTTCCTTTTGCAACCTTGGCACTTGTGCCCCGGGAAAAATGCCTTCTTTTCGACCAAGCTTGAAAACCTCTTGCCATGAAAAATGTTCTTATTTAACACCACCAATGTTGTCGGAAGACGATTAATGCCATCGGAAGACGATTAATCACAAATTTTTTTGGGGTGCTAACACATGTATCAATTGTAATTTTGTGCATGTTCAAAAATTTTGTATGTTTACACACAACTGTGTTTTTATTTGAAGTAGAGCAAGGTTCAGAAGAGGCTCGTAATTCTACACACAGGGATGAAGGTCAAGCAAGGAGGGAATATGTTGAACTAAATTTGGGTTGTACACCAATAACAACTTATCCATCTGATATACCCGAGGAGCTTCCATCGGAAAGTGGACATCCAAGAACTTTATTTTTGGATTATATATGTACATTGAACTTACATATTCTGTATTTTCTTTGGATGATCCAACCTTTTTTTGGGGCTAATTACATAGCATAATTTTGTGTGGTAAATGCTTAGAATATGATTTTGCATGATGTTCATGAACGTATGTATTATTAAATTTGTATGTACAAGTTATGATTTTCTTTCATAATGATAGTCAATCTTATATATAGTTTAATAGTATAGTTCAATTTTGTCAAGATTGAATCTCATTAAATGATCCATAGCTTGTACTAAATGGTTCTTGAGTGTTACATACACAATTTCATATAGTCTAGTTAGTTTTCTTCGAGCTTCTATTTTTTCATTATATGAATTATTTGTATATGTAAATTTTGTATAATATATTATATGTAAAATCTATTTACTTTTATATTTATGATTTATATAAATTGTAATGTATATGTTCTAATGTAAATATGTTTAACTTGAAAGTTTAATGTTCAATCTTGAAATGGTTTTACGATATTGGTTTAAAGCTCTAGAGTACATGTAATGTACAAATTAATCCATGTATTTGGGTGAAAACGATGAAGTTGGGAAACAATTTTGACTTGTTTTTTACAAAACAAACTGCTAATTTTTATGTTTTTCAGCTTCGACCTCTTCAAACCCATATTTCCCTTAGAAATTTAAACTTGAAGTAAACACAAAGGTTTTACAGAATTGAATTAGCTTTCTACTCGTATTTTTTTAAATTTTTTTTATGGACATATCGTGGGACAAATTTGTTGTCAATCAACGGCATATACTTGAAAATTTTAGGTATGGATAATGAGTGACCTGTGTTGATGACGGTTTTTTGATAGATGGTTATTCATTTTAGGGAAAAAAATTGTAGGCTCATAATCTACACACACTGAACTTGATCCTGGACTATATTTTGAATTTTTTAAGACTTGGAAACTATTTGTTATTATTTATCGAAACAACATATGTTCAGAAAATGGTGCATTTTCTACACATGTTTGTGTCTTCACATTTTCTTTCCAATGTTACTCTTATCAAACAAACTAAATCCAACCCATTGAATAGGACACTTCAAGTAACATCCCTGTATTTAAAAAAAAAAAATTGGCTTTGGTATTGTGACGATATTGAATTTTCATTGTGACTAAGTTTTGAGTCACTTAATTTTTTAATGATAAAGTTTAGTAAAAAAATAGAAAAAAATAGTAATCCTAAATGAAATTCAAAAAAAATTATATTATGAGAAAGTAGATTGAATGACGAATCTACTGGTATAAAATCCGACATGTAATTCTCATGTTTTGTAGTGGTCCGACCTTGTTAAAGTGACACATTTCTAAATTCTGCAGAAATGGTGCTATAACTGTTGACCAAAAAATCTCGGCCGAGAAAATGTCTCATGCGAGAGATTTAAAATGTCTTGGGTGAGTGTTGTTCTTGCTCTAAAATTAACCTAGAGTTAACGAAAACTCTCAGCTGAAAGTTGCTTTAAACTCTCGTCGCAGATTTTATAACATGTCTCGCCTAAGAGTTGTGTTACATAATGCCCCGAGAATCTTTTAGGGCCCGACACATTAAGTATTAAATTTCCTTGATTTTTGGGCAGGATTCCACATTATTCGAACGAGATGCCCATCATTCTCGGCCGAGAGTTGTATATATAGTCTCTCAGCCGAGATAGTCTTCAAAATTATTTCATCCGAGGGTTTGTTTTCAACGGAGGGTTTTTTCAGCAGAGGGTTTGTTTTCAGCGGACGGTTTTTTCAGCCAAGGGTTTGTTTTCAGCGGAGGATTTTTTCAGCCGAGGGTTTGTTTTTAGCTGAGTTTTTTCTCAGCCGAGGGTTTGTTTTCAGCGGATTTTTTCAAGCGAGCATTTCTTTTCAACCGAAAGTCTATTTATAGGCTACATTTTCTTTTCTGCTGTGAGTTCTCATGTGTTATTCATTCAATTTCAATTAGGCCTAATGCTGCACTTGCTCTCTTCTTGGTTGTTGAACCTTAAACTCATCTTATATATTTACAAAATGGTAAATTTCACTTGAGAAGGGTTACAAATCACCACTTCTATCAAGGGAGGTTTGGATATTAAACTCATTGGTATTTAAAGTAAATTTGTATTGCTTTCAATGAAGACTATTTTTAATTTGATAAGCAAAATCTTTTAGTACATTTCCATTGAGAAAGTTTTCATCACATTATTCTTTATTTTTTAGAATTAGTACTTTTATTTTTTAGAATTAATAATTGTGCGAATTGTATTGGTTGTTGCATGGTGAAATATTCCTTAAAAGAGGCCTCGTTTGTTTGTATTCACTACTTTTTCTCTTGAATCACCCATAATGAGGATTTTGATTACATTCGGAATTGTTTTAGGATTGGTAGTATCACATGTCTTTGATGAATATTTGAGATCTAAAGAATTGAGATTGAAGCACATAACAAGTCTTGCACTATTCTGAAATTGTTGTTTTATATGATCATGGTATTCTTGATATAAAGGTAAGGTTAGATCAATCAATGCTTTGTATTCATTTTACATGCATAAGAACTATTTCATGTTGAAGAGGTTTTTGGATACTATTTGGCCATAATAAGAACTATTTCATTTTGAATGAATAACACTTATTGGGTCAATGTACTGTTTTTTTTTTCAGCATATAACTCTCAATTCTCATATATTTTCATGCATTGGATTTTAGGTTTTTATTTCTTTCAACATGGGAAACCGAAAGAAACGTGAAAGAAAATATGATCGCACCAGAGTTGATGAAGAGGCAAGGAAAGAGAGATCTCGTATTTCTATGAGAAATTTGAGAGCAATGGAAAGAAACGTGAGGCACATGGCGGTGACGAAGAAATGCAAAATGTGAATGCACATGGCGGTGATGAAGGAATCCAAATAGTCGAGGAGCACGTTGATGAAATAAATAAGGAACATGGAGGTGACAAGGGAATGAAAAATGTGGAACAAACTATGGGTAGCATTGATATTGAGACCATGATTGGCGAGTAAATAATTTTTTATATGTTTATAGTTTTCTTTATAATACTTGAGTATGTATATATATTTGATTTGAAAGTTCACAATCTTATAAATTTATATTTATTTTTATGCAAGGTCAACATCCAACATCCAACATCCTACCACAGTTACAAATTTACAGAGATTAATTGGAAGCTACAACAATATCGTCATTGATGATAATTTTTTGGAGAATTTGGATTCAAGTAAAATTGAAGAAATGGGACCTCTGATGCCTGATCATACAACTCGTTATAGAGCAAATAAGATAGTCAAAAAATATTTTGAAGGTATTTATGTCATAGAACAAGCTCAATTGTTACATATTTTGTTAAAGGGACAATGTCTAAGAGATGCAATTACATTATTGGGCATTCAAAGTGCCAAAGAGGCTAAATGAAATCAAATTGTATCACAAAATCTAACCTCGGTCCTCGCATCACTTGCAAGAAAATGATCTCATAATATCATGGTTGCTCGTAAAGCAATTCTAACAAGGGTTGTGGCAAAAAACACTACATCCAATCGTTTGTTGTCTACAACTGTAAGAATGTTAAAAACATAGAGAAAAAGGTTATGGAAGCATAAAAAACTTAGGGTTCAGTTAGATGAGGATGATGAAGTTGCATGTTGGGGTGTTATCTGTAGGAAACCTTATTAAGATAGACTTCCAGATAATGTGAGGGACAGGGTGAAAGAGTTTTGGCATGTAAAATCGCGTGTCTTATTAAATGTAAAGGATGTTGTGCGACATCGTATATCGAAAGGAAACTATGAAACTCATGCCAAACACATAGCAGTGATCACTCAAGTGGAAATGTTCAAAACTTTTATTGAGAGTAATGTCGATGTGAAAATTTCCCTTAGCACATTTGTGAAACTTAAACCATGGTATGTCAGGCCCATCTTTGTTCGCGACACATGTTGTTGTCGATACCATGTAGAATTTGAATTATATTATGAGACATTTCTAACTTTTGGCATGCAGTGTTGGCCAAATAACCCCCCTCCTTCCAGTGTTCGTGAATTTGTATCTAAAATATTATGTGCACGAGGGATTAATCAAGTATTGTATAAGAAAGAATGCATCAGAGGTAAAAAATGTGATGAATGTTCTGATTTGTCCCTTTTTAATGTTAACTACCCCATTTATGCAAACGATCCTCAATTGTCAAATCGCATTGTGAAATGGAAGAGATATGTTTATGTTGATTATACTGCAGTTACAGATTCAACGACAACAATGAAAGCTTAATTTAGTTGAAAGTGATATCTCTTTGACAAATTTTATGAATTTGTTTAGGGATCAAATATATAAATATATCAAGCACTCTCACTTAGCACCATGGCAGGACTTACAGTTCAAGCAATCACAAGATGAATTTCCAAAAGGAACAATATTATCCATTGTCGATTTTGCTGAAAATTACACTTTCACTCCGCAAAAGAAGATACAGAGTGAGTATTATCATTCAGATCAGGTATCTATACTTGTGCATATTATGTCTAGACATGCAGAGCTTGATGTTGATGGTTTTGATAGCAATGAAAATAATCATGAAGTGATTAAGGAGTACCATTTATACATCAGTGATGTTCGTACACATGATACATTTTTTGTCCAACATTGTTTTGGTTTGCTTTTTGAAGAATTATCAAGAAGAAGGGTCACTTTTAAAGAACAGTGGGTGTGGTCAGATGGTTGTGCTTGTCAATTTATATCTGCATGATCATTCTTATGGTTGTCTTGCCTTCATAGAAACACAGATGTTCACAACACATGGAGCTTTTTTGAAACGAGAGATGGAAAAGGAGAACATGATGGTGTTGGGGCCTGCGTGAAATGTCAAAGCTCCCTTCTAGATAGCATCATATACCATATTTTAATATCATGTAGTTTACATTATTAAATTGTTTTAGTAGAAATGGTTCCCACCAAAATCACAAACTAAGAGGGAAAAACAAAAACCCATTTCTCATATTGAAACCTGGAATCTGAACATAAAGAGGATGCACATAATTTCAACCAGTAAGTAAATACACCTTACCAATCTTCTTGGGTTAATGATGAACCCAAATTCGACAAAACTAGATCCCAAATTTCCAAAGCTTTATTGCAGTTGAAGATTTGGGCACCTGATTCCTCTACCAACTTAAAAGATATGTAGCGGGATGGACCTTGGATACTGCTTTCTCTGAGGTTGTAGGCTATCAAAATATTATTGTGGGCAAGGAGAAAGTAGAATACATTAATTTTAGGGCCACTAAATAGTAATAGCCATATCTAAGACCAACACATTTGAGAAAAGGGAGGGGACTGAACACTAAATATCTTTCCTTTGCCTAATATCGACTTGATTTATTCAAGCGTCCCCAGTTGAGTTGGTCTTATCCATCAAGATGTGCAATTCAAAACTGATACAAGTTTCTTCCTTATGAAAGACCATTCTGAGCTTAGGTTCTTTGGATGATCTCCTAGCCCAAGAGAGGATTTCCATCTGCATAATGGTGCACTTTCAGTATTCCAAATAGTCTAATAGAAGGTATGATAGTTTCCAAAACATAATTTAACTCTATTTCTTTTTATATATGTATTCCAAAAGACATCTCCAATTAGGATGAATGATATTTTATGTTTTCAAAATCACAGTCCTTTATATCACTGTATTGAGAGCCATCTTTGGGGTTGTCTGACTCTAGTATTTTTCCTAGGAGGATCTTCTTCAACCAGGAGAGAAATGAGTTGAGGAGCCTCGATAATATCTTGGGCCCTAAAACATGTTGAGAGAGGTAAGCTCAGACAGGAAGTTCTTGCAAATTTAAAAAATAACCACTTAGAAAAAGTGGGTAATTAATTCTATTTTTTCATTCACTTTAGGAAAAACTGAGAAGTATTGTGTTTTGCAAATAAGTCTAATAAAGTGTATTTAATACATTAATAGCTTGTACTAGGATTAACTCTCAACCATCAATCCGAAGTTGAGATTAGTGTTTTGGAAGATTAGGTTTTTGGGCAAAGCATATGTAGGGTCTCTCATCCTGAGCAAGTGAATTTTTTTTTTGTACTAATAATCTTCATAGCAAGTGTAAGTCATATACCTAACTTTTGGAGACAATCATCACCATTCGTATCCAATCTTATTATACGATAATAATTACAAAATCAATCATGACTCAAGACTTATTTACCCTAAGCAATAACCTCAACAATTTACTTAATGCACATACCATCATTCCTCTTTTAACTTACAAGCTCTTGGATTGGACCCTAGAATAATCAAGTCATACTAGAAAACATAAGTAGTTTAACCATAAGAAATATAAGGTACAATTGAATTTCTAAAATAAGTACCTTTGAAATTCTAGTCAAGAATTCTTAAATGCATGGTAATTCCTAACCATATGTATATTTAATAAATATAATTTTACTTACCTTCCAACCTTTAAACATGTAAAATACAACTGTAAATCTAGTATAAAATTATACTTGTAGTCACATCCATAAGAACTTCCTATACCTATCAAAATCCCTATCCTTACATGCATTCTTAATTTGTAATAAGTAATGCAATTCTTTTAAATATGAAAAGTATGCAATGCATTTTATATATAATGCTATACCATCAAATCCTTCTATCATACATTCTTAATTTGTAAATAAGTAATACAGTTCCTTTAAAATGACAAGTATGCAATGCCATTAAGATCATACATATATAATTTCATTTTATTTACCTCCTTATTTATATAATTTCTAGTAAACAATATCTCATAATCATAAATCTTCACTTTACTAAATAATATTTAATTTATATAAATATCTCATTAGACTAAACTATGTTATAATTTTTCATTCCATTAAACTATGTTATAATTTTTCATTCCATTAGACTAAACTATGTTATAATTTTTCATTCCATTAAACTATGTTATAACTATTCATATAATTCCAATTGAAAATGATCAATTTATCATATTTGTTCACCTTAGAAGATACATTCGATTTATAAAATATCCCAATAAACTAATCCATATTATAGCTATTCGTTTTCATAAATGTGCATGTCTTTCCAATAGAGGATAATCCAAATTAGTAAATGCTCACGATAAAGTAGTCACAGCCTAAACATTAACTATGCATTCGTATTCCTTGTTCTACCTATACATACAACAAATCCTTATTCCAGTTCATAGTTATTTACGGCAATGAAAAAAAACATATATCAAACCCATAATAATTTGCAACATGTAAATAAAGGATCATTTCCACATAATGAACATATCCTATAATTTTCTTTTTCATATATTTAATATATTTTAATGAACCTTTTTCTTTTCCTTTTTAAAGAAAGATGTACATAATTCAAACATATAAATAAAAGATCATTTCCACATAATGACATATCCTATAATTTCTTTTTCTTTCCCCTATCGAATATAGTGTATACAAAGAGATTGTCTCGAGGGTGTAAAATAGTGGGACTCATCTTCTTTCGTTGAGCAAGGTTTCTTATGGGTACAAATTAATTATGAAACTAAAAAAAGTAAACAACTTCACAGCGCACTATGATAACAATCTACTTAGCTAAATTATGAAACGCTTCTGCTATGGCGATTTATAAAAGATGAACACATAACTCCTAAATGGGTCATTCGACAGGTAGCCGAGAGGGATTTCACCGAATTCCAGTTCTCGGTGATGGTTAACATAAAGCAGATATTTACTTACAAAACTTTTCGGAAGCAGACACGAGTTTGTTAATGTGTTTGAACAGGTGGCAAGAAATCCCCAATTCGACTCATAAATCCATTACAGAGTTCACACAAAAAAATGGTTGATGATTAACTACAAATTACATCAAAGATTCTGGAATACAGTCAACAGCTTTTAAAATGGATACGCAGATATTTTATAGACCAAATTGAATTCTAGAACGCCCTTCCTAACGGAATGCAAAATAACTAATTTAAAATAAATTCGATCTCAATCGACTTCTTGATGAACGAATCTGGAACGCTAAGTGCAAGACATACACAGAGATTGAAAAGCGAAAAGTCAACAATTAATCGAATAGGTATACAGAGGAAATTGATCTCATAATATTGGAAAGGTCAAATAAAGATTTGATGCTCAGAGAATGAAGGGCTCCACGAATTCTGGATATGTCAATGAGTGATTTACGCCCAGCTAATTTTGCAAAAGTAGTTTACAAACTCATATCTACGAATTCTAGATTTATCGGATGAAAAATCGAAAATATATAAGATAGAAACAGAATTTAAAATTTCATAGAAATGATTCCACAGGAATTCGAAAGTATAAATATGATGAAAGCATAATTTAAAAGAAATTTCATAGCAATTCAGTTCGAAGATCTCGACACTCCTACGGAATTTGAAAATATAAATATAATGAAAACAGAGTTAACATTTCAGAGAAATTCAGATCGAAGGTCTCAACACTTCCGTGGAATTTGGAAATATAAATATAATGAAAGCAGAATTAATATTTCATAGAGATTCAGATCGAAGATCTCAACACTTCCATGGAATTTGAAGATATAAATATAATGAAAACAGAGTTAACATTTCAGAGAAATTCAGATCGAAGATCTCAACACTTCCACGAAATTTGGAAATATAAATATAATGAAAGCAGAATTAATATTTCGTAGAATTCAGATCGAAGATCTCAACACTTTCACGGAATTTGAAAATATAAATATAATGAAAGCAGAGTTAGTATTTCATTGAGATTCAGATCACAGATGTCAACACTTCCACGGAATTTTAAGATATAAATATAATGAATTTCAGAACTTCCAATATGATTTTTCAGAAGAAAATATAGAGGCTACGGATCTAGTTCTATCTATTGCAGTACATGAATGTCAATAAATAAAACTATATACCTGGATTTATTCATTCCACCACAAGGACTAGCAAAATAAATAAACTAAATACTTCAAAACTGTTTTCGGTGGTTGGTCCAGTGAATCGATGGAGTCCTCGAAGTGGTTTCTGCATGATCCAATCCAATTTCCTGACAAAGTACCGAGTGACCCCTCGGTTGACCTCCCTACCGTATCAAGGTTACTCTCCTTCACCCCGAACCCCCAAGCAAATAGGGTCGCAAGAACACACAACGCAAGCTTTCTCGTGGGATTGCCCAATCCCCGGAAAGCTAAACCCAACTCCCAAGAATTCACAAGATCAATTCACAATTCCGGTGCCCATCGAGCAATAGGGAGCAAGAGATGCTTTTCTCCTTCTCCTCCCTTATTTTATAGTCAAAGTCTCTGTACCATGTGTTTGTCTATGCACATAATTAATTTAATTTAATATTTCATTAACAATTACTCTCAAATTACAAGTGTCTCTTCATCTCAAGTGTGCACCCAATTCCTTAAATCGGTGGAAATTAGGTGCAGTAGAGTCCTTCTTGTATTTTTGTTCTTATTTAGTTTATTTAATATCTTTTAGTTAAACTTAAAGCTTTCTATAGTCCATTTTTTTCTAATTACTAAAATAGAATTAGAAAATTTTACTAAAATTTCAATCTATTTTAAATCTCTTCTTTATAAAATTTAAAAGAATAAAAGTAAGAATTAAAATATCTCTTTTCTAAAAAAATTATTCTAAATTAAACTTTTTCTTTTAATAATGATAAAATCAATTAACCAGATTTTAATCTTTTTCAAAACTTTTCAAAATAGTAAAATCAATCAAAATAAAGTAATTCAAATTAATATTTAAATTAATTAAAATAAAATCAATTAAAAATAAAATCTTGAATAAAATAGTTCTTTTATTAACAATTCATTTCAAATCCTTTTTCAAAATAGTAAAATCACTTAAAATAAAACTTTCAATAAAATAATTCTTTTATTTATAATTTATTTATAACTCTTTTTCAAAATAGTAAATCAATGAAAATAAAACTTCCAATAAAATAATTCTTTTATTCACATTCTAATCTAACTCCAATCCAATTTAAGTTATCTTTTTTTCCCCAAAAGTAACAAAATTTGAAAAAATAAAATAAATGAATAAAAATGTTGTTTTCAATACATTCTCCTTTATTTCAATTTTTAGTCTTTTTCCAAATAAAAAGAATAAAAATATTTCTTTTAAAATTACCCTTTAATTGAAAATACTTAATTGATTTCCTTAGTGTAATTCCAATTTGTAAACTTGGTTAAATAATCTTTTCTTGTTCTTGTCTAGGTACCTCTTCGGCGGGCCCTTCCGACAATTTCTTTTTTTTTCTTCTTGTTCTTGTCTAGGTACCTCTTCGTAGGACCCTTCCGACAATTTCTTTTCTTTCTTCTTGTTTTTGTCTAGGTACCTCTTCGGCGGGCCCTTCCAACAATTTCTTTTCTTTCTTCTTGTGAGGAGACTTGTGTAGCAATCGGGGAATCTTTACCACAATCTCTCGACTACACTTCTTGGAGACTAAGGGCTACTGAGGGATAAGGGCCTCCTTATCGCGCGCCCCTCAACTCTCATACGTGACCAAGTCGGTATGGCCTCGTCCGTATGGCACACGCTTCCCCGAGCCAACTCGCAAGCTTCCGACCTATGCGTCGATTGTTAATTTAGGGTCGACAGTCTTTCGTTGTACCCCTATGTGTTCTTTCCATTCTTATGACCCCTAAAATTCCATTGTGGGTCAGTCGGTAAATCATCTTACCCGCCACTGCACACACACACACTCAGGCACACACATTAAATAGCGCTGCACTATCAAATCATGTCATCATTCATTATCATAGTATCTCAATCAGTTGAGCATCTATTTCATTTATAAAATATTTCCATTTAATCATTTCTATTTCGTAATTCTTCATTCTAGTGTATTTCATTCAATCACTTTCATAAAATAATATTCAATCTAAATTCCATGGTTCGTGTTTTATTTAGTTGGTTCTCTTCAAAATTAGTGTCCTCATTAGTTTAATCAGTTAAAGTACCGAGGCGGGCATTACAACATAAATATAGATAAGATAGAAATATTTGGATAGAATTGAACAATTGAGCATGTGTTAAGTAGATCAGAGAGTCCAAAGATAAAAGGAAGAATATTGACCAATAGTCAAGCAGGTCAAAGAAAAAGTAGTTCCTCATTTTCTATGCAATATTTTCCTTCACAGTAGGCCGTAGAACTCAAACCTACATCTTCTAGGTTTTAGCAGATTGTGGAGGTTTCCTTGTAAGCTTTGATAAAGTAATGAAACTAAGCTATTTTTGAAGGAGAAATTACCTGTGTTTGTGTGAATTTTTTTTTATGCTTATGTTATTTATTGTTTCCAACTATTGCGTGATTGCTACTTGCAAATAATTGTCTATTACTTGCAAATAAAAAATTACAAAGTAATTGATCAAAACCCTAATAGTGTCACTATTCCAATGAACTACACTACCATTCTTTTATAGACCAAGAAGTCTATGGTTTACAATGAAACTCCGCCATCCTTGTGGTGCACCTTCTCTATAATATTCAAAAACTGTAATCCTAGCTTCCTAGAAGAGTGCACTCAACCTGCATGAGAATATTGTCTAGAATAGAGTGCCTCCTTACCTAGCAAAGTGTGCCCTAATCTAAATCTGGAAACCTACTCTTCCACGCAGTTTTCCTAGAGATGGAAGAAAGCCTGAAATAGAACTAAAATAACACTCCTCAAAATGGAAAAGGCATTGCCTAGGTAAACTAAAAATGGCATGCTAATATGGTTCTATATAAGTTTGAAACAACACCTAACTCAAGACAGCATGGATGCAAGCGTGCATGTATATACAATAACCACAATATTCCTACAACATAATGTGCCTACTCTAGTGTGCGTAATCAATGCACATCAACCATACACAAAAAATACTACTGCACAGGAATTGAGACAAATGGGACCTATTGGATATGTTGAGAACACCAGTTGAGAGACATGTAAACTAACATGTTTATGTAATTCAAGGACTCCTCAGGGCTCAACCACTCTTACCTCCTTCATCTCCTTCCCTGCCTTCATTGCCTACAGAAATTCCAATGGCTAATTAATTACCTCTAAGTTCAATGAAGTTTCCCACTTCTAGTGGTACCATAGATATCAGTTTACATATTTTAGTATGAAAATCTATTTAAAATGTGAAACAAGCCTAAGGACAGACAAAAGTTGCATAATTTTTTTTTAAATTTTCATGGACTAGTATTATTGTGGTATCATAAAAATATAGGCATTGCACAATATTCAACTTACATATTTGTCGGCTAATTTTGAAGTCCTGTACAGCCCTGCTCACAAGTTCAGAAAGGATTATGGACTCTGTCATAAGCTTACAGCTTGTCAAGGAGGCTTAAAGGTGAGTAATGGTATCCCTAAAATATCCCCAACATGAAATACAAGCTGTTAAATAGATGTTTGCAATAACCATGTTTCCAAATACACACTAGTTTATTATCAGAGATTACACAACTGTCGACATATCAGTGGAGTAACTAGTTCATCTGCAAAATGTAAAACACTATCCAAAGACAAAATTTAAAACTACAGCAACCAGAAGTTGCACAGATTGTCCTTCAAAAACTGTTATCTCTGCACAGATTGTCCTTTAGAAGTTGCTTATATTGTCCTTCAAAAACTGTTATCTTTGCATAGGTTGTCCTTCAGAAGTTGCACAAACTGTCCTCCAATCATGTACACATAATCCAGCATACCCTCTCCGTAAAACATTAGATCCAGATCTTTAGTTTCTAAAGCTCAAAGAAACTGTTGAGGTGTTGAATTCCCAGGCAAATCAGAAATTCCCTGAGCAAAGAATTTAATTTGATTTGAAACTGGTGTCACAAAAGGACACTAAATCAATAGCTTGACATACTGATGTCAATTCTTACTATTTAAAATCAAGTCCCTCCACGCTAGAAAAAGTTACTATTTATGAAATCTTGTTACTATTTGTATTTTCCTTACATCAAACGATATTTTTGGATCATATACAAGTTTTCAGCCAATGGCCTGACAAAATTAAATCCACTGAGTTCCCTCATAGATACATAGGACAAGCATGAATTTTCAATTATATTATAAATACATGAAAAAAACAAAAGTGGTATTCCAATACCTGCCATAACTAAATAATTTGATCTCCAGAAGCTTCCTCAGTCACAAGGAAACTATGTTCAAGTAACCAAAAATGATCGTCATGGCATTGGTCATTTCTTACCATCACAAAAATGGTGACTACTGATCTACAACTAGAGCATATCCATCTCAACCTTCGGACTGGGACACCAATGGCTCTTGGTTTTCTATGGGCTGCAAAGTCAAAATGAAAGTTAATATATATATGTACACAAGTTAATATATATATATATTTATAGTACAATTCATTTATTTATAAATGGTGACAATGATCATACTTGAATGTATGGCCTTACACTCCTATGCATCTAAAATAGCCAGATCTTCATCCACTGTATACTCTGCCATAAGAACATCTAAAACCTCACAAATATTATTTCCATTATTTTCTTTTTCACTAAGTGAAGGATCTTCACTAGATTTTGAATAACCAACCAAAGAACCCGATTCAACGTTTCTAGGTTCAGGATAAATAACAACACATGTCTCATTAATAAAGCCTCAAGACAAACTCCAACTTTTAGCTCTTGGAAAATGTTAGTTTTTTAGAATTTACTTCAATCTAATATAGGATCTTAGCTGAGAGAACAACATGTACAACATATCTATAGCATATCAAACATGAACACAATAATGCAATCACGCAAGAGACATAGAGTTTACTTGGGGAAAACCATAAAGGTGAAAAACCCCAATAACTTCCTCAGAGATAGATAGATCAATGATACAACCCAAGCATAAGAGATAGACATCTCCTAGCAGCAGCTTCTCCTCCTCCACAAGTGCGCCACTCTCCCGAGAGTGTGAGAGAGAATAGAATGATAAAATAGAGTTCCTCCCACACTCTATTTATACTTGACTTGACTTGCTTAATAAACTTTACTAGGTCGGCCTTACCTTAACCACATAACATAATGCTGACTGGGCCGACACCCAATAGGGTGGTCTAATAACCCTTTGACCCACATGGATGACCCCCAATAGGGTGGTCTAATAACCCTTCGACCCACATGACTTATACAGGGCCGACCCCAACAAGGTGGTCTAATAACCCATCAAGTATAAGTTACAACACTTACAATATAAATGACGACACTTCCGTATAGAGGAATAATAACATCTCTATAGGAATACAAACACTTCTGTATAGAGGAATAATACCATCTATATAGGAGTACAATATACATCTATGAAATACATTCCGAAGTTACATATACATCAACACTCCCTCTTAACTAGGAAGGTATTTCTCGACATAGGTCTTCTAGCACAAGTCTTTTTCTTTGGATCATCATCACTAGATAATCATCATTGACTCATCATCATCGTCACTACTACTGTTATCTCAATCAATCTCTGAATCTACTCGTCATAGGAAGTTCTACAGAGCCTATCCTTTTTCATACTGGATGTAGGCTCACCACCTGCAGGTCTTCATCATCACTGGCCATACTGTGGAATCCTCAGGACTTATTACATGCGTCACAAAACCTTAAAAGAGTCTCTTGACTAGCAAGAACCCTAAAGAGCATCTGAGGCCTTTTTCATCTTGTCCATATCTCCAGGACTTATTACATGTGACTGTCACAAAACCTTAAAAGAGTGTCCCAGGAATGTTTATGTGCATAGCACGACCAACAAGAACTCTAAAGAGCATCCCAGGAACATTTATGTGCCTAAGCACGACCGACAAGATCTCCAGGACTTATTACGGGCACACAGCCCAACCTATCGGATCTCCTAGGTATTACATGTAGCATCCCACCACAAACCCTTGAAAGAGCATCCCCGGACTTATTACGGGTGTTAGGACTTAGATTTTATTCCGGTTGTAAAAGAATAATACCTAAGGTAACCTATTTCAAACCAAGCTTTAGGTAGAAAAATTAGCCATTTTTCCCACCAGAGAGGGCTCTCTCACAATATATAAGTAAAGGCTAAAGTATATAAAAGTTCTCTCAAAATTTCTCAAAAGGATTTTCTGGTTGAAAAGGAAAACAAGAAACGTTTGGGCATGGAGTCAAAGTTTCAAATATATAATATGCCAATAAGAGATTTATACCAAATAGATTTTCACAGAGGCAAGATAGTAATCATATCCAGTCAATTTGATTTTTTCAGGTGGTATAGAAAGAAGTAATGACATTCCATCAACAACAGGCATCTAACTGGGATGAATCCATTGTCAATTTTGGAGAAAATAGTGAATATTTAAATGCGATAAAACGAGGCATAACTAGTATGAATCTTGAGTTATTTCAAGTGTTCATTTAAATATAGAAGAAAAACATAATGGAAGATAAAACATAGAAGGTAAACATGCACATATAAAGATAAAGGGAAAAACAGACTGTAAAGCTGATCAACACATGAATCTCTGGTTTCAAAAGATAGGTATTTTCACTGTACTGCCTTTATTTATCAAAAAATAGACTTCAAAACATATTTGTCTCTTAAAGAATTTCCAACCCTTTCCACAATGACTCTCATTGTTTTTATACAAAATTCGGAAGAAGCTTGACATAACTGCGTCTTCTAACTAATAACTGAAAATACTTTAACTTAAAAGATAACTGTTTTCAAATAATATTACAACTTTAAAATAAAAGTATCTTTTTGCCACTTGGCAAAAATTTTGAATATCATCTTTTCGCCACTTGGCGACAGTTTTGAATGCATCTATGAATGGACAGAGTATCTTGTCCTTCCATATTTGTCCACATAATTCCACTGGTCGGCTGTGGGTAAATCATAGCTGGTCATTTCTTTTACCAAGACTCGCATTTCAACATGACCTGCATAAGAAACAGGAAGAAGATTCTCACAGGTTGAGATTAGCATATTTAAAATTTCAAAGTCCTCTGCTATTTTCTCCATTAAAATTTTTCCTGTAAGCATATGATCCAACTACTAGAACTTTCTGTGATCCATCCTTATGTCAAACAACAATCTCTTATATTCATTAGGAGGAATTAATTCATTCTTTTCATTCCAAAAAGCAAGGAATCCTTTGTTTACTAATTTTTCAAGTTGCTTCTTGAACTTCACTACTTCTTCTCGTATTTCTCCAGCTTTGGCTTCAATATTTTCAACATGCGAGTACTTCCCCAAGATCCTTCTGGCCCATGTGATGACTAAAATTCTGTTCATTATATTCATGGCTGTCAGGTCTGCTTCAGTTAGACTGTTTAAAAATGTTATTGCTTTCTGGGCTACTTCTTTTGGCTTTTTATTTAAGTTCTCCCTGACTGCTCTGCAACTTTCGAAGGCATCTTTGACTACCTTTTCTTTGACCCTTATGTAATCCAGATATGGTCTTAGTTTTTCAACTTCCTTTATTATTTGGTCCCATACCATGTGTTTGCAACCTTACATAGCAGCTTGTCTTGTCACATGAGCTGCCAAACCTTTGTTATTATCACCTAATTCCTGATTTCTTGTCTACAAAGTTTTTATTTCCTTATTTTTAATTTCATTTTCTTCCTTCAGTTTTTGTATCTCCATCTTCAATTCTTTGATTTCTCCTTCTTTCAAACTGACTTGGGACATGGCTTGTAAAATACCATCTACTCCAGTTTTATCTTCATCTATGGCTGTTTGTACCTGTTGCTGACCGCTTCCTGTAATCTTTTCTTTGCTTCCTCCAACTGCTCTTCTAAAAAAAAAAATTCTTTTTCCCAATGTTCTTTTTCATCAGAGAGCTTTAACATTTTTGCAGTAACATCATTTACTTCATTAGATAATTCTTCTTTTTCCTTTTCCAGTATTGTTAGTTCTGCTCCCTGGATAAGCACAGTGTCTGGAATCTTAAGCTTTCGTCTTAACATCAGGATTGTATCATCTTTTTCTTTGAGCAATTTTGTTGCTGCATCTCCCTCTTTATTTATCAAATCTACTTGCAATTTTTTAATCTGTTGCTGTCGAGACTTATTTTCTGCCTTCTCCTGTCTCAACTGATTATTCAATTTATCAAGTGAATTTTTTAATTTGTTTGCCTTCAATATCGCCCCCAAATAATCTGAATATATAACTTCTCTCATTTGTCTGTGCAATAAAATTTTATCTGGGGCATTTATTTTAGACAAATCTACTTTCATTTTTGAAATCTTATCTTTTGTGACAACTGAAAATTTCAAGGAATTCTCTCTGATATTTCTGCTAGTAAATAAACTTACTTTAGTATTGGATATATTTCTAACTTTTGGAAACAACTGACTAGTTTGCTTAGAGGATTCCTGTTTATTTTGACTATGTTCATCAAATACATCCATTATATTCCGGTGTCTATTTACATCACCCTCTACTGGGGTTTCTTCAATGCTGTATTCTTTAACTGTAACCTCTGGTATTTTTTCTTCAGTTCTTTTTGCCTCTTCTGAAACTGCTATCAACTCCTGTTGTTCATTCATTTTCAACTTTTTTCCTCTTTCTGTTTCTTCATCCTCGGTGTTCATTATGTCCTGTATGGGTCTCTTAAACCCTACCAATGCAGTATTCATCGGGTCTTTTGTCTCTGTTTTTGTATCTGTCAATGCCATTTCTTTGTCGTGTGCATCCGGAATGATTTCTTCCTTATATTCTAGCCAATTGGCTCTGTCTGACATTCCTTCAATTATCTGATGGTTCAGTGCTTTAATGCAGTGATCTGTTCTCCGTTTTGATATTATGTTCAACAGGATCATACTCAAAAGCCATATCTGTCTCAAAATTCATATCCTTCAATAACTTCTCTATATACACAGCAGCATTTTTATTCTTTATTGTGAATGGGCCAAGTGTGAACGGATATTTAATGTCTGTTGCTTGTTTGTAAACCAAAAAATTGTTATCTTCAACAATCAACTTTTGTCTCAGGAATTCCGAAGCAAAAACCCTTAAAGTAAGAAAAGCTGGTAAAACATAAGGTTTATGTTTGAACCCGTATAATCTGATTACTGTACTATCCTTTAACAAAAACCAATCTTCGATCGTGTACTCTATACTCAATTGCATGCGTGCCTGCATTTCTGGTAATACTCTAGGCAAATTTTTACCAAAGATCATTCTGTAAATCTATGAGAGCATGAAATTGATGTAATTGAACATGTTATTTTCTAATAAAGTCGTGAAAATGATTTCTGGGAATTGCAAATCTTCTTGACCGGCTATCATAATCATTTTCATCAAAAAGGACTGAAACCTGAAATGTCTCAGAGTGGGAAAATTGACCATCTGGTCATGAATTTTCTCCGTCAAAAATACTTCAAAATTAAGTCGAGGGATTTGATTTTCATCGATCCTTGACTAAACCGTACTCATTTTGTACAATAGACTCAATTGAAACTCGGTTACATACAAATCCGTATCAAACCCTAGAACTAAAGCCAGTAATGTCAAAACTAATTGGGTATTTTCATCAAACAAATTGATATCTATAGGGTACGAGACCTCCGAAATACTGGTTTCTGGCTTGAGACATGATGACAAAAACCTTTCTCTATCAGTTTGAGAGGTTCGATGGTAATTTTCAATAATGGAGGTTTCAGAAAAAATCTTAGACTCAAGGGTTTGGGAAAAATCTATTCCTAGGGATTTAATTAACTCGGTTGGTTTTATTTCACAAACGGCTCTGGTTTTTTGACTGTTTAGAACAATTCTTTCTTCCCGGGAGTAATTTTCGGCACACCATAACACAAATTCTGGGAAAAAAAGGATTTGGTCTGGGCAATAGGCTATCAAAGACGACTGGTGGACTCTATGTAGGTCTATCCCTTCCTTTAACAATTCAGACAACCTAAGTTTAATATCAGAGACTGGTAACCTAATTAGGGTATCATAAACGTCTTCGTCTCTATCCTCTAGGGCTTCTTTTGCTTTAAAAATGTCTATATCATGTACAGTGTCCATTTAAACGTTTCTTTAAAAAAAATTCTGTTTAAAAAGTGGGCCAGGTCACCAGACCCTACCTGTATGTACATGCCTTTCGCCTTCTGTCGCAATCGTTGCACTCCACCAGTCTTCAGATCTCTCCAAGATAGCGACACATATGCAAAATCTTGTTATGCGAAGCCCCTTTTGTTTTATACAAGCCTTTTTAATTAACTTCCCGACAACTTTTCTGAACGCGGATCATATCCTACCGTTGATCTTGACCTTTTGATTTGGGCCGTCAGATCTCGCCTCCTTTTATCCCCTAAGGTGGTATCCGCAATCTTAAAGCAGTCTTTCTTCTCCGGTTTGTTCCTTGCACGGATCAACCATCTGACGACACCTGTTTGAGTGGTTTTGCTTTCCGCGACCTCTCTTCCTCTTATCAAGTGTGCACCTTCCCAGATGCGGACGAACAATGGCCGTTGATATGATTTAAGATTTATATCGGCCCTCTGATTTCTAGCAATGTATGGCGTATCTCCTTATGCTTTCTCCATCTGCCACGTATCAGGTCCCACCATGCCACATGCTATGACCTCGCCGCGCTTTTCTATTTGGTGGTTCCACACGGCGCCGTGGTGGTTTATGATACCACCATTCACCATATGCGGACTAACGAGATTTGGACACGTTCCTGGCAGTATTGAGTCCGCAACTGCTCTGAACTCCATGCGACTGATTACTTTGGCGGTGCGGGAAACGATATTAGCCGTCGATCTTGATCTTTATCATCTCTGCCATCGGAACCTGGTCTGGGTTTAATCCTTTCAAAAATTTGTTTTCGGACTTTGCAAATGTGGGTTTTTCCTTCTTGTTTTTTGTATTGCAAACCTTTTCTTCAACCCCTTTGTGGTAATTTTTTCTTCTAGATTATTTTGGCAAAATTTTTAGGGTTTGAGTATTTTTCAGATATAGTGTCAACAACGGGCACACATCCCAACCTATCGGATCTCCCAGGTCTTACATGTGGCCCACTATCACAAACCCTCGAAGGAGCATCCCAGGACTTATAATGGGCACACAGCCCAACCTATCGGATCTCCCAGGTCTTGCATGTGATACACAGTGCCAATCCTTTTTCATACTGGATGTGACCTAGAACAAATCTAAGATTTCCTTTGCACAACCTCTGCACGACCACAGAGTATCAACCTAATACTCACCATACATCATCCTGATGTACACATGATCATCCTAATCATCATCACTGCATTGTCCTGATGCAAGTCATCTGGAGCAACATCCTGAAGCTCATCATCCATGATCATCCTGATCATACAATGCATCTACCTAATGCATACCAAGTATCTACCTGACAGATATCACCATACATGATCCAACTGATCATACAATGTATATTTTCCAAGCATCCAACATGATGCATATACAAATACATATAAATGATCCAACTGATCATATCCAGCATCCAATATGATGTGTACATATACATATAAATGATCCAACTGATCATATCCAACATAATTCTGATGCATATACAGAGCAATAACTGGAGTATCGTCCTGATGCTCATCATCCAGCACTTACATCCACAGCCATGTGAAGGATCCCCCTTCCACCATGCTAGGAATGGCTACAGCAAATGTCTTTTCTACAACTCCATTCTGATGTGGATTGTGAGAAGTGGTCAACTCCCTCTGGATATCTGCATCCTTGCAGAAACTACTGAAGTGTGCTCCCTCTTGATCTTTGCTTCCTTGCAAGAACAACTTGAGTGTGCTCCCTCTTGATCTTTGCTTCCTTGCAGGAACAATTGGAGTGTGCTCCCTCTTGATCTTTGCTTCCTTGCAGGAACAACTGGAGTGTGCTCCCTCTTTATCTTTGCTTCCTTGCAACAACAACTAGAGTGTGCTCCCTCTTGATCTTTTCTTCCTGGATTACCTGTCCTTTAACTTATATCCATCACTATGCATGCTTATTAGTATCATCATTGTGTTATCCTCGAGGTCTCATACATAATCACACATTCATTAGTATAATCTTAATACTATCAAAACACAATAATCTTAAACATGTATAGTCATGATCATTTCAAACACATATAATAAACATTAGTATTCAAGGTTTCAGGAAAGTCTTCTTTTACTCATGCATATTCTTATTTGATCATAGGACTCTTCTAGTTAGTTAAATCATCAATCAAGATAAGAGACATAATATGCATAAACCCTTGATTACTTACATTTCTAACTTTATGAATAATCATAACCAATCATACCAAGTATACTTATATAAGGGATCCTAACACAAGGTAGGATTCTAACTTGATATAGGAAAAACATACCTGGATTGGTATGTTAGCTAGTTATGTCTAACATACCCACATGATATCTTCTTGTTCTCTTCAATGACTTGTGCTAGTAACCTGCATATCTCATAGGTTAACCATTTATAGAACCAAGTTATAAATACCTCACAAAATAGATCTTCTAAGTGATTCATGACGATGGATGAATCTTTGTCCTCATGTCATCATGATAATATGTTCTTGAACTAGAACATGATTTGTCTTTCTTGGTGTACCTTTCATGTTAGCGGACAACATAAACCTCATACAACACCATAATGCATTAGTACAATCATAAGCATCAACACCCTAATCAATGAATATCTTCTATCAAGCATTCATAATTTTATTAAGGTGATATGACAAGTCTAAATTTAATCAATATTGTACTAACCGTAATAACATGAAGACAAACATACCATAAACTTAATCATGGACAAATCTCGAAACATACCTGGATGAGTCATACCTGTCGAGATTGCTTGTAATCTTCTTATGTAAGGCCTTAGCCCCATCTCCCTCTGAAACAGGAACTTCTTCACTTATGCAGATGACCAATCCATTTGATTTGTAGGAACTGGAACTGGAGTTGGATTAGGGTTTGCCAGAGAAACCCTAAAAATTCAAACTTTGAATTTCAAACTTTTGAAAGGATAAAAATGTGCGCCTTGATGAGCTGACCAAGTTGGTATACTCATAATTTGAAAACTGCAAAGTTTCACCCCTCAAATTTGCCTTCGAAACTTTCAGATTCACTAGACATGACCCCGAACTAGGGTTTGATAAAGCCCACCCTTCTGCCCAATCAAAAGGTTTGATCCAAAGATCTAAGCTTCTAGTTTTCTAAGGAGCTTCCAGCCGTGGTCACAGATTTCAAAAAATTCCCATTTTTGCAGAAGCCCTAATTTTTCACTTTTTCGATCAAAGTCCTAAACTAGGGTCTGATCAAGCCTGGCCTTCTTCCCAACCAAAAATTATGATCTTGGTCTCTAAATTTCGATTTTGATGAGTATCATTCCAACTTTCTCTGAAACCCTAAATTCCGGAAGCCATGAATGAAGGTGCTCAAAAATAATTCTGTTTTGACAGAAATATGTACCTGATTGTTTCTGGTGTAACTCCAAACTTTTTGATCCAAAGGGTATGAAACCTTTTCATGTGATATCCTGACCTGTCATCTTTCCAACCCCATAGGTCTGACCTCGAATGGATTCTCTGAGAGAGAGTTATACCAAGTGTTGCAACGTGACCTGTTTATGGGATAAAACCAGAGAGCGAACTTGTATGGAGTGCCACGTGTCACTGGTTCAGTTTCTGCCTCTAAAAACATTACCTAAGAAATTTCAGTCCGTGCACTACCTATCACATTTTACGAAAATTCATTTGGAGCTTCCTAGCCCAAGTTATGACCTTTTTCCCAAGGTCACCTGTTTATGACTGAGATCTAGAAGAGGCAGAAACCCTATATTTTACAGATCATAAACCACAAAGTACAACGAATTAGATGTTTTCCTTTGTACACAAGCTACATGGGGATCTTAGCTTCGTCCTGTACGGTTTTTATATCCTGAAACCTCGCCTAAATGTATTTATAGCGAAATTTCTACGATGACTAGTTTTTTCTATATCAAGCCCTAGCATCGTAAGTGCAACAAGTGTCATACATGCCATACCATGCCTTCTTTCAGGCTAGCTCTGGTTCCATGTTAGTTTTTCATAATTTACTTCAATTTGATCTAGGATCTTAACTGAGAGAACAACATGTACAGCATATCTACAGCATATCAAACATGAACACAATAATGCAATCACACAAGAGACACAGAGTTTACTTGGGGAAAACCATAAAGGTGAAAAACCCCAATAACTTCCTCAGAGATAGATAGAGCAATGATACAACCCAAGCATAAGAGATAGACATCTCCTAGCAGTAGCTTCTCCTCCTCCACAAGTGCGCCACTCTCCCGAGAGTGTAAGAGAGAATAGAATGATGAAATAGAGTGCCTCCCACACTCTATTTATACTTGACTTGACTTGCCTAATAAACTTTACTAGGTCGGCCTTACCTTAACCACATAACATAATGCTGACTGGTCCGACACCCAATAGGGTGGTCTAATAACCATTTGAACCACATGTCTGACCCCCAATAGGGTGATCTAATAACCCTTCGACCCACATGACTTATACAGAGCCGACCCCAACAAGGTGGTCTAATAACAGATCAAGTATAAGTTATGACACTTACAATATAAATGACGACACTTCCGTATAGAGGAATAATAACATCTCTATAGGAATACAAACACTTCCGTATAGAGGAATAATACCATTTCTATAGTAGTACAATATACATATATGAAATACATTCCGAAGTTACATATACATCAACAAAAAATAAATTATTGAGTAGAAATATGTGGTTCCTAATACAAGGAGAAAGATAGGAAAAATAAATCTCTTATTAGTCAGGAAATGTGTCATCCATTTTTACTTTTTAAGTTTAAAATGATACACCCCACCATTTTTTAGTTTAAATGCACCATTATAAAGAAAAAAATGGTGGCTTGAGATGTTCTCCTACCTTTTCAGTTATCCGAATTATTTTTTGCACATTCAAAAAATAGTCCCCAGGATACTCACTGTGAACTCCTTCCCCTTTTCATGCAGTAAGGATGACATAAACCATATTCATCTAATAATCATAAGTATGTGTGCATTGAGAGATTGAACCAAAAATATGCAGGTGGAATTGATGGCCTTACTTCATCCAAGGCATTTCCATTGAATTTCCAAAAAGGAAATGTTACATTCATCTCTCAAATTTTATACCTTTCTTTTAAATTCCAATGGTCTCCCTTCCACATGCATATTTCCATTCATATGGATTTCTAGTTGTTTTCCATCCAAAAATGTTAAAAGTAGATTTTATAGGACAACTAAAAGAAATTATCAGCTTTGTGAAATAATAAATAAGAGGATTGAGGGAAGAAAAACAACAACACTAAAGAAGACATCAAAGAACCTGTGTCAAAGTATTTACAAATCCAATGTTTCGATTATTGATTTGATTCTTCTCTTTTCGACTCTAGTGCTTGGAAGAATCTCACATGGTATTAGAGTAATTGAATCTCTAGGGAGAAGGACACAATCAATGAGCACTTAGATCTAGATTCTAGAGGCCAGTCGATTGCACTTATCTAATCAAATCCACAAATGTGAAAACTTAGTGAAATTTGAAGAGGTTCTCCGACCTCTATAGAGAATTGTAGAAGGCCTAAAATATATCATTGGAAATATCACTCTAATATCTCCAATAGTTTTTTCACATAATTCAATTTCAATTGCTTCACAGTCTAGAAGATATGATCAAATGAATCTTAGAGGTATTAATGACAATGCGTCCGCATGTACCCTCAATTTCGGTGAGGTTTTTCTCACTGCACAAGTTGACATACATCAGTTTTTCTTTTGTCATATCAAATGGGTCTTCGATAGAATTTGATTTTATTACCTATAGATGGAGTTATGATTGTATTTGCAGCTAGATTCCCATGGGCCCAAGAATTGTGTTTTTGAGCTATGTTTTGCAGCCATAGCGGAATGTTCAAATTTGGATTCTTTTCAGATTGATGCAATTTTTTTTGCAATGGTAGACAAAGACTTGATCATTTCCAATGTTCACAATCTCAATCAAAACTTTGTCAAGGAAGTTAATAAACTTTGAAGTGAATAAGGGAAATCAAAGATTGGTCTTCAAAGCATTAGTACCTATTTCCTCAAGGATTGTGGACTTGTTGGCGGTTTAAAATAACAACATAAAGCTAAAGCCAATGCTTGGACCACTCGCCTTGATGAAATGGAGAAGAAATTCAATTTTCTTAATCAACAGTTTTTGGTTGATTTAAAAGAGAACAAATATATTATAGTTGTTTTGCAGGTACATTTGCATCAAACCCTTGTTTCTAATAGTACTTCCTAATTTTCTGATTTTGAAAATGAAATTTTTATTCAAGTCTTACTACTGACTCTACATATTCTATCTTCATTTATACAAATTCTTATTCTTAGAGTACATATTTTACTGCAGATCATGCACCTATTGGGATTCATGAGATTCTAGCATCTTCTTTTGAGGTGCATACTTGTAGCTTCGGGTCCAAATCACTTTTGAAGATGAGATACATTGGTGGAGGACTTGGTAAAAATTGATAAGGGGTCACAAATATTATTCATCCTATGGTGAGACCAACAAAATTTAGACTTGGTTTTGTTGGCACTTCATCAACATTAGAAACTCATCTCGATCTGTCTACTACTCATATTCATTTTGTTCCATAACTAGAGTCCATCACATTTGATTAATATTCTAGTGTTTATTTGCAGGATCCACTTCCTACACTACATATTGATATAGGTTTGGAGCCCACTTAGCCCAATTCGACACTAGCTTCAGATTTATAAGAATTTCCAACATCAAATATTTTGGAAACATCAAACTCTTCAGCATTAGCTTTAGGTTCTACATCATCCACATATTAACATCCTCAACATAATGATCAAAGACAACATTGTCCTCCTTTATGGTATTCATGATGTTTCCTAGTTTCTTTTTTTTCAACTAAATGTTGAAGATGCATATTCGAAAACATCTTTGAAAGGTACCAACTCCAGAGATTGTTTGTGGTTGGATATACGATTGGTCATGGTAACATTTGATCAATTGATTGAGGAAATCCTACGTATGTGTTTCATCCAGGATACACGAGAACAATTTTCATTGCTCTTGACAATGACTAATTAGGCCACATTTATATCCCATTTCACCACTAACAGATGAATTCTATGGTGTTTACATCTATGATTTGGAAGCACTCTGAACTAGCTTGACCATATTGATGAAGGATGGCACCTTAATTATTTGAAGAAATCTAATCGTTTTCGATTAGTATCAACTTCAACACACTCATTGGAGAAAATTATGATATGTCATCATCAGATTGTGCTTCATTGGCTTCTGATGTTTTCTAGTCTTTGGAGACTGTCTACCATCCATATGGTGGATCTCACGTCTATCCTCTTGTGTATGGGGGGGGGGCGGTTCCTACTGGGTTTTACCTTTATATTTTTGTGTACTTGGGAACCTAACATGGATAAAAATTTTGGCACCCATTATTTTTTTACATTGGTACCTAAATGTTAACACAATATTAATTTAATGCCCTTAATTGTGTGAGCCGAAAGCACATACTAGGTTCACTCGCAACATGAAGACTAAGATAGAACACTGAAATAGACAAAATATCATAGCCCAAGTGCTACTTTCCCAGAAGAAAGGTGCACATGGTTATTGACATATCCCGACCAAGGGAAACTACAGTGATTTAATTTTCCAAATATGAGCTTAGAATAAAAAAACCACAAGCTTCAAGTAGTCAAAATTGCATGAAATATGTCATTTTAGTGCAAAAAGATCAAAATATCGTGAAAGTTCTTAAAAAATATGGAAAACCAAAGTGTAAAGGAAATGAATGAGACTAATGAATTCGATTCAATCTGACATTGTACCTTTTCTCCTAAACACCCAAAGCCAAAATCTATTTAAGAGCTACTTGGGGTAAGAGAAAAAGGAGGAAGATTTAAAAGCAAAGTTTGCCGAAGGAATTGTGAGAGACTCTTTAACAACTTTAAAAACTTTTAGTTGTTTTTTAATCCACTAATTCAATCCTTTTTGTCCATTCTACCAGGCCTTCATCACTCTTCTATAGGAAGTCCTTCCTTGTTTACTAAGCTCTCTCTCTCTCTTTACAAAGGGAACACATAAGTACATGATAACAACAAAATAATGATGTATTGTGGTTATATGGGTGCTCCTAATCTCACACAATAGGTGATAACTATTATCACCTTAATTTTGCTCATAAGTTAAATTTCAGAAAAATATGTAGAAGCATCATCATTTGGAAAAAGCAGTAAAGAATTACTAACTCATGGTTACTTTACTCACCTCATTTAGCTAAAGAAAACCTCATAAAACCCTTTTTTAGGTCAAATGCACGATTATCATTGTGTTTCACCTGTAGTATTTCATGATTTATCCTTCAATACTCATAGTATTGAATAGGTTATCCTTCAATACCAATGCAATTCCAGTAAGTATTTGAAACCCAACCTTTTTGGATGCATTAAAGGCTCATAGGATTTGTTTGAATAGATTTATGAGGGAGTACAAGATAAATCCGAGTCTCTAAATCATCAATGAAGAGTAATATGGATTCCTTAATATCTCCTTCAAGCAATAGGATCCTACTTTCAAATGAGAAGCATTCGCATTTGAACCAGTTATTCATTGGAGCTCATAATTTGCCTATAAATGAAAGCCATGGGTAGCATTTAAGGAGAAAAATATTTGAAAAGTTATGCTATAGAAATGAGCTCAGAGATCATAAATCTCACTTTTTCATATCTCACATTCATTGCCCTCATGCTTGCTTCCTCAAGGATAGAAGTGCTCTTCATTCACCATTTTGAGAGAGAGCATTCAAGAACGAAAAAGATCCATCCCAAAGAGAGTGTTTGCTACCACTTGCTTAAAATAAATTATACTAGGTTATGTTTTTTTAGAATACTCTTATGCTAGTCTCGCTACTAATCATTGCTTTTCGTTTAGCTCACAACCTAGTTAGAACAAAGGAATTTTTGCTCAACAATGCATCAAAATCATGGAAACAAACACTTATACTAAAAAAAAGATACTCAATTGTAGAAATTCAAAATCTACATTATAATGATTTTTTGACTCAAACAAGGATTTGAATATATATGCAGATAACCATTTTGCACAAACCTCCACACAACCAAGCTCCAAAACAGCAGTTTACATCAGATCCAAAGGCATAGTTCACAACACATAGACACAATGGGAAACCAATTGATGTACGTTGTCTAGAGTGCTCTACATAGCCAACACTCAAGGATAAACCAAGGCATAGATTTTGCAGAGCCGTCCATACACCCAAGCTCCAAAGTCACACAACATTGGCTGAACCAAACCACAAGCTTATAGAAAGTCACACAACATTGGCTAAACAAAACCACAAACTTGTAGAGCCCTCTATACACCCAAGCTATAACACCCACATCCTCTACCCACTGGGATGAGAGAGTCAAGACAAAATACATGAGCTCAAAGAATACCTCCTACACCACCAATATGAAAACCTTCTACCTAGACACACAACAAATGAGACCTTGAGCCTCAATCTGACTAGGTATCAACGCAACAAGCAAAAAATCACACTACAACCAAATAGAATACAAGAGACACAAAGACAACCCACTAGGTATAAATGTAGCAAAGAAGAAATCACACATCAACAACATCCATGATAGACTCAAGAAAGAAGACATGAGCCCCCAATAGAAGACAATGGGTTGAATAAGAATACATACAAATGATCATAGCTTCTACAAACCATTGACAATATCAAAGGAAAATGGATGATATAGGAATATGCATACTTGCGTCCCCTGTGGATATTGTGAAAATATAATTTCCTCGGCATCCATGTTTGTGCCACTAGCCTCCATTTCTTCCCGGTCAATAAGATCCGTATAATTAAAGTCGTCATCATACATGAATTTGGTATACTGCATAAATTTCATATAATTTATAGACATTAGATTTGGAGAATAAAAAAATTAGATTTCATATAATAAATTTCATATATTATAGCGTACTTACGTACCATCCCTCTGTTTTGATCTTGTCTAGTGATGAATCACTTATAATTGTCTCTACAGTACGTTGCATACTACTCAAGCTCTAATCGACTCACACTTTCCAAACGATCATAAGAATAATCATCAAATGGGCCTTCATCCATACTGGTTGAAGATGGGATATTATTTATGCCGATTTCCACCCATGCCAATGCAGCCCCAACACACTCTTTTATCTCTTCCCTCACCCCTCTTTCTATTTGGGATGTGAATTCCAACTCCTCTAGAAAAGCAACGAATCTAGGATGTGGCTATACTAACCGAGGCATCGGATGCCTATACTGAAGATATCATCGTGCATCAGGTCGTTCATATGTATGACCTTTTCCAGCACCATAGAAAGCAGATCTCGTATCTGTATAGTCGGGGTCCGTGTGAAACCGGAACTTTGCAATCAACATCTTAACAAAATACTGAGGAACCTCGTCATTATTTGGGAACTTCCCATATGCACACATGAACTTGGAATAAATATGGGGTTCAATCAGTGGATCATTGAATCTTGCGATCTTTAGACATTTTTTGTCTTCAGGCCGCAAGTCAAAACATGAAAAGACCATTTCTTTTGTGACAACTTTTTTTATTTCTTCAAACTTGTGGCGACCCATCACTGACAATTTCCTCCTATGCATCATGTCATGAAAAATATTGGTTGATGGTCCAACCCCAAGATATGTCTCGATCAAACTATTCAGATTGTGCAAAACAATCTGGAGACACTGTTGAGTACCAAAAGGGATATTTAAAGTGTCAAGTTCTGTCTGCAATCTTGAGGAATGCTCCTTCATCTCTTCCACAATCAGCATAACGATGTTGTCTTCCCAAGGAGTCTCCTCAGGAACATATCTAGGATGACTGTAAAGAGGATCATATCTTTCATTGCGAGCATACTGATGCATCCGACAACCTCTCCTTATCTAGGGAGGTGGATTAGGATCAGGAGCAACAAACTCTGTAAGAAGTAAAATGCATGTGCAAGTATTAAAAACTATATATATAATTTGTCAATCAAATTATAAACATTTAAATAAAATGTGTTCATTATAAATACCTGATGGAACCTCTGCATTAGCATGAACATGGTGTGAAATAGAAATAAATTCTTCCACACCATCATTATTGTTAGAATGTCTAGAAGCCCCTGTAGGAAACCTAAAATTGGCAATCAAATGTAAGTTTACACAAAAAATCATGTAATTTTTCACAAATAAAATAGTCATGTCAAACAAAATTTTTATTCAAAATGAATGTAAACAATATCTACCTGGCAATGGCATATCTGAATAATAAGACACTAAGGATGTCATTTGTGGTTGTCCAACGACCCTTGTAGACCCACCCTCAAGCAGACGTCTGTCATTTTGAGAGCCACCACCTGTGCAAAACAAGATCTTAGAAATATGTGTAAAAGAAGATTTATGTTTATATAGACTTGAGCGTGAATTGAATGAAAATTGAATTTACCTGAAGATTTCCTCAGGGAGTTTAGCTGCATACTAGCCAAGATTGTTTCACCCCGAAGCTGTGAAGCTATGCCTGATAAGAATTTTCCACATATTAAAAAACATGTCAAACAAGAATTCTAGTCAGAATGTATGTAAACAATCTCTACCTGGCGATGGCGTATTTGAAGAATAAGACACTAAGCATGTCCTCTGAGTTTGTCCACCAACACCTGTAGATCCCTCAGACAGACGTCTGTCATTGTGAGAGACACCACCTATGCACAACAAGATCATAGAAAGATGTGTAAAAGAATATTTATGTTTATATAGACTTCAGCATGAATTGAATAACAATTGAATTTACTTGAGGATGACCTGATGGAGTGTCATTGCATAGAAGCCAAGTTTGCTTCACCCTGAAGCTGTGAAGCTGTGCCTGATAAGAATTTTCTACATATTAAAAAACATGTCAAACAAGAATTCTAGTCAGAATGTATGTAAACAATATCTACCTGGAAATGGCGTATTTGAAGAATAAGACACTAAGCGTGTGGTCTAAGTTTGTCCACCAACACATGTAGACCCCTCAGACAGACGTCTGTCATTGTGAGAGACACTACCTGTGCACAATAAGATCTTAGAAATATGTCTAAAAGAATGTTTATGTTTATATAGACTTGAGCATGAATTGAATAACAATTGAATTTACCTAACGATGACCTCACGGAGTGTCGTTGCATAGAAGCCAAGTTTGCTTCACCCTGAAGTTGAGAAGTTGTGCATGATAAGAATTTCCACAAATTAATAAACATGTCAAATTTAAATTTACCAAAATTAACACTGTGAAACTATGCATGATAAGAAATTCTCACATTAAAATCATGTCAGAGCGTGTCAAACAAGATAAATATATTTCAGATTAACAATCGAATATACCTGACTACATCACATGTCTTCATCTAGCACTGATGGTAGATGTCTCTGGACAATTCATGTGTCCTTGTTAAGACAAAATGAGAAATCAAACATTTTATAAATATCTCCAGGAATTTGAAAATGCAATAAATATCTCTCACCATTTTTAAGGAAAAAAAGATAAAAAATTTATCAATAAGGCCAATTAATCCTAACAAGTTTTTAGCAAATATAACATCCCATAAAATACCAATTCATTCATATTCTATAAGATAACATAATTAGTAACCCTTCAATTGTTTGAAATATCCAACAATAACTCAAGCAATGGCTTTTCCAATCCAGTTTATGCTACTTGTCATTATCTATATATGCCAATGCAAAATTTCGATAGGCCCTTACATATCTAGTGGAGGTTTCATACCATGCTCCAGTTATTAATAGGAGTCATAAGACTTTAGAACTCCAAATTTCATAATTAGCATGTAGGTCAGGTTGTTTATAAGATAAAAGCATGGCTAATTGTGGAGATATCGATACACCCTCCCTCCTCTCAATATCTCGGTGTGTTGAACAATTGGTATCAAAGAAGGTCCCTCATACAAGTCTAACCAACTTGAAGTAGATCCTAGCCTACACACAATGGATGGACAAGTGACTTTCTCCATGAATGGGGCACCAATGTTCTTTGGAAACAAGTAGGATATGAATGGGGTAGTAGGATATGACATATGGAAATCTATTGTCACTGGTCACACTCCACCAAAGAAATTAAGAACTATAGCACAAAAGGATGAAAGGAAGAAAAATTATATGGCAATGGAAGCCATATTGGATGGATTACCAGATGTTGTAAAAGAAAAGGTGGGACATTGTACCTCAGCAAGATAACTATGGCTCAAGATAGAAGATATCTACTCAAATAAAGTAGTGGTTGAAGAACATAAGCCAAAAATAACTCCTGCAATCTCGAATTCAGCTACCAAGATCGAGAAGATGAGAATAAAGATGGTGATAAAGGAATAATGGATGAAGAAGTCAATCCCATTGAAGATCTGGCGCAAGAGTTCGACAACCATAAAGGTAAGAACCCTATTGAAAACTTTGTTTACAATAATTTAGAAGATGCTAATAGATGTTCTTGGCTCATTGGATAAATTAGCGGACAAAGTCCACAATCTGCAAATCAAACTCACTGAAGGGACCCTTGACTCTGAAAACGAAGCCATGATCAGTAAAGAGGATTGGAAGGAGGATATAAGTGGAAAGGCTATTGATGTCACTGACCAATTTGACAAGCTAAAGGATCAAGCACAGTCCCAGTTTGCTGAGCCGGTGAATTGAAAGGTGAGGTTTCCTGTTTCACAGAGATTATTGTCACAAAGGATTGTGCATGGATGAATCCTGAAGCTGTCCTCAACACAAAAAAAAAACAAGCACCTCAGAGATTGATGTTTAGTGTTGAAATGTGGACTTGGGAATAACTTGACAAGGCCAAAAAATCAGAATGCCTTGACCAAAAGTCGGCAAGCATTCAAGATGCAAAATATTTCATTTTTTCAATTAAATTAAAATATGAACTTACAACAGAGAAATATTTTGGATTTTATACAGAGAATTCCATGCTACGGGCGATATGAATTGCAATTTTTTCAAAAACAAATGTAAATTTTCCAAAATTTATATTCCAATCTCATGATTGGAGATTAACTAGGGGAAAATAAAAAAATTAGTGATTTTTGCAATAGAGGTAATCCCACATTTTCAAGTCAATCATATCCTCTACCATTTTGATATGGTCAACCATAGTTTCCTGACAATTGAAGAAAACAATAGTATAACAAAGACCATGGAAGCAGAAAAAATATACAGTTAGCATAGATTTTGACTATCAGCCCTCATGCTCAATAGAAGACAATACATGTCTTTGTAAATCTATAAATATAGTGTTTGTTCTAGTTTACTGGAATAGCCCGTAAATCCTGAAGCTATACTCAACACAAAAGAAAAAGCCAAGCCCCACTGTAGATTGATGAGTAATGGATGAATAACAAGTGAAAGGTAAGTCATTGATTACTATCACACTTATACATACTACTGGATGCAGTCAGCTAAATACGTTATAATACATACGGCTAGGTTCAGAATTAGGACAATATACCGAGAACCATAAAGCACTAACCAGTGTTGCAAAATTTGGACTTGGAAATAACTTGACAGGACCATAAAAAGGAATAACTTAGCCCAAAGTCTAGAATGCAAATATTTCATTTTATCCAATTATATTAAACTATAAACTTACAACAACAACAGAGAAAGATTTTGACTTTAATACCATACTTTTGGTGCTACAAGCAATTTTTTTCAAAAAAAAAGGTGAATTTTTAGAGTTTTTAAAACTCACAAGTTTTTTATTGTGATTTCTCAATTGGGGGTTAACTTAGGGAAAATCGATAAATCGACGATTCTCGCAACAGAGAAATTAATCACATTTTCAAGATAATATGTGATTTGCCCTTTTGATGTGTGGTCAACCATAGTTTCCCGACAACTAAAAAAACAATAGTATACCATAGACATCCACAGTTAGCAGAGACTTTGACAGTCAGCCATTGCACTCAGAAGAAGACAATCCATGTCTTCGTAAATTCTATAAATATAGTGTTTATGCTAGTTTACTGGAACATCCTGTAACTCACGTACAACATATTCAAATGCCAAATCTGAATAGAGTAGAGGTAATGCTGAATTTCCCAATTTTATATATTTAATATAATTACTTATTTCTATTTTACCAAAAATAACCCAAGACAATCGCAGGTTATAGCATTTATTGTTCAAAAGCATCATGATGCCATAATGCTTTCAATTGCTTTTAATGTTTTGACCTGCTTGTAATAATACTAATAAATTTCAAATACAAAATTATAAAAACATATATATATTAACCTTATTAGTCTATTGGAAATGAGCACAAATCTAAGGATCAATATTGGGTGCCTCCGACATTCCCAAGCAACTCAAATGAAAACTTCTCCTTCATTATCCACAATACTGTAAGCACTTTACTTGTCCCTCCTCGCAAGGAAAACAACAGGAGGGTGAGGCAAGCGAAACTCTGTCACCTTCCGGATATATTTTCCTTTCATTGGTGAACCCTTTCATGGGGAGGTCACTGCCTCCATTTTATGAGTAATTAGGGAATCTATGCTAGATCAATTCAATACATCATAAGACTAAATTTCCATAAAAAGAAAGGCTTTTTGCAAATGAAGAAGAAACACTAGAATGAACACATGAATCACGAGCAAAATACAATGATGCTTCATTCGATCAGAATTCATAAATCATGAACAATTTTTTAGGCTGAAAAACTGCAATTTCATTCAAATGAGAGGAAAAAGACTAATGGAAAACAATAAATTTACAAACTGGTAATAGATCTCTCAATGATCTGTGATAATGGAATATTACAATAGGTATTTCACTCAAATCTCATACATTATAAAACAGAGATACTGTACTCTCGAAACCCTTCTTCCTTCCAAAAGGAAGACCCCATACTAAGTTTGAAATAATGCCCTTTATGATCATCAATGCTGGTTCTTTTTTCTGGAAATGTCAATCGATCCCTCCTAAATCTAGATTTGATCTTGATGATGCTTGAGATAATTGATAAGTTGGTTTACTTGTATCAAAGGTTGAGGCCACAGAGTGACCTCTATCATCATGTTATCTAGAGTAGGAGACGATAGGTATCAAGGAAAGACAAATGGGATGTGTTGAAATAGTACACGAGAGGGTGTAATGTGAGGGATACTCTATTTGAGATCCCTCCTAATTGTTCAAGTAGGCAACTGCTTAAACTCAAATATTTTAAGCTTGAGGTTGTAGCACCTTTTTTTTATGATAGATTTATTGGAGCATGGGTCATGTTCTCCCATCATGATGAGCTTCCATTAATTTTCACGATGCAGATCTATGTTGATTTTTGTCGCACACAGATCCCAACTACACATCCACACCATCACAATTTTATGGTCCCGATAGGGGATATAGTTATGACCATCCAAGGTCTTGTAGAGACCCAACTACCATACCACCTCCTCTAATGTTGGTACCATTTTCTTGGAAGAGTATACTTTTACCCCACGATTTAAGTGAGCCATGAGAACATGGAAGTGAGGTGTAAGATGCAATGGTGGATACCATGTGCACTACCTTGGGTAGTGTTTCAATTTCCTTAGCTGGGGAGAGATCTAGACTACCCGGCATCCCTCAAGAGCCTGATTTTTAATATACCAATGACAAGACACTTGCATTGCTACCAGCTCAGCAATTATTATATTAAACTATCAGTGCATAGGATGCATATTTATGATTGTATGAGAGGTATAGAACAACTCCTAAAGGTATCATTATAGTATACTTAAATTATATTTATTATCCGTCAATTCAATCATCTTGATACATGTGGAATCAATTCATTAAGCAATATTCTTTTGTTCTGATAACATGAAAATGTATACAATACTAGATAGGATTTACAATAGTGAATCCTCGTTTCTCATCCACATATGAAAAATATAGGAGACCTAGTTATTGTATGATTGAATTCTAAAAGTTTCAATTAATATAAGCTATGTATGTGCTTACATATTAACGATTGGTTTCTGGAAATGTAGATCGATCCCTCCTAAATCTGGATTTGATCTTGATGATGCTTGAGATATGATACTTTCTAATATTTCTCCTTTTCCCATGCTCTGCTGGACCCCTTATTCCATTTCCTACTTTCAATCCCCATTTTGTCCCATACATTTTTTCCAGTGTCTCCATTTACAATATTCCTCCCATCCCGTTCTCGTTTCGCCATACTAATTGGAGAAACCATTGTGTCGAACAAAATCTAAAAAGAAAATAAAAAAATTTATTGAAACCCTACTCCTACTCCTGGATAATAAATAAATCAAGTAGCGAATGTGCTAAAAGAGCTTCAGACGAGGTAAGAAGATACGATTTTAAAAATCCGTCATGGGTAGAATGGGATGAGATTTGGCAGTAGTTTTAATTATCCACTTGAGGATGATGGTAATTGGGAGTTATTTCAATTTCACTAATAGGGTCTGGTTGTAAAGAGTTAAAGAGCCTGCTGTTCTCCTGCATAATGAATATATGAGAGGATCCATTGTGCTATGATGGGTGTTTTTGCAGGTAATAGTGAAGTCAATGGGTGTTTTATCGTTGCAATACTTGACGTGCCATGGCCACTATGTAGCCTTCACCTTCCCAGTCCCACTGACTCAACGGATTCAATGTTTTCCCTTTTTCTCCGAAGAGAGTCACTCCTTTATTTTCTCTATACAAGACTAAAACAAATATCTATGATGCAAAGATAATCATTCCTGTTAGGTACTCTGCTTGGGTTGCAAATATGGTTTCAGTCAGAAAAAACACTCCTAGTCAATACACTTTATGGGTTTATAACCTCATCATCTATGTGACTATTTGGTAGTGAGAATATACCAATATATATAACCCCTATCAGTTCCAATATAACCTATTGATTGAACTTAATCAGCGATAGAAAACTCCATCCTATGGGAAGAACTATCTTCATGGGGATATGGCAGTAGCATATTAGTAGGCTATCCAACAACCAGCCACTAGGGTCTGCAGAGCTCATGAAATGTCCATGTTCAGTAAGAATATTCTCCATTTGAGACACCCAATAAGAGAAGTGTGGGGGTTTTGAGATTATGAGTCAATTACCTGTGCAAACAAAGGGTTCCCTTCGTCTTCGTGTGTGCCAAGTTGTTCCTTCAACCCTTTGTTGCCATGGCCATTCCCCTCCATATGGTTTTTCAATGTCCTCTGCGAGCACTGCGTTTGAACGACGGAGAGTGAAAATTGTTCAACAATGACACACAACGACGGGCGAGGGAAGTTTGTTTGCGTTTATATAGTTAAACATTTCTCGGTCGAGAGTTTAAAAGGAATATAAACTCTCGACCGAGACACTTGTCCGCGAGTTTAATATCAAAAAAGGTTATACTCTCGAATGAGAAGACTAAATTTTCTAGGGCAAACAATTATCTAACTATGGAAGAATTCTCAGGCGAGAGATGTTTAATCGTCGTTAATGTCTCACCTGAGAAATATAAAAACTCTCGCCCGAGAAAATTTGTTGACTTTTGTCTTGGGCGAGAAAACGGAAATTAGAACGAAAAAAAAGCAAATTGTCACTGAATTGTTTCCCAGCTTCGCATTTTCATCCATTTAGTACACATGTTTTAATGTTTAAAATACATGTATGTTACATGCACATGTTTCGTAAAATATGATCTCATCATAACTATGCTTAAATGGAAAAGATCAAGTTTGTAAATTCAATTCAAGTTTGTTTGGAAGTGTGTTGTAGATTGTATGTACAATAAACTTGTGCCTTATATAAATGATTCAAACTTTCAATTTTTAACTAATGTACAGTGCATGTTTAATGTCCAGGTTACACTTTCATTATTGGTGAACTATAGATGCTGTTGAAATCATGGAAAACGAGGATTTAACAATTTTTTGTTTTTTAATCATAAGCAAGGATTCCATGATTGTGAATCTTATGCTAAATTAGAGAAATGATTTTAGACAACAATTTGATGAATTTTCATCAGTTGTAAATAACCATTTCTCTAATTTAGCATAAGTTTCACAATCCTAGAGTCCTTGTTTGTGATTAAAAATCAAATGATTGTTATCTCCATTTGCGATGATTTCAGTTATGTGAACTCAAATAATTTTGTTCAATTCCATCTGATCATATAAACAACTATTAATTGTACACCTTTTTTTTTTTGTAAGTAAATTTTTTTATATTATATGAAAGAGAGATTACAACAGGGACAAGCTGCCCATAGCACAGACTTGTACATCAAAACCATCCACCAAGAACCATACTTACAAACCCAAACACAAAACAGTTGTGTCAAAAACACCCAGGTCTCGTGAGAACCTTCTTTACCACTGACCAGCCTTTTCCTTAGAAACTTAGTGATAGCAGACCCACTACTTACCCATGAGACATTTAATCCAAAAAAATTCCTAACATAGGCGCGCATGCCCGAACATAAAAAACGCTGAGAATTACCAAAACATAAGATAACCAAAAACCATCTAGACAACCGACCCAACCTATCAACAAAGAAAGTAAGAATAGACACCCAACAAAGCATCAATGGATGATGAAAGGAGCCTCAGGAGAATTCCCCGGATGGGCAGAGCCCAAACACGACGGAGGACATGGGGGAGGTGGAAGCTCCATAGCATGCAGAAAAAAAGTCCATCTTCCAATTCATCGTGAAAGATTCCTCCAGAAGCTGTTGCGTCAGAAGATGCGAGACCGAGTCATCTCTAAGAGCTTGACGATCATGAATGGAAAAACCCAGAAGGTTTTTCATCATCTAGTAGAGGGAAACCATTCACTCATATAAGCTAAGCCAACCAGCAGTGTTACCCTGGTCCATAATCCAATTTTCCAATTATTTGCGTTCCCCAGGAGTGTCTCCCTGCTTAACCTCATCCACCATGGAAATTCATATTCCCATATATCCCTCTGAATATCGTCAGGGACATGGAGAGTGAAAGCATTAGCTTCACGACGAGCATTCAGGAAAGCTCGAGAAACACCGCCCCCCAGCTCTCCTGAAGAATCCCGCTGATGCCATTTCTTATTGCGACTGACGTCAACCTCAACGTTCGGGCATAAATTGGAGACCCCCCGATCCTCAATATTCTTACCAGAGTCTGGATCCATAACTAAGCAGAAAAACAACACTTGCATGCATGCAGAGGGGAGGCAATGACGAACCCCTGTGTCGCCTTTTTCCTTCATATAAACATGTTTACCACCTCCAGTCATGATTAACCAGGTACATTCAATTAACTGAAGGTAGTACAGATAGTGACGCTTTCCCTGATGAGCACTTATTTCTCTTAAATAACAATCCATCATTCCCCTACCCGAATTATTCCTCCAGGCTTTGGATAAGACAACACTCGAACCACTTAGCAGACTGAAAAGACAAATCAACCTCCAGATTTTAAAGATGGGATGATCCACATACAGGAATGAGGGCTACGTGTCCCAAAATATTTCCGCCTAATGTCACCTTGCATGAACGGCACGAAAATTCATCATGTCAGCGTCTTGGGTAGCCTTGCAGCTGTCTCGAATAGCTAAGTCTGGGAGAGCCTCCCACGAGTTAGCACTAATCATCATTTGAACACCCATCCCAAAGTTTGCTAGCACATTGGCTAGTTTATTACCATTGTGCTTGACATGAGAAAAGGTAAGCGCCATGCCCTGAGAAAGTACCACAAACAGATCATCCAATTTGCTCTCCAGGCGCCAGGACGAAGCCACCATGGAACTGGATTTGCCATGATGGATTTTAATGGTCATCTGGAGGACAATCTTGGAGTCACCCTCCACAGTTAGAGGGGTCCAAGAGTTTCGATGGGCCATCTGTAGACCCTGTAGAAAACCTTCTAACTCAACAACATTATTCAATTCAATTCCCAAGAAGCCAGCAGTGAAAACCACCATAGAGCCTTCAGGGCCACGAAAGACACAGCCAAAACCAACTGGACCAGGATTATCCTTAGAGGAGCCGTAAAAGTTCAATTTGAAGAAACCAATTGGGGGTGGGGTCCAAATGAGCGGGCTCACCGCCGACTAGGGAGAGCGGATAGGTTTTCCACAGAAGGGGAGAGGACCCAATATACCCCACTCCCGAAGAATTCTGGACTCTGGTTCATTAGTTTCCCTATCCAAGTTCTCCCAGTGTTGGAGATTAATAGTCTCCAGGAACTTATTCTTCATAGCATCCCAAGTTTTTCCTACGTCTTTTGCTTTGTCCTTGAATATTCGGGAATTTCGTTGAACCCATCTCCCACAGAAGAAAATATAGGAAAACTTGCCATAACCTGTTCACCACTTGGCTCTGGAAAGGGTCGTTAGACCATTCAGAAATGGAAGATATTGGGTCATTTCATTTTCTGTCCGAGCATTTGAAGGTAGTTGCACCACGATCCCACAACTCTGATGCATATGAACACGAATCCAGAAGGTGCAACATGGTTTCTTCTGCCTCATTACACATGACACACAAGTGAGGGCCCAAGAATGCCCTTTTCTGTAAATTTTCCCCAGTCAGAATATGTTTTTTCAAAGTTTTCCAAATAAAGATAGTTATTTTTGGCCAAATCTTAGCATACCATAACTGTTTCCATTTAGGAATGGGGTCAAGTTGGTTGAAACCAATCCTGATGTCCTAAGCTTCTTTCATAGTGAAACATCCTTTTGGTTTATGACCCCATCGAAGCCTGTCTTCCCCATTTTACTTTTCGATTCTGCGGATGTTCAGTGCTTCGTCCACCTGGAGGACCTCATCCTCCGGCCCAAGAGTAGTCCACCACTGATGATCTTGCCAGACCCTGAAGTCTTGTTTGGGTGAATCAACATTCCATAGATCCCTTACCCTTACAGTGTTTCTATCGACGCAGCCTTGGATGACGAGAGGAGCATCGAAAGAAACACCAATTGGGGGTAATTGCTGCAATGAGTCAACCCAAGCTAAAGTCCGGTTACCATCACGAACCTCCCAGAAGCTATGATCTTGGACCAAATTCTACCCCTGGGATGCCGAATTCCATAATTGTGACCCTGGGCTCGATTCCAAGAATCGAATTAGATCCTCTTTTTCCCATCCAACCTTATATTTGGAATGCCACAGTCTTTCCCATGGTTCCTCCTTGTGGGAAACCTGCCTCTACCAGGTTTTTGCTCCTGAAACAAGGTTAACCTGTACCTTGTCCCTAAGATTAAGGCCACCTTGATACTTTAGTGAGCATATCTCTTCCCATTTGACCAAAGCTCACTTCCTGTTGTCTCCTGCGCCACTCCACAGAAAGTGCCACTGAATTTTTCGAAGCTCTTTAAGAATAAATTTGGGGGATAACATAGCCGAGAAGAGATAAGTGGGCATCGCCTGGAGGACCGATTTAAGAAGAACAAGGACACTAGAAAAATTCAAGGGGCGATAGGTCCAACTTGAAAGACGCTCTTGCATTCTATCCACTAATTCCCTCCATGATACCTTCCTGACCTGTGAATCCACCAAAGGAGCACCCAAGTATTTGGACGGAAGGGAGATTTTCGAGAAACCCAGAATCCTACCAATATTTCTTTTGGTAATTTTGGGGGTGTTAAAGAAAAAAACCTGATATTTCTGAGCATTGACTTCAAGACCAGAGGCTTTGCCAAAGGTATCTAGACCTTGGCAAATGGCATGTACCTCCTGGAAAGAAGGGTGACCCATTAGCATGGTATCATCAATGAATTGGTGATGGGTCTGACAGTCCGCTCTGGGATGAACGATCAGGCCCTGCAGCTCATGACTTCCTTGCATAGCTTTGATAGTTCTTCCAAGACCTTCCACCATAATAATGAAAAGAAAAGGGGAAAGGGGGTCCCCTTGATTGTTTTAAGAGGCCCGTGGGAACACCATTAAGAAGAATGGATGAGAATGACAAGGAAACCAAATTCATGATCCAACTGATCCATCGTTCAGAGAAACCAAAAGCTTGCATCATTGCTCTCATGAATTTCGAATTTAGTTTATCATAAGCTTTGGAAATATCTAGTTTTAACATCGTCCCATGTATTTTGTCTTTTTTGAGAGAGTACAGGACCTCGTGGATCAAGATTATACCATCCATAATCTGTCGACCGTCCACAAACCCTGATTTTTCAGGAGAAATGATGGACAACAAGATTGGTTTTAGGAGGTTAGAAATAACCTTCGTTACAATCTTGTATATCACATTGCACAGGGCAATGGGTCTGAAATTGTCAGGGGAATCAACACCATTGATGTTGGGGATAAGGGTAAGAAAAGTAGCATTAAAAGTAGGAAGGATTTTTCCAGAGCAACGGGAAGACTCCACAATCTGCCAAACCTCCGACTTCACCAAATCCCAGAAATTATGAAATAAATTGGTAGTAAAGCCATCACGCCCTGGGGCTTTTCCATCTGCCATTTGAAACACCGCATCCTCAACCTATTCCATGGTGGCGGGTCGAAGAAGGAGATCATTATGCTCCTGAGTCACTTAGGATGGAATATTACAAATGATTGACACAATACCTCTTCGTCTCTCTACCACATTTTCATTCATGATGTCCTGGAAGAAGTGATTCAGTTCACCTTCAATCTCCTCCCTAGTTTCCAATCTAATCCCTTCCCTGTTCTTGAGTTTAAGTATTCTAATATATTGACAATGCTGAATAGCAAAGCGTTGTTAGAACTTTGTGTTGCATTCACCATCCTGCAGCCAATTCACTCTTTCCTTCTGTCGCCATAGAATCTCTTCTTATTTCTCCCTTTCCATGATTTTATTCTGCACTGAGATTTCCTCCCTTTGGAGTTCTAGAGTGTAGCCCGAAAACATTCCCATCTTTAGGATATCCTCCCTGCATGATTAAAGGTCTCTCTTATCATAAAAGATGTTCCCAAACTCCTCCTTGTTCCACTTCTTGATTTTAGCTTTAAGGGCTTTCAGTTTTTGCTGAAAGTTGTACATATTTTGAACTTCTCCCGATTCCATCTCCCCCCACCAATGTGAGACTTTCTCTTTAAATTATGGGTGGCTTGACCAAAACTGTTCAAAGCAAAAGGGTTTTTTAAATTGAGAACCCAAGCCACTCCACCAAAGATCAATGGGCCAATGGTCAGAACCAGAAGCCGGGAGAATGGAAGAAGCAATTTCACTCCCAGATTCCATCACCGATTCTGAAACCAAAAAATGATCCAAAGGAGAGGCAATATGGCGGTCTCCCTGCCTCTTGTTGTTCCAAGTGAATTTACCATCCCCCTGGACAACATCAACCAGTTTCAACTGCTCAATGGTATCCCTAAATCGAATACATTTGTCATCCAGACGCCTCCTTCCCCCTTTCTTTTCATCTAGAGAGGAGATGAGGTTAAAATCCACACCTACAATCCAATGCACTCCCCCAGTCATTTCCTTCATCCAACAAAGAGATTCCAGAAAAGAGGATTTAGACCCAAGGGTGTGGGGGCCATAGACATTAGACAGAAACCCCAAAACCCTAAACCCAACAACCTGGAACTCAGTAGCAAGGAAGCTATGATTTCCAAAAACACCCGAAAGACTAATTTTATTGGGTTCCCATAGAATGCCTAGCCCACCAGGGAAACCAATCGCATCAATCCCCATTACTTCACAATTTCTCCAGATCTTCTTACTCTTTTCCTGCAACTTAATACTCAAGCACTTTGTTTCTTGAAGAAACACAATTGTGGGATTAGACTCCTTAATCTTCTTCCTCAGAGTTCTAGATTTTTGCTGGACGTTAAGCCCTCTTATGTTCCAGGACACAATCTTCATTAATAAAAGGAAAAATTACAAACCTAGGGCCGCCCGAATAGTAGGGTACTGGCCGGATTCCTCCAATTTCAGTCCAGCAGCAGCGATCCTTTGCCTATTAGATTTCTAACCTAGCTTCTTGGAATTTTACTTATGCTTCCTCTTACATTCCTTTTGTGATCCAGGGCTAATCCCAAACCTATTAGGTTCTATGGCTTTAAGAATGGCTTCCTTCAGAAGGATCACCTGATCTTGAGGGACATAACCAGTTTTAGGGTCATCGCGTGCTTGTTCAATGCCATCAAGATCCAAATCCCCAATGTCCATTTCTTCAGTTTCCTCATCTGCAATATTGCCAATGACCGCCAAAATTTTCTCATCTACTGGCCGTGCACTAGGACCATGGGGGACGACCTTCTGCACTAGGGTTTGACTATCTTGAGGGTTAGTGGGGTGTTCCGAGCACTTATCCTCCACTTTTTCATTCAACACCTTGAAATATTTGGGTGTCATGATCTTCTTCGAACCTTCCAGGGCTCCTTGTTTCCTACCACCCCATTTTCTGGTTTGCACTTTGGAAAAACTCGGATCCACGCTCTCCTCAACCTTCTTGGGGGATGTTTTAGGGTTATTCATAGGGCAGTCCCGGAATAAGTGGCCATGCTCATGACATCTGCGGCACCTAAATGGGATCTGTTCATAATCTAGGGTTTGGACCCATTCCTCATCCTCCCACATCAACTTAATGGCCTCGGTAGCTCCCTGGATAGATCCATATAGATGCAGATCCGGGCATAAGCCGTATATCACTAGGCTTTTGTCTATTCAGAGATTTTGACAAAGGTACCCAAATTGTTCCCGATATCTTCTAGAATCTCGGCTTCCCAGTATTCAGAAGGAAGGGAGTATAACCTGATCAAAACCGGGGCAATCTTCATGTCTTCTTTCTCGGGGTAGAACTTTTCTTTCCATGGTTTGAAAAACAAACTAGCAAAGTAAAAGAAATAGGGGCCTCCATCAAGAACCCTGTTGCGATCATCCAGGTTAATGAAAGTGATTGTGAAGAAACTCTTTGATCCAAGTTGAAGGTCATAATGTCCTTTATGTTTCTAGGTGGAGTTAATCCACCGGACCAGGGACTTTTCAGAGGGTAAAACCCCAACAAATTTCCCAATGAGAGCATGGTCCTACATCTTTTGAATCCTATCTCTCAACGTGTTGGATTTGATAACCATCGAAGGAATGGTCACAACTTTGGGTATGCTTTGACCGAGCTTACCACCCACTTGAGGAGAAACAGATCCCGTCTCCAACACCTTTTTTCCAACACTACCCAATCCATCTAGCGGGATCTGAATCCCACCTACATGAAACTCCGCCTAAGAATAACTTTGGGGGGCTGAGGGACTCGCCCCAACCAAAGCTGCCATAGTTTGTCATCAAACCTACCGCCTACAAAAACACCAAAAACCCTAGCTCTCTCCCCTATTGTACACTTGAATGATTCAAGTAAATCTAATTAAATACTTGTAAAATTGGTCATTATGTAAAAACACTATTTAACTCAGCTAGGAGCACACCATGTACCTACATTTAACAATGAGTAAGCAAGGAAAATACTTTATGTTAAACATTTTTGCAATCAATGTTAATTGACACATTGTAAAGTATATGAGAATGTAGGTCTATTATATGATATATTCTTGAGGTAATCTAAGATAATTAAATACATGTGCACAATTGACAATCAACAATATACAAATTTCAAATAAAAATACATTTTCTTCATGTACAAAAGTTAAATGTTGAAAAAATATTTTAACAAATTTAAAAAAAAAACATCATAAAATCACCATTTAACTTAGCTAGAATAACATGTGCCATATCAATATTTAACAAGGAGTAAGCCTGAGACAACTTTAAATTTCACATTTTTTCATGAGTTCTTTAAACTATTTTTAGCATCAATCAATGTATGTACAGAATCAAATTTTAAAACCATCTTGATGTATTCCTTTTTCACTTTGTAGAAAAATCATTCCAAGAAAAGTGTGCATCACAAATTAGATATTGATGGAGTAGGAGAAATTTTTTAAAGAATGTATATATTTGAACCCTTATTTTATGATAGAATTTTTTGAGTCTACAAGCCAACATTAAATAAGAATTGACTTGATTAAATAATGAATGGAAGGGGGATGCCATGCCCCAACTAACCCCAATTTGGTTTTTTGGCCTCAACGCCCCCCTTTGTCATCATAGTCCTCTAATAACTTCAGCTTTCTTTCAGTGCATCACATCAAATAATATTTCACCTTTTCTTTGTTGTTTAAAGGTGAAATCACAACGAAAAAATCTCTTGTGCATTCAAATTGACTATACACATAAGGCGATGGACAAGAATGAACAATAAACAAAGAATCTGCAAGTTCTATATATAGATAATTTATATGAAATGAACAATCATTGTTCCATCAGATGATACTGCTATTTCTTCTTATTCTAATTCTTCCAATATTGCATGTGGCATTTTCCCCTCTAGATTAATCTTTGTGTATTTCCAATGTTTTACATAGTTGTTTGTTATGTTTTCACAGACTTCTGTAGATTTAACATTTTTAGTGCAAATATGACAAAATCATGATTTCTTTCTACTATCAAATGCAAACATGTTTTGGAAGGATTTTGTTTGAAGATAGTGTAAATATCTAGTCCCACGTATGGTTCCAGCCTCATATGGGATTGATATATCTATATCTTGGATTCCAATAAGCCGAATGAACCTGCACAATATATGACAAATCACAAAGGACAACTTTGAATGTTATTGTATATACCTTAATGTAAGACTTCCAAATAGCATTTTTTTAAATTGAGAATTAATATAAATAAAAAAAATTGTGTACATACCTGTGCACATCTTTTGAATGTTGATTATAATCACAACTTAGATGTAATTGAAACCATTGGAAAAATTCTGTAGCTGAATGAAATCGCATGGAAGAATGGTTCATTATCCATCTTTGAAGTGCTCGTTTTACACATGCTCCTGCACCATCATGTTCATCGTTTCCATGTCCAGTTTCAAAGAAATTCCAACGATGTTTAATGCTCGATGCTTTATGCATTCGACACAACCAAAAAAATGATCGTGAATATGAAGTTGTCTTGCATATCCATCCCACCATATCCAACGTTCATTGAATTTAACTTCATGTCTTTTAAATGATTCATAGAAAATGTGTATCGTGTGTACGATCATCACTGATATTAAAATGATGTTCCTTAATCACATCTCGATTGTCACACGTGATTTCAATGCCATGAACATTGTGCTGAGAATGTCTATATAGAACATGGACAAATATCGAAACTTGGTAAGAATGATAGTATTCACTTTGTATCCCCTTTTTTGCAGCAAATGTGTATTTTTCTGCAAAATCAGCAATAAACAAAATCGTTCTAGGTGGAAAAATTTCACGAGTCTTCTTGAATTGAAGGTCTTTCCATCATGCTCTATGTGAATGCTTGGTGTACTTATAAATTTGACTTTCAAATTTATTCAGAAAATCTATCACACATATTTTATATGCTCACAAATCAATTCGTTTGGAAAGAACATCACTAGAACTTGGAGCATAATTGATGTATTCATATCTTCTCCAATCAACGGTTACATTTGAAAACAACTGATCATTATCAATAGGATATTTATTGTAGAATAAAACTATATTTCTACAATGATGACAATGTTTTCCATTGAAACATTTCTTATTGTAAAATAGTTCATCGTGATCTCTCTCACATAGAATTGGAGATATGAATTCACATATTGTGGGCTGAGGTGGTGAATCTGTCCAAAACATTTTACCAAATTCAAGAAAAGTGTCATAATATAATTCAAATTCCACATGATAATGACAAAAACATGTGTCACAAATAGTCATAGGTCTAACATACCATGGTTTTTGTTGCACAAATGTAGTGATTGACATATTAATTCCATGATGATCCTCCTTGAATTTATTGAAGAATTGTACTTGTGGCATTTACATTATATGTTTTGCATGGATTTCATATTCATTTCATGATACTCTTTGTCGTATCACGTCCCTTGGATTTGGTGAAACCCGAGCATGTGCCAACTATATTTATGTACAATATATTTAACACCTTCTCTCATTCTATCTCTGTAAGGTTGTGTACAAATAATTTCCCAACAAGCAAGTTCATCATCTTCATCTATAATTTGCATTCTGAATTTGTTATGTTTGTATAATGTCTTTCTTGAGGTTCCTATTGTTTTTTCCAGTTGTGTTTTCAAACATTTTTGTCTAGTACTAGCTGAAATAGTTGTTGTCTCAATTGCTCTATGTGCAGCTTTGGTATCTTTATTCTTGGATTTTCCAAAAAAAATTATTACATCACTTATATTTTCTATCACATTATGTTTCAATTTCGACTCTTTTTTTTGCCTTGTGAATACCCAATAATGACGTAACACATCTTAAATTCTTGGACACTAATAAACATCTCAAAATTTGCACTTGTCGTGCTATTGAATATTGTTTGAGAATATCATCATAAATTTGCATAGCACGATATCGTGCAACATGTGTGGCTATTTTTTAGCCATATTTGTCACAATCAATTTCTTCTAACATTTCATCATCAATGGCGAAAGCACCTTTACATTTCAGTTAAATTTAATTTAACATATATCCAAAATTAGAATTCATTATAAAAAATGAATTTGGAAAATACATGATATATACATACTAGGTCCAATTTCTTGTTCTTGAACTTGATCTTCAATATTGACTTCATCAACATTAGCATGTAAATCCCTATTTATATCTTCAACAATGGTCTCTTCAGCTTCAATTTGTTCTTCTTGTACTCGATTTTCAATATCCATTTCACCAACATTATGATGTAAATATCTATTTACATATTCAATCATTGTCTCTTCTTTTTGCGAAACCCTTGTTTTTTTTACATGATATCTGAGTCTTTATCTTTCTCTATGAGCATCATCATCACATTTACGATCACTTTTGCTTTGCTAGTTTTTTTTATTGCCCATGATTGCTTAATCTGTAGAGGTTAAATTAAAGAATCATTACTTTATAGTAAAAAGAATAAAAATTTAAGATTTAAACAATTGCTATTATTTTTAGTCTTTCAACCATTTATAAAAACATGAAGAGAAATTTCCTTTAACACTTTTACTTAAAAAAAGAATTTTAGCAAAAAATCACCTTATAAAAATCTCGTAAGAGTCCTTTAAATAAAAACTCCTTGGAAAGAAATCTCCTTTGAAGAAAAACTCCTTGGAAAGAAATCTCCTTTGAAGAAAAACTCCTTCGAAAAAAATCTCGTTTGAAGAAAAACTCCTTGGAAAGAAATAAAAACTATTTGGAAAAAAATTTCCTTTGAAAAGACTCCTTAAAAAATATTTTATAAAGACTTCTACGAAAAAAAGAGATGTGAAATTATTAGTCGTTTAGTTTTATTTATAAATCTAAAATAATTGAATTTCTAAAAGTAGACCCCGTTTTTTCCGGCCGATAGAATATTTTTGTATTTTATTTTTCGGTCAAACAACCGTTGTCAATTTTAACGTCTGTTAACATAAAACACTTATTCAACTGAATAATTATTCGGCCGAATACCTTCTGATATGTGAAAACTTCTTTTTTTTCAAGCTTCTCTATTTTCGGAAGGGAAACACCATCTATTACACTGCAAATTGACTATCGTATTTGATACCATTAGTTTAGTCATTGAATCTGCTCTCCATTGGTATAGATTTTGTTGTGTTTAGGTGAGATCTGATAATTTTAATTTTTTTTTTGTTAGCATGTGTCCATTTTGGTTGCATTGCTTTCAAAATGCGGTGAAATGAAAATCAATAACTTTAAAAATACACAATAAAAAATTGAAAAAAATATGGGGTCGTTAATTGGAGTGTCTACTTGAAAAGGGTATTCTTAGATGTTTTAGTTTTAGAGTAAATTGAGATAAATGCCCCATAAAAAAAAACATGTTGAAATTCAACAAGCTTTTCGATTGCTTTCCCCATTGATCAAATTCAAAAAAATATAATAATTAGTGTATAGAACCATTGGTTACGAAATTATAGTCATGCCTTATTACATTTTGTGGAGATTTTTCGTAGCATATTTTGTTTTTGCAAAACACAAGTTTAACAATGATTTCAGGCCCATAAAAAAAATGACTATTTATTAGTCCTTTCATTTTATAAGAACATACTGTCAAACATTTTCCAAATTGACATACCAAATCTCAATAAAAAATTTGAAAAGATAATGAATAGAAATCTTACATAATTCTCTAAAAGTTTTATTTTTATTGAAAAGTGAAACTCTAAACAAAAATATCAATTTTGTTTTCCCAAAGTTGAAAAACATGAAAAAATCAGATTTATTTTCTCATAAGAGCATCCAAAATAGACACCCATATTCATGGATTCACCCCTTAACCAAAAAGATTACCTACTTATAAAGTGGCATAAGCAACTATTTCATCAATTATACCAATTTCTATCCTCCCTCAACAATTGAACACAAATTACTCCACAAATTGATGCGTAGTCAACATGAGTAAGCTCAACATTACAGATCTTTTAATAAATTGGTCTAAATACCACGTCACACATCATGATACATCATGCATTAAGTAGACAAATTTCCCAAAAGAATTTCACCCCCTCCCTTACACAACATTCTCCCTTCTTGCATTTAAGAGCTTATTTACAACGATATAATTTTCTCTATAATACTTAAGTAGAACATTCGATGACATGTCATCTAATGTGGCATTCCTAGGTATAGATAATGTCACTTTCATAGTTTATGGAAATTAAGAATTTTTTTGTATAAGGATAAGGTATGATAATGATGAGGCTACATGATCCCACAACCCTCATCATTGTCTTGAATTGTGGGGTAAGACATTGTGTATCTAGCGAAATGTAAGGTATTGCGTCATCCTTGTGGCTTAGGTAGTTACCTATAATCACATCCACTCCCAGGGTCACACCTGTCGTGATTACCCACAAAACCTACTATGTCGCCTCCTAACCCTATATCCAATTACTTTACAATTTAAACCTATAAAATTTATTATAAAATTGCTTAAATACTTAGTTAAATTTTTTATTAATTGTAACCTAAGTTTTAAACCTTAATTTAAATTAATCTCTAACACATAATATTTAAACGATAATTAAATTAATCCTAATAATGTAATTTTCAATATAAAACTTAAATTATATAAACAATTCCGAATAATTTAATAAACGAATTTGAAATATATAACAAACTAAATAATATATATATTTGACATATCTATATAATAAATTTTATTATATTTATTTATTTATATATATATTTATAAACGCATTAAAAATTTAAAATATACTAAATTTCAAAAGGTGCTAACAATTTAATTAATTTACACTTATTAAATCACCCTTGGTTGGTTGGACAAATCTATTGTTGTGTTGGATCGTTGGAACTGCCTTCTTGGATTGATTCTATACAGCCATTGCTTTAACTCAGTTATTTTAGCCACTTACTTCAAGAGAAATTATAATTATCTAACATGATGGATTAATTTGACTTTGAACCCTAACTAACTAACAAACAAACAAATAGGAAAACAAACAAACAAGTAGGGTTTTTATACAGGAAAATACATCTTAGGCACAGAGTCGCTTCAACCCTTTTTCACTTTAGTATTCGGGTGCCCAAGCCAGCCAATGGCATAGGGAATTTGGAAATTAATCAAGTTACCCACTAACAAAAGATAGTTATTTACCCCATCTATAACATAATCTCGAAACCCATCCACACAAATAGTCTCTTTATTACCTTCGTGAACTCCTTTAACTCAATGATATTTAATTAATAAATTTTTTTTGTTCTTTTTTTATTATTATTTATCGTAAGCTTTTCAAACTTATGTACATACTACTCGCATACCCTAGTCAACACAAACCCCAATTAAGACATTGTGCATGGAAGCCACATGGATTTTCTAGGTCATTCCACCATGCCTAAACAAAAAAGGTAAACCTCCCCGTTTTCCCTCATTTCCTTCATCCATTTTTCGACGAGCTCAGCCACTAAGGAGATCTGCAACCTTGACGCAACTCACAAATGACATTTCCTTATTCTATTTGTTTTCAAGGGCTCAGTCACTTAGGAGCTTTGCAAAATCGGCGCAGCTCGCAGCTGAAATTTCCTTCTTCCATTTTGTTTTGAAGAGCTCAACCACTAAGGATCTCTGCAACCTCGGCATAACTCACAGCTAGAATTTCCTTCTTCCATTTTGTTTTGAAGAGCTCATCCACTAAGGATCTCTACAACTTCGACAAAAATCGTAGCTAGTAAGATTTCTTATTGATAGGGTTTCCATTAATTCGGTTGCGTTTCAATTATGTTTCTAACTGACGGGTAACATATGTGAAGATATGGTTGTTTGGGAGGCTACGAAAGCTTGCACATTTGGTTTAGTTTCAATGAAAACATAGGGTTTAGTCACCTGTTTATGGAGCGTCCGCCTCTGCACCAACTAATTTCATCCACATTCATGATTCCTCTAATTGGCTATGGCCAGCTGGCCCTTGCATGGGCTTCAAGTCTGGTGTATGACCTTTATACACCATTTTTTCACGCACATGGATCCACGATTCACTATGGACTATGGCAAGATCTTCTAAGTATGGAAACATTGGTATCTTTGATGTCCCTCACACCAAGGGTGTCTGGTACAGGAGGCCTTGAGGGACTATGCAGGAATAGTACTAGACGAGAAGAGGCCTTGAGGGACTATGCAGCAAAGAAGATGGTCTTCCTTGTGTTGGATGTGGTAGGTAATGTGGGTTCCAGGTCGGCTGAGTGTTGAGATGCCTGCAGCTCTGTGGTCAAGCTCACTGGCTTATAAATGCTTCCCTTGTTGTCCCTGTTCGCTTGATAAACCGACTACATGTTGGCTTAACATGATCATCTTGTCTGATATGTTTGATAAACCCAATGGTATGCTGGATTTGCATGATTGTATTTTTTGGTATGCCTGATAGACCCACTGCGGGTTGTTTTAGCATGACCAGCTAGCCTGGTATGCTTGATAAACCCAACTGTATGCTGGCTTGGCATGACTGTGCTGATGGTATGCTTGATAAACCCAACTGGAAGTTGGCTTAGCATGACCAGTATGTCCCTGAATGCTTAATAAACCCACTGTAGGTTAGATTAGCATGGGTAGGTGCCCTGGAATGCTTGATAAACCCAACTACAGATTGGCTTTGCATTGGGATGGAACTTTGACTTTGAGAGAACCTGATAGCCCTCCTTAGTGGATACACAGCCTAGTTCGGGGGTGATCTCTCAACTGAATGAGTATAGGCTGGACAGATATCTAAGGTTGGGTGGAATGTTGCTCTCACTTAGCCAGTTGCTTCAGAAATTGAATGATAAGTATTCTTGTTATGTAAATTGATGGTGTTTCAATGATATGAAATGGTTGCTTATGTTCAATGGTGCAGTTGTGAAATGTATGTTTATATGGATTGATTGACAAGGAGTCATGTGTGGACCTGAATAAAAGGACTGCTCATCCATTATTACATGTATATCATTGTATTGCATGAGTTTAATGCATTATAATTCCTCCATAGGTAAGATGTATTTGTAAGATCTAATTTAATGCATTTTACATATTTTGATGTGTATGATTAACTTGGAAATGAATTGTATGCTTACATCTGATCCTTGGGAAGGAGTGGAATGCCCTGGAGGTGTTTTAGAACCCCTCTATGGGTCAGGTGGAAGGGAAAGTCATGATAGGAAGAAGCCTTCAGTCTTTTTGGTAGATTTATGGACATATCTTCAGTGGAAAATTTGACATAGTAGGAGTGCTCAGATGGGATATGGATTTCACCATTGGATAGATATCTCTAAGAGCTTTCCAACGGTACTGACCTTGTCTCATTTGGTCCAAGGATGGAGAAGTTATGACCTTCAGAAGATTGTGTGGAAAGTTACCATGACAGAGGGTATGGTTCTGCATGCTCACATCCGCAATTGCGGATTGCGGATTACAGATTGCGGAAGTGAAGGTTGTCGGATGTTGAAGTTTCGCACTTCCACATCCGCAATTGTGGATTGTGGATTTCGGATCCGCCGTTGCGGATTGCGGATTGCGGAAAGGTAAGCCATTCGGTTATGAAGTTTTGCACTTCCACATCCGCAATTGCAGATTTCGGATTGCAAATTGTGGGAAGGTAAGCCTTCCGGTTATGAAGTTTGGCACTTCCGCATCGGTAATTGCGGATTGCGGATTCATAGTTGCGGATTGTGGATTGCGGATCCAAGTATTTTCAACTGTGTGTGTGTGTATTCAGTCGAATTTGGAGGAAAAAAAATGTATCATGGTCTCCCGTGGCCTATGGAGATCAGTGGGGACGTGACAAAGTTGCTTTTAATGCACCTAATAAATATTCATTTAGTTCAAATCATCACTATTTAATTTATGAGTAGAAAAACTGTACCCTGATGTCATACTCTCTTATGTTTGTCCCCCTTGGAAGGTCTTGCAAGTTACATTTTTCCATTACCATGTCATTTATGTATCACCTACTAATGTAGCGATCGTGTCACAATGTGTATTAAAATGTCGATTTTTTCTTTTCTTTTTAACCATACTCTACATCAACCTTGAATTAGGAAGCACATACACTTACATAAATTTTCCATTCTAAATTATGATTATCCTTTAATAAAACCTATATTAACCATTAATCATCCTTCTTGAGTACAACTATATATTAACTTTTATACATTTAAAAGCAAATTTTTAAGGACATAATTCTTCAAATATATATATATATATATATAACTTTATTTCTAACTTTACACCTTTAAAAATCAATCCTTATTTAAAATTATAAATATTAATTTCAAATGAAAATTATATATATATATATATATATATATATATAACTTTATTACTAATTTTTTATATTTAAAAGTCAACACTTATTTCTAACTTGAAATATTAATCCCAAATAAGAACTCTTATATATATATATATATATATATATATATAAGATTATAACGGATTTCACAATATTTAACATAGATAAGCATTAGTATAGTATGCGAAATTATATGGAACAAGATAACATATATTTCCAAGGGCCTGACTTCTAATTAATTGGCACTATCTCTATTCGGGATTTAATTCAAATTTTAATTCAAGAAAGAAATATATATATGTATATATTTAATTCCAATATGAGACTTATAGAAGATTGATCTTACATAGGTGCGAGTAATTGACACCTATTTGTTTATTAAAAAAAATGTATCCTACAATCTAATGCAGCATATAATTATTCTAAATCTCATAAACTTTTAACTATCATCCTTATTCTTTAAGTGCTTTTATAATGTGCTTTCTTCGTTAGTGAATTAAATCATATAAATCCTTAACCGTTTAACGTTCCTCCAGTGATTTTTTCTTTTCTTTTTAGGTCCCATTATCATTTAACCATCGTGCTTATTCTTTTAAGTGCCTTAATGGCGTACTTCTCTCGTTAGTGTATTATATTATATAATTCTTATATAAGCAAATATCCATTTTAAGCATTCTCTTACGAGTGCATTCGTAGGAACTTCTCAACGGCATCGAACACATAAAAGAAAACGAGTGAAATCAAAGGTCATAATGGAATGATGTTAAGAGTCGAATAATGTATAACCAAAAGTGACTCTCGAAGGGCCGAGGTGGATTGAACGAACTGCTCAAGCAATCTTTAATTAATAATATTTGTAAAGATCAACGTATGAGTTTCTTATTCCATAACTTTTCTTAGGAAATAGAATGGGATGTCTCTATTCTCATGAGGGTCTTCGTCGAAGACCATGTATCACTGATTCATCCAATTGGATTTCACATTTGGTTCTACGCACCAGTCTACGAAAATGTGTGGTCGATTGGTAGGTGGAACCAATCCGGTGCTAAGGTTCCAGAATAATGAAAACAATTGGTCTTTGGTTGTCTTTAGTTTTTTCATGTCTTTGTAGCTCAACCCAGTGGAATAGTATTACCTCTGGGAATCTCTGTATGAGCTAATGTTGTACAGTGCTCCCTAGGCATTGGCAATTGTGTTTGTTATGGTATCTACTGCCTTGGCTAATGATTGTCTTAAATGGTCCCCCCTCTAAACAGTGAGCTAAGGCTCCTCAATGCACCCAAACGAGCTAGAATCTCTGAATTCCGGTCATGTTCCTCCTCGGTGTTTGGGTTTGTGTCTGAATTTGGGTTTGGGTATTGGCTATCAATGGTTTCATTATGCACATTTTCTTCAACATTTGTGTTCTCTATTAAGATTAAAACAACAAATTCAAAATTTATTTAATATTTTATTAAATTGAAAGCAATTTTGAAGGAAATGACCACCTACCTTCCATTGTATCCAACTTGTGAATCGGCCCTTCCAAATTCACCTTCAAATTCGCTCAAACTCAAATCGACTTTGCATTTTATCGCTCTCCCGATACCTTCGGCCTTGACAGTGAAATGTGAAATTGAGACCACGGGCCTGTATTTTATTTTTTGTTCTAGTATTACAAATCACACTTGCGATTTGTAATTCTTACAAAACGCAAGTGCGATATATCGCACATGGGATATAGGCTAACTAAGCTTAGCCTCAGATTTTCCGAACCTAGCCATGATAACGCATATGCGTTATAGATTTACATTTCGGACATGCGTTTCTGATTTCTAAAGTGGCACTAAAAAGTGGAACCAACTTCAGGCGCACGCCCATGAACCATTACAAAATGGACCTTGTCAACTACACAAACCTAAAATATGGGTTATAGCATTCAAAATTATGATTATATTATTGCATTTTCTACATGATGAAATCCTTACTTCTCTGTTCTCCAAAATAATCATTCCGCTTTTCCCAACTCTATGCATCTTTATGTATCACACTCTTTGACTTCCTTTTATGTTTTGTTGTAGCAACTTTAACATCGGTATGACAATACTTTAAATGTAAAATATTTTGAAAATTTCTCAAAACTTTCTTTCCCTCTGCTCCATCCCAAGCTCACTATCAAAAAGACATAATCTTTTTAGCATTAATGATTGGAACAATATTTTAAGTTATCCAAAAGGTAGTGTGATTCTTATTATAATCAAACTTATGCATTAGGGATTATGCTCTAACTATACCCACTTTAGCACACATTTTTGCATGGTTTGATTATGTCATTGTGTTTGAAGCTTTATATTGTCAATGTTAACAAGATATTCATCCTAAGAAAACATGTTTCAATGTTTATTATTTTTTATTACTAATGTATATGTAATATGAAATTCTAAGGTATACATGTTATTACTTTTTACTGAAATTAAAAGATATATATCTACTGTAACCGTTATAAATAATTTAAAGATAAATATTTTATTTTGAATGTTTCTTATTAAAGTATAGACCTAGTTAATTAATTAAAATACAAATATTTTTTCAACTTTTTATCATATAAAAATTAAATATTGAACATATATCCTTGAACTTGAAATTAAAAATAACCCTTCAATTTTTTGATCGATGCTTGAAATTAAGAATAACCCCTATCAATGCTCTTGGGATCTAGCACATGTGAAAACCCTAGTGCAATCGTTGCGAACGTCTGGATTTGCATCACTGCATGTGGGTATGAAGAATGTATGCCGGGAAATTACGGTGGGATCCCACCAACCGTTGGATCATCCCTTTCTAGATCGACGACTGGTACATAGTTGATAGTCCCACATCACCACAGCTGGAGCACGCCCTTTATTGCATTGGCCAGAGTGGTTGCCAGAGTGGTTAAATGTAATGACTACTGAGGATGCTGAGGTGCATTAGAGTGGAGAGGAGTATTATGATCCTAGTTTGGACAAAGGGGTCGACGAAGGAAAAAGAAAGCAGAGAGAATAACACGAAAAGCTGAGAGAGAAATGAAAACGACAGAGAAAGTAATGAGTGGAGAGGGAAGAGGCGCGTGGACAGAAGATAAGATAATTCTAGGTACTATGTGCTCTGTAGAAGGCTGTACGTAGAACTGTGGATGAATAAAATAGATAAGAGGAACATAATTCCTCTGATAACTGGCACTCAAATCGCCCTGGTCAGTGATCGAAAATTTTTCAGTGAGGCACAGTTTCATTTCTTTTTCTTATTTTTTTAAAATTTTGTTAATTTAAATAGTTTTAAAATAGGTCAGAACCCTAAAGACAGTTTTATGATATAATTCCACAGTAAATGAGGTGAAACTAGGATTCCACTGGTTTTTATAATGAGATCTAAGGAACATGATTTCAAAGCTATCAACAAATCTCATGATTTTAAGAAACGGAGTTTCTATTTGAATGGTTATCTAGTTCATTTTTATCATCAATCACTTGCTTGTTTAATAGTATTGTATTTTCCCCTTCCCGATCAGTTCGTCGTTGTCTAAAATTCTAAATTGTGAAGCCTAAGTGTGTGCTTAAGTCAAACGTAAATTTCAAATTGATTCTCTTAAATCGGAGAATAGATCGGGATCCACTCATATACGAAGCCGCACGTGTATAAACCCATGCCCATTTTTTAACCTGCCGAAACAGCAGGGAAATAGCTGGGATGGGGAGTCTAGATAATAACTTCGATCTGGGATAGAGCATCTCGATTTCGAGCAGCAATAGCAGCTAAACTTGGATAGGGAGATAGAGCATATCCAGCTTCACCTAAACCATTTCAAAATGATGCCATGCGCGTGAACTTGGAGATAGAGAAACCGGGACCTATATTGAAGCTTCTTTTTTTTTTTCTTATAAACATTCGGCCATGTGCTACTTATGCGGATTAAAAGGTGTATTGGCCATGTTTGATTAGAATTGTAAATTTTGACTCAATTTTTTTTCCATATCCAATAGAATTCGATTTAGAACTTAGGTAACTATGGAATAATTCATAATTCATAATCAACAGTGGACGATAGTTCTCTACGCTATTACAATGATAGAACTCAAGGCATTGGAGTCTGCTAACTACACTACAAGAAAAAGGGTATTTTAGCCTCATATTAGTACCACTATCTGTAAAGGATTTGGGAAATCCTCAATTTTCAAATAGTGTTGCAAAAGTGGTGATAATGTAGGGATATGCAAGTGGTGCTAACATTTATGGTGCAAAAGTGGTGTTTGAAAAAAAGTTGGTTTTGGTGTTAAAAACTTAATTGAGTATGTGGCATTCCATAGTGTATGGTGCAAACCACCAAAATCAATCCTAGGTGGATTGAGATTTTGTGGTGCAAAACATCAAAACCAATCTAACATGGATTGAGACTTTCTAGTGCAAAACACCAAAATTATTATTATTATTATTATTTAATATACACAAACTTGTATATGGTGCAAAGCACCAAAAATTAACAAGTGGTGCAAAGCACCATAAAAAATAAATGGTGCAAAAAAAATATAAACCTATATATATATATATATATATATTCACATTCACTTATTAACAAGGCTAAAGATGTGTATTAAACATTTTCTTACGGTTTATTTGGTTTTATTCAGTTATTGAAAAAATCAATAATTCAATACATTAAATAGACATTATAAAAACTATTATGATATTCCAACCAAATTTATAATTGATAATTATAAAGAAATGATTCCCACAATATTAATATAATGGATGAAGTTGCATGTATTGTTCATCCTTGATTTTTCCACAAATATTGTCATCATTTGCATTGCCAAAATCATAAAAGAAAATTATAAACATGAAGTTGTCTAATTTTGAATTATCTTATTGATGAATTATCTCTATAAACAATAAAAATACAAAAAATGACTGAGAAAAAAACACAAAAAATAGCTCTAATTGAATTGCACTAAAACATAAAAGGTTATACTTTTATTGACATTTCATAACTAAACTATATTGTTGATCGCAAAAATAATTGAAATGAACCAACCTTTGAAGCAATGTGGATTCAACATTCGAGCATATGATAAGGTTGAAGCTTGAGTCAAAGTTCATTTTCCTCTTCTCTTTCGTCATCTGAAACAATTACCTAGAAAACATACAAAATAAGATCAACATAAGCACAAAAGAGATAAGTACAAATACAATATGTGTAAACACATTGAGTAAACTATGTCTTATCAATCATGAATTTAGACCAAGTGACTCATAAAAGAGGAATGACAAGTGTAGTAAAGAAGAAAACAGATAATATGTGAACATATCCATTAAACTACATCTCATAAAATGTTGGGTACATGGCTTCAATTTAGAAATGCCTATCATCCTCAAATTGATAAGCTGACTAAAGTAATAAATCAGAGACTTGGGAATTTGTTGAACTATGTAATACAAGATTGCCCCGGATAATGGAATTCAATATTATAGTACACTCTTCATTGTATTGTCCAAATTATAGAAGTACAAAATTGGTGGAGACTAATCATCTTTGTCCAAGTTTCCTTAGTTACAATTAAAATACACACATTTAGATGGATGATATTTTGTGACCAAGGCCCCTATGAATTTTTTACAATGAGAGAGGAAAACAAAAGTGTAATTACAATTACTGAATCGCACCAACCTCATGGAAATTCTTATATCGTGTGAAATAATAAAATAGGTGACTTTCTAGTTCTTTGTTTGTCCACTGTAAGATTGTTGATCCTCAGAACAAGTAAATATTAAATGGTCATCGTCCCACCCAACCAACCAAGTAAATAGGTAATGGTTCCTCCTTCCTCCCCAAAAGGTGCTTGTGTATTCCTCACCTATAATCCGGCCCTGCATAGTGAAGAAGAAGTCAGTTGGAATCTAACTCTTACTCTATGTTCTTATTTGATGCAACAGTTGTTTCTTCCCCTATTTCTACCTCGAGATTCTGCAGAAATTTTAGGACTATTTATTTTTTCAACTACAATTTCCTTTCGCCACTACGCCTCATGGTATCTTCTTCCATATTTTATGTAAGTACCCATGCTTAGAGTTAGGCTAGAACATACCTACTACTTACGAGGAGGTCATTTCCTAAGTATTATACCATGAGGTATCAAACATTCAATATAACCTCAAGATTTATAATTGTAAGAATCTGCAAGAGATCTAGCAGCTGTAGCAACTCACAATCAAACTATCAAGTATGTTGCAAAGAAGAAGAGAAGGAGACACTCAATGATCACTCATAAACACAGAATAATAGACTAAATCTCAGTATCATACAATGAATAAGAATGTAAGTGAATGAATTACAATGCACAAAGCAGCATGATATAGGATTCGAATTAGCCAAGTAGGGAATTCGAATCTTTTATCTCAAAGTCTAGCGTGAATAACTATAGAGACATCAACTAGTCAACAATATCAGTCATGAGTGGTAAGAATCAGTCAAGTGTGTCTAACTGAGTCTAAGTGAGTCTAATAGAACTAACTATCCATAAATCAAGGAACGGAGACTCTAAGTGGAGTGCATGAGGCTCTCTAACTCAAAGTCTAGCTTGGATAACAATGAAGACATCATCCAATCAATAGTATTAGTCATAAATGGTAATAGTCACTCAGTCAAGTGTCTTTAACTAAGTCTAACAGAACCATCTAGGCATAAATCAAGGGATGGAGACTCCAAGGAGGGTGCATGAGGCTGTCAAATAGTCAAGTGGAACTCCAGAACTAGCTAACTAGAAGCTACAAGCAGTCAACATGAGCAATCATTGGAAGAACTACTAAATCAATGCACTAACTGAATGATAACTCCGGTAGGTGAGATAAGGCGCCCCAACTGAGTGATAACTGGTGGTAGGTGAGTAAGTGCACTCTAACTGACAGTGGTAGGTGAGAAAGGCGCACTAGCTAAGTAGATAAGTCAAGGAGGGTGCATTAGGTAGGTAGGAGGACAAATGAGGGCTAAAGACAGGCTCTGGCGAGCTGGAAGAAAGCTCTAGGTGCTGGGGAGACAACCATGATGATGATTGGATGCATGCAGTGGCATGCAAATGCATGCAACATGCAGATTTGCATGCAAGCATGCAAAATACAAAAATTATGGTGTGAATATTCCAACACCCCCTTGCAAGCTATACTATGAGGTAATAACGGAAATCTGAAAAATAGGGCCCTGGTGACTAAGACCAAAGGTTACCCTGTACAATCAAACTAAATAAACTAAGTGAGGAAAGAGGGAAAACCCAGTGGGAAGAAATCCATCCCTCAAAATAGACTAAAGGATGCTAAAGTAGCATATCATCTCCCACCCCTGAAGGAGGTAAGTGTCCTTCTTTTCCGAAGAAGGATCGATCGATCTGAAATAGATCAGCAATGTGAGAAGGATGAAACCTTCCATTCTGGAAATATGATCTGGCTCTTCTATGATCATGTGAATCACCAACCAAATCCCCGGTCGATCGAAGTGTAGTGGCTGCTGATCGAGGAAGAGGAGGAATATGAGGTGAGAGATCTTCAGGTTCTTGTGGATCTAGATCTACCATTCGCTCATCTTCATCATCAATTGTTATACCTTCAGGTTCTTGTGGATCTGGGTCTAGCATTCTCCCATCTTCATCTTCAAATTCCGAATCTAAAATATCATGTTAAGACGCATCTATAGTTGGCTCATAATCATATCCAAACTCTGAATCTGAAAACTCATGTGATGATGCTTCGCTCTCTTGATCATCACTCAAAGGAGGAGGTATCTTCCTTTCGGAAATAAGTGAATCATGCTGCGAAAACATAATATGAAGATCATCATGAAGCATGTGATTCGAACCAACTGAAGTAGAATCAAAACCATGAATGTGTAGATAGTTCCTTGATATCTCCTTCGAATCAACATAGGTGAGATCATAACCAAAGAAACTAAGACATGATGATAATAGATCTTCAACAATATCACTGGTAAATGCAATAGTGGTTGTGGCCCATGAACCAATAGGTGCTAGATCTTCAGGTTCCTGTGGATCTGGATCTAGCATTCTCTCAAAAAGAGTTATCTTCCTCTTGGGAAGAAATGAATCATGCTCCAAAAGCATGTGCTTGAGTTCTCCAACAATGGATGCAAGTAAATCATATCCAAGACTTGGAAGATGGTTTCTCATGATCTCCTTTGAAGCAACAGGGGTGAAATCAAAACCAAAATCATAGAAAGGTGCATGAGTCATGAACCCAAGCGAATGATAGAGTCTTCGATCGTCAGTGAAATTTTGAAAACATGTGCCAATGACCAAATAGGAATCCAAGGAAGGCATATGATGAGGGAGAGCAAATGCATTACCTTCCAAATCTGATTTTACCTTCAAAGTACTCAGTAGGTCATCATCTTGCACATCAACAGGTGAATCAAATCCATGAAAGTGTATGTAGTTATTTGATATCTCCTTTGAACCAACAGGGGTGAGATAAGAACCAAATGAACCATATAATGGTGATGGCTTGAACTTCAAATCAAATCCAAGATTTTGGGAATGGTTTTTTATGATCTTCTTTGAACCAATAGTGGTGAGATCAAAACCAAAATCACAAGGATATGTATGATACTTGAATCCAAGAGAATGGTAGAGTCTTCTATCTTCGGTGAAGTTCTGAAGGCATGTACCAATGACCAAGTAGGAGTCCATAGAAATATTTTGATCAAGGAGGGTGAATGCATTGCCTCCCAAATCTTCCAAGATGCTCAATAGGTCATTATTCCGCACATCAGCAAACTCACGGGAAGTAGAGATTTCAAAGATCTCTTCAATTTCTCGAGTAGTAGCCGATATCTTTTGCTCAGAAATTAGATAGGAAGATGGAACAGTTGAAACCATATCTTGTACTTCGTCTTCTTTCACTATCTCATATCTTTTCAACGATGATATCAAGCTTTGGAACTTGGGGAAGGCTTTGATAGTCTCGAAGCTATCTGAACTCACTGTCTCCAATTTGTGACCTTTCATATTATCTTTCGGTCCAAAAAGAGACTCGAGCTTGTCCCAAACCGCTTTAGGATATGTAAGATTGATGACATGGAAGTGTAGATCTTCAGAAACTAAGAGAAGGAGGAGGCCAATAGCTTTATCAAGCCTATCCAAGTACTTGGACTTTTCAACTGCATTGAGAGGTTCTACCATCATTTCGTTGAGTATTCGGGTGAAGCCCTTGGATCTCATATAGAGAGCCATCTGGGATTTCCACTCAACATAGTTGGAAGATGTAAGCTTTAGATCCATCTGAATAGAGAAAATCGAATGTTGAAGAAGATTCTGAACGCATGAATAAACCTGCAAAATAGGAAGAGTTGTGCTGATGGAGAATGCTACACTTCGACTGAACACTACCTTAAGGACACTTGGCACATAGACTAAGTCCTTCACACCTGGCCAGACCTCACTGGATTTCTCCAATGAATTCAAGTAATAGCACCAGGATTTGCTATGGAAACTCAGAGGCTTCTGGTGCACAAGTGAAAAGATAGCTGCTCAAAGAAATGCTGCAACTGCTGCTGTTGCAATGGCTGCAATTCGAATAGTTGCTTCCTTCTCTAATACCATGTAAGAATCTGCAAGAGATCTAGTAGCTGTAGAAACTCACAATTAAACTATCAAGTATGTTGCAAATAAGAAGAGAAGGAGACACTCAATGATCACTCATAAACACATAATAATAGACTAAATCTCAGTAACATACAATGAATAAGAATGTAAGTGAATGAATTACAATGGAATGCAAAGCAGCATGATATAGGATTCAAATTAGCCAAGTAGGGCATTCGAATCTATGATCTCAGAGTCTAGCATGAATAACTACAGAGACATCAACTAGTCAATAGTATCAGTCATGAGTGGTAAGAGTCAGTCAAGTGTGTCTAACTGGGTCTAACATAACTAACTATCCATAAATCAAGGAATGGAGACTCTAAGTGGAGTGCATGAGGCTGTCTAACTCAAAGTCTAGATTGGATAACAATGAAGACATCATCCAGTCAATAGTATCATTCATAAATGGTAATAGTCAGTCAAGTGTGTCTAACTGAGTCTAACATAACCATCTAGGCATAAATCAAGGGATGGAGACTCCAAGGAAGGCGCATGAGGCTGTCAAATAGTTAAGTGGAACTCTAGAACTAGCTAACTAGAAGCTACAAGCAGTCATCATGAGCAATCAGTCGAAGAACTACTCAATCAATGCACTAACTGAATGATAACTCCAGTAGGTGAGATAAGGTGCCCCAACTGAGTGATAACTGGAGGTAGGTGAGTAAGTGCACTCTAACTGACAGTGGTAGGCGAGAAAGGTGCACTAGCTAAGCAGATAAGTCAAGGACGGTGCATTAGGTAGGTAGGAGGCCAAATGAGGGCTAAAGATAGGCTCTAGAGAGCTAGAAGCAAGCTTTAGGTGCTGGGGAGACAACCATGATGATAACTGGATGCATGCAGTGGCATGCAACATGCAGATTTACATGCAAGCATGCAAAATACAAAAATGATGGTGTGAATATTCCAACAATAATATCCTAAATCATAAGCTTTCTCAGTTGACAACATAGTGTGGAAAGAGGATGCAGTCCCAGGGCTACAATAGACAAAAAACTAGAAGAAGCAACATCCACAAACCCCAGATTTCCAACATCCGATACCTTTGAGATGAGATAGGAGGCTTATCTTCAAGCAGATAGTGGTCGATATTAATGGTCTTACATGTCCATGAATTTATCAATCATGGATTTATAATAGGTTTGCGCTTAGCAAACTCAAAAGTGAAAACATGGCAATAAAAAAAGGCCAGGTTGTAGTATAAAATTGTGATGCACCTGCAACAATTAATTAATACGAATATGCAAAACAGACGAAATGACAGAACTCAGAATCACTTTTATATTGATCACAGGCCACTTCGAGGGGGAAACCTCCTATGAGCAAGCTCAATAAAAATAACTTCACGGTGCCTTCATAGGTCTCAACACACACTTATATACTAAGTCTAGGCGCCAATACTATGGGTCTAAACCATGGGCCGCTACAAACTATGGATCAACAATACTACGGGCGACTTACAAAGCATATGCGCCAACAACAATAACACAAACTATTGATCAACAAATACTACAGGACGACTTACAAAGCATATGCATCCAATAACAACATACTAACAAAGTAAAGACATGGGTTCCTAACATCCCCTCCCCCTTAAAAAAAGCTTTGTCCTCAAAGCTTTAAATGTGGAAATTGTTGTTGAATCTGAAGGACTAGTTCCCATGTATCATCCTTTGGTTGCATGCCATGCCCCTAAATTAAGACCTCTGTGATAGAACAAGAGCGAAGCTGACGCGTGCACCGATTGAGGATGGCCTCTGGCTCCAAAGGGATGGATCCTTCATTATCCAGTTCAGGTAAAATCGTTTGTCCACTGATGTTGGTGCCAAGAACTTTCTTCAGACAAGAGACATGAAAGACTGGATCAATGCAGGAAGGAGGAAGTTCCAATTTATAAGCAATGGACCCAATCATCTGAAGAATCCGATATGGCCGATAGAACTTTGGAGAGAGCTTATGACGCCCTTTGAGTTTTAGGGAGGATTGTTTGTACAACTGGAGACGAAGAAAAACCATATCGCCGACTTGAAAAGTGTGCTCAGAACGGTGCTGATCAGCTTGTTGCTTCATGCGATTTCTTGCCATGTGAAGATTGTCCTGCAAAATGCGAAGAATCTGATCACGGTTTCAAAGGACCGTGTCAACTTCCTGAACTGGTGAGAGTGTATAGAAGAAGAGCTGGAGGTGCCTGACCATAGACTGCTTCATATGGGTTCATTTTAGAGGCAGTGTGGTAAGAGGTATTGTACCACCATTCAGCGAGAGGGAGCCACTTTTCCCACTGATGTTGTTGTTCCGAGGTGAAGCAACGAAGATAAGTTTCCAAGCATTTATTGATAATTTCAGTCTGACCATCTGTTTGTGGGTGATACGCTGAGCGAAATAGTTCTGTCCAAAAATGACTGGTGAAAGTCGCATCACGATCCGAGACAATGGAAGAAGGGATGCCATGAAGACGAAAGATCTGGTCGAGGAAAATTTGAGCGACGGAGGAGGCTGTATAGGGATGGCTGAGAGCACAAAAATGGCTATATTTGGAGAGGCGATCAACCACAACGAGAATCACTATCTTCCTGCCAGATTTGGGGAGCCCTTCAATGAAATCCATAGAAATATCTGTCCAAATCTGTGTAGGTATGGGAAAGGGTTCAAGCAATCCTAGAAGGAGTGTTGTTTCACCCTTATTGCGCTGGCAGATATCACATTCGGCCACCATCTATTGAATTGTCCTTTTCATGCCCTGCCAAAAGAAGTTATGCCATGCTCGTTCATACGTTTTGAGGAACTCGGAGTGCCCTGCCAATGGAGAAGCATGGAGTTCAGAGAAGACAGCTTGTTGAAGATCTGTGCTCTGGGGAAGCACCAGACGACCCTTATATCGCAGAGAAGCACCATCCCAAGATTAATGTGGTATAGCAGAAGGGTTGTTGGTCAAGCGTTGGATGATTTGAGATAAGGAAGAGTCATTGACATAACCCTATTGAACAGATTGCAACCAATTTGGAACAGGCATAGAAATAGCTGAAAGAGAACCTTGGGCATCAAATGTGCGAGAAAGAGCATCTGCCACAATATTGTCTTTACCCTTCTTGTAAGTGATCTCATAGTCATAACCCATGAGTTTGCTAACCCATTTCTATTGTGCCGGGGAGGAGACACGCTGATCCAAGAAATATTTCAGACTCTGGTGATCAGTCTTGATGCAGAAATGATTCCCTAATAGGTATGGGCGCCACTTTTGTACTGCATGCAAAATAGCCATCATTTCCTTCTCATAGGTAGAGGCAGCTAAATTCTTACCTGAAAGGGCTTTGCTGGTGAATGCAATGGGGTGTTCATCTTGAAGGAGAACAACACCAAGTCCATTGCCGCAAGAATCACTCTCAGTAGTGAAGGGCTTGGAAAAATTGGGCATGGCTAGCACAGGTGTAGTACACATAGCTTGTTTAAGTTTGTCAAATGCACACTAAGCAGCAGGTGTCCATGTAAAAGCATCCTTTTTCAATAGAGCAGTTAATGGAGTTGCAATCTTCCCATAATCCTTGACAAACTTGCGGTAGTAGCCAGTCAACCCCAAAAAACCACGAAGGCTCTTGAGTGTCTGAGGATGCGGCCAATTGTTCATGGCATCGATTTTGGCGGGATCCACGTGAACCCCCTGTGCTGAGATAATGTGCTCGAGATACTCAACTTCCTTCTATCCAAAAACACATTTAGACTGCTTGGCATGGAGATGATGGTCAGAGAAAAGTTACATGACAAGATCCAGATGCTGGATATGTTCATCTCATGTTTTAATGTAGATGAGGATATCATTAAAGAATACCAGAATGAATTTCCGCAAGTAGGGTCGAAATATTTTATTCATTAAGGCCTGGAATGTGGAAGGAGCATTAGTGAGGCCAAAGGGCATGACCAAAAACTCATAATGGCCATCATGTGTGTGGAAAGCTATTTTAGGGATATCATCCTCATGAACCCGAATTTGATGATACCCAGAACGAAGATCCAACTTGGAGAAAAAGTGAGCCCCATGAAGCTCATCAACAACAGGAATTGGAAACTTATCCTTGATGGTGAGGTGATTAAGTGCTCGGAAGTCAATGCAGAGGTGCCATGACCCATCTTTTTTGCAGACAAGAATAACTGGAGAAGAAAAGGAACTAGTGCTTGGGCGAATAATACCTTGCTTCAATAAGTCCCGAACGAGCATTTCAATCTCCGTTTTTTGGTGAAATGGGTAGCGATAGGGCCAGATGTTGGGAGGAACGCTGCCAGGAAGGAGATGAATATGATGGTCTTCTGGCATGGAAGGTGGCAATCCCACTGGTTCAACAAAGACACCTATATATCAATCCAGAATTTGTTGTAGATCCAAAGGAATAGTGGAGATCGTTGATGGTTGCTTCTGAATGGAATGGATCTGAGCGCTGACACCATGTGAATTATTCTAGAGGAGTATTTCCATGCGATGTGAACTGATGATGACGAGAGAACCTGGTTGTAATCCTGTCAATGTGTGTTTTTGTCCATTGAGGGAAAACTGCATCCAAAGTTCAGCAAAATCCCATAAGATAGGGCCAAGTGTGCATAGCCATTGAGAGCCCAAAACCACATCACATCCGCCTAAGGGCAAGGCAAACCTGTCAGAGCGCAAGGTATAATCTCCCATAGAGATATGCACATTTCGACAGTTCCCTTTGCAAGGTAAGGTGCCCCCATTGGCAACCATGACTTCAAAGTTGGAGCAAGGATGGATAAAACAATCAGCTTGTTTGGCGATCTGAGGGTCAATGAAATTATGAGTGCTACCAGAATCAATGAGTATTATAAGAGGAAGCTTCTTGAAGTAACCCCTGACCCGCATTGTTTGGGGGGTGGTGATTCCAGCTAAAGCATGGAGAGATATCTCTGGCTGGTCATCCTGAGACGGACTGTCCATAGGCGGTTCCTGAATGTCGACCAGAGCATCCAATGTTTCTAGATCTTCGTCACCAGTTTCAGAGGCAGGCGGAGACTCCACATGCAAGAGATAGAGCTTTTGTTGAACACATCTATGTTCTCGAGTGAATTTCTCATCACAATTATAGCAAAGCCCCTTTTCTTTGCGTGCTTGCATCTCTGTTTTAGACAAACGCTTGATAGGCGTCGGTCGAGGAGCCTGCGGTATAGGTGGTCGCTGAGAACCCATATTTCGGAAGGGAACAAAAGTGGGCTTGGAGCGTTGCTGGCTGCAATCTTGTCTTCTGCCAACTTAGCCACCCTAGGGCTTCCATCATTGTGGTGGGACAAAACATTTTGACCTCAGATCGGATGGCATCCTTTAGACCACTAATAAAACAACTCTGGTAAAAGTCATCAGACAATCCTTTGGTGTGGTTGGCTAGGTTCTCAAATTCGGTTTGATACTCTCTCACAGTGCCAATTTAGCGAAGTTTAGTGAGGGCTCCGATGAAGTCATCAAAAGCACTAGGACCAAATCGTTGCAAAAGGAGCTGGCAAAATTATGACCATTTGGGCTCTGGATGAGCCTTGATGTACCAACGGTACCATTGAAGAGCTTCCTGTTCTAAGTGAAATGATGCCAGCGGAACTTTGTTGACATCAAAAGTGTTATGCAGGCTGAAATACTATTCTGCACGATATATCCATCCAGTTGGATCAGTACCATTGAAGCGAGGAAAATCAAGCTTCGGACCACGGAAATGGCTGGAAGAAGAGAACCCATTGTCTGATGAAGACTCAGACTGTCGTTTGTTGTTCATAGCTGAATGTTCAAGATGGAGGCCGAGAAATTTTTCATCTAGATCTTGGAGTTTGGCTTGGATGGCTGCAAGTGATTCTTCCATGGTTTTTGCTCCTGCACGGGTGACAACCATAACCAGGAGTTTTTTTTTTTTTTTTTTTTTTTAACTGGGTAGGAAAACAAAAACAGAAACTGCTTCAGTAAGGGAAAATCTGGACTTGGGAAAAAATATGAAGGGTAATTGGGGTTTGACTAGGTATTGGACACTGTCGACTAGATAGGGAAGCCAAAAATGAGGATTTCAGAAGCGGGGTGAAAGAATGGGAAAATTTGGCAGAGGGGGACAAAGAAGCAGAATTCATAAAGGAACTCTGTGGTAAAATTTGAAGGTGATTGGGTGAAATCTGAGGAAGTTATGGAAAACCCTAAAAATAGACAAATGTGGGCTTTCGGGCTGTGGGAAGGGGAATTGGGGATAGGGTTCTCAGGAATGAAATATGCAGAATGGGATGACAGGGGTTCCCTAAAAATTTCAAGGGAAACATAGTGAAAACAAGGGAGATATGGACAAAAAACAGTTTTTTTTTCTTTTTTTCAGACTAGAGTGGCTACGGCTCGGAAGGGATCTGGAACAGTGCTGAATGGATTGAAAACGGCTGGATCTGGAACGGCTTGCAAAATGGATCTGAAACGACGTAGTAGTGATCGACAATAGTTCATCTGAAAGTAGATATGGACCCCAGGTATGTGGGGCTTCCTAACAGTTCAGGGGTTTCACTCGGCCACTAATGCTGTCTGACGGCTTGCGTATTGGGGCAGTACCCCTCACTCAACGGCTCAGGTAAAACTGATAACCGTTGTGCCACAAACGACATCTCTTCGTTTACCTCACGGGTGGGAACTAGTCAATCAGGTAGGGGTCGTTGCCCTTTTCGCTGGCAGGTCCTCTCAATGGGACAGCTACTTCGGTGTTCCTGTGGTACTCCTCACAATGAGTTTTAGGGCTTATGCCCAAGTACTTCCCATAGTTAAGTGGATAGGGATTATTCCCAAATTCGAACCTGCAACAGATGCGAAAAAAAATTGGCAGAAATTTCACCCAGCGAGCCCAAGAAAGTGCTCTGATACCAGATGTGATGCACCTGCAACAATTAATTAATACGAATATGCGAAATAGCCGAAATGACAGAACTCAGAATCACTTTTATATTGATCACAAGCCACTTCGAGGGGGCAACCTCCTATGATCAAGCTCAATACAAATAACTTCACAGTGCCTTCATAGGTCTCAACACACACTTATATACTAAGTCTAGGCGCCAATACTATGGGTCAAAACCATGGGCCGTTATAAACTATGGATCAACAATACTACGGGCGACTTACAAAGCATATGCGCCAACAACAATAACACAAACTATTGATCAGCAAATACTACGGGACGACTTACAAAGCATATGTGTCCAATAACAACATACTAACAAAGTTAAGACATGGGTTCCTAACAAAAATTCTACCTGTGCATATTGAGTAGGTTTGGAAATTTCTAGAATTTGATTTCAAATTGTAGTGAATATTTGATTCTTTCTATGTTTTCCATTTTTATTAGATATAGTTCCAACACTGAAGTTGTTGGGCCAGATGTCAACTGCTCAAAATATTTATTTGAAAGATGTAAACTTGTAGGTCATACAGTTTAGCCTCTTTTCTGGAGGTCTATTATAGCGACATTCGTTTTTAGTCAATAAAAAAGGTGAATGGCAATACAAAGGAAAACAACACCTTCATAAAACATCAATCAAGTGTCTGTTGATTTTATAACCTCCTTCCCATTCATTATTTTAAAATGTTCCTTTATATGCCTCCGCAATTACCATATTCCTTTATAGCGATGGTAAGGTTCACTCCACTATTTCTTTTTTTTATTCTCCCATTTGATTGAAAGGATTTCTATAGAACTTCTAGATCAGTCAAGAGATGTGTCTCCTCTTTAATCTCTATTAACAAGGGAATGAATTACTGGAAATTCTATGCCTATGCACAACTCACAAGAGTACCCTTCTTCTTGAATACTTCTTGGGGATTACTCAATTTGATGACGGCGGCAAATCACTTTATAGGGGAGAAATGGTCTTTGTGGATTTATAGGGGTGCAATGGTCTTTGTGGAAGGGGAAGAATCAGAATTAGCCAGAGGACTTTAAGGAAAAATTCATTTGACTTTCCACTGAGAAGTGAAAGGGGAATTCATGCTCATGGTCACCAAGAAGTGAAAGGGAAGAATATTTCCCTCAGCCTTGTGAAATGAAAGGGATAATTCTTATTGCCTCTGAACACAACCTGTAGATCACTCACTTACAGTTATAAATTACACAAGTGTAAATTACAATAATAAATTTAAATACATAGTCAAACTAAATCTACTAGGAACTTAGGGACTAAGACTCTTCATATTACCTCAAACTGAGTTTACTCTTCACTATAGTATCATTCTTTACGACTAATGGTTTTCCATTCGAGATAGTATATGGAGATTCTCCCAAAGAAGTGAGAAAATTTAAACCTATGCATCATATGCTCGTGTTGTTGCTCATCTCGAACAATTAGTAGAAGGAACAATATACTTCTTTGGGAAGATTTAAGAAAGCATTGAAGAACATAATGAATTCTACAATGATATAGATGTTATGGATAAAAGATGAAAAGAGAATATCAAATTTGTAATATGGTGAGAGCTTGTTTACAGAAAGGTCGGTTTTCCAATGGCCAATATGCTAAATTAAAAATGAAAAAATCTTGGCCACTGTCAAATTAGGAAACCATGCTTATCATTTGATAAGAATTGGATACCTATCCTATATTCAATATTTCCAATCCTTGTGATTATACAATGGAAAAAGCACTGGTCAAATAGATAATATAGCAATAGTGCAACTACCAAACTAGGTTAAGGAATCTGCCTAAAATTCCATTCAAGACAGTTAAAAAAATTACAGAGTTGAAGTGATTGCATTACCGTCATGGTGATGTTCAAAGAATGGTACCTACTAAAATGGACGGCCCTTCCAATATATGATGCTACTTAGATAACTGAGACTGGAGAACAAGATAGATTGGAAGAAGTAGTGCCAAAATAATTTCATCAAAAGAATATGTTTATTCTTAAAGATTGAACAAGGAGTGTTTTTTATAGAAGGGCATGATTTTATTGGAGGGGTTTCCAAACTAAATTTTCTTTTTAAGATGTTATTAGGGATATTCTTTGGATGATCAGATAAAATATGAATTTTATTTATAGTGTGTAGGAAAAAATTAGGTAATGTTTACGGTTTAAAGGGTTGGGACGTGTCCTTAGGAACAGATGATGGGATTCATGGAATGAGCCTATTTTGGTATTTGAGTTTATTTAGGTTTTAGATTCCAAATATTGTGTCCATGGTTAATTTTAGTGCTAAGCTAGTTTATCTGTTATTTTTTGGTTTCCCCTGCATTATATATCCATGCCAGAAAACATCATTATGTACCTCATAGTCGCTAGTTGGTACCCTTAGAACAATCAATATAACCATTTTATTATCTCATCCTTGAAATTCTATGTATGGTAAAATTTGAAATGGATTGAGCCTTATCCAACCAAATTCATTCTATCATAGACTGAATGCATTACACCTAGCTAAATTCTAAACTTTTATAGAAATCAAAATTGAATCCATTCAATTCACAATGGATCGTAATTTGAAATTACAACCAAACATTCAAGAATTGTATTGATTTGGGAAACAGATGTTATAATTACCTTATATGAATAAACACCCCTTGGAAGGGGACTAGTTGATTGGTTGAATTAGATCAAGTCAAACCATCACACGCAGTAAAACTGTAAAAAAAATTAGGAAAATAATGATAATTTTTCAAAATTCAATATATAAGGAGGGAGGTACAATACTTACAAAAATTCAAATTCAATGCGATTTTTTCCTTAATCAAGTGCATATATGTGAGCCTTTGTTGGATCATCAAATACAACTTAATAAGATTTGGGTTTGTAGAAGGGAATTCTTGCACTTGGGTCGACTGCTGACCTTTCTCGTAGGATGCCTCCAACTTTTGATGTGTTCATTGTCAATCCTATGTTTGAATAACCACATACGATGGAATGCATGGCAGGAGATTGACACAAAGGAGCCATTTTGGCAATAAATTCATTAGCTGATACAAATGGTTTCAACATGGACAGCGTGGGTATGTAGGGCTTCGTGGTTGGGGAAACAAAACTAGTACAAATGGGATCCATTTCTTACAAGCGATGACAGAGAGACCTCAAACTCCAAAACAGAAAATGTAAAGCATGCAATCCAATCCTGGAATACTGAGAGTCCTCCCTCTCTCAACTGGTTGCAGTCACAAGTGACAACTTTACAATTTCTGTATAATGCAAATAAAATGACATTTTTTTCTGGAAAAAGATTTTATATGAACTTGACGCCATAAATACCATAAATAATTTTATCTATTATTTGTACAAGCTTCCCCCTATCCCTTTCCTCCTCTTGGGGTAGTCGCCATTCAAGACACCAAAGAGCATAAGCTTTACTAATGCAAAATTTTCCTTATGTAATAAAGGATATTTCCATGGGAAGCTTAGATTTATACCATATAAAATGGCCGCAAATCCAAAGTGCAATCCAGAAAATCCATAACAACCTTCATGCCTCAATCATAGAGCCAACCTCCAACTAAAGACCTACTTTTAGTTGTACGCATTCAAATTCTAAGAACAAGAAAATATAACGCTAATATACATATAATTTTTCTCATTAATCGAAGCATACCAGGCCCAAGGAACATCATCAGTTGGTTTGCATTTTTGCATTGAGCTTACCTAGATTACCTTACCAATAAATAAAAAATAAGTCAAATGGACTATGGTTCAACAGTGAAGGAAATGACATGTTAGGCCACTCATCCCAGTTCAATTACCCAGAGGCACAAATAAGCAGTTTGGGCCATGTACAATACCTCTGGGTGATTTTGATAGAAAAGTGCCCCTTGGACTGATAACTTCACTAAATGAACATGCTTGTTATTAATGGTTTTCCCTTGAGGGCCATCTTACCTGTGAAAATAGGCCACTTAATACTCCATTCATCTTACCTGCAGTTTATGTAAGACCAAGTCCCCATTGACAAAGATGTAAATAATTAGAAATCCTGATAAATTTAATGCTTTCTCACGAGGGAGAAGAAAAATTATGTCCATTGGAATGATGAGACAAAAGAAAAGAAAAAACATTTCAAACTAAAAATAAAGGTGTGACAGGTTAAAATTAGGGAACCTGGATTTCTGCAGAAGGATCGAATCCAAATAGACAAAAACAAACACCCCAAATGCTACACTACAGGATGTTGCAAAAGGATAGATTTGGTTCTACCTGTAAATGTTTTTGTCAGACAAGATATACAAGGGTTTGTTGATGAATCATCCGCAAAATGATAGATCTAGTTTTAATTGTAAATGTTTTTTTTCAAATAAGATATACAAAGGTTTTGGGAAAGATTTGGAGGGGAAAATAAATTCGTTTTTTTTAATTGTGGTGGGAGAAAGCCAAAAGTTATAACTCTTAAAAATCCATTTTAAAGATTCATTATTTTGCTTAACCTAAATCCTAAATCCATTTTAAGGATTCATTATTATTTTTTTAAATCATCAAAGACTTACAGTTTGTTTTCAAGGGAATTAAATTTGGGACTGTTTAAAGTATCTTTCCCTTTTCATTTTTAACTTGTTATTTGGTTTCTTTAGGATGTTTTTGTGTAGATGTTTTAATTTTGAAGTACTTGGGACGGTTTAAAGTAGCTTTCCCTTTTCATTTTTAAATTGTTTTTTAGTTGTTATTTCTATGAAATATAATTAACTCTTTAGGATGTTTTTGTGTAGATGTTTTAATTTTGAAGTACTTAAGTTGAAGAGTTAATGTTTAATTAAATATTTATAATTGTATGCTTATTAGGTATTAATATTCTTATTATATTTTGGAAATTTATATTTATTAATGATTTATAGTTTTGTTTTTAAGTTAAAATAATTTTCCACATCATAAAATAAAATAAAAATCTAGAAATTCATATTTATAAACATTAAATACTATCATAAACAATACTATTTAAACTTTTAATGATGTTAAAAATACAATCAATTTTGTTTAAGAAGTTAATATTATTAGTGATAATTTCATCTTAATTTGGATTTTGATGGTTCAATCCACTAAGGTCCAATCTATTTCGGTTGAATAGCCACAAATGTGTGGGTCCATTTGAAAAGGCATGGTATCTCCACAAACATCATAAACCGCATCCTTGCTATGTGAGATATTTTAAAGCAGGCTACATGACCACGAGAGGCTACTTGAATTAGATTCCCAAAAAAAATAGTGGGTTTACCCCTCCAGGCCTGTTATGCTGCCACAAAGAGGATGGTATAAGAAAATATATTTATGTTTGTTAAGTTAGCCCCAACCTCACACCTTCAAGTGTCCAATAGTGTCATGTCTCTTGATAGGTAGAAGGTGCTCAACAATTAAGATTTTTGAAGCATCTTGCAGATAATTCTGCAAATCCATGTCTGTTTCTTTGTGGCATTGTTAATGGCTTTGGATACCTAAATGGTTTCTTGTGGGTCAAAGGCATGGTCCTATTCTATAGAATGCCATTCCTAATGCCCAAAGACATGTGTGTATTTCTCAAAACCAACTAATGGCATCAACATCCCCAATCATAGACCAATGGTACACTTAAGAGGCCATGTGTCATTGGTGGAGGTAACATTCTTAGCCATGGATGGCTATAAGATTCCTTTTGGGCCCGATGTTCAGGTCTCTTCCATTTACCATGTTAAGGCCCTAATTCCACAATACCTAGATACACAGTGCCATGGAAACCTATGCAACGTCATGTGTGGTTCTTCGAGGCATTGTTCACGGCTCTATATGCCTTGCCAAAAGCATGGTCTTCCTCCCTATAACTTCATTCCCAACACCTTTATACTTATACATAATGCTTAAAACCACCTAATGGAATTGACATCCTCAATCATAAGCCAAAAATACCCTCAAAAGGCCATGTGTTTCTAGTGGATAAGACCTTCTTAGCCATCATGGTGTTTCAATGCATTTTTTCTCATGTCCATCAATAAATTTCATGAGTTCGATGCATTTTTTCTCAATTGAATAATAAAATATCAATTAAAATAAATTTTATTACTACTTTATAGTAGTAATAAATTAAAAATTGTTGTTTTATTATTATTTGTCAATATTAAGAATCTTATGTATTTATTTATGTAAATGATATTAAAATTTAATAATGGAATTGAACTATTTAGAAAATTGTGATGCAAAACCTCATAAATGAATCTTGGGAATTTATTTGTTTAAATCTAGCAGAAAAAAACAAATGAATTTGTTGTGATTGTGGTGTAAAAGCTCATAAATGAATCTTGATCACTTATTTGAATGAATAATAAAATAATTTAATTAAGCTATTTATAAAATAATTATGTTTTACGGTGCAAATCCTCATAATCAAATCCTACATGGACATGTTCATGTCACAAATAATAACTTAGCACAATTTATGGTACTTGCCAACATGTCATTTTATTATGAAGAAACTCAATTTATAATAATATTAACAAATCTTAACACCATTTTAACACCACAAATTAGAAGTGGTGCTAATACCACCACCTTAACACCACAAAATGTAAGTGATGCTAATATCACCACTTTAACACCACAAAATTGTAATTGATACTAATACTACCACCTTAACACCATAAAATATAAGTGGTGCTAATTTGTGGTACTAAAACATGGCTTTTAATATTATATAATATTATAGTACAACACTGTTTTGTGGTCATCACTTGATTTTTTCTCACCACGAGATGACGGTTATAACAAAGAACAGAAAATTAAAATAAAACAGTAGACAAAAGTTCTGATTCAACCGATCATCTTATTAGTTCTCGTTCTTGTCCAGCTTTATAATTAACTTGAACTTCCCGGTGGTGTTGGTACTGGTGCTGCCCAATAACGGGAATGCCGAGGTATTCCATATTCATTAAGTCGTAGTAACCGGATCAGGGTCCGTCCGCCCTGACGATATGAAGGGTTTACCCTCTTCCACATAACCGTCAATCAGATGGAGATAAACCTGTAAACTGTGGGCGTAAACAGGATCAAGATTGCGGATGTCGTTGTTGTCCAAAACAATTTCCACGCCCACGTGAAAATATGTCCAAGGAAGCCAACCGAGCATTTTACATAACCATCCATATGAATTCTCGTTTAAAATAAGTCCTGGAACTTTTGGAACAGCATCGTTCTTATTCACCAACCGCAACACCTTCACTCCAAGCTCCTCCATTCGCAGGGCGAATACTCTATTCCCTACGCGCGGACTTGCGAATGCAAACACAGTCACAGGTATAGGCCGTGCCGGAAAATTTGAGTTAAGGACTTTTTTAACGTCATATGAACTTAACGTTGCCAGAGCAGCTCCTAAGCTGTGTCCAGTAAAAGTTATGCTCAAACTATCATGCTTGTATTCATTCTGAAGTCTTAGAATTTCTGAAATAACAGTATCTCTGGCACATCTTGAATCCTCTCCTTTAGAGATGTAGCAGCTTAAAAAGCCTTTCTCTACTCGGACGCCCTTGTCGTTTAGACGAGCAGTACTGGATATTCGGTCAAGGACGCCCTTGCCCCTCAAACGAGCAGTTGATAATCCGGCTCTGAAGCTGTTGCGCTTGAAACGGCCAATTGATAATCGAGCAGGAACTAGAAAGTCTCTAATATTCTGTTTCCATTCTTGGCGTGTTGCGGTTCCTCTCCATGCTACTACAATATCCCGCCTGCCCAGTCTTCGTATATCTTCAGCATTTGTGCAGACTGCAATAAAGCCAATCCAAACAGATTGCTCTATTGATGCATCAGTGTCTGCGTACAAATACTGGGTCACTTCATAGCCAGCGCTACAGTAAGCTTCCGAATCACCAGCCCTTTCACAACCATCAAACAGTTTATCACGGCTGTGCTTACACCCACCAAAATCATTGGTGGAAATCTTACTATCAAATGCATCATAGCATAACTCTGCAAAATGACCATATCTCAGTATCTCAGCTTTCAAAACAGGATTCATCGGATGCAATAACCTATTCCAAGAATTTGCTCCTTGAATATCTTTCCACATATCCGCAAGTGCGATATTTTCATATCCCGTGGGGTTCCTCAACTCTTCCTGCAAAAGAGGGCAGCTTGAAGTTGTCGAGGACGAAGGGAGCACTCTCATCCATCGTAGTATTGAATACAGGTGATCTACGATTCCAAACATAATTTCTAATTTTCAAAGTCGCCAAGTGAAGACAGGCCGTTTAAGTTAACAAGTTTAACAACAGCTTAGGCTTTGCAGTTGTATGCGATATGTTCTCTTATATGCATTATCCCAAATCCCGCAAATCCCAATATGCATATCACAATACGCTGAATACCTTTATATAAGAGAAATCAATGTTGAATACCATGTTTATCGATATCACACACGAAATTCAGTTGCAGCAGCAAGCAGGAGAATCTTCATGAATTTCGTTGACTGGGAATTCTTATGATGAAAATTCCACCAAAACTTATTTTCCCGGCTGTGCACAGTGCGATGATGAGAATCTTTGCGTAGCATAAGAGATAACCCGCAAAGGATGAGAATCTTCGCGTAGCATAAGAGATAACCAAATGAATCCAAATGAATCTTGATTGACGCGACTGCCACGGCGGACCAAATGAATCAGTCAGACTACTTTTACATGCTAATTTGCGGTGTCGGGTCAAAGTTTCACGCCCGCCCGAATGTTGAGTGTTTAGTTCATGTACTTTTGCAACTTTTATTTGCCGTGGAGTACCTAAAACTACCATTCAATGTGGAATACTTCTTTCATTAGGAATTTGCCGTGGAGTATCTAAAACTACCATTCAGTGTGGAATATCCCAAACTACCATTCAATATGGAAGGCTTCTTTCGTTCGGAATTTTGGATTTACTGAAACACCTAAGTTCTATTACTTTATTTAAAAAAACATAAAAACTAGCACATCTACATCACTTTCAAATGAAAAGAGTCTAGAAATTTCAAATGAAAAGAGTCTATAGAAAAAATAAAATTAAAAAAAAAACTAGATTAACAATGTGGCACATTCATCCCACCTTATTATGAAATAAACTAGCTTAGATCAAAATCCTAGGCTCTATCAAGCGTCGAGAGGGATTAAAGTCCTAGGCTCTATGAATAGCTCCTTGAGTGCAATACCCGAGCCACCTAATCCTAAGCTCTAAACTCTCTAGTTTAAGTCTCATATTTACTTTTTACTTTGTATTATTCTTTTTTGTTTATGGCCAACATAATATTTATCACCTAATCCTAAGCTTTAAAGTCTCTAGTTTAAGTCTCATATTTACTTTTTATTTTGTATTATTCTTTTTTGTTTATGATCGACATAATATTTATTACTTTTTACTTTGTATTATTAATTTTTGTGTTTCTCCTGAGCTTGACTTTCATCTTCACTTTATTAAAAAATAAGGTCAAAGAAAACAAAAAATATGTTAAAAATCAAAATATTTCTCTTTTAATTATATTACACTAGCAATTGTCCCAAAAGGTGCAAAGAAACGTCAAAAGGATACCATGTAGTGAAGATGTAGTGTGATGTGATTCTTATGTGAGGATGCCATGTGTTTTTTGGAAATGTAGAGCACTAGTAAATATATCCTCTTACTACTTGTATTTTCCTATGACAGTTACATTTTAGTTCAAACAATGAGTGTAAAAATGGCGGGGAGGTAGAGCTGGGCTCTGATAGGCGAGTGGAATCGGTGCCATGGTGAGTTTGTGGCTCCGGATTGACCAAAATTGTGTGTTTCCTTATAGCTCATTTCGAAATGGATCTACATGCAAAGACCTTCCCGGTTTCCCTATCGCTCTACACATATGCATAATCCCAAAATCCTCTTGTCCTGGGCTCGAGCTCCATTTCTTTCACTCTACTCATTGCTTACAAAGACTTCGAAGCTTATTTCACTCTTTCTTAGCACACACTTATTCATTGTCTTTTCTGAATATAATTTCACTCTTTCTTAGCGCACACTTATTCACTGTCTTTTCTCATATACCTATTCAGATAACACATTCATTCACCACCTTTTAAAGAGGAGGGAAAGGTGAGTAAGCAAATATATTCATCCATACTTAATCAAACAAAGGAGACTCCACACTCTACTACCTTGTGGCTATTTCAGAAAAGGAAAACCTATTATATGGAATTAAAATAAATTTATCGTTATACTAGAAAGAATATTTACCAAATATAAAGATGGCAATGCCAATGAGGACAAACTTCCCTGTGCTTCATGCGTCCTTTGCTACTAGATCTACAACTAAATCTAGGAGACCTACCAGTAGTGTTCCCAGTCCTCTGTTTAAGCCCTTGCTCAAGGTAGCACCTGCATCAGTAATTTGATTTGATTAGATGCCTGCAATAAAATGAATGATCTCTGTAAAACCTCGACTAATGTAGCAGTCATTCACTGTTCATAACCTCAACTGATGTAGCAGTCCCTTATTGACTTAAAACTCAAACCCATTTAGCAGTTAATCACTGTGATGCAGTCATAAGGTGAGTTGGGCAGGCCCAAACTCAAAACTGAATATATATCATTACATAGGGATGATCTAGATTACAATACATTAACAGGCCTAAGGCCCTGTTTCCCTCGAATCCTTGGACATGGCAGATTCAAGCCCAACTACAAAGTTTCATTAATGGCATGCAGGTCACTCAAATTGACGTCGAGTAGATTCAGAGCATCTAAGGCATTCAATCCTCGGAGCAAACCCACTTTACTTCACTGAGTATGTCTCCTTATGATACTATCGACACTTCCAAAACTCTGATAGAGATCCTTTACCTCGCTACCTTCTCTCTAGAAGTTCTCTTAGTGACTTCTCTATGGTGTAGAAAGCTCCTCCAAGCTTATTCTTTTCCACATCCTCCTTTGAACATCTTTTCCCCCTTTTGTGCTCCACCATCCCTCTTCAAATACACTCACCAACAACCACGGGTCTCCATTCAATTAAATCTCTTAACAACATTGAGTCTAAACTCTTGAGTTAAAATGGGGAGTTGGCACACTTTTTCACTCTGCATGCATCCACAGCCAGCTTCTAGAATCTATGGGACATGTGGCAGGCTTGATGCTTCTAGAATCTATGGGACATGTGGCAAACTTATGGATGTTCTGCATCCTCCTCCTCTTGTTTTAAAAATTTTGAACCTCTTGATTCAGAGTCATTCTGCTTTGTTTTCCTCTGCTTTCCACCTATAGAACCATGATTCAGTCTGGACAATATTCCATTCATGCACTTCAAAATTCCAAGCTTCCACATCCAATATTTCAATCTGTTCATCTCCAATGGTAAATCTCAAGCTATCCCAATACACTTGGGATAATCTATCAAGTACATGAAATGACGTCACATTTGTCCATCTTTTTACAAAAATGGTTATTTTCTCCACGACGGTCCCTTGTTCATCCATGTTGTGAATGACACTTCCCTCTTCCATATCCAATAGATTGATCACAATACCCACTTCTTCCAGGAATTTGCTTGCTACAACCTGTAAACCGACCTTACCTTCAATTGAATTATCCCCGGTAATCTCCTCCGAGAAGTATTTAGTTGCAAGCTTCTTGTCTTCTTCAGGGCTCTTCACCCAAGTTTCCACAACCTTTTTTTTTATGCAATTTGCAACATCATTTTTCACAAAACATCAACCACCAACAAAGCAATTGAGAGAAAGAAGAAGACGGTTATTGTCCGAAATACTTACAAATGCGAGCAACATTGGGATCTTCATCTTGAATTTCATCTACGACCTTGAGAATGGCATCGATTTCAGCAGCGTTCAAGGAAGAAGGGACAACACTAGAAATCCCACTAGTGATTTTTCCCAGCTTTTGGCTACTTCGTTGTTGCCTCTGCAGGGCTGAGAGGACCAGTCGCTCCTAGTTCATCTCTTCCCACGACATCTCGAGTACTTCTAGTGTGTTGATCTACTCAAAACATGGGCTCTAATTATATCTTCAATTGAACTCAATACCTATTTCAAAGCTCACATTTTCTGCGCTTCTATTTCTACTATCAACACCACTATGGCATTCGATATCTAAACCATTGATTGTCTATACCAAAACGTTTTCCTATCTAGGAGTAACTTCCATTGCTTTGCAGTTTAACATTGTGGATAATATATTGGAATAAACAATAATTATTTTCTCATGTTTGATGGTGTCATCCATTATCTCTACTAAACTCTATGTCTATATAACCCATCATCAAACATCCATTATCTCTACTAAACTCTATGTCTATATAACCCATCATCACTTATAGTAACTAAATAATAATAATCCTCCTATTAATAATATTTTCTACGTTACCATCTCAACTATCATGTGAATTAAGCTAGAGAGAAAAACATGTTCAATGCCAATATCACTTTGAAGCTTTAAAATTGATAGCCATTATCTTTTAACTTTGATAAGCTTCATAGGAAATCACGACAAAAGATATCAATCATTGCATTCCAATCTAGCCAAAGTGAAATCGAACAATGGCAACTAACTATTTTTTTTAAACTATCTCCTTTAAACTTAAAAAGCATTACAATATACCCAAATACATCACACACCTGAGACAACCCGTTTTCACGAGCAAGATGGCCCTTGAAATGAAAACCATTAATCACGAGCACTTTGGTTTGGCTAAGCTACGACAACAGGCTATACACTTTCATCAAAATAACCCCAAGACATGCACCTAGCCCCAATTGCTTAGTCATTGCCTATGGGGGAATTCATATTTAAACCTTGGTTGATGGTTGGACACATGACTGAAGCAAAACTCCGTTGACAACATAAATCCGTCTTATCAACCTCTGCAAATTGATCATAAAAAAACCACACCAAAACCGATTCCCAAGTAACATAGTAACAAGTGAATTTGGAGAAAGGGCAAAGGATAATTCTGGTAACACACATTCCATTTCTAAAGCTTTAAAGTCAATAGCCAGATATTGTCAATGCTAATTTGATAATCTAGGCTGCCATTGGAAGCCAATCTAGACAAACTCAAACAAAAGAAACTCAATAACCAGTATTCTTTGTTCATTTTTCGAGCTTCGCTCATTAAATTCTACCACAAGCTAGCCAAAATGCATAGTAACAAAAATCATTCATTTTGCATGGTTTTGTTGACCAAACCAGAACTTAAAACTACCTGGTAAACAAATTTGATCGTTTTGGTTATGCTTGAGTTTTGGAAATGCTAGGAATTGAAATTGTGTTGTCGAATGTGTTTCTTAAGAGAAATATAATATTAAATTTATGGGTAAAAATCATGATAAATTTGTATATTTTTCTATTTAGAGCTTCTTTTCAGATCTTTCATATGTGTTCATTCAACCTTTTCTTTCCAAACTACCCATCATATTGAACTTATCTTATCAATACTACTTTTCAGACCTTTCATATGTGTTCATTCAACCTTTTTTTTCCATACTAACCACCATATTAAACTTATCTTATCAATACTACCTACCATATATTGACTATGATAAGCTTCGAAGAAAATCATGACACCATACATGGATCATCGTAAGATAGGATAACCATAATAAAATAGAATAAACTCAATTACAATTATTATCATTATTTTGATAAGCGTGGTAAAAAACCATCACAGTATACATCAACCATTATAATCCAAAGCTAATATAAACAGGGAATTTAGGTTAGACAAAGTCAAATATCAGCGGGGAATGTATCGTACTTTTGAGGGATAAAATATTTTTTTTAAAGAAGAAGAGGAAAGAAAAATACCAATTTGGGACATGGTTCAATTCTGTATCTAAAAGCAAATTGTTGAGGTTACTCCAAAGGAATTGAACTCATGCCACACACTTAATTCATAGCACAATCCTAACCCTTGTCGACAAAATATAATAGTTTTGTCGTTCTTCTGGCTTTCTCTCAATGAGAGTTTATACCTTACATAATTATATATCAACAAACCATCAATTTTGTGAAATGGATGAATTAATGAGTAGTACCTAATTAACCATGTCCCTAAGAGCCAAGCACGAACCCAAGATTTGAAACCCTTGAATTCCACTGAACCTATTAAAAAAAAATGTCTCTAGGTAGCTGAGAATTAATAGAAGACGAACTTGATGAGGAAAATGGGCCGATCTTGGATAAATATAAATAATTGATCGAGGGTTTGATCGACCTCTATAGCCAGATTGTCGATACCCATCTATAAACAGAATTGTTTCTTGAAACTTTCCCTACAATTGAATCTATATCGTAACAAGAGTGTATACTTACTACAAATAGTACATGGTCCTTGTTGGTGAAAACCAGTGGGAAGAACCTCAAAGGCTTGTAGATCAACGATGTGGTACATGTAAGTTTTAAACATTAACAGTGAAGTACAAACTTATATTGATTCTTAAGCATTAACAGAAAAATACACAATGGCACACACATAACACAGAGATTTTCACCTGGAAACCCTTAACCAGGAAAAAACCAGCAAAACTTAGTGCCGCACTGCTTCTTTTCATTATATGTTTATTCAACCATTTACAATACAATATATGGTATTCCGCAGCATCTAAAACCCTAATTCGTTTACCTGAAATTAGGTTACAACCCTAATCCCTTTTACCGGGATTAGATAGAGTACAATGGGTCGAAATCGCGAAAAAGCAAAAAACAACCCAAATTTTTTTTTTGCGCTCTGCACGGACTACGGGAGCCTAATGGCCCCCTCCGTGTCTTTTCGGAGCCTAAATACTGTGGAGGGGATCGTGTTGTACATGCATCCACCATGTGAAGAGATATAACATTCCCAACATTCTCCCACTTGTTGTTCTCTTCACATACAGGAGAAATTTATGACTTTAACAATTCAGGGCAACAATGCCCATGTTCTCTTTACACCAAGAGAACTTCTGAGTACTCACAGAATTTGTCAAAGAGTCTGCAACATTTACCAAAGTGTCAACCTTCTCCAACAACACTTTGTTTTGTTCAACCATGTTTCTGACGAAATGGTACTGCACATCAATGTGCTTTGTCCTTGAGTGATAAGTAGGGTTCTTTGCCAGAAATATTACACTTGAGCTATCATAGCCAATCTTTACTGCATTCTGAACAAAACCAATACCTGAACACAATCTTTGTAACCATAGAACTTCTTTACTTGCATGGGTAGCTACCATGTATTCAGCTTCTGTAGTTGAGAGTGCAACTACAGCTTGTCTTCTACTCATCCAACTAATTGCTCCTCCAAATAGATTAAAAACGTAGCCGCTTGTAGATCTTCTGTGATCAAGATCTCCAGCCCTGTCAGCATTAGAAAATCCTTGTATATCTATCTCTCTGTTTAGACCGGGTCTTCCTTGGTAGCAGATTGCAAAATCTATAGTGCCACGCAAATACCTGAAGACCCTCTTTACTGTAGTACAATGTTCCTTTCCTGGTTTTGACATGTATCTACTCAAAACTCCCACTGCATGGGCTATATCTGGTCTAGTACAGACCATGGCATACATTAGACTGCCAACTGCACTAGCATAGGGAACATGAGACATGTCCTCTACCTCTTCTTGTGTCATGGGACACTGTTTTGCAGATAACCTTACACCTACAGGAATGGGCACCTTCACTAGTTTGCTTTCCTGCATATTAAATTTCTTCAATATCGTTTCAACATATTTCCCCTGATTTAACCAGAGTTTCCTGTTTTCACGATCTCTTTTTATTTCCATGCCCAAAATAAAATTTGCAGCACCAAGATCTTTCATGTCAAATTCAGATGACAGCTGATTTTTGACATCCTTGATGATTTCCTTGCTGTTTCCAATTAGCAACATATCATCAACATACAATATTACATAAATAAAATGATCACCAGTTAGCTTAAAATAAACACAGTGATCAGCTTTGCTTCTTGAGAAACCAAGTCCTAGTATATAAGTATCAAATTTTTGATACCACATTCTTGGAGATTGTTTCAATCCATAGAGAGATCTTTTCAGCTTACATACAAGCTCCTTTCTTCCTTTCACCACAAACCGTTCTAGTTGCTTCATATAGATCTCTTCATTAAGATTTCCATGTAGGAAAGCCGTCTTTACATCCATCTGTTCTACTTCAAGGTAAAAAACAATAGAAATAGATAGAAGAAATCTAATAGAAGTCAATATTGCAACAGGTGAAAAAATCTCACCAAAATCAATGCCCTCAATTTGGGAATAACCTTTTGCTACTAGTCGAGCCTTGTACTTCTCCACTTTACCTACTGCATTTAACTTCTTCTTGAATACCCATTTTCTTCCAATAGGCTTTCTTCCTTCTGGCAACTCAACCAGATCCCATGCCTCATTTTTGTCCAAGACATCCATTTCTTCTATCATGGCCTTCTTCCATAGTTTACTATCTTCTGAATCCATTGCCTCTTTAGCAGTTCTAGGATCATCATCAGTAATAGATAACACAAAATTAGAACGAAAATCATGGGGACTGTACCTTTCATCTTTCCTTCTTACTCGGTCAGATCTCCTCAATACCGGAGTCTATGGATCCGCCTCTTCATCTGATTCAGATGATTCTGCCTCCTCATCTGATTCAGACGAATTTGGTTCCTCAAAAGAATCACCTCTTTCATCCTTGATATCAAAGTGTAGTTTCTATGAATACTTTTCCTTTGGTACATCCTCAATCTTGGAAGTGCTTTCAACTTCTCTGAAGATCACATCTTGACTGTAAACTGTTTGCCTTTTTACTGGGTTCCACAGCTTGTAACCTTTCACTCCATCCTTGTAACCAATGAAAATACATTTTTCCGCTTTATTATCCAACTTGCTCCTTTTCTACTTTGGAACATGTACAAAAGCATCACACCCAAACGCTCTGAGATGAGAGAGAGAGGGTTTCTTACCAGTCCAAACCTCATGAGGTGTCTTGTCAACCAACGCTGATGTGGGTGTCCTATTCACTAAGTAACACGCAGTGTCAACAGCTTCTGCCCAGAATTGTTGTGTTAGCCCTGCACCACTGAGCATACTCCTTTCCTTTTCCATCAATGTCCTGTTCATCCTTTCTACAACCCCATTCTATTGAGGTGTGTATGGAGTATTCTTTTTCCTTGCTATTCCACACGTTTTACAGAACTCCTCACATTCACTTTCACAGAATTCTCCACCGTTATCTATTCTGAGTACTTTTATTTTCTTTTCAGTTTGATTCTCTACAAGAGCCTTAAATTCTTTGAATCTTTTAAAAACCTCAGATTTCTTACGCAGGAAATAAATCCAAGTTTTCCTTGAGAAATATTCTATAAATGAAACATAATACACAGATTTACCTAGTGATGGAACAGGCACAGGTCCAAAAACATCACTGTGTATTAACTCTAAGATTCCTTTAGCTCTTACAACACTAGATGAGAATCTTACCTGATTCTGTTTACCATATAAGCAATGTTCACAGAAATCAAAATCTAATGTGAAATCAGACATGCCTTCAACCATACTTTTACCTTGTAATAGTCGAAGACCCTTCTCTCCAATATGTCCCAGCCTTTGATGCCATAGCGATGTCTTCTCACTAGAGACAGTAAGGACTCTGTCTCCTTCATTTTTACCCTAAGGAACAATAGTATTGTTACATCCATTTTTGAAGGTGCTTCCCAACAACTTGTATAGAGTTCCAATCCGAACTCCCCTCATCAGCACTAGTGATTCTCAAACCATCTTGCATGTGTTCTTTTCAAATAAAGTTTTCACACCTGCATCATCCATTTTACTTACAGATATAAGGTTTCTAGCCAGCTTTGGAATGTTTAAAGAAAAATAAATCACCGCTGCAAAGCTCCCACTGAAACCAGGTTTATCACAAATCCAAGATCGATCCAAACCCTTGGAAACAAAGGCGTCCCTCTGAACCCAAAAATGCTCTGATACCAAATGTAAGTTTTAAACCTTAATAGTGAAGTACAAACTTATATTGATTCTTAAGCATTAACAGAAAAATACACAATGTCACACACATAACACAGAGATTTTCACCTGGAAACCCTTAACCAGGAAAAAACCAGCAAAACTTAGAGCCGCACTGCTCCTTTTCATTATATGTTTATTCAACCATTTACAATACAATATATGGTATTCCGCAGCATCTAAAACCCTAATTCGTTTACCCGAAATTAGGTTACAACCCTAATCCCTTTTACCGGGATTAGATAGAGTACAATGGATCGAAATCGCGAAAAAGCAAAAGACAACCCAAAAAAAAAAATTTGCGCTCCGCGCGGACTCCGGGAGCCTAACGGCCCCCTCCGTGTCGTTTCGGAGCTTAACTACTGGGGAGGGGATCGTGTTGTACACGCAGCCACCATGTGAAGAGATATAACATTCCCATTAGTACAAAGGTTTCCAAGTGTTTTAGTTGTAGAGGGGAAGGAAAAATACTGTGCACAGGTATGGTGTTTTTTGTGACTAAATAACTAAAGAAAATTTTGGAATCCATAATGTATTTGCAATGTCTGATTTGTATTAGCATGATTTTTCTATTTTGTTTTTCCTTCTACATAATGTGAAGGTACTGGTCAACTAAATTTTGACGAGCATGTGAGCAATTTCCCAACCCTTATGACAGTAGCTTTGGATCCATAGAGCGCACGTCAATTAACATCCTTCCTCGATCTACGTACTAAAAAATGTATATTATTTATCATGATCAATCAAGGTAGCTCTGCGCATTCTGAAGAAACAAAACGACATCTATAAAAACTTATTAAGAAAAGGTCGAAGAATGATTGGCAAAGGTATATATGTATACCCACCCATGAGTGAAGCCTCCAACAGGTGGGATTTCAAGGGGATCTGATCCATGGGAGTCATGGTGCCAATCTTGGTAGCCCTATTCGGAATTTTGAGAATGTTGTTGATGCTGGATGCCATAATCACAGACATTGTGTAGGCGAGGGTTTTAACCGTTGCTGGACCTTTCCCTGTCTTGACCTGATCTAGAGCATTCGTGATCCACTTTCTCAAGGGACCCAGTTTTATCATCAGAAGTAGTGCCACTTCCCCCTCAACAAACACCGGTAGAAACAGTAACTGGATCATCTCCCAAGCCCCTTCTTAAACCCCCTGCAAATAGATAGATAAATATGAAAATGTGGAAACCCCCAACATTGCATAATAGTATTTTTATCTAATTTTACTCATTAATATTCTATCAATTAAGACCTAATATCTGCAAAGAAAAACATAAAAAAGTGTATGCTTAAAAGATATATATATATATTCGGTCAATTTAGCCTTCACCTTTCATCATTACTCAAAGGGAGAAACAGGGTAATCGGCGGACATGCATTAGATGCTTTTAATATATATTACGCATGATAAAGATCTGCATATTTTGTTTCATTTATATATTTTTATGTTTAAATAATTTTAACTATGATGGGGAAAGTTTCAAGTGAATAGGGGACATTACAAATAGTGGTTAGATGCAACTTTAAGCTAAGGTTCTGAAAATTTGTGTACATATGTATTTATGGTCACTTTTTAGGGCTAGCCTCTTCAGAGTCAAAAAAATAAAAATACTCTGATAACTCGTGTTGACCTCGCAATGCAATAGAGTTAATTATGAATAAACCAGAAATGAAATTAACTCAGAACATCAAATATTCCCATTTACATACCTGTGCCTGGCGGTTCTTGAATCAAAACTAGTCGACTACTCCGAGCAAGTTTAATTGCTTTAATTTGACTGTCATCAAGACTAGTTTTATAACCAGATTTTAGAAAATCGTCCATCTCATGGACCTGACCTCTGATGGCATTTGTCTCGCTATACTCTTGGACCGAATTATCCTAGGAAATGTTGTCTTCCTTATAGGATTGGGCAGAACTACCACTGGAAACGTTGGACATAAAGCTCAAGCTTATATTTTCCTTTGTAGAGCTTTTCTTCCCCTTATTAAATAAACATGACCAGTTAAGAGTAGTTGTCGGAGTGAGGTAATCTGGAGGCTTATTCGGCCATTTCGCGTAGACAAGCTCTTCTATGAAAGTAAAATTCTCTATATCTTTCTCTTGCAATGATTTTAATACAAGTTGATACGCCTTGTAAAATGTAAGGCTTTCGGATAAAACAATATTCAAGGTGACTGGAAAAAGTCGACCAATTTCTTTGATCTCCACGTCTTCAGCATTGCCTCTTCTATTGAAACAATCCCTACAAAGATGTCATTCCTTGTTTCGAATCCTTGTAGTGAGCAACAACGTCGCAAATTGGCAAGTCAAAGTTCCCACCATCATTAGAGAGACAAAGAATGCTTCCTGACATTGGACATTTATTAGTCTTCAGCTTCTCGACCTTTATTGCCATATATATTCCAGAATATCTTGCACCAAAACGGATTCTCAGAACAACACCATTTGTCCAAATCCTAATATTCCTTCCAACCTATGGACACTTCTGCCTTAGCACTGAAATACCCTTTTTCAGACCCCAAAAGCAGTCTTCTTGGAGAAATCAAAAATATGTGTCCATGTACACATCAACAGAGCCGTAGCTTCCCTCTCTCTTAACAGAAGGGAGCCCCTTCAAACAATTTTTCAAAGCTGTGTCATTTGTTTGGCTACCTGTAATTTCACGTAACAATGGAATTTTATTCCATGAAAGATTAGCGTTCCTTCCAGAAATTGCATTGCCCGTCTCAGCAGTGAGCAAACCTAGAAGGAAATGATAGTGGCAACAAATATTTTCTCCATTCTTTGTTTTAAGCAGCATATCGTTCAGCAATGGAAGAATGTCAGAAACTGTTTCGGGACAGTGTTCTGCCAAGGATATCAAGAACTTCTTGAGCGGCTTTTCTGTTGTAGCTGAGTTGAATATAACTACACCATACTCTTTCAGGGACCAATGCAAGAGAGCAGTACCATGGAAAAGCCTATAAAATTGCTTCAACCTCACAGTATATAATTATGTGCTGCTAGAGAGAATACGTGTAGAAGTGTAGCATAGTTGTCGTGATTTGAACCAGACATGTGACAATGAGACATGGCACTAATTCATTAGCAGTATAAGCGAGGAGATGTGGCGCTAAGTCATTGGCGGCATAAGCGAGGAATCGTGAACAATGGCGAGGATCCTCTTTTGTTGTTGGAACGTCTTCGACGTAAAAATGAAATTAGATGATTTGTATATAATATAGTATATTTAGATAGAGGTCAATTAACTTGTTCTTTAGGAAGGCTTAGACCTACATAAGGTTTACGAAGGTTTAGATCTCCATCTTGTGTATGCTCACAAACGTAGCTTGGTTTTAAAGACAATTAAATTAAAAATAACCACATTAATAATATTAATGTGTCCAATATATGAATATTTGTTTCCTATAAATTGTGTCAAATATATGCCTATCATCAAATTAGTACACATTAATATTATTAATGTGGTTGTTACTTGTAACTAGAGATATCTCCAAAATATTAATAAAGTAATATTCTTTAAAAATTAAAAATAGTATGATATAGTTATAGTATTATATTTACATATTCCTATATATAAAAATATTTAAAATTAATTAAAAATATTATTAATTTTTTTAAATGGATTATAATATAATAATTATTTAAAAATAATCTCTTTAAATTATTGTTTTATAATTTAGTTAAAACCATTAATATTTATGGATGATACATAGAGATATTAATGTTTAAAGTATTGAATATAATTGCATCTAAAAATATTAAAAAAAATATAATTTAATTAAATATTTATAAAATATTAATACAACTTATTTCAAAATTAATTATAATATAATAATTAATTTAAAAATAATCTCATTAAATTATATTATTATATTAGAATTTGTTTAAAATAATTAATATATGTTTATGATACATAAAGATATTAAAAACTAAAGTATTAAATATCTTCAAAGTATTAATAAAACAATATTGTCTAATTAATTATTATATAATAATTAAATATGATATCTAATTAAAATTATATAATAAAATTTATTTAATCATAATATTCTAATATAGCCCACAAGGGTGTAGCTCAACTCACAATTAACTTGATATATGAAGGACATGCTGTAAATGGAGGTCACAAATTCAAATCAAGCCGACTTACCTGTGCCCCATGATTGTAGGTTGTGTGGGTGCACCTAGGGGTATAGTGGTAGCAGACAAGATTGGACCCCTGGACCCCATGTCATGCAAGTACCAAATCCATCCCAGTTGTTGATTCCCCTAGTACAACAAAAAAAAAATACATTTTTTTTAATATAATATAAAATTATTACATGTATGGTACATACTTAAAAATATGATAATTTAATTAAAAATATTGTTATTTAATTATGATTTTATAGGTATATATTTTAACTATATACTAAAAAAATAATTATGCACTATTATAAGAATATGATATTTAATTAAAATATTATAACCAATGTATTAATAAAATATTAATATAATGGTTATTATATTTAATAGTCATTATATTTCATAAATGAGGTTGTAGCATTGCGACATGCCTTAAACATTATGTTGCATAATGTATTCTGATTATTAATGATAGCCGTGGTTGACATTGATTAACATTCCTCGAGGGTCATGTTACAGTGTGACATTAATATTATGTACTTATGACTTGTTTAAGTGTTATATGACATTGGGACATTCTTTAAAGGTTATATTGGATTTGAAATTCCTAGAAGATTACGAAGCATTGCGGCTTTCTTGAAGGGTTATGTTGTAGTATGCATTCCTTAAAGGTTATGTCTCATTCAATGTGGTTAAATTTGGTAGGTTATGTTTTAACATGGTTGACTACAATATTTGAGAATGGTTGCTTAGGTTGGAGTGTCATGGACTGTGGTTAAGTGTTACTATCGATGTTAATGTGACATTGCGAGCTTCATTGAATTGAGGGTGTTGCATGTATACGTGATTTTTAATTATTGCTTATATGTCACATGACCACATTCCTCCACGAATGTCAGAGTGTGACATAACCGTAGAGGAATGCCACAATTGGCTATAGCACTTGATGAACGTTGCAATGTGACAAATCCCTTGCAAAACCTTCGAGGAGGATTGAAAAGAACATGGAACACCAAGAACATCAAGAACATGGCAAAAACCTTGCAATTCCATATAACCCTTGTTGAACATCATAACATGAAAAATTCATTGAGGAACTTAACTAGAATGTGACATACCAATTGAATAATGTACTAAGCCGACATAAGTAAAACATGATTAGAATGAACATGAGTGAAACATAAAACCCTTGCAAAATGTCACAATGCGACATAACCTTTGTTGAATGTTGTAATGTGGCAAATCCATTGGGGAATGTAACCAATGAAACATTATCTATGAGGTCCACGAAGGGTTATGAGGCATATAATAACATGACTAATAGATTAAGGTACTTAGCTATCTAATTCTTTAATGACTGTTGCAATGTGACATAAGCACAGAGGAATGTCACATTATGACATTCATCAAGAGATCTTTCGATCCATATTATGGGATCATCTTAAGGAGATATTTAATATTACAATACTATAAAACCTTTTAGGAACATTGCAAATATGAATGCCACAATGTGACATAATCATGGAGGAATGTCGCAATCGAACATAACACTTGATGAATGTCGTAGTGTGAAAAAACCCTTGGAAAACCTTCAAGGAACATTAAAAATATAAATTTCAACATAAACATGGAGGAATATCATGATCTAGGATAAAAATTGATGAATGACACTATGTGACAAAACTATTGCAAAATGTTGCAATTCCATACAATAATTGTTGAACATCATAACATGACAAATTGTTTGAGGAGTTATCCAGAATTTGACATAACAGTTGATTAATGTAGCAAGATGACATATGTAAAATGTGAATAGAATGAAAATTCAAGTGAACCATAAAACCTTCGCAAAATGTCACAATGTGACATAACCTTTATTGAATGTCATAATGTGACAAATCCATTGGGGAATGTAAATAATGAAAAATATGTATGAGGTACACAAAGGGTTATGACACACACCATAACATGACTAATACATTGAGGAACCTAGAAAAAATTCTTCCCCGAATTCCACGACAAAAGCACAGATGAATGTCGCATTATGACACTCACCAGGAGATGTTTCGATCCATACTATGGGATAATATTTAGGAGATATTTAATATTTCAATCTGATAAAACCTTTGAGGAACATTGCAAAGATGAATGTCATGCGACATAAACATGGAGGAATGCCACAATCGAACACAACACTTGATGAATGTTGTATAGTGACAAAATCATTGCAAAACCTTCGAGAAACATTGAAAATATGAATTTACAAATGTGACATAAACATGGAGGAATGTTGTAATCCAACAGAAAATTTGATGAATGTCACAATGCAACAAAACCCTTGCAAAACATTGCAATTCCATATAACCCTCGTTGTACATCATAACATGACAAATTTATTGAGGAACTTATCCAAAATGTGACATCGAAATTGATTAATGTACCAAGCTAACATAAGTAAAACCTAATTAGAATGAACATGAGTGAAACATAAAACCCTTTCAAAATGTCAGAATGTGACATAACCTTTGTTGAATGTTGTAATGTGGCAAATCCATTGGGTAATGGGACCAATGAAACGTTATGTATATTAATAATACTAGCCATTTTAAATAATATTAATGTGCTCGAATGTTAAATTGGGAATTTGAACTTCATCGACATACATCAATTGCAATGATCCCTAATGATTATTTTTATCAATGGTTGTTTTGCATTGTGGTTATGTTCCTCAATGGTTTTGTTGGACTATGACATTCATTTAATAGTTATGTCATATTGCGACACTTTGAAGGGTTTTGTTGAATTATAACATTCCTCCATAGTTAAGTCATAATGAAACATAAATATTAGCTAACTTTATGTTAAATTGTTATTTTTCATGCATGCACTTTTTATGTCACGCTAGGATGTCCATGTTTTATTATGTTTGAGTGTGATTCATTATGGTGTAATGTTGTTGAAAATGATGGCCTTTGTTAACCCTAGACACAGGTTATATTGATTATTTTAAATTGTTATCTCAATTTAAGTAACTTATTTTTATTTAAAGTATTATCTCAATTTAAGTCATTCATAAATGGTTATATTGGATTTTGACATTCATAAATGATTATGTAGCATTGTGACATTACTCGAGCGCTATGTTGCATGGTGGATTGTGGTTATTGATTATGGCCATAACCCTTTGATACTCATGTAACATGATGCATTCTTAAATCGCTTAATACTCTTGTAGCATGATGCATATTTGAACATACAACGCCAATTTCATTAAATTTTGACAAATTAGGCAATTTCTGGACTAAGAAAGTGTCAATATCAACCTTTCTAAAGTGCAAAAATGGGTTCTAAAGTGGCAATATTGGATTTGAAAAGTGTGTTTTTCTATTCGAATAGTGTGTTTCTTTACTACTTATGAACCTTAAAATTGCAGTTTTTTGTTATAAAACCATGAATTTCAATTCAAAATGTGTGAATTTCAAATCCGAAAATGCAAATTTTGATTTGAAAAGTGTGAATTTCAAATCCAAAAATGCAAATTTCAAATCAAAAAATGCAAATTTTGATTTGAAAAGTGTGAATTTCAAATAAAAAAAATCAAATTTTGATTTGAAAAGTGTGAATTTAAAATAAAAAAATGCAATTTCGGATTTCAAATATGTGAATTTCATATAAAAAATTGCAATTTTTTATTTAAAAATTGCAATTTTCATTTGTAAATGTTCAATATTTTAGGGTGAAAAATTTGATGTCTAAAATATTCAGTCATTGTTTGAATAACAACTCAATCCGCTAAGTTATAACATATAAAAATGGTTTGTCCCGATTTCTCTTTTCCGACAAGAAGGATCGGTCGCCCCTTCTTTTCATAGTTAATTGTGAAAACCTTTATCCAACAATTTAGCTATATCCATAATGGAGAACACAAGAAGGATCGACCGACCCTTCGTGAAGTGTCGAAATATTATGAAAAGAATATTGGTAATAAGAAGGGTCGAGCGACCCTTCTTGCATTGTCGAACTATTATGAAAATAATATGGGGAATAAGAAGGGTCGACCGACCCTTCAATTACGAGGGAATTGTAAAAATATAACACCTTGGAAGTTATATCATATAAAAATGGTTTGTCCCGACTTCTGTTTTATGACAAGAAGGATCGGTCGCCCCTTCGTTTCGTAGTTAATTTTCAAAACCTTTATCTATCAATTTAGTTATAGCCATAATGGATAATGCAAGAAGGATCGACCGACCCTTCCTGTAGTGTCGAACTATTATGAAAAGAATATTTGGAATAAGAAGGGTCGGCCGACCCTTCATTTAGGAGGGAATTGTAACAATAGAACACCTTGGAGAAAGAGCGGACACTCTTTCTCTAAGAATTTGTCTACTTTCCAGGAAAGTCTTTAAAACAAAACGTCTATAAAGTTTTTTGTTAAAATGTTGATATCTAATATCCTAGGGTGACACGTGGAATGAGCATATTGTGACATGTGGCATATTTGATTTGGCACATTGAGTATAGCGAGGTTACTAATTTTTTATTCCGGATTTAAAACTTATAAATATTTACTTTTCCAAAATTAGTAATGAAGAAGGATGGGACGGATGGGGAACGGTAATTATCATAGTAGATTTTGCTCGAGTAAGATATCATCTCTGTAGATTTTGTTCGAGTAAGATATCATCTCCGTAGATTTTTCTGGAGTAAGATATCATCTCTGTAGATTTTGTCGAGTGATTGTACAATTATCCAGTAGTTCGTGAGGCTATTTAGGCCTGGAAATTTACGGCGTGTAGAATGTATTTCCTTCACTGGAACGTATTGACATGTCTACTTGAAATTTACCTGTGTCTATAGGCATGCATAATTTAAACCCATCAAATCGACATCCACCAAAATTAATTCACTTATCCGTCGTAAACAAATAGTACAGTAGTAAAATTACTAGTTTCATTGGTACTTGTTGCAATTATTAAGAAGTTTAGTAATTAAGATTGGGAATATTTACATGGTTAAATGAATTGAAAATTTTCATCAGATTTATGCTTGTTTGATGCGCTTGTGACCTGAGTGCAGTGTGCTTCTTAGATGCATTTGTGACCTAAGTGTAGTGTGGCATTCTGTACCAACTTTGATGTAAATAAAAAAATAGTACCGGCTTGCTTGAGGTATGTCGAATTTCTTCTAGTTTCGTATGGCTTAAGGGTTCTATATTGATGATTTTGAAAAGTAGTAAATTATTGCTTGGATCATTGCTTGTTACCATAGATGCACTTTCTTTTAGCATGATGGACTGGAAATCCTCCATATATTTTATTTATTTACTTAGAAAAGTATGGGATCATTGTTTGAACTGAAATTACCATGATGATGCCACGGACAGAGGCTCTCGAGGCTGATATACCCATTTTTATCACTATTATCTTATATATATATATATGGTGACCAGCTGTGGGATCGAACTTTGTGTTTAACTGCTGCAATATTCTATGACATTGCATGTTGCATTCAATAGGGATAGGATGAACTCTATTGTGCCTTCGTTGATTTTTGAAAGAAAGGCTTGTTTTCATGAGAATGCTCCATGATACATTAGTTTAGGTAATTTCATTGATTTTAGAAAGAAGAGATCTCTTCCAACGCATGCTCAAATTGCTAGTTATTGCTTAAGTTATTGTATTTTCTTGTTTGCTAGGAAGATGGGATGATCGGGCAAGCTAGGCTTCCAATTAATGCCATTCCTTGTTGCTACATATTTATTATGATGTCAAGGATCTTGGCGATCCCACCATGGTTCCATCCCAAGCCCCAAATTATTAGACTGTTGTGTCATTATTGTGATATTAAAGATTCAACATATTTTCCTGGAATGATCATTTGCACACGAATTGTTTGACTATTGTTACATAAAACATAAAATGATAGGCACTAAAAGCATGTTACATATTTTAATTGATAGGTACATAAAATTTGAAATTCCATCCATTTTTGTGACATTGAAGAGGAACTGGAACGTAATTGTACAAGTAAACTTCACATCGACGAGCATTAAGGATGAGCATCGTCAGGAGGAAGAGGTGAAGAGGAGGAGACTAAATAGGAAACATATCCTTTTGGATAGTCGCAGAGTCTCTTCGGCTCATAGGATAGTTTGGACGCAATGTAGGATTTTCCAAATGGACCTATCGTCTGAAGTGCAGAAGGAAATCCAAGGTGTGGAGCGGGAGTTCTGGAAAAATCTTGATAAAGATACCCTGCAAGAGGAAAGCCAGAAGATGGGAAATTGGATCGAGGACCCCTGGAGCACTACTGGTCGTTTAACCCAGCACGAGCGAACTATTGCCTGTTACTAGTTAGTGTAAAACTTAGTGGGGTATGCTCTTACGGACCGTATGCAAAAAAAGGATGATGTGCAGAACAAGCTTCAAGACCAAACCAGGGAGATGAATTGGAAGATGGACTTCTTGCTGCAAAACATAGACCTCCATATTCCTAATTCTACCACGACTGTGATGGAAGAACATCTTGGTAAAGATACTCTGCAGGAGGAAATCCAGGAGCTGTAATTCCAGGAGGCCATGGACCCGGGGAACACTTGTTACATCATAATCTTCCACCCTGTGAGCATCAGCATTCTTTGGCATATAGGATCCATTTCAGTGACTCAGATCCATTTTTATCCTTCAGTGATACCAGTTTTCCCTAATTTATTACTACCCGCATGTTGAATCACTATAGCACGCATACCCGTGAGTTGCATCACTATAGCCTGTGGGTATCAAGTAAAATGGTAAAAACCACTATTAATTACTTTTTACTCCCAAAAAGTGATCATTGGGTGACCTTTAGCTCTCCATCTTCCCAAGTAACATCTGGATGTGTCCTTTCACCTACCTTTAAGAGGACTGTATATTGAGCACATATGGCTTATGGACGGAAGGAAAAAGAGAATAGTAAAGGCACTCTAGTGGATTTTTGCCCTATCTTGAGTCTGCACTCATTGATCCTTGTAGTTGTGGACCATTTATGTTCACCTTCCAAACTCCTTTCTAGTTTGAGTTTGCCATTCATGGAGGATTGAAGTGGTGGAGGCACAAGTGGATTGATCTAGATCTTGGCTCAGATTGGTTGCCGGCAAGAGGTCGTATCACTTTATACTTCTTCTTGTTCATTAATAGAAATGCTCATATTCTCATCCATTCATGGTGTGAATGTTGTTTATTATACATTGGGTTACATTTTCATATGATATTATGGGCCATTTTTATTGATAATGTTAATGTCAATTATATACTATATGTACTTGTTGGATATTGGCTGTCAAGACTAATTTGCAGATTACAAGTGCGTGGATTGAAAGCTCCAACGGGGATTTACATCAAACGTTGGATCGAGGTTGGTTACATTTCTCCATTATATTAACATTGTCATTTATAATAGCATTGCTTTGAGAATTGAGTAGATTTCTGGTAGTCATCTGTCTGTTGTGGTATTCCCAAGCCATAGTGAGTTTTCTCCAATACAGAAATGGCGACTCCGTTGGGGAAAACATCCATGTTTGGGAAATTTTTTGAGCATTAGTCCATAATTAGATTTGTTGTTTATAGAAGCTTTGTGTCACTAATTGGCCGTTAAGATACACTGTAGAAAACTTTCTTTTTTCTGAGCCTTTGGATTCTCTATTTTCCCATTTTCATTTCCTCACCCGCGGGCTAGCTTAGTTTTTCCCGCGTCTACCAGCCTCTATTTACGCTACTGCTCGCAGGTACCCACAGGTATTCCTTCGACAGTAGTGTGTAACTCTGACTTTTGTTGGTTTATGGCTATTGGTTGTTGCTGGATGAGTTTGGTTGGCTCCTGAGTCTTTCTTGGCCTCTTTCTTGACTGTTTCATGCCTTGGTTGTGACCAGATCTCTTCGTTTCTCTTGGTTGAGCCTTCTTGGTTGTTTTACCATCTTTGGTTTTAGCCTCTTGGTTTCTTCCTTTTGAGCTCATTCCTTTGACTGAGTCTTGCTGTTTAGGATCTGTTGGGTTGTCTTAGTGATCTTCTTGGCACTTTAGTGACTGAATAGTAGGATTTTGCTTGCATGTTTTCATTCCATTTATATTCAAAAAATACAAAAATATTCATTTAGTTTTTTTCATTTTCCTTCTCGTTTATAAGTGAAAATACAAAAATATTTTATTTCCATGTACTGCATTTTGCATTGAGTGCTTGTTGCCTTCATTTAGGTTCTGCTTGTGCATTGAAAAGATAAAAGATTGTATTTTTATTTCATAATTGTTGGTTGATTTTGTATATTAGTGACATTGTTTTATTGGATAGATGAGTCTAGGATTGGACGATTTTGCATACTATTGAGTCTACACATCACTAGTTTCATGATCATATCCCTTGAGTAATCACAACCACTAAAATTAATGCTTAATCATAAAATTGATTAGACTGATTTTATTTATAGGGTACACCAACTAGCATAGGTTTAGAGTCTTGGAATAGATCAGTGTGAGTTAACAATCCAAGACTACTAGACAAAACATTAAGTGTCTAACTAGGGAGTGGAGGAATCCATGGTATAGATCGGTGTTCTCAGGAAGCTCTACTCAATCTAGAGTTAAGCATGAGGTCATGGGAGGTTGGTTGAGGAGATATCCCTCTGATACCGGCTGAACATGGGAGATATATCCAGGATTTGTTCGTATCTGGGGGTACCAGAGGTTCGTCCTCTTGTGCTTCGGGCTTAGCTACCCTACCCATACGACGGGTCCCACCTGCGACTGTCCCCCTTAGCATTGGTTATATTGCGGTGAACATAGTTGCCTTACCTAGGTACCACACAGGGTACTTGCAGTGGTTATGTTGTTTGTGTCCTGAGTCAGATAGGGATTGGACAACATAGTTGTGTTCATGTAGTGGACTTGACCCTGTCGACACAGTGAAGCCTGGGTGTCTCTATAACTGATTATGTTAACTTCGGCTATAGTTTGGGAGTCTCAAGCCTCTCTTGGGCGAGACATACCAACTCTAGTGTCGGGAGCTCATTTAGCCACTCTGTCTGTCTGCTTTTGGTTGTAGTTTCTCTGGGTGTGTGCTTTTGATTTACTATTTTTGATCGATAGTTGGCCTTTAGGGGACATTGTGTCTCTCTCCAGAGATAACGTGGTGCGGAGCCCTACTCTCTGCCGGTCCCGTCATTTGGCTGGTTTAAAGCCACTCGAGGTTACATGCCGTATTGCTAGGGGACACCGGAGGGCTCCCTCTGAGTCTTTGGATTCACACGAGACTTACGTTGAAGATTACATGGCTACACATCCTGATATCGGGCAAGACCCTTCTACTCCTTCAGGTAGAGTTGACCATACTTTCGATCCCCATACTCCTCGTGAGGATTAGGGAGGTGATCCACCTGACACTCAACCTGGTTCTATTTGGCCTAATCCACTTGACCGAGATCCATTTGATCCTTCAAATCCAAATAATTATCTTTATGGAATGCCCGACTTACCCGAGGATGAAGAACAGGATGAGCATTTCGTTCCTTCGTTTCCACATGATTATAGATATGAAAGGCCTGAGACTCATGATGACACTGGCCCTACGATAAACCACACCGCACTCTCTTTTGGTATGCCTAGTCATAATATTGTCGAACCTTCCACTATGGCTGGTAGTCACGGTGGCACTACCCAAAGTGTTAGCCACACTATACCCACTGGGGGCACTACGTTGTCCACCCACTCACATAGTATGGGGACTGGTCATGTTCCTCCTAACAATGCTAATGTTGGAAGATGATCACCTCCTAGGATTACTCAACCTAACCGGAATGATGTTCGGAATACGACTCACCATCCACCACCGAATACACGTGTCGCTACTCGTCAACCTAGGACTACTTTTGCACATGATAACGTTCCTCCAAAGAACAGGGGTGGACATATACCACATACTTTTGCATCCATTGCCGCCACTAGAGATGATAATGTAGGGGGTGGGAATAATTCCTATCCACATGGACATCACACCACCAACCCTGTTACTAATCACACCAATGTTAGGGCTCAGAATACTTCTCATGCTTTTGGTCACCACACGACTGCTCAAGATAATCCTAATGCTGGGGGTGGGAATATACCATACCATTACAGTCAATACAACATAGTTCCCACTATGAATAGTACATATATGCCCCATACTCATGGTGGCAACCCTTACTACAACACAGTTGGTGCTGGCCACCAGTATACCCACCACCCCAATATGGTGCCCAAAACATGCATATACCTGCTTACTCTCAAATGGGTCAGCAGGGAGGAGGTTATCAATCCTATGGCCATGGGAAAGCTTATGGGCCGTCAGGTCCTCAGTATCAGCAGTTTAATCCTCATGGTCAAGCTTTTGGTCCATCTTATAACACAGTTTCGTTTAACCAACCTTTTATCGGGCCTTATAATCCAACTTTCCAATCGCAGCTCTCGTTCCTTGCACGCTTGAATATCCAGGATATTTCAAAGCTCATGAATGATCCGGTGTGTCACGACCCTACTTAGCCCCCGGTCCCTACCAAGATTCCTTTGGACATTCCAAAGTTTGAAGGGAAAGGTGGTGAGGACCCAGGAGATCATGTCACGATGTTTCACCTTTGGTGCTCCTCCAACTCTTTGAATCATGATTCCATTAGATTACGACTATTTCAACGCACCCTCATGGGGGCAGTCGCGAAGTGGTATGTGGAGTTCCCTGGAAACACCTATAGGGGATTAAATGAGATTGCTTTGGTTTTCTTAGACCATTTCCAGTTGCTGATTCGTTATGATACTGGTACTGAGTTGTTGTCCACCTTCCGTCAGAATAAGGCCACACATATTTCTGACCATGTTCAAGAGTGTCATCGGTGGAAGAGATTAGTGAAAGCCAATATTCCTCCAGAATTCCTGTTGGAATGGTTCCTTAAGTCTTTACTCCCATACATTGCTAAGGATGTTTCGATGTCTGACATTGTGACTGAGGAACAAGCTATCCTGAAAGTACAGCAGTTAGATCTACTTTATTCTTAGTTTGGCATTTTGTATGACATTATTCCTGATGCACCGAGAACAAGACATGAGCCTATGTCAGTTCCTGGACCACATGCCAATGGCATCGTGGGGTCCGCATGCACTCGCCCTGTAGATTTGTTAACTAATCAAATGCAAAATTTGTCGCTAAACCAGTCTGATCCTGGACAGGTTCACAACTTGTCCACTTCCACTCCGTCGTCTGATGTACACAATGTGCAATCAATGAAACCGTCAGGTAACCAGCAACCTGGTGGTAAGAAAAAGGGGAGAAATAATTGTAGGGGTGGAAACAATGGAAGTAAAAACAATAGAAATCTTAATACTCCTCGTAAAGAGAATGGCAACCCTCCTCGGGAAGGCGGTAATGCTGGCGAGGATCATAAACCTAGGTGTAAGGTGAAATTCCCTTGTAAGCTTTGTGGGGAGGATCATCTTACTCACTTATGTCCTCGAATTGAAGAAGCATCGAAGCATTTGGCACAGAGCCCAACTGTGTTGAAGGATCCCCTTCCTCATCATCAAAACATGGCTTCACATGCTCCCACCACTGGTTATGGTACTAATGAAATGACCATGTCTTCTTCCAATACTAGTGGTTATGGATGTGTGAATATGGCTCAGTTGGAGGTTTGTGTTGCTACTCGTCAATGCGATTATGGTGCACCACAACTGAATTTGGGGAATGAGCCTCCCCCTCCTCCTGACAATTCCTTTCATATCGAGAAGCCTTCCATTATGCCGCGGATACCGAAAGGTGTTCTCAAGCGCTCCACACATAATCCTAATGCTCGAGCTACCCAGAACTACTCCATCGTAGAAGATTTGGGCCAAATTCCGTGTGCCATGTTGGCTCTTGAAGTTTTGCAAGCCTGTCCTTCTCAGAAGCATGTCCTTTTGAGTGCGTTAGGAGTTCAGTATGGGGGAAATCCCATTGTTATCAAGTTCGATACTACTGATGTCCAACCTCGCTTACCTTACCACGTGGCTTTTCAAATCCAGGTGGTTTTCCTTAAGAGCTTCATCAAATGTACTATGGTTGATGAAGGTGCTTCCGTGTTAGTAATGTCGTTAACTTGATGGAAGCTCTTAGCTCTCCTCCTCTACTCACGTCTAGAACTACACTCACTGCATTCGATGGTAGATCTTTTACGCTGCATGGAATTATCCCTTCCGTTGTTGTCTCCTTGGGAGGTAAGTCTGTGCCTATTGAAGTCGAAGTGGTTGATGCACCCATCGAATACAACATTTTACTGGGTCGGAACTGGATGTACACTATGAAGGCTATCGTGTCTACTATATTTAGAGCTATCTGCTTTCCCCATGAAGGAAAGATTGTGACGATCGATCAGCTGGATTATGTTGGCACTCCTTCCACAGCATCCACGGGATTTGTAGTCCCGCAAGTTTCTGATTCTCAGTTGGCAACTGGGAACATAGGTGTTGGGATGTACCCCTCATTGATGGGAACTTTTAACCATTCTGCACTTGTGAATTTTATTGGAACCATTTCCGACAGTGCACCTCCTCCTTCGAATAATATGCCATTCCGGACTTCCTATTGTGATGATCCATGGATTTTACCATCCGCGGATTCTATGTCTGGGGACATTGCGCACGTCAGAATTTATATGCCTTTATCTATAGTGGAGCTCACTTACGATCATATCCAAAAAACCATTGCAGATCGAGATCTCTCTTCTTCCCAGACAGTTGAAGAAAATCCTGTTACGCTGCCAGTTTGGGCGGCCAACTCATCTTTCTCCCACGATTGCCTTGATGATACTTTTCCATCTAATGAAGCCATCCTTGAGGCCATGTGTGGTAGTGAGAGGCCTTGGAAAGATATGCACCATTGCTCTTATTTCCTTCCTAACCTCGAGCTCATTGAGCAGGAGGAGTTTAGGATGACTCTAGATGAGATGGTTGGTCACCCTATGGCTCTTTTGGAGTCACATGATGTTTTTATGGAGGGGAATATGGCCAATATTTCTCCAACCACTTCTATCAACATCTCCCGCACTCCTGGAAAGATAGAGAATGTTTACGTCAGTGCCGATTGCACTCCTGAAGAGATCTCTATTTACACTGATTTGTTTACTGAACTTCGGGAAGATTTCGCCTGGTCATACGAGGAGATGCCAACAATAGACCCCCATATTGTTGAACACGATATTAGAATGTACCCTGATGCTAAACCGGTTTGACAATGCTTACAGGATATGAACCCTAGGAAGGCAGCTGCTATTAAGCCAGAGGTGGAGAAGCTGCTTAAAGATGGTTTCATCTACCCCATTCCCCTTACCGAATGGGTGTCAAACCCCATAACTGTGGATAAGAAGTAGGGAACGATCCATGTGTGCACTGATTTTAGAGATTTGAACTGTGCATGTCTGAAAGACAACTTCCCCACACCATTCATTGATCAAATATTAGATGCTTGTGTTGGGAGTGAGATTTTTTCATTCATGGACAGCTTCTCAGGTTATAATCAAATTCAAATCAAACCCGCGGACCAACATAAGATGGCATTTATTTGTCCATGGGGAACATTTGCATACGAAAAAATGCCCTTTGGCCTTAAAAACGTTGGAGCTACTTTTCAGTGAGCCATGACCTATGCCTTTCACGATCTTAAGATGATTATGGAAGTTTTCTTGGATGACCTTGCTGGCCATTCTCTCAAGAGAGTGGACCACCCCAAGCACCTCCGTATGATTCTCGAACGATGTATCCACTACAAAATTCGATTGAATCCAAACAAATGCATCTTCACTGTTAAGATGGGTTGCCTTCTAGGATTCATAGTTTCGAGAGAGGGTATTGGAGTTGATCCTCTCAAAGTTGAGGCAATACTTCAATTGCCTCCTCCGCGTAATTTGTTACAACTTCAGAGCCTTCAAGGGAGAGTTACTTTTCTGCGTCGGTTTATAGCTAACTATGCTAGTATTACTAAAGGTTTCACACGCCTATTGAAGAAAGACACACCTTTTATCTAGGATGAGCGAGCCCAACAGTCTTTCGATGCTCTTAAGAAAGCTTTGGTATCGGCCCCTGTGCTTAGTCTGCCTGACTTTGCACGAGATTTCATTCTTTATGTGGCACGTCTCAAGAGACTATTGGCATGGTCTTGGTTCAAGTAGATGATGCACTTGTCAAGCATGTTATCTATTATCTCAGTCGAAATTTAGTAGACGCTGAACTAAGATATACTCACATAGAAAAGCTAGCACTTGTTACTGTTCACGCACTCAAGCAGTTACAGCATTACATTTTGCTTCGAACAACCACTGTTGTAGCTCATATCAATCCATTTCAGTTTGTGCTATCACGACACCTTATTGGGGGTAAATATAATAAATGGATTGTAATCCTTCAAGAATTTGATCTCGATTTTGGTTCGGCAAAATCGGTGAAATCACTAGTGTTCGCTGAGCTTATGTTGGACCTTCCATAGCTTGATGAGGATGTCATTCATGAGGATTCCTTTGTGGATGAGCACTTATTCCTTATCTCGTCCAAGGACCCTTGGTATGGGGATGTCATAAGTTACCTCCAAACTTTGAAGTTTCCTCCGCATTATTCACGAGATGAGCGACGACATGTGAGACATCACGCTAAAGATTATACTATCGTCGGTGACACTTTTTATCGCTGAGGAAAGGATTCCATTCTCCGTCATTGCTTGACTCACGAAGAAGTGGAATGGGTACTTAATGATTTCCATGCGGGGGCATGTGGCAGTCATTTATCCGGGCTTGCTACAGCCCAGCGTATCATGCGAGCTGGTTATTTTTGGCCTACTATCTTTAAAGATTGTATTAACACTATGAAGAGATGTCACCCTTGCCAGGTGTTGTCTCGAAACATACACTCGCATGTAGCGCCCCTCCATCCGATGGTCACTATTGGTCCCTTCACTAAGTGGGGGGTAGATTTCATGGATTGCAAACCAGCTTCGGCTGGGGAGCATCACCATATTATCATGGCCGTGGATTATTTTTCCAAGTGGGATGAGGCCATGCCTACCATTAAAGCTGATGGTGCTACTGTAGCCCATTTCATGTTCAATTAGATTATCACTCGGTTCGGTATCCCTGAAGAGATTGTCACCGACCATGGCAGTCACCTTCAAAACAAGATGATGGAGGATTTGTCTCTCAAGCTTGGGTTTCGTCAGGAACACTCATCTTCCTACTATCCTCAAGCGAATGGTCAAGTTGAAGCAGTAAACAAGTCTTTGAAGACCATTCTCCAACGTACCATCCAACAAAGCAAGACCAATTGGCATATTATGTTATATCCTACTTTGTGGGCATATCGAACTGCAGTTAAGACTTCCACCAGGTTCTCACCATTCCAGTTAGTTCATGGTGTGGAGTCACTTTTATCGATTGAATGCGAAATCCCTTCGTTCAAGCTAGCCATAGAGATCCTCCCTGATACAACAGAGATTGAGCAACGTTTAGTACACCTCGAGCAACTTGACGAGCACCATCGAGATGCCACTGTGGCCATTGATGCTAATAAGCATCATGTCAAGGTTCAATATGATAGGTCTATCCGTCCCCGACAATATGCTGAAGATGACTTGGTTCTCTTGTATGACCAAGCTAAAGAAACCCTGGGGGCAGGCAAGTTCAATTCCATGTGGCACGGTCCTTACATTATGAGGTGTGTCCTTGAAAAAGGAGGTTATGAGTTAGAAGATTATGAGGGAGTTGTCTTGAAGGAGCCTAGAAATGGGCTCTACCTCAAGCAGTATTACGCTTGAACCTTTGGTTCGAGCTGATACTTTTGTACACTATTGTATAGTTTTTCTGTAGATAGTTTAGATTGCCTTTTTGGTTGTTGTGTCTGCTGATTAGCCTCTGTTTGATTGACAGATGTCAATGGGATGTCCTACATTCTTAGGTTTCGTGGATGGTCCTAGTCGACATACGCAGCAGCTTGCTTCTGCTGCCTGGGTTATCTTCTCACCTAACCACCTAGTTGTGTCCTCAAGAGGTGCTTATCTTGGTCCTACATCTAACAATGTGGCTGAGTATAGTGCCATTGTTGAGCTACTTTGGGATGCCATTTCACATGACATCCAGTCTTTAGAAGTCCGCATGGATTCACAACTAGTTGTGTCTCAGCTGAATGGGCAGTACTGTGTACGAGACCCTACATTACTATGGATTTTCTTTAAGGTACGACTCTTGGAAAGGCATTTTGTTTCAATTACATATATTCATATTCCAAGAAGTCACAATTATAGATCTGATGCATACGCTAACTATGTATTAGATTGACATTTGTCACATTCGTCATGAAACACATAAATACAAAGACATTCATACATTTGTACATACACCATGTAGTAGAACCAAGAACCAAAATTGTATATATATATATAAATATGTCCAAAAATGGTAGTGTCATACAAAACTAGAGCCCGTAGCCCTCAAAAATATACATATCGATACAAAAATGATGAGACCCTGGGATATCTATTCCCTCTTAGGAGGTCTAGCTACCGCCTCGATGGGATGTGTCTCATAGTAGTATTGTACTGCATTGGCCATCTGCTGCAGTAGCCACACCCACTCACTAGGAACACCTACTACCTGACGCTGCATGGCCTTAGGTAGTCGAGCTACCTCTATCAGTGTTACTCGGGCAACCATCCGTGATATGTTCCGCCGTAATGTTTGAAGTGTACGCCCTGCTGCAGCATCTGCTGCCACCTCACCTCTACCCCGATGACCATGTCTCGGGAAGCACTCGGGTCTCACTGGGCCTTTGTCTGCAAGCAAACAGTCACCCATTAGCACATGATACTACCACCAAAAATATTTTTTGCATTTAAACTATAATAAAAAAATCCATAAAAATTTAATAACCACAAAACTAAAAAGAGTACTCACCGATGTCTTCGAAAACTGCACCTGGTGGGAGTAGCATGTCACGGTCCTGTCTCAAGTCTATCCCTGCATAGGGGTAGTCCTCTATAGCGATCACCTGCCAGTTCCACTAGCGGAAGAACTCCTCAGTATATGGTGACGACAGACGGCCACCACCCTGTCGTGTCAAGATCTCAGTCCACCAGGTCAGGGCTGTTTCATGGAGACTGTGAGGAGGGACATCCACCCTCGGGCTAAGCCCCAGAACCCTCTCAAAGAAGAAACTGCAGAGGATGCTACCATACCCAAATTTTTTGGCCTTCCCCTATTTGCATTCCGTCAGTTGTGTCTTCATAGACACCAGCAGAGTAGTACACCAGTCGAATATAGTCGGCTGCAAGCATTGTGATGTGTAGAACATCACCGATCTGGATGCCTGATGCAGTGCTTTGGATCTTGTGATCTGCACTAGAGTAGCCACAATGATCTTTGTACTCAGATCCACTATGGCATTCACTAGCACTTGAATTCCCACTGCTCTTGTGTTGGCGGGACAATACTGCGCTATGTAGTCTTGCACAGTGATCCCACCACCCACGGTCCGTGATCGAAGACTTGCCACCTCCCCTCTATGGGACAAATTGGTAATGAAATAGATATCCTCTACTTCTAGTGTCAGTGTTTTCCCGTTGAGGATGAAGTGTTGTGCATCCACATCCCAGTAGTTGATCAGATGATGGAGTAATAGGTTTTGGGCCCTTAAACCCCCTATACTCCAATATTTATATAAGGCACATGCTTGCAATGCTTGTTGTGCTTGCAAATCAATCCGCACAGCTTCATCAACCTGGTCATGCTCTCGTTGCCTCCACTCTAGAACCATCCTGGAGTGCAAAGCAAGAGAATTTTGGTCAGCTTCATGATTAAAAATTTCTTCATGGCCGTACCCGCGAGCTAATTTGTATATAGTGGTGGGTACCCGTGGGTAGTTTACTTTTTTACTGCGGGTTTGGTGCCCTACCCGCGACCCGCATATTTATAGCCCGCGGGTAGCGCCGAAGCCATCTAGGGCTTGGCCAAACAAGATTTTCCACCAACCAAAACTAAAATAAAAGCATTCAAATGAAATGTATGGTAGTGACAACTAACCTACTCCGGACGGTTCGCTGAACAGTCTCTTGTAGCTCCCACGATCGGCACTCAAAGTTTTAGGTGAAAACTACCCACTAAACACCAAATTTGTGAATAGTGCAAATGAATTGTTATTTGAAAATTTTTATTACTATTTATAATTTTCTGAACCCACTTTTCTATAGTTTTTTCCATTTTGAGCCGCTATGAACTAATATCGTGTCATGGAGTAGTGATTTTTAATCAGATTCCCTCGGCGAGAGTTGTTCTGAACCATTTCACACCTATGAAAGGTATGCTTCACACCTGGAATATAGGTTAGATGCCATTTTCGCATGCATTATGCATTTGCCTTGTTGACCATTTACATAAGCCCTAGGTGCAACCTTGCTTCGTGATTGAAACGGAACCTTCACACTGCTATAGAAGTGTCGTCATGTTGCGGTAGGGCTTTCCCAAACATGGGTACCTAGTTAGAATCCCTTATGCATTCTGGTGCCCATGTTGTTGTTTGTCCTTAGGATTGGGAGTCCTTTGTGGTCGTGCCATGACGTTGCGATACAGACTCATACTCTACTTTGTCTTATGCTGGCCATTTCCCTTAAGGACTCCCCTCAGTTATATCATGTTGTGATTGCATTGCATCATCCTGCTTGCCGCTTGAGCCTTGTGCCAGCTCCCGCTTACTCAATTGATAGCCTGGTGCCTGAGCACTTTTCCCTGTCGAGCCTTGCAAAGATTATATATTTTCCCTTCACAATTTGATGACCCTTTGACCCTGAGGGAACACACCCCCGAGTGTCCACATCCTACACGCACTTCCTTGCATTGATCATAGGTATGTTCCACTTCTTGGGACTAGTCTGCTAGCTATTTGACACTCATTCCCTCACTTGTTATACTATAAGCAATTTTATTCTTTTTCAAGCTTTTCCCAAATATGAAAAAGACCAAAAAAATCAAATATTCCAAAAAGTCGGACGAGATTATGGTCACTATTTCTTGTTGGCGGTTGTTGTGTCGCCTTTGAATAGAGCATTCATTCCACTCCGTACATTATGAGTTGGGACTATAGTTGGGCCTTAGAAGCTCTACTTGTTTCTCAGTTTTCTCCACCGATTGGTTAAGCTTCCAGTCATTATGGAGCCCTCTGTAATGCCTCTGCATTGCATAGTTTATGTCAATTCTATGCTGCCTGAGTCTATCGATATGCTCATGCTCTTGTTCAAAGGAAGTCCTGAACCAGTTTCGGCCACTCCTCAGTTCTCTTGACTATTTCATGTCGGCCATCCTTATTGAGTTAGTCTGTTTTACCTGAGATCTTCCAAATCTTTCAGCATTGTTGGTACCTCGTGCTGGTTGATGGGGGATGCATTAATTCCCTCCTTCCAGTGAGTCTCGTACCATCGACTTCAACTCATTTATTTCGGGACTTGAGGCTTAGAGTTCATTTGAGTACCTTGAGGCTTGTAGTCATTAGTGGCAGGTTCTCTCACCATCGACAGTTTTGGGAATACATCAATGTCCCGTGATCGATGGATTCATCCTAGTGTTCGACTTCAACCCATTTATTCACACTCTAATGATTGTGCTCTGTGCCTTAATGCCCATTTTCATTATCGGTGGGTCATCTCGCGTCTATTAACGGTATACATCATTGAACAGTAATCAGACGATGTCTCATCAGGTTTGACCCCAACTCCTTTATTCACTTGATGGGACTTGCACCGTCGAAGACTTGTGTAGAAGACCCAGGCGATTGTGGCATTCAGTATGCTACATATGACTTTGACTTTACATCTGAGATATCACATCTCAGATTTCAGCAGTTTGTACCTCCAGTTTACACGAGTTGTTTCCTTTTCAATAAGAGGCCATATCTTACTGTAGAGGGATCATGGCTATGATCACTTATGACATGTATCCATTATGTACTGCCTATTCATGGCCATTGTATCAGATTGTTGTACTCTGCCGACATGTACTCAGAGATACTATTGTATTATGACGAGTGAGTTGTTCTTTCCACTTGTGTCTCCATCACCCCACTTCTGAGTTTTATAATGTATTTCGGCCATCGTATCACTTTCATTCTCTGAACTCACACATTAGGGGGCATCTGTTGCATCATAATCTTCCACCCTGTGATCATCAACATTCTTTGGCCTATAGGATCCATTTCAATGACTCAGATCCATTTTTATCCTTCAGTGATACCAGTTTGCCCTATTTTTATTACTACCCGCATGTTGAATCACTATAGCATGCGTACCCATGAGTTGCATCACTATAGCCCGTGGGTATCAAGTAAAATGGTAAGAACCACTATTAATTACCTTTTACTCCCAAAAAGCGGTCATTGGGTGACCTTTGGCTCTCCATCTGCCTAAGTAATGTCTCGATGTGTCCTTTCACCTACCTTTGAGAGGACTATATATTGAGCACATATGGCTTATGGATGAAAGGAAGAAGAGAATAGTAAAGGCACTCTAGTGGATTTTTGCCCTATCTTGAGTCTACACTCATTGATCCTTGTAGTTGTGGACCATTTATGTTCACCTTCCAAACTCCTTTCTAGTTTGAGTTTGCCATTCATGGAGGATTGAAGTGGTGGAGGCACAAGTGGATTGATCTAGATCTTGGTTCAGATTGGTTGCTGGCAAGAGGTCGCATCACTTTGTACTTCTTCTTGTTCATTAATAGAAATGCTCATATTCTCGTCCATTCATGGTGTGAATGTTGTTTATTGTACATTGGCTTACATTTGCTTATGATATTATGGACCATTGTTATTGATAATGTTAATGTCAATTATATATTGTATGTACTTGTTCGATATTGGCTGTCAAGACTAATTTGCAGATTACAAGTGCGTGGATTTAAAGCTCCAAAGGGGATCTACATCAAACATTGGATCGAGGTTGGTTACATTTCTTCATTATCTTAACATTGTCATTTATAATAGCATTGCTTTGAGAATTGAGTAGATTTCTAGTAGTCATCTGTCTGTTGTGGTATTCTCAAGCCATAGTGAGTTTTCTCCAATACAACACTGCTGGCCTTTTAACCCTATACAAGTGAACTACTCCCCTTTACTCAGTAATGAAAAACTTGGTGGGGTATGATGTTACGGACCGTATGCAAAAAGCGGATGCAGCGCAGAACTCGTTTCAAGACGAAACCAGGGAGTTGCACCGGAAGATGGACTTCTTACTGCAATCCATGGGCCTCCGTATTCCTGATGCTACCACGAATGCATGAGAAGTAAATGCTCAAGGTTGTTTCCAGGACTTTCCTTATATTTTACTGTAATGTTGTTAAGCTCTCTAGTGATCAGGGGTTGTTTCTCTGATGTAGTTGGTGTGTTTTTTTGTTTATATCATAGTAGCAAAATGCGGCTGCGTTAGCAGTTGTTGCACGAAAATTCGAACAAAGTTAAAAATACCGCGAACATTCAAGAAAAGTAAAATTTTGGACTAAGAAAGTGTGAATTTAGACTTTGAAAGTGTCAATATCAACCTTTCTAAAGTGAAAAAACGGGTTCTGAAAGTGGAAATATTTGATTTGAAAAGTTTGTTTTTTCTATTCGAATAGTGTGTTTTTTGACTACTTATGAACCTTAAAATTGGAGTTTTTTGTTATAAAACTATGAATTTCAATTCAAAATGAGTGAACTTCAATTCAAAAAGTATGAATTTCAAATCCGAAAATGCAAATTTTGATTTGAAAAGTGTGAATTTTAAATCAAAAAGTGAAAATTTTTATTTGAAATGTGTGAATTTTAAATCAGAAAATGCAAATTTTGATTTGAAATGTGTGAATTTAAAATAAAAAAATGCAGTTTATGATTTGAAACGTGTGAATTTCAAATAAAAAAAAGCAAATTTTTATTTGAAAATTGCAATTTTCATTTGTAAATGTTCAAAATTTTAAGGCGAAAACTTCAATGTCTAAAATATACAGTCATTGTTTGAATAACAAGTTAATCGGCCCCCCCTTTCTTTCGTAGTTAATTGTCAAAATCTTTATCCATGAATTCAACTATAGCTATAATGGAGAACACAAGAAGGATCGACTGACCCTTATTGCAGTGTCGAACTATTATGAAAAGAATATTTGGTATAAGAAGGGTCGACCGACCCTTCATTTAGGAGGGACTTGTAACAATAGAACACCTTGGAGAAAGAGCAACCTCTCTTTCTTTGAGATATTTCCACTTTCCAGCAAAGTATTTAAAGCAGCACGTCTATAAATTTTGTTGTTAAAATGTTGATATCTAGTATCCTAGGGTGACATGTGGAATGATCATATTGTGACACGTGGCATATTTGATTTGGCACATTGAGTATAGCAAGGTTACTAATGTGGGTTTAACTACAACACAATTAGGAAATGAAAATTAATTGATAGTAGTTTTAAGGATTAGGCACATGTAAGATTACCCTGTAGTTGGAATGCTAATTGAAAAATTAACATGAATTTATTAATTTATGTTAGTCATTTGAAGAAATAGTATGTATGAATTTATGAATTTATTAAGTTCTTTCTGCATCTTGTTCACAGTATGTAAATGTTAGGAGGAAATCTTTGGAAATTGAATAACAAGACTTTTTCTATGGAATATGATGACTAACAAATTTCCCATATTGTTCTTTGTGTTTAAGAAGAGCAATAAAGATCCCATAATGATAAACTGTAATGAATTGCCATGATTAAAACCTTTGGGTCTAAGAGATGCAATTATCACATCTGTAACAAAATAACATATAGCATGCGCCCACAAAATTTGGATTCTGATGGAGTATAATTTTAACTATATCAAATCTAAACAACTTATCATTATGGATTAGTCGGATCAATGACTATGACTTCAAATTTGGCCGAAGGTCAAAATCGCAGTTAGGAGCCTAATTGCAATTTTTAAAAATGGTAGAGGGGAAAACGGACAAGCTAGACTTCATTTAAATCACCTAGTGTAATCTCATCCGTAGGATCAAGACAAATCGACGGTTAAAACTTAAACATGTAGGAAGGAAAAGAAGGGTTGCGGGGTTTTATTTCATAAATATATACATTCTTTCCGCAAGCCATAGTCCGAATTGCGGGTTGCGAAAATTAAAAGTGAAAAACTATTTTAAGACTCTTCCCGCAATCTGCTATTTTGGGTTGCAGGTGTAACATTATTGAGGAATATTTCTGCATCCACAATCTGCATTGAGGATTGTGGGTTGTGGAAAGAAAATGTTTCAAAATTGAAAACCAAGATTCCGCGTGGGTTGCGGAAAGAACCTAACTTTTGGAAAAACTTAGTGCTTTCCGCAACTCACAAAAGCACTCAAAAATTCAAAAAATTTCAAAGGAATGTGTGAATTTCAAATCAACCTTAAAAGTGTGAATTCTGCGAACGAAGGATCGAGAAGGATACATAAACCCGCACATGTGAGGGGACAGGGAGGTGGAAGCGAGGGGGGTGGTATATTGCATGGGGCATGCGTGTCATGTTACAGGCGCCTGGGTCAAGGCTCCTCTCCCACATGCCCTCTTCGTGTCTGGCAGGTGGCCCCTTGTATAATGGTGACGCCCGCATCCGAGGTTAATATATGGTATACTTGATTCATATAAACAATTTTGTTTCTTAAAAACAATCATGGGAAGTAATTGCACAATTTAATATATGGTATACTTGATTCACATAGGATGAAACTTATGGCGAATATTATTATGCCTGCTGCAGGCCATTTAAAGTGCTGGCAGCAGGCATGTTGGCCATTGTGTTTTCAAAGAATCGATTGGAGTGATACGTGTACGATTACTCCAGAAAAATATGTAGTCTCTAAAGATGATATCTATGACCACCATGATCTCTCCACACTGTGATAATTACCATTCCCCATCCATCCATCTGTGTGTCCGAGAAGCCATGGAATTTTTCTTTGCTTCCTCTGTTCTCTGTCCTTTGTTGTTTTATGAGAAATGCTGGAGTCTTATGAGCACTCCCCATTTCTCCTCATGATATATGAGCATTTCGAAATCGGCTCCCTTGGATATATGGATGGAATGGAGCCATCTTTGTCTGACCTGACAACCTGATTGGAGAGATAGATCTGCGATCGATGGATGTAAGGATGGGATGGAGCTGTCGTCACATGTGGTTGTCAACAGTTGCAATAGTTGTCGAATGTTGTTTTAGTACCAGACCATGCTTTCAACTTCTTTTTACTACGCCAAGTAGAAGGCAGAAGGACTGTGCTTTCATAGTTCATTCAACTCCGGTTATTTTTCTGATTTATTCCGGACGAAGAAATAGATTGTTCATGGTGGAGATGTTGGAGGATCTTAGGCCGGCCACCTGACTAGGTCTTCCATTCGACCACTTTAGAGAACATGTCAAACCGTCGTATCAATCAATGTTAAATTTTAATTAGCATTATAGTGTGTCTGGGAAGGCATGCATGATTCGCTTGTTTTTGAAATTATACATGGAATGTGTTAAATATAATTGTACCACTGATGAAAAAACTATTCATTAGAGACAGTCTGTAAATTTCCTTTCTTTCTCTATTAATTGTTATTTCCAGCAATGATTGTCTATAAATTTCATTCCTTTCTCTGTTAATTGTTATTTGTTGTAAATTATGTGTGTGTAAATTTCCTTTATTTCTCTGTTAATTGTTATTTCCACTAAATCTTTTCCATTGTGTTATTCTTCATGCTTTGATGAAAGTAATATAAAATCAGAATTCATATGTTTATGCTCTAGTTTAATGCATTTAAGTATTCACCAATTTTCTGCTAAAATTGATATTGGATTCATTTATGACCAATGCCCAATATTAATGGAGAACACAAGAAGGATCGACCGACCCTTCTCATTGTGTCGAACTATGATGAAAATAATATTGGGAATAAGAAGGGTTGGTCAACCCTTCAATTTCGAGGGAATTGTTAAAATAGAACACCTTGGAACTTATGACATATAAAAATAGTTTGTCCCGACTTCCTTTTCCGACCAGAAGGATCGGCCGCACCTTTTTTTTGTAGTTAATTGTGAAAACCTTTATCCAACAATTCAGCTATATCCATGATGGAGAACACAAGAAGGATCGAGCGACCCTTCTTGCAGTGTCAAAATATTAAGAAAAGAATATTGGTAATAAGAAGGGTCAACCGACCTTTCTTGCAGTGTTAATTACGAGGGAATTGTAAAAATAGAACAGCTTGGAAGTTATATCATATAAAAATGGTTTGTCCAGACTTCCATTTTACGACAAGACTGGCCACCCCTTCTTTTTGTAGTTAATTGTCAAAATCTTTATCCATCAATAAAGCTATAGCTATAATGGATAATACAAGAAGGATCGACCGACCCTTCTTGTAGTGTCGAACTGTTATGGAAAGAATACTAGGATTAAGAAGGGTCACCCGACCTTTCATCTACGAGGGAATTGTAAAAATAGAACACCTTAGAGAAAGAGTGGCCGCTCTTTCTCTGAGAATATTTCTACTTTCCAGCAAAGTCTTTGAAGCAAAACTTCTATAAATTTTGCGACATGTGGAATGCTTATATTGTGACACGTGTCATATTTGATTTTTAAAATTAGTTTAGAGATTGTTTAAATAAATATTAAGGATATTAATGGTAGCATTTAAAGTTTGGGGACTGTTTTAAGTTCCTGCGTTTTCTGAACCAGCAACGTGGATATTATATCAGCGAGGATCCAAATGAGAAGTATAGCTTGCAGTTTGTGGAGAAATGAAAAGTAGTTGGAGATGAAGATGGTGTATTTATGGTTGATTTGCTGAGTAGAATTTCCTTAATGAAGTTTAAAGCTGATACGCTACAGATCAGGTAAATAGAAACTTCATTATAATTTTCTGTAAAAACCATTATCAGAAATAGCTAAAACTTTTAATTGAATTAATTCTTTTAAAAAATTAAGGATACACAGATCATAATTAGAGAAAAATCAAAACTGTAGATCAATGTAATATAGATTGCAAAAGATTAAACATTATTGATAAACAACCTGAAAGTGAAAAACAATATTGATCAAAGAAATTTGATTAATAGAAAAAAGATTATGCAAGAGAATAACATAACTGTATTACTTAAAGTTTGCAAGAAATTACAAGCCCTGCATTAACCAGAGTATTCCCAATCTCTTCTGCTGATTTTCTCCTCCAAATTCTATCATCCCTAGCCTACGAGAGAACTACCCTTTAAATAATAATTACAATTTTGTTACAAAGGATAAATTCCCAAAAAAAACAGGGATTTAAAAAATCTAACTAGGCTAATGGCCAAGAAAATCTTGCCACATGGCTGCAATTTCTAACAATTTATCTATATTTGGATAATTTACCGACTCAAGCCCTAGTTAGGCATCACACGTAAAAGTTTCCAGCTCTTTTTTAGCCAAATTATGCCAAATACCAATAAAAATGTGGATCATTCCCTCAATGGCAACAGGTTGCGTGATTAACTGATCCACGTCATCAATCTTGATATGCTCGAGGCACTGAATCTTCTCTTTAGCTTCCTCGCATCGACGTTCAACTTTTTCTAGCATCAACTTCGGTGGACAAGTGCTTTCAATGAGGTCCATGGTAGGGAACTGCAACTTCTCCATGATGATATCCATAGCGTACCATCTCTTTCCGCAAACATCTTGTGCTTTCTGGATAGTATCTCCAACCATATCATTTAGATCATCCCAAGCACGCAACGCAGTTCTGATTTTCTTCAGTAGGAAACTAGTGAGAGTAAGAATATTCTCAGGTCTCTCTTTAATGTCACGCTGTCATTGCATAATATCTTCATTGGCCTTAAAGGCCTGCTTTCTTTTAGCTACCCGTTGATCAAGAGTAACAGACATCTTCCCAAAAACAATGTGAGTCTCCTGGATATCATTCAAGGTGTGAAACATTTCAGCTAGCAGCTTACAATGTTCATCATTGACCTGAATGGCCAAATCATTAAACTCGACCTGGGAAAACCCAGATAATGTAGAGGAGGCTGCACTTGCAGTTGCATCCTCACATTATTTTTCTACCACATCTATCCTTTGTGTATTGGCAGCATTTACAACTTCTGCATCATGTAATTTAACCTGGAGAGAGGTATTTTTCAACTGCATATCTTCAAACATAACTTCAGATACCTTCCTGAGATCAGTAACATAAGATTCATGTTCCTGATTGGTTTTGGCCAATTTCTCTTCAAGCTTATTTATCTCTTCTTTCTTTACATCAATCTCCCTATTCAGTGTTGTCACTGAATCATAGTTTGCACCTGCAAATGCACCCATGGTTGCAGCAGCAGCAGCATCCAATGCTTATCGATGTATGTCGTCAGACTGCTTGGTCCAAATTATTTGATTAGGAGTAGGTGCCTCCAATCCACCTTGATCCTTTCTTTTCTTCTTACCTTTTCTTACCACTGCCTTGGAAGCTCTGCTGTAGAAGTAATCCCTAAGAGGGACTATAATGTCTTCTTCAAACTCAGCTACCATTTCAGTAAATGATGAAGTCACATTTACTGTTGAAATCAATGAAGATGTCTGAGTAGTAGTAGGAGCAGGTATAGACATAGTTTTTTGGAACGTAGTTGGGATGGAAGGGATATTTTGAATAACCGTTGGTACAGAAGTTGGGGAAGGAATTGAAGTGAAGGCTTCAGAAAGTGGAACTTGGATATCATCAGCTGGTAATGAAGAAGGAGGAAGTGGAGTCTTCTCATATGTAGCTGGTGGTGATAAAATGAATGGAGATGATTGCAGAGGGATAGTCAAAGACTGGTTCTCTGCAATAGCAGATGGAAAAATAGGAAGTGGAAGCGAGATGGTTGGGAATGGAGCAATGATGGTAGTTAGAGTATGGAAAAGCTGGGATATGGGGAATGGAGGTGTTATCCCAGATGACAAAGTTGAAAGAATTTCAATAGATGAAAGTAGAAGTGTTGAGGTTTTGGTGTCAGCAGCAGGGGTAGTTTCAAGAAATTGATGGTCTGGGAAAAAATCATTGACCTCAATAGCATTCAATGAATTTGCAATTGGTTGTGAAGTTTTAGTTACTTCCTCAATCACAGGCACAGAAGAATACACCTCATGTTCAACATCACTGTCAATAATATATAAGATAAGGATTTGAGATGCAGAAGTCTGAGTTTTATGCCTTTTGGCTGGCTTGGTAACAACCATCACTTGATCATCACAAGTTCGAGTAACTGCAACAGTCACTTGAATATCAACACTAAGCTTAGTAGCTGCAACTACTTGAGTTTTTAGCATCGAAGTCATCTGAGCTAACTTCTGCTTTGATCACTGTGATGCTTGCATCAATACCTTCATTTGTTCATCAGTATTTACCTCTGGAGCATCTTCCATGAGACCTTTGCCTTTATCCCCTTCACTGCAGGTCACCATTAGTGGAGCAGCTGCTTTATGAGCTTCTTTCTCCTCTCTATCCTTTCTTTCTTTCTCAATGAGCTTTAGGTCCATTGCTCTGTAGCTCAAAAGCTCAGTCTTAAGCTCATGTTGATACTGCATGATATGGTTTTGTTCATCTTTACTCTTAGAAAAATGACCGGTCTTTAGGGTTAGCGTGGTCCACAATCCATTTAACTGCATCAGTATAAGGAAAGATAGCAGGTCTGGCAGCAATGGCATGATGCTGGGAATCCCTAATTTTCTCATACGCCAGCTGGTCATTCTGAATGTCTGATAGGTCATCATTATCAAAAATTGAGTAGATTTGGGACCAGTCTATCTGATAGGTTTCTGAGATTTTATCACTAGTGTCCGAGAAAATACCAAAATTTGGGTCTTTGTTCAATAAATCCTTCTGAGGAGTTTCACAACGTGTGTTGCACGACATGTTTGAAATTGGAGGTTTTCTGATAAACGAATGAACAAAAATAAAAAACAATCTAAAATCTCGAAATAGTAAATAACTAAATAAGAGGAATGACTAAAACCAACCTGTTTCAGCTAAAAGTAATGGGAAACACACACCTGGAAAAAGCTTCGCAGTAAAATTCAAGCGGTAAGGTAATATCCAAAATTAAAAATGATAAGGAAAAATAGGGAAATTCACATATTTATTGCTTTTCGACGAGCCAAATCTAGACCGTAGGATGAAAACGAATTAACGCCTGAGATTAAATATTGCGGGATGCGGGGCCAAGTTTGTTGAGATATTGTAACTTCAAAGAATATTATATTTGTACTTTATTATTCCGGAGATGATTCATTCCTCCGTGAAGATCTTATTGTATATCCGGAGATGTTTATTCCTCCGTCGGAATGTGGTAACTTGGGTTATTAGACTTCCCTAGTGGGGGTCGGCCCTGTATGTGTTATGTGGGTCAAAGGGTTATTAGACCACCCTAGAGGGGTCGGCCCAGTCAGTTATAATGGGGTATTTAACCTAATGGTTAAATACGAGCCTACATGTACTTGTGTAAAATACATATCAGAGTAGTGTATAAATAGAGGAGGTGTGTTCCTCATTATACACATTCACTCACTTGAGGATAGCACACTTGTGGAGGAGAGGTCTGCTATTGTGGAGGAGGAGATCATGTCTCAGGGTTTCATCTTTGTATATTGCTGGTCATCTATATTGAGGAAGCTTTGCTGGGTTTTCTACCCCATGAGGGTTTCCCAGGATAAATCTCTGTCTCTTGTGTTTATGCTGTGCTTGTTGTTTCTTCAGTGATCCTGTATATGCTATTATTGTGAAATGGAATTTAATGCTGCTATTTTCTGTCTTAGCATATTGAATTTTAACATGGTATCAGAGCTGACCTGAAGGAAGACAAGGTATGGCACTAAAGACACTTGCTTTACTTACGACAATTTGAAGGTTAGGGTTTTACATAGCAAAAACCAGTCATCGTAGCACTTTCGCTATAAATCCGTTTTGGAGACGTTTTCGGATCTGAAATTGTTACAGGACGAAGATAAAATCACCAGGTACCTTGTGTCCAAAGGACAACCTCTAATTCGTTGTACTTTGTGATTTATGATCTGTACAATATAGGGTTTCTGCCTCTTCCAGATCTGAGTCAAAATCAGGTGACCTTGGGAAAAAGCTCATATCTTGGGCTAGGAAGCTCCAAATGAAATTTCGTAAAAAGTGACAGGTAGTACACAGTCTGAACTATCTCAGAAAACTTTTTCAGAGGCCGAAGTTGAACCAGTGACACGTGGCACTCCGTACAAGTTCTCTCTCCTGTATTATCCCATAAACAGGTCACGTTGCGACACTTGGCATAACTCTCTCTCAGAAAATCCAATTGAGGTCAGACCTGTCAGGATGGAAAGATAACAGGCCGAGCTATCTCAGAAAACTTTTTCAGAGGCCGAAGGTCAAACAGTGACACGTGGCACGCCGTACAAGTTCACTCTCCTGTATTTTCCCAAAACAGGTCACGTTGCGACATTTGGCATAACTCTCTCTCAGAGAATCCAATTGAGGTCAGACCTGTCAGGATGGAAAGATAACAGGTCAAGCTATCTCAGGAAACTTTTTCAGACCCTGTGGATCAAAAATTTCAGAGTTACACCAGAAACAATCAGGTACATATTTCTGTCAAAACAGAATTATTTTTTGGTACCTTCATTCATGGCTTCCGGAATTTAGGGCTTTGAAGAAAGTTGGAATTTTTGTAATCGGAGACCACGGCTGGATGCTACTCATCAAAATAGAAATTTAGAGACCAAGATCAGAATTTTTGGTTGGGCAGAAGGCCGGGCTTGATTAGACCCTAGTTCGGGTCTTTGATCAGAAAAGCGGAAAATTAGGGCTCCTGTAAAAATGGGAATTTTTGAAATCTGTGACCACGGCTGGAAGCTCCTCAGAAAAATAGAAGCTTAGAGCTTTGGATCAAACCTTTTGATGGGGCAAAAGAGTGGGCTTCATCAAACCCCAGTTCAGGGTCACGTCCAGTGAATCCGAAAGTTTCAAAGGCAAAATTGAGGAGTAAAACTTTGCAGTTTTCAAATTCTGAATATATCAGTTTGATCAGCTCATCAAGGCGCATATCTCTATCCTTTCGGAAGTTTGAAATTCAAAGTTTGAATTTTTGGGGTTTCTCTGACAAAGCCATATCCAGCTCTAGGTCCAGTTCTTGCAAATCAAGTGGATAGGGTTAATCCTAGAAGAAGATGGATTGGTCACCTACATAAGTGAAGGAGTTCATGTTTCAGAGGGAGATAAGGCTAAGGCTTTACATAAGGAGATTACAAGCGATCTCGATAGGTATGACTCATCGAGGTATGTTTTGAGATTTGTTCATGATTAAGTTTATGGTATGTTTGTCTTCATGTTATTACAGTTAGTACAATCTTGATTTTAGATTTGTTGTATCACCTTAACAAAATTATGAATGCATGATAGAAGATATTCATTGGTTAGGGTGTTGACACTTATGATTGTACTAATGCATTATGGTGTTGTGTGAGGTTGAGGTTGTCTGCTAACAAGATACAGGTACATCACAAAAGACAAATCAGGCTCCATGACCATGAAAACATGAAGACAAAGACTCATCCATAATCTTTGTTCTACTTACGAGGTATGTATGACTTTGTTATATTATGCTTAACCTATGAGACATGCAGGTTCTAGCTCAGGATCTCTAAATCATTGAAGAGATTGTTTAGGTATGTTGTACATAACCAAGTAGGTATACTAATCCAGGTATGTTTCCCGTGAATCTTACCTTGTGTTAGGATCCCTTATATAAGTATACTTGATATGATTGGTTATGCTTATTCCTAAAGTTAGTAATCAAGGGTTTATGCATGATTTAATTAACCAGAAGAGTACTATGATCAAACAAGAATATGCATGAGTAAAAGAAGACTTACTTGAAACCCTGAATACTAATGATCATGACTATACATATTCAAGATTATTTAGAATTAGAATGTTTTGAGAATATACTAATGAATGAATGTTTGTGTATGAGATCATGAGGATGACACTAGTGCACACTTGAGCATGCACAGTGGTACAGAATGAATAGAAGTTCAAAGGACATATAGAAGATCAAGCGGGAGGCAACCACACAAACATAAAAGATAAGTATTTGAGTTGTTATTTGAAATAGTAAATGATATTTCTTGTATGCATATTTGTATTCCTAGAACATATCATGCTGAGTGCAAACATTCATAGAGCATTGAACATTATACTACTAATATGCATATGATTGGTAAGTTGGACAAACATTCCATTGTTGCTTGTCTAGAATGAAACCTCTTTGCTGACATGTTGAGAGCTGTGCACACTCTCGATAGTATGTTCTGGTAGAGATGGAAGGCATCTAGATAGCCACTGTATGCATACAGGATATGGGAAAGTGTTGTGCCAAAGTATTGGTCAAGATAGTTGCATAACTATGTAAATGATATCTGTATGCATAATAGGTTATCATGATTTCATGATTATGAAGGATTACTAATCATGTACTTAATTTTGTTTTGTAGGAAAGATCATGAAGAATAATGAACACCGAACAAGTGATGGATGTTCAACAAGAAGATTTACAAATCAAACAAAATATAGAAGGCTTGTGGCTAGAAGATTCTCTTAGAAAGAGGAAGAGAATCATGATGAGATGTTTGCTCCAAGTGGCTAGATAAGACCATTCTCTTAATGGTGCAATTAAAAGTATGAATCAGGTTCTGTATGGGTTCCCAGGATCGATAGTATATTGATGAGAATACATGTGGGGATTGTATCATCCTTGAACACTTGTTCTAAAGTGAGCCGTAGACAGGTGTCTCCGAGAAAGAAAAGGGATTGGATCATCCCTGGACTTTCAGTCCTAAAGAGAGCCGTAGACGTGAGGTCTCCGAGAATGAAGTCCTTAGTGGACAGTTGAGGGGATTGGATCATCCCTGGACTTTAAGTCCTAAAGAGAGCCGTAGACGTAAGGTCTCCGAGAATGAAGTCCTTAGTGGACAGTTAAGGGGATTGGATCATCTCTGGACTTTCAGTCCTAAAGAGAGCCGTAGACGTGAGGTCTCCGAGAATGAAGTCCTTAGTGGACAGTTGAAGGGATTGGATCATCCCTGGACTTTCAGTCCTAAAGAGAGCCGTAGACGTGAGGTCTCCGAGAATGAAGTCCTTAGTGGACAGTTGAGGGGATTGGATCATCCCTGGACTTTCAGTCCTAAAGAGAGCCGTAGACGTAAGGTCTCCGAGAATGAAGTCCTTAGTGGACAGTTGAGGGGATTGGATCATCCCTGGACTTTCAGTCCTAAAGAGAGCCATAGATGTGAGGTCTCCGAGAATGAAGTCTTTGGTGGACTTGAGGGGATTGGATCATCCCTGGACTTTCAGTCCTAAAGAGAGCCGTAGACGTGAGGTCTCCGAGAATGAAGTCCTTGATGGACATGAGGGGATTGGATCATCCCTGGACTCTCAGTCCTAAAGAGAGCCGTAGACGTGAGGTCTCCGAGAATAGAGGATAGGACTGCATCGTCCCTGAACTGATAGTTCAAAATGTACGTGAGGACTGCATCGTCCATGAACTGGGTTCAAAATGTACGTGAGGACTGCATCATCCATGAACTGGGTTCAAAATGTACGTGAGGACTGCATCGTCCATGAACTGGGTTCAAAATGTACGTGAGGACTGCATCGTCCATGAACTGGGTTCAAAATGTACGTGAGGACTGCATCGTCCCTGAACTGATAGTTCAAAATGTACGTGAGGACTGCATCGTCCATGAACTGGGTTCAAAATGTACGTGAGGACTGCATCGTCCATGAACTGGGTTCAAAATGTACGTGAGGACTGCATCGTCCATGAACTGGGTTCAAAATGTACGTGAGGACTGCATCGTCCATGAACTGGGTTCAAAATGTACGTGAGGACTGCATCGTCCATGAACTGGGTTCAAAATGTACGTGAGGACTGCATCGTCCATGAACTGGGTTCAAAATGTACGTGAGGACTGCATCGTCCATGAACTGGGTTCAAAATGTACGTGAGGACTGCATCGTCCATGAACTGGGTTCAAAATGTACGTGAGGACTGCATCGTCCATGAACTGGGTTCAAAATGTACGTGAGGACTGCATCGTCCATGAACTGGGTTCAAAATGTACGTGAGGACTGCATCGTCCATGAACTGGGTTCAAAATGTACGTGATGGGATTGCATCGTCCCTAGACATGAGACTTGTCTTAAAGTGATAAGGACTAATCATCCTGTAAGTAGATTGGGATTGCATCGTCCCTAGACATGGTGAGGTGTCTTAAAGTGATAAGGACTAATCCTCCTGTAAGTAGATTGGGATTGCATCGTCCCTAGACATGGTGAAGTGTCTTAAAGTGATAAGGACTAATCATCCTGTAAGTAGATTGGGATTGCATCGTCCCTAGACATGGTGAGGTGTCTTAAAGTGATAAGGACTAATCATCCTATAAGTAGATTGGGATTGCATCGTCCCTAGACATGGTGAGGTGTCTTAAAGTGATAAGGACTAATCATCCTGTAAGTAGATTGGGATTGCATCATCCCTAGACATGGTGAGGTGTCTTAAAGTGATAAGGACTAATCATCTTGTAAGTAGATTGGGATTGCATCGTCCCTAGACATGGTAAGGTGTCTTAAAAGGATAAGGATTGATCATCCTGTAAGTTGATCTGGATTGCATCATCCATAGACATGAGAGATGTCTTAAATTGAGAGGGATTGATCATCCCATAAGTGGATCAGGATTGTATCATCCTTGGACCTATGTCCTAAAGTGAGAGGGATTGACCATCCCGTAATTGGATCATGTGTGTTGTAGGGTATGCTGCTGTTGTGTATACTTGTATCAGTGTGGATACTTGTATTGATAGATGTATTAGTGAGAATACATGCTTTTGATGATAGATGTATTAGTGAGAGTACATGCTTTTGATGATAGATGTATTAGTGAGAATACATGCTTTTGATGATAGATGTATTAGTGAGAATACATGCTTTTGATGATATATGTATTAGTAAGAATACATGTTTTGATGATAGATGTATTGGTGAGAATACATACTTTTGATGATACATGTATTGATTAATGTACTTGTATGGTTGAGGATACTTATGTTGTAGATTGAGATGATCCAGATGCTGTAGATCGAGATGATCTAGATGCTGTAGATCGAGATGATCCAGATGCTGTAGATCGTGATGATCCAGATGCTGTAGATCGTGATGATCCAGATGCTGTAGATCGAGATGATCCAGATGGTGTAGATCGAGATGATCCAGATGGTGTAGATCGAGATGATCCAGATGGTGTAGATCGAGATGATCCAGATGCTGTAGATGAGATGATCCAGATGCTGTAGATCGAGATGATCCAGATGTTATAGATCGAGATGATCCAGATGCTGTAGATCGAGATGATCCAGATGTTGTAGATCATGATGATCCAGATGCTGTAGATCGAGATGATCCAGATGCTGTAGATCAAGATGATATGACAATGCTGATGATCGTGAGATAACGATGCGGATGATCGTAAGATGACGATGCTAATGATCGTGTGATGACGATGCTGATGATCGTGAGATGACGATGCTGATGATCGTATGATGACGATGCTGATGATCATGAGATGACGATGCTGATGATCGTGTGATGACGATGCTGATGATCGTGAGATGACGATGTTGATGATCGTGTGATGACGATGTTGATGATAGTGAGATGACGATGTTGTTGATCATGTGATGACGATGCTGATGATCGTGTGATGGCGATGCTGACAATCGTGAGGATTCAGATATTGATGTTGCTGTAGCTGTTTGAGTGCTGCAGAAGATAAAGACTCAGTACTGAAGATGTTGATGTTCCAGTATTGAAGATATTCCAGTAACTGGTTGAGTTACTGATGATGTTGAGAAAGCTTCCAATGATTTATAGATGTATCATGTATGATGTTGATGACTCCTTGCTCGTGCAGATGCTGTTATAATATCCTTCTCGTTAAGGGGGAGTGTTGAGATATTGTAACTTCAAAGAATATTATATTTGTACTTTATTATTCCGGAGATGATTCATTCCTCCGTGAAGATCTTATTGTATATCCGGAGATGTTTATTCCTCCGTCGGAATGTGGTAACTTGGGTTATTAGACTTCCCTAGTGGGGGTCGGCCCTGTATGTGTTATGTGGGTCAAAGGGTTATTAGACCACCCTAGAGGGGTCGGCCCAGTCAGTTATAATGGGGTATTTAACCTAATGGTTAAATACGAGCCTACATGTACTTGTGTAAAATACATATCAGAGTAGTGTATAAATAGAGGAGGTGTGTTCCTCATTATACACATTCACTCACTTGAGGATAGCACACTTGTGGAGGAGAGGTCTGCTATTGTGGAGGAGGAGATCATGTCTCAGGGTTTCATCTTTGTATATTGCTGGTCATCTATATTGAGGAAGCTTTGCTGGGTTTTCTACCCCATGAGGGTTTCCCAGGATAAATCTCTGTCTCTTGTGTTTATGCTGTGCTTGTTGTTTCTTCAGTGATCCTGTATATGCTATTATTGTGAAATGGAATTTAATGCTGCTATTTTCTGTCTTAGCATATTGAATTTTAACAAAGTTGGGGGAGTTTTATTTTGGAACTACATATATTGTTCCCACAAACCACAATCCACAATTGTGGGTTCCAGTTTGTGGGATCGCAACTTAGAAAACAAACAATCAAAAGGATCCCGCAATCCATAATCCAGAGATGTGGGTTGCAGGTTGCGAGAACAAAAAGTTCAAAAGCTATTTACAAAGTCTTCCCACAATAAGCAATTTGTGGGTTGCGGGATGAAAACACTTCCAAAAAGAAATGACAAGCTTGCGGGATGAAAATGAATTGGTGTAAAAACTCAAAGCTTCCCGCAACTTCATTAAAACAGTAAAAAAAACTAGAAATTTTCAAACGGAAAATTCTAATCAAATCCAAACAATGAAAAGGAATAAAATCATAATGAGCATAAGGATGAAACCCCCATAATGATAAAGTAATTTAAACCATTACCTTTGCATTAAAAATCTTGGGGCTCCCGTGCTCCATTAGAACATGGGATATGTTGTTCCTACAACACAGCTAAACCTCATTTAAGTCACCCTATGTAATCTCATCCACAGGATCAAGAAAAATCGACGGTTAAAACCTAAACATGAAGGAAAAGAAAGGTTGTGGAGTTTTATTTCATAAATATATACATTCTTTTCAGAATCCGCCATCTACAATTGCGGGTTGCGTGTTGCGGAAATGCAAAGTGCGAAACTAGTTTGAGACTCTTCCCACAATCCACAATTGCGGGTTACAGAAATGCCTAGCGCAAAACTATTTTAAGACTCTTTTAGCAATCCGCAATTGCGGGTTGCGGGTTGCGGATGTAAAAGACCACAATTTTTTAAGAAGGATCGGCCGCCCATTCTTTTCGTAGTTAATTGTGAAAAACTTTATCCAACAATTCAGCTATATCCATAATGGGGAACATAAGAAGGATAGACCGACCCTTCTTAAAGTGTCGAACTATTATGAAAATATTATGGGGAATAAGAAGGGTCGGACGACCCTTCAATTACTAGCGAATTGTACAAATAGAACACCGTTGGTCCTGACTTCCATTTTCCGACAAGAAGGGTTGGCCGACCCTTATTGCAATGCCCAACTAGTCTGAAAATAATATTGGGAATAAGAAGGGTCGGCCAACCCTTCATTTTAGAGGGAATTTTAAAATAGAACACCTTGGAGAAAGAGCAGCCTCTCTTTCTCTAAGAATATTTCCACTTTCAAGCAAAGTCTTTAAAGCAAAATGTCTATAAATTTTTTTGTTATAATGTTGATATCTACTATCCTAGGGTGAAACATGGAATGATCATATTGTGACATGTGGCATATTTGATTTGGCACATTGAGTATAGAGGAATGAAGAGAAGGACTAACTATATTACTTCAAAGTTTCAAAAAAATACAATCTCTGCATCAATCAGAGTTTCTCCGGTCTTCTTTTGCTGATTTTCTGCCCGCTACCCTTTAAATAATAATTACAAAAATAATTAGAAAAGATAGACTTCCCATAAAATAGGGATTACAAATCGAAACTAAAAGGCATCCTCGAGAGCGACTGATACCAACAATATTTTCACAAAATTCCCAAAATATTTTCATCACATGGTTTCCAGGAAGTAACCCGTAACAAACTGTGGAAGATACCGACAATCCACTAGCTATCTGTGACAGAAGTTGAAAGATGCTTCTTAAAAGATTCATGATGATCGACAACATTGTCCTAAAAAACTGAAAAATTGGGCACTAGTCCTTCCTTCAGGTGAATTGGTGGAGTCACAGGCACTTGATTAATCCTGGATGACTGTATTATCTCGATCAACATGTTTCTTAGTGATCTTCCTTCTCTTACTCCGAGGGAGTTGTATATACATGGATTGAATCTCATAATATTCTTTTTCACTACCATTGCTATCATCCAAAACATCGGATTTAAAAGGTGGCAACAAAGGTTCATGATATTGAAGAGGCTGAAGTTCTTTCTCACCACAAAATCTGACTGAAATTTTTTTGTGACTTTTCTACATATTGTTCACAAGAAATCTCTGAAAATTGAATAAGAATACTTTTTCTATGGAATATGACGACTTAAAAATTGACCATGATTAACTGTGTTTAAGAAGAGCAATAAAGATCCCATGATGATTAAATGTAATGAATTCCCATGATTAAAACCTTTCGGTCTGAGAAATGCAATTATCACATCTGTAACGAAATAACATATAGCATACATCCAACCAAATTTTAATTATATCACGTTACTATGATTTGATGTCAAATCTAAACAACTTATCATTATGGATTAGTTGGATCAATGACTATGACTTCAAATTTGGCTAAACAAGGTGAAAATCGTTGTTAGGAGCCTAATTGCAATTTTTAAAAATGGTAGAGGGGATAACGGACAAGCTAAACTTCATTTAATTCACCCAGTGTAATCTCATCCGTAGGATCAAGACAAATCGACGGTTAAAACTTAAACATGCGGGAAGGAAAAGAAGGGTTGTGGGGTTTTATTTCATAAATATAAAAAAACCTGGCAATTGAAAAACTAGATTTATGGTTTGAATAACATAAACACCTAGCAATTGAAAAACTATATTTATGGTTATAGATTTATGGTTTGAATAATATACATACCTGGGAATTGAAATTTTCTGTTACAGATTAAATTAGATAAAAATATAAATACCTGGCAATTGAAATGTTCTGTTACAGATTTATTATTAAGACATAAAAATCAGTAGAAGTTAATATTCTTGGCAATTGAATTTACTTTGATCTTTCAACTTTAACAGAGCTTGGGATCTTAATACATTTCACGACTACGAGCTTGAGCTCACAAACATAGACTCTTCTACTACAGGATTTATATTAAAATATTTCTTACTAAGTAGACTACATAAAAATCAGTAGAAGTTATTCCGAGTTAAAACAGTGCAGCTTTGCCGCATTACACATAGATGAAATTTACTTCGATCTTTCACCTTTTACAGAGCTTGGGCTTTTAATACATTTCAGTACTACGAGCTTGAGGTCACAAACATGAAATACTCTACTACAGATAATTTATAGACTTTATTTTGGCTTCAACTAGAAGCTATAGTTTATTTTTTGCTTCCACTAGAAGCTTCAACTAGAAGCTATGAGTCACATTAGTTACAAATTCTGGTCTTGGGGCTTCGACAGTGCTCGAAATGCCCATATATCATGGTGTCATGAGGATTTGTCAGGGAACTGCTGTCGAAATACTCATATATTACGAAGAGAGCGACCATATGACTCAAGTATTTCTGATAAAACAACAAAGGAAATGGAACAGAGGCGGTAAAGAAGAGTGCCATGACTTCTCGAAGATTTCATTTTGCTGCGATACCAAGTATCATGATTTAGTATTTATCACAGTATTGGTGAATTGACTTGGATGTTATGGATGGGGAAGGATAATTATCATAGTATGGTGGGATAGTGGTCATAGATATCATATGTACTGACTGTATATTTCGCATAACTGGAGATAAGTTGGCTAACAAAGGTGTTGAAGCACGTTTAGCCTTCAAAGCAGGCATGCTAGAAGGTGCATCCGATCACGTGGATAGAAGAATGATTGAATGAAATATTTTAATAACGTCCACGAGACTGATCAGCCTAAGGGACCAAAAGAATCACATCCCAAAATCCTCTCCATATTCTTTTCCAAGTCGGATCTTCTGTTGGAAATATTGACTAGAAGACTTGCAATCTAGTTGATCTTATCTTCTTCAAAAAGATGGTGCATGCTGTCAGCCTTTAAGCTGTTAGCCTTTTCCAAGACGATGCCTTTTTTGCATTATATTTTAGGAGGCCACGTTTCTACCTTTACACACATTTAATTAAATTCTATATAACAATCAAATGATGTAGCCAATGTACAGAGTAATTACGTGGTAGAGTGTCAGAGTAGTAGGCGGGAAGGGTGAATACCAATTGGTATTCATTAGTGGAGCATTGTTAATGGTGAAGGTCAATTGATTGATCATTGAAGCAGAATAACTAATGCATGAGGCGATTGTATTTTTGAACTTGTACTCTGCAAAAGATAATACAAGTCCTTAAAGCATGAATTTTGTTGATCTTAGGTTGATTTTAGACTAAAATGGTAAAACAAATTGCAAATATATAAGTAATATTCAAATATAATGAAAAACAAATTGACACTTTATAAAGTTTAATCAAACGTAAAATGATAGGCAATGAAAATGAGTAACTGTCATTAAATTTTGACTAGACAGGTAGTGAAAATTTTAAATTGCAGGCTTGGAATCGAAGGCTTACCAAGCATACGAGGCCTCCTAGGCTTACCAAGCATGTGAGGCCTCGTAGGCTTACCAAGCATGCGAGGCATCGGGAAGGGATGGAAAGGTTATCGTTTTCATTAATGGAAAATCAAGGCCTGGTAGGATGACCATATCTATTGGCGGGCTTATGGATTATAAATCCAAAATAGGGGACCGGTGCAAGTAGGTCTAAATTGAGAAAGTAGCTTGCCCTACCCTGAGAAAAGGCATGCTGTGTCTGTTCCATTTCTGGATTAAATAGTTTTAGATAGCTGGAGGTTTTTCTTTTCGGTACGAAACCATCTTCTTAAGCATTATGGCCCCTCGTATGCGTCTTTGCAGTCGTCGTGGCTCTAAACAGAGCTCCAGGGAGAGTGGCAGGAAAAGGGGTGAAGGCTCGTCCAACCAGGCGAACGTCCCAGTGGATAACCACCATCTGGAATTCAATTGGGTGCATATTTACCTGGAGGAAACTCCTGTGGCTACTGAGTCCCATATCGCTCATTTGGAAATCTCACTGCAGCAGGAGGTCGAGGAATACCAAGGCCGTTAGATTGCAGCCAACCCATTCTGGGCGGGTAGAATTCTTCTTGCCCATGAAATACAGGCGCAGAATAAAATTGTCAAAGACATTAAAGATATCATCGAGGGAATGAAAGTGACTCAACAGAACGAAATGGAGATTACGTGCACTCTTGAGACCTTAGTGGAAGCACTCAGCTTCCATGACCCGCAGGAGGCCCGGAGTCGGGCGCCGAGAACCATGCATTGATCAGGCTGGCTTTTTCTCTCTTTTCCCTGTGTCTGCGGTTATATTTTGATGGTAGTGCTAGTTGCTGGTTTTCTTCTTGTTCGACTTGTTGTTCTCAATTAAGCAGGCAGCTTGTTCCCTTGCTTTGATGCTAGGCTGTTTTTTGGCCTTTGGAAGGTGGTTTCTTGTCCGAGAGGTTTTGTCTTCTCAGCTTTTAAGATGATCTATGTCATGCTATCTGGTGTAGTTGTTAAGATGATCTATGTCATGCTATCTGGTTAATTTGTTAAGCTGATCTGTGGGCGCCCGGTTTTCCCGACTCGGGAAGGGCTTGAGTGAGATTTTAGCTCACTCTGTTTGTAACTTTGTACCATTTTTGTACCTTTTTATACCATATTTATAGAATTTCCGGCTCTGCTCAATTTTGAGGGAATTATAAAAATAGAACAATTTGGAAGTTATAACATATAAAAATAGTTTGTCTCGACTTCTGTTTTCCAACAAGAAGGATCGGTCGCGCTTTCTTTTCGTAGTAAACTATGAAAATCTTTATCCAACAACTCAGGCTTATCCATAATGGAGAACACAAGAAGAATCGACCGACCCTTCTTGCAGTGCCGAAATATTATGAAAAGAATATTTGTAATAATAAGGGTCGAGTGACCCTTCTTGCACTATCGAACTATTATAAAAATAATATGGGGAATAATAAGGGTCGGCCAACCCTTCAATTACGAGGTAATTGTAATAATAGAACACCTTGAAAGTTTATCATAACAAATGGTTGGTCCCTTATACCGTTTTACGACAAGAAGGATCTGCTGCTCCTTATTTTTGTAGTTAATTGTCAAACATTTATCCATCAATTCAGATATAGCCTTAATGGATAATACAAGAAGGACCGACCGACCCTTCTTGCAATGTCAAACTATTATGAAAAGAATATTGGGAATAAGAAGGGTCGGCCAGACCTTCATTTAGGAGGGAATTGTAACAATAGAACACCTCGGAGAAAGAGCGGCCGCTCTTTCTCAAAGAATATTTCCACTTGCCAGCAAAGTCTTTAAAGACAAACATCTATAAAGTTTGTTGTTAAAATGTTGATATCTATTATACTAGAGTGACATTTGGAACGATCATATTGTGACACGTGGCATATTTAAGCACACTGAGTATTAATAGGGAGGTTACTCTTTTTTATTTGATCAATTAACAAAAGAGGAGGACAATCTCTACGTCAATCAGAGTGTCAGTCTTATTCTGCACAGCTTTCTCTTGTCGCCTTCTGATGCAAAATAGGATAGATGGAATCCAACTCTCCATGTAGGCAAGTTTTTTATATTATTTATCCTTTTCTATCAACACTGCATCTTCTGCTGTGTGGAAGCCTCCCTGGGCGTCTATTTTCCTTATCTATTTTGGGCCATGGATCGTCGATGCTTTCTAAATCTATGATCCCCGGTGGCCTCGAATCCAACCACATGTCACCTTTTCTACTAGTTCAAACCTTGGGAAGTCACCCACCATTGATCTGGATCTTGCATGAATCCTGGCTATCAAACGGTGTGACTTTTACCAACTTCACGGATTTGGCTTGTGTTGATGTTTCGTGCAACTTAGATCTACGAAAAAAACCTCAGCCATAGATCTCGGCCTCGTCAAATCTGCACCGTCCAAACCCGTGGACCTCTACCAAAAGTTCGCGAATCCAAAAATTTGTTTCCTCCACGCATGTCGTATCGGAGAAGTAACTCCTGACCGTCGATCTGCTCCATTGGCCATTGATCTGCTCCTTAAGATGCTTGTGGGTTAAATGTCACGCCTTCGTCTAAAACACCTCACCAAGATGATTCTATTTTGCTCAAGCCACCGAGGCTTTCTCCATTCTTTTTAGATGGTTCAAGCGTAAACATGCAGGAAGGAAAAGAAGGGTTGGGGATGTAGAAGACCACAATTATTGAAGAATATTTCTGCATCCACAAACCTTTAAAAATTGCAAAATCAAGTTGTGAAAGTGGCAATATTGGCTTTGAAAAGTGTGTTTTTATATTCGAATAATGTGTTTCTTGACTACTTATGAACCTTAAAAGAATGAATTTCAAATAAAAAAATGTAAATTTTGATTTCAAAAGTGTGAATTTCAAAAGCAAAAATGCAAATTTTGATTTCAAAAGTGTGAATTTCAAATCAATGAAAGCAATTTTTTATTTGAAAACTGCAATTTTCATTTTTAAATGTTCAAAATTTTAAAGTGCAAAGTTCAATGTTTAAAATATTCACGCATCGTGCGAATAGCCAGTCAATCGGCTATGTTATAACATATAAAAATCGTATGCTATGATTTCTGGCAAGAAGGATCAACCGCCCCTTCTTTTCGTAGTTAGTTGTCAAAACCTTTATCGAGCAATTAATCCATAGCCATAATGGAGAACACAAAAAGGATCGAACGACCCTTCATGCAGTGTCGAACTATTATGAAAAGAATATTGGGAATAAGAAGGGTCAACCGATCCTTCTTGTAGGGTTTAACTATTATGAAAATAATATTTGAAATAAGAAGGTACGGCCGACCCTTCAATTAGGAGGGAATTGTAAAAATAGAACATCTTGGATGGTATATCATATAAAAATGGTTTTTCCCAACTTTCGTTTTAAGACAAGAAGGATCGGTCGCCCCTTCTTTTCGTAGTTAATAGTCAAAACCTTTATAGAGCAATTAATCCATAGCCATAATGGAGAACAAAAGAAGGATCGACCGACCCTTCTTCCAGTGTCAAACTATTATGAAAAGAATATTGGGAAAAAGAAGGGTCAACTGACCCTTCTTGCAGTGTCGAAATATTATGAAAAGAATATTGGGAATAAGAAGGGGCGACCAACCCTTCATTTAGGAGGGAATTGTAACAATACAACACCTTGGAGAAAGAGCGGCTGCTCTTTCTCTGAGTATATTTCCACTTGCCAACAAAGTCTTTAAAGAAAAACGTCTATAAATTTTGTTGTTAAAATGTTGATATCTAGTATCCTAGGGTGACACGTGGCATATTTGATTTGGCACATTGAGTATGGGGAGGTTATTATTTTTTATTTAAATTAACACATTGAGTATACCGAGGTTACTATGAGAAGTATAGTTTGCAGTTTGTGGAGAAATGCGAAGTTACAGTTGGAGATGAAGATGATGTAAGGAAGTTACTATGAGAAGTTATAGTAAGGAGATGAAGATGGTAATTTATGATAATTACCATTCCCCATCCAAGACTTTGTTGGTGACAAGACATAAACATAATGTGGACTGAAGCACGATGAGATTATTCACACGAGTGATACAATCCATCATTTACGACGAATATTATTTAGCAAGTTGCAGGCCATTTAATGCACTGGCAGCATGCATGTTGGTCGTTGGATTGGAGTGATATGTGTACGATTACGGTTACTCCAACAAGATATGTACTAGCTACAAATGATATCTATGATACGTGTATGATTACTCGAGCAAAATATGTACTAGCTACAAATGATATCTATGACCCCCATGATTCCGCCATACTATGATAATTACCATTCCCCATCCGTCCCAAACTCACTATATATAGGCTAACCATGTCCCATATCACAACAAACTGATATGGGGACATATTAGGGAGATTAGCACTGTCTAAGTCCCAATACATGGATTTGTCATTATGTTCGTTGCTATGCAACGAGGAGGGGACATAGGGATATTAGCAGTATTGGAGGCTTTCTTCTCTAAGACAACATGCGCTGTTGCGGTTGTCAACACTTGCAGCAGTCATGGAATTTTGTTTTAGTACCAGACCATGCTGCCGGTTTTTTCTTACTCTTGTTTCAATTCACGAATAGTTTCTCTGTTTTTACTGTGCATGATGAGATGTGTGCTCACGCGCTACCCTGGCTGCAATAAATGATTATTTTTGCATTGTTGGAAATGGTTTCTTTTTTCGGCAGCATGATAAATAGTTATTTGTTTGCTCTGCAGGTACTCGAAGATATTCAATATCATCGTGTCCAGGCAATATATTCGAATCTCTATTCATCCAAATCATGTTGTCTGTTTCTTCTTACCCTTGTTTCAATTCATGAAAATGGTGTAAGAGTAAATGGGGGTACTGCTTCACGACCTCAAAATGGAATGTGGAAGTAATTTAATTGGATTGCGGACCTCAAAATGGAATGTCAAAATGGAATGTGGCAGTAATTTAAGTGGATTGGCAGTTCGTTCGAATTGGAATTCGTCCATAATGCACCATTTTCCTGCAGATAGATTTGTGGAGATAATAGGTAGCCTAAAATAATTGAACAATCTTGATATCCATATTCCGAAGCCTCTTCCTCTTCTCAACTTATTGGAGCAAGTTCCTAACCTTGAAGGTCTACATATCCACAAAAGGTTTTTCTTAGTAAGAAAGAATTTTTGTAGTCATTATTATACACACGTCTAATTTAAGTATTTGCTTATCATTTGCAAAGTATATTTAATTGGTTGAATTCCTTTGCTTCCACAAACTACGGTGTTAGAAGCTAACCCGTCTAAGTGGGCTGCCCAGACCAACTATCTGGCCATCCCCTATTATGGCGCACTTGGAAATTTAGGAATAGTTTCTCTGTTTTTATTGTGCATGATGATATGTGTGCTCACGCACTACCCTGGCTGCAATAAAACGATTATTTTTGCATTTGTTGGAAATGGTTTCTTTTTACGGAAGCGTGATAAACAATTATTTGTTTTCTATGCAGGTATTCGAGAGAGATGCAATACCACTGTATATAGGCTATCCGCTTGCTAATATTCGGGTATTAAATGTAGACATGATGGGATATGATGGGAGGGAAATCCCATCAACAGGCTTCGAATGTTGTTTTAGTACCAGACCATGTTGTCAGCTTCTTCTAACTGCGCCAAGTAGAAGGCTTCGAGCACTCTCGAAGTCCCAATACATGGATTTCTCATTATGTTCCTTGGCACCAATCATGTTTTTGTCCATCTTCTTTCCATCACTCTTCTTTCAATAACTGATTGCTATCCAACGAGGAGGGGAGATAGCGAGAAGAAGAAGCGGAAGTAGAAGGCAGGACTGTGCTTTCTCTAAGACAACATGCGCTGTTGCGGTCGTCAACATTAGGATTGCAGTAGTCGTCCAATGTTGTTTTAGTACCAAAAGGCTTCAGTCCTCAGGAAGGTGAGAAACTTTGCGAGTGGTTGAATCAGCATCAAAGTTTGTTGACAACTCTCAGATGATGTAGTATCAGACTTAACAGACAGTAAACTTGTTATCACCATCGCACATTTTTTGCACTATTCATCAACAAATGACTACATCTGGCCCGGAGAGCTTACCGTTATTTGCAAGAATATTCGGACTAGGTCCTCCATTCGACTACTTCAGAGATCATGTCGAACCGTCATTATAAATGGAATGGAATGTGTTGAATCTAATTGTACAACTAATGAAAAAACTATTCATTAATGACAGTCTGTAAATTTCCTTCCTTTCTCTATTAATTGTTATTTTCAGTACTGACAGTCTGTAAATTTCATTGCTTTCTCTGTTAATTGTTATTTGCAGTAAATTATGTCATTATGTTAATTGTTATTTGCACTAAATGATTCCAGTCTGTAAATTTCCTTCCTTTCTTTGTGAAAAAATCAATGTCTAAAATTTCAGTCATTGTTTGAATAACAAGTCAATCGGCTAAGTTATAACATAAAAAAATTGTTCGTCCCAATTTCCCTTTTTTCGACATGAAGGATCAGCCGCCCCTTAATGGACAACACAAGAAGGATCAACCGACGCTTCTTGCAGTGTTAAGATATTATGAAAATAATATTGGGAATAAGAAGGGTCGGCCGACCCTTCAATTTTGAGGGAATTATAAAATAGAACACCTTGGAAGTTATAACATATAAAAATAGTTTGTTCGAAGTTCTGTTTTTTGACAAGAAGGATCGGCCACCTATTGTTTTCGTAGTTAACTGTGAAAACCTTTATCCAACAATTCAGCTATATCCATAATGGAGAACACAAGAAGGAGCAACCGATCCTTCTTGCACTGTCGAAATATCATTAAAAGAATATTGGTAATAAGAAGGGTCAGTTGACCCTTCTTGGAGTTTCAAACTATTGTAAATATAATATGGGGAATAAGAAGGGTTGGCCAACCCTTAAACTACGAGAGAATTATAAAAATAGAACACCTTGGAAGTTATATCATATAAAAATGGTTTGTCCCTACTTTCGTTTTATGACAAGAAGGATCTGCCACACCTTTTCCTAGTTAATTGTCAATACCTTTATCCATCAATTCAGATATATCCATAACCGATAATACGAGAAGGACCGACCGACCCTTCTTGCAATGTCGAACTAATATGAAAATAATATTGGGAATAAGAAGCGTCTGCCAATCCTTTGTTTAGGAGGGAATTGTAACAATAGAACACATTGGAGAAGGAGCGGAGAAAGAGCGGCCGCTCTTTCTCTGAGTATATTTCCACTTTCCAGCAAAGTCTTTAAATCAAAACGTCTATAAATTTTGTTGTTAACATATAAAAATGGTTTCTCCCGACTTCATTTTTCCGACAAGAAGGATCGGCCACCCCTTCTTTTCATAGTTAATTGTGAAAACCTTTATCCAATAATTCGGCTATATCCATAATAGATAACACAACAAGGATTGACCGACCCTTGTTGTAGTGTCAAATTATTATGAAAAGAATATCAGGAATAAGAAGGGTTGGCAGACCCTTCATTTACGAAGGAATTGTAACAATATAACACCTTGGAGAAAGAGCAGTCGCGCTTTCTCTCAGAATATTTCCACTTTCTAACAAAGTCTTTGAATCAAAACATCTATAAAATTTGTTGTTTAAATGTTGATATCTAGTATCCCAGGTGTTATCTCCTCAAATAACATGGTCAACTTTTCTTATTTTAGGTGATAGGATGTCATTCAAAAATTTATTTCGAAATTTTCTGAGGTTCATTTTAAAGCCTTATGTTTGTAATATATCCCTCGCCCAAATAGCCAGAATCAAAGTATCAAGAAATCTCTTGCCGGTCTATTGGTTTGAAGTTACGAGCCAAGTCACAAGTGAAGAAACAGTTGAGTCATGTTTTGACAAAACTAGTATCTTCTGAAGGATGCACAGAGTGTTCATTTGTATGTTTGCAAGTGGGAAGATTTAATTTACAAACAAGTCGTGGCTGAGTTTGAGACAAATTGGTGTCACATGGTTTCAATTTGATGAAGTCATATCCCTTGGGCACAAAGAAAGAATCACCATTGTACAAGCCAAGCAATATTGTGAGATGAAGAGTCATGTAGATCGATTCCATGAGTTAATAATGAAAAGAAAGGTTAATAGAAATAGTTCAGATCACTGTGTAGGCTACTGAAGCCTTAGAAGATCAATCTTGAACGTTTCAGGAGCAGAAAGGTAATTCTTTTTTGAGAAGTTTGAATTTTCAGAAAGTTACAGGTTTCGGTGGCTAACAGGCCCAGATTTTGCCTCTCTTAGCCACCAAAAGCTGAGACATGGCAGAGAGGTTGTATTTTTGCCCAGATTCAACTTTTTTTTGACCAAACACCTCGAGGATGGTTTCTAAAGTTGCATAATAATTAAATACAACATATTTAAGGTTTTGTCTTGATGTTTGAGGTATTTTGGATGGTGGAAAAATGGAAATAGCTGCCTAGTTTCTAGGCACAAAAACAGTTTTTTGGCTAAAAATAGCAAATTCGACTTATCCTGTTTTCTATGGATATTCAACAGCCTTGGAAGGATTTCTACACTTGGAAAATATTTTGAAGGAGATAAAGATCATAAAATATAAGGAGTTTACCTAGTTTATAGGATCTCTTCCTATTCTTTTGTGACAATTTTTGACTATCTATTTTAAGTAAATCTGATCCAACTTTTCAGGATCTAGATTTCTCATGTAAAGACTATAAAGCCACAAACAATTGAGGAACTATGGGTTCGACTTTGGATTCATTATGTTGCTACTATAATAGACACTTATTCTTAAATATATTCAGGCCTATAAGCTTCTTTCATTGATGTGATCAGATCTCTTCTTTCCTATCTGTCTATACTTATGAGTGAATGTTATTCTCTGTCTATGCTTATATGATCCTTAGGTGACTGCCATCTCACTTTTTGATTGTTAAGAAAATAATCATAAGTGGTTGTCCTAGTTTATGGACCCATCATACTTATTTTTTTATATATGTGTGATCTGGTTAGATGATTAGGTTCTGTTCTATTTGATAAACAACTTGTCTAATTTCATCTCTTGAGAGCCTTATACTGTTTGAATATCACTAGACAGTCTTCAATAAATGGTCCAGTTAGTAGATATTCATCTTGATCCAACCCCATACCCATCATTGATTTAATCATTGAGAGAATTAGTTAATTTACCAAGCATCTTCGAGCTCAACCTAGAAGAGTTTCCTGGAATGATAACACCAGGGTGACACGTGGAACGATCATATTGTGACACGTGGCATATTTGATTTGGCACATTGAGTATAAGAAATATAGTTTAATTATAATATCGACTCGTATAGAATATTTTCTCCTCTGAGCACCACTGAATCCATGCTACATTTTATTCTCTTATGCTCTCGCACTATCACTGCCTCTCTAGTGCTTCCCGGTACACCCTATTATCTTGCTCATTCACATTGATCTAGATACTTGCAATCGTTTTGGTCTTCTATGCCTATGTTTCATGTTCTAATCGGCCATCAAACCCAACTGGTTTCATGTGACTAGCTTATAAGATATTGAAAAATATAAAATTACCTGGAAATTGAAAAACAAGATTTATGGTTACAGATTTATGGTTTGAATAATATAAATACCTGGCAATTAAAATGTTATGTTACAGATTTATGGTTTGAACAATATAAATACCTGGCAATTGAAATGTTCTATTACAGATTTATGGTTTGAATAATATAAATACCTGGCGATTGAAATGTTCTCTTACAGATTTAGATAAAAATATAAATACCTAGGAATTGAAATGTTCTGTTATAGTTTATTATTAAGACATAAAAATCAGTAGATTCAACTATATAATTCTTGGCAATTGAATTTACTTCGATATTTAAACTTTTACAGACCTTGGGCTGTTAATACATTTCATGACTACGAGCTTGATCTCACAAACACAGAATCTTCTAATATAGGATTTATTTTGGATTTACTAGTCTTTACATCCAAATTTGATGTAAAAACTCATCCAAGTTTGAGGAATAATAACTCATTATTTTTGCGGTTACAGGGGATGAGTCCACTGCTTCTACAAGTCGAAGCTCCAATAAAATTTTAGTCTTTTATTAATCTTACAAAGGAGATGATCTGATTCAAGGATAAGGATAAGGAGAATCTAGATACCAGTGATACATGATATAGATACCAGCGATACAATGTGATATATAATAAACAAGCTAATAATACATGATATATAGATACCAACTATAATACATGATACATGATATATAGAATTAATATAGTCAAGAAATCAATAAGTATTCTATTACTCAGTAACAAATACAATACAATCTCTAAGTATCGACCAAGTACAATACAATTCAATGTCCCAGTGCCGCCCAGAGCTGGATCAACATGGGTGTTCTTGTTGTCAGCATGAGTGTTCTTGCTGTCAGCATGGGTGTCATTGCTGTCAACATGGGTATTTTTTCTATCCTTGCTGTCAACAAGGCCATTATTGCTTTCAACATGCCTCTTCATCTTGCTCTCAATATGGCTCTTCTTGCTGTCAACATCGGTATTTTCGTTGTCAATTAGGCTATATTCCAAGAGGACTGTTGGAATCCTAATGTTAACGACAATGGTTGTTCATGTTGTTTCAGAGAAGTGTCTCGTGAAACGATTACTGCCACCACTAATCAATATTGGTGGCAAGCAAAAGAATGCCAAATCATGGTCTTGGGGCTTCGAGAGTGCTCGAAATGCCCATATATCACGCTGTGGTGAGGATTTGTCAGGGAATATGAATCGAAACAACAAAGGAAATAGAACAGAGGTCGTAAATAAGAGTGGCATGACTTATGGAAGATTTCATTTTGCAGCGATATGGGGTATGGTTTAGCCTGGTATATAAAGTGAGTGGCTAGTGAATTGGTTAATTGACTGGGATGGGAGGGATGGGGAACGGTAATTAGCACAGTATGGTGGGATGGTTGTTTTCTATATTTTCATTTGAAGGATAAGGAAATTTACTATATTATGTAATATTGTTCATTCTTTTTATGATATTTCATTCTTTTTATAAGATTTTTTATCCATGCCGTTGCAACAAAAAGTAAAGTGTTTCTATTTAAAAAAACAAAAAGAAAGAATTTTTCTCTTTAAAAATTAAAATGTTTCTATTTAAAAAAAAACAAAAAGAAAAAGTAAAATGTTTCTATTTAAAAAGTAGAATGTTTCTCTTCAAAAAGTAGAATGTTTCTATTTAAAAAATAAATAAATAAATAAATGTTTCAGTTGTAGCTGAAAAATTGGGTGTTGGTGCATCCAGCAAGTTGGAGCTTGCAAATTAATTGTAAATATAATTTTGCAATATTAGAAAGAGTTGGTTGTTTTCCCAATTGGTCTTCCATGATAAAATTGGTCTACAAGTCGGAGCTCCAATAAAATTTTAGTCTTTTATTACTCCTGCAAAGGAGATGATTTGATTCAAGGATATTAAGTAGAATCTAAAACATTCAGAGACTTTGTTGGTGATAAGACATAAACATAATGTGGACTGATGCATGATGATATTATTCACATGAGTGATACAATCCATCATTTACAGCGAATATTATTCGGGAGCAAAATCTGTACTAGTTACAGATGATATCTATGACCACCATGATTCCGCCATACTGTGATAATTACCATTCCCCATCCGTCCCAAACTTCCATCCCATTCAATCCATCAACACATTGGCCACTCAATATATATAGGCTAACCATGCCCCACATCACAGTAAACTAATATGGGGACAAAGGGATATTAGCACAGTCTAAGTCCCAATACATGGATTTGTCATTATGTTCCTGGGTATGCAACGAGGAGGGGACATAGGGAGATTAGCAGTCTTGGAAGCTTTCTTCTCTAAGACAACATGCGTTGTTGCGGTCGTTAACACTTGCAGCAGTCGTGGAATGTTGTTTTAGTACCAGACCATGCTGTCAGCTTCTTCTTACTCTTGCTTCAATTCATGAATAGTTTTTCTGTTTTTATTGTGCATGAGGATATGTGTGCTCACATGCTACACTGGCTGCAATAAAACAATTATTTTTTCATTTCTTGGAAATGGTTTCTTTTTACAGAAGCGTGATAAACAGTTATTTGTTTGCAATGCAAGTATTCGAGAGAGATGCAATACTGCTGTGTCTAGGCTATCCACTTGCTAATCTTCGGGTGTTAAAAGTAGACATGAAGGGTTGATGGGAGGGAAATCCCATCAGTAGTATTTGAATGTTTTTTTGGTACCAGACCATGCTATCAGCTTATTTTAACCGCGCCATGTAGAAGGCTTCGAGCACTCTCGAAGTCCCAATTCACCATGATATATGGGAATTTCGAGCACTCTCGAAGTCCCAATCCATGGATTTCTCATTATGTTCCTTGTCACCAATCACGTTTTTGTCCATCTTCTTTCTGTCACTCTTCTTTCAATAACTGATTACTATGCAATGAGGAGGGGACATAGCGAGAAGAAGAAGCAGAAGTAGAAGGTAGGACTGTGCTTTCTCTAAGAAAACATGCGCTGTTGCGGTCGTCAACATTAGGCTTGCAGCAGTCGTCGAAGGTTGTTTTAGTACCAGAAGGCTTCGGTCCTCAGGAAGGTGAGAAACTATGTGAGTAGTTGAATCAACATCTTAAATTACATAGCATTCTATATCAAAGTTTGTTGACGACTCTCAGAGAGCTTACTGGTCTTTGCAAGAATATTCCAACTAGGTCCTCTGTTCAACTACTTCAGAGATCATGTCGAACTGTCATGTCGATCACTGTTAAATTTTAATTAGCATTATGTTGTGTCTAGGAAGGCATGAATGTGTTGCGTGTATCGAGGTTCAGCTTGTAGTTCATCATCTTTGTTCCTTCAAACACGGTTCAGCTTGTTCCAACTCCAGTTATTTTCTGATTTCATTGAGGCTAACAAAGGCATTGTTCATGGGGGAGATGTTGGAGGAGGTTAGGTCGGCCGCCCAACTAGGTCCTCCGTTCGACCAATTCAAAGAACATGTCGAACCATCGTGTGGATCACCACATGTCGAGTCAGTTAGTCTCGTAATTTAGTGAACCTATGAGAAATAGAATACTTCTTGACTCTGCTACCATTACTTATCTTGGGTTCCTATTGCAACAAACGGAAATATTCTGGATAGCAATGGCAATTTTCTTTACTTCCTTTGTTCTCAGTCTTTTTGTTGTTTTTATGAGAAATGCTTGGCTTTGCAATTAGTTGATGGATAATTGTTGTTATAGGACTATGTAATCAATGAAATCCCTTTGAGGGGCATTAGAATAACTAAAACTAAGAGCTAGATTCCTTAGTATTAAATTCTTCATAGAGAATGACTTTTGCATGGAATTTGGTGGTGCTTCAATGTCAAATTATTTATGTTTATAACCAACACTTCTGTAAATTTCCTTCATTTGTTTGTTAATTGTTATTTCCAGTACTGACAGTCTATAAATTTCCTTTCTTTCTCTGTTAATTGTTATTTGCAATAAATTATGTCATTCTATTAATTGTTATTTGCAGTAAATTATGTCAGTTTGTAAATTTCCTTCCTTTCTCTGTGAAAAAATCAATGTCTAAAATTTCAGTCATTGTTTGAATGACAAGTCAATCGGCTAAGTTATAACATAAAAAAATTGTTCGTCCCGATTTCCTTTTTCCGACATGAAGGATCAGCCGCCCCTTAATTGCCAACATAAGAAGGGTCGGCCAACCCTTCAATTTTGAGGGAATTGTAAAATATAATTTTGAGGGAATTATAACATATAAAAATACTTTGTCCTGACTGCCGTTTTCCGACAAGAAGGATCGGCCGCCTATTCTTTTCGTAGTAAACTGTGAAAACCTTTATCCAACAATTCATCCATATCCATAATGGACAACACAAAAAGGAGCGACCGACCCTTCTTGCAATGTCGAAATATTTTGAAAAGAATGTTGCTAATAAGAAGGGTCAACCGACCCTTCTTGGAGGGAACTATTATAAATATAATATGGGGAATAAGAAGGGTTAGATGACCCTTCAATTACAAGGGAATTGTAAAAATAGAACACCTTGGAAGTTATATCATATAAAAAAGGTTTGTCCCTAATTGCATTTTATGACAAGAAGGATCTGCCGACCCTTCATTTCCAACTTACTTGTCAATACCTTTATCCATCAATTCAGATATAGCCATAATCAATAATACTAGAAGGACTGACCGACCCTTCTTGCAATGTCAAACTACTATGAAAAGAATATTGGGAATAAGAAGGGTTTGTCGACCCTTCAGTTAGGAGGGAATTCTAATAGTAGAACACCTTGGAGAAGGAGCAAAGAAAGAGCCGCCGCTCTTTCTCTGACAATATTTCCACTTGCCAACAAAGTCTTTAAAGAAAAATGTCTATAAATGTTGTTGTTAACATATAAAAATGGTTTCTTCCGACTTCCGTTTTCCGACAAGAAGGATCGGCCGCCCCTTCTTTTTCATAGTTAATTGTCAAAACCTTTATCGAGCAATTAATCCATAGCCATAATGGAGAACACAAGAAGGATCGACTGACCAATCTTGCAGTGTCGAACTATTATGAAAAGAATATTGGGAATAAGAAGGGTCAACCGACCCTTCATTTAGGAGGGAATTGTAACAATAGAACACCTTGGATAAAGAGCAAAGAAAGAGCTGCCACACTTTCTCCGAGAATATTTCCACTTGCCAACAACGTCTTTAAAGAAAAACGTCTATAAATTTTGTTGTTAAAATTTTCTTATCTAGTATCCTAGGGTGACATGTGACACATTTGATTTGGCACATTGAGTATAGGGAGGTTACTATTTTTTATTTAATTTGACACATTGAGTATACTGATGTTACTAATGCAGATTTAAACAAAACACAATCAGGAAATGAAAATTCACTCATAGTAGTTTTAAGGATAATTTAGGGACATGCAAGATTACTGTGTAGTTGGAATGCTAATTGAAAAATTAACATGAATTTATTAATTTATGTTAATCATTTGCAGAAATAGATAAATGTTTTAATTAAATAAATTCACTTAAAAGATAAAAGACACACAGATCATGAGTAAAGACAAATCCAAACTGTTAGTAGATGAATGTATGAATTATTGATTACAAAAATTAAATAGTGTTCATAAATTCACCAAAGAAATTTGATCAATTAACAAAAGAGGAATGAAGAGAAGGACTAATTGTATTACTTCAAAGTTGCAAAAAATTACAATCTCTACATAAATCAGAGTGTCTCCAGTTTTCTTTAGCTGATTTTCTCCCCCCTACCCCATGAGACCTCTACCGACCCTTCTTGCATTCTAGAACTAATATGAATTAAATATTGGGCAGAAGAAGGGTGGGTCTCCCCTTCATTTATTAGGTAATTGTAAACATATTAAACCTGTGAAAAATAAATTCAATCTGATTAAGTAGATTCTAAGGAGAATCTGGCGAAAGTTAAACGTCTATAAATTTTGTTGTTAAATGTGGATATCTAGTTTTCCAGGGGGACACGTGGAATGCCCAGATTGTGAAACATGAAACACTCGGATTGTGAAATGTGGAACGCTTAGATTGTGAAACATGGAACGTGAGCGAAACCTGTATCATGGTGTATATTTTTTTCGTGACAAGACATAATGTCGACTGAATCATGATGAGATTATTTTCTTCACACGAGTAATATCTGTGACTACTCCAAGAAAATCTGTTGTCGCTACATATGATATCTATGACCACCATACCGCCATACTATGATAATTACATTACCCATCCATCCCATCCCGGTCAATCCATCAACTCACTGGCCATTCACTATATATAAGCTAACCATGCCCCATATCACAACAAACTGAAATCTTCGGGAATCAAAGCCATGGCATTTTTCTTTACTGCCTCTGTTCTCTGTCCTTTTTTTATGAGAAATGTTTGAGTCTTATGATCTCTCCCCAGCTCTCCTCATGATATATGAGCATTTCGAAATTGGCTCCCTTGAAAATCCTCACTAGACCATGATATATGGGCATTTAGAGCACTTTCGAAGTCCCAATACATGGATTTGTCATTATGTATTTTAGCACCAATCACATTTTTGTCAATCTTCTTTCTGTCAGTCTTCTTTCAATAACTGATTGGTATGCAAGTGACTGTCTTGGAAGATTTCTTCTCTAAGAAAACATGTACTGCTGCGGTCCTCAATGTTAGGCTTGCTACAGTCATCGAATGGTTTTTTAGTACTAGACCATGTTGTCAGCTTCTTCTTTGTGCATGGAGATGTTTCCAGACACGACGACCCATTTCCAGCCAAGGGAGTATCGGGTATCAGCTCGTATTTCATCATGTCTGTGCCTTTCCTTTCTTCAAGGCTGTCATGGTATCAATTCCGGAATGATTAGAAACATAAGAATCCTTTCATGGATTTCCTTTATCGACCTAGACTTATTAATATTCATGTAATGCAATACAGAGGAAGTTTTCGCAGCCAACATTCTTTTCCTCCATACCGACAAAATTCCTTTCTTCACGGCTGTCGCAGTATCAATTTCGAAACGATTAGAAACATCATACGAGGGAAAAACCCACCCTTGCTTCGCATAGGAAATCGGATCTGAATCGGGACCACTTTTCATTAGATCTAGTCGATAATTACAAACCATAAGATCAAGTTGTAGAAGGAAACACCATATTCAATGGGATCCGCATATGTCAATATTCCAGCTCTAGTCTGAGCTCCATTGTAATCCAAGTAGAATAGATATAAATGCAGGTACAAATTATCTAGTTCTTCCATCTATCTCAACATACCATCCATTTTTGAATAGCTGAATGTAGTGATCTTTTGATAATTCGAGGCAAGGCATTTCCTAGTACTTACTGAGGCTCAGCAAAACAATCATGCATACAATGATCTATAATTATAAATTAGTGTTTTAATATTAGATGTATACTTGAAAATGTTCATGCTAATGATCGATGGTACAGGAATGACCCGTCATATTCAAAATCAATTGATTGATTAAGAACAAATCTACTAGCATTATCCATGAGAGATAGAATGCACATTTTATAGAGTCATTTGAGATAAGGACCGTTCATAGAACGAGCGATCATCATAGAAGGGGCGGCTGATCCTTCTTGTTTATGTGTATTATTTTATCACATGTTTTGTATTCGAGTTTATGTGAGTTTTTGTACCTAATTTATATGTATGTGAATGGCAATTGCACATTGATTAATTGGAATACAAGTGCGTGATTGTGAAGAAGAAACACATAGTTTGACGAATTCATAGCTAACTGGTGAATACATTATAGATTCAGTGTAGTTCTGTATACTGCGATAGCTGCCAAGTGCGAAGTCATCTGGTGTTCTAGTTGATGTTAAATAGAACGTTATGCAAAGATCGTAACCACATATGTGCATCGTCGTGGTTAAGAGAATCTTGATTATGCAACCCCCATATTCGCTTCGGGTTAGACATCAACCTTTTTACAAGGTGATGCCGAAGGCGCCAGTGAAAGGGGTTTTGTTTTGTATACATTTATCTCGTGAATGAAGGGTCGGCCGACACTGATTGTGCTCAGTCTTCTTTTAGTGTTCACCATTCTTCATATACATGAATTGACACCCTCGCCTTCGGAGGTTGAATATTTTTACAGTTCCCTCATAAATGAAGGGTGGGTCGACACTTCTTGTGCCGAGGATTCATTTTGTAATAGTTCTATACAGTAAGAAGGGTCAGTCGATCCTTCTTCTGTTCCCCATTCTGGATAGGGGTGAATTCACAATTCTCTACTAAAGGAAGGGGCGGCCGATACTTCTTACCGGATTTCGGGAGTTAGGATTTTTTTTTATATGTTGTAACTTAGCTAATGTTGCAAGCACCATGGTTACAGAATCTTGACGGAGATCGACGGCCACAAGCGATGTTCGCAAAAGTAAGATAGGACAGTTTAAAAATGGGCAGAGTGTTCCTAGCCCACGAGCAAGTTGGAAATTATATCAGTGGGAGGAAGGATAGATCTAGGAATGACAGGTACTTCGGTGATTTGAGATGCATGGGGAAATGAAATTTTTAGAACTTGGAAGGCCGTGGGGCTAAGCATGGAAGTAGATTCACGATGCGAGATCAATCATGCATGATGGACGGCTTTGATAAAATCCTTTATCGCTAGAGGTTGACCCCTTGACCCCTTGGTCGAGGTCAAGGGGGAAGTTAATTTCGATAGACTCAAATAGACTCTAGCACCTTGGTGAATGCACATTCTATCTGGGACCAAGTCCAACAAAATGCAATAACTAAACAACTAGCTCAAAGAAAAATTCAAAGAATCGGGTACGAGAGCTACAATGGAATGTTAGATGATACATATGGAAGATAGTTATAATCATTTTGAATCTTTGATATATAAGAAAATCTAGGGGTTTAAGCTTGCTCCCATACATGCAAGAAAAATTCTCACTTCCAAAGCTATATTCTTCGTCCATGAGATGAAATGAGCTAAGACTTAAAATTGGACAAAGATAATTTGAAAATATTTCTTGTATTAAAAATCGAATTTACATGCATTGAATAGATGGAAACCTTAATTAGGCTTGGACAATTATTGGACAACAAGATCGACAAATCATACAGAGATAACAAATAAAACTTATTAGAGAGTATTGATTGGATTGTTTCTTATCTCTTCTTTTCCACGAGACCAAAGCATTTTGACCGTAACTAAATGGATACCTTGCCTTTGTTAAAAATGGCCATGCAATGAAGGGGTGGCTGACCCTTCCTGTACCAAGTATTCTTTTCATAATAGTTCTAGACTGAAAGAAGGGTCATCCCATAATAGTTGTAGGTGAACTCCTGGATATACGTGTTCACAATTTTATATTAAACAAAGGGGCGGCCAATCCTTCTTGCCAGAGGTGGGATGTCGAGATAAATATTGTTTATATGTTATAACTTAGCCAATCTCCATTCCCCACTATTTACTGTGGAATTTCGGAGTTAGGAATTGTTGTCCCATCCTGCAATCTGCATTGCCAGTTGCAGGATAGAGGAATTGGTGGAACGTTTTAAGAAAATTAGGTATCTGCATTATATTTGCTTCTTCGGAAAAGGAGATGAATCCTCATGCGGGGTGCGAGAAGGGTCGGCCAACCTTTCTTGTGCTGAGTATTCTGTTCAAAATAGTTCTAGGCTGCAAGAAGGGTTGGTCGATCCTTCTTGTGTTCACCATTCTGGATACAAGTGAATTGTAACATATAGGTGTTTACAGTTCTGTACTAAATGAAGGGGCGGCCGATTATCCTTGTCACCAGTCAGGATAAATATTGTTGATATGTTATAGCTTATCCAATATACCGATCCCAAATATTCATCGTGGAAGTTAGAAGTATGGAATTGTTGTCGTAGCCTAGGCTGGTTGAATGGTTTTACCATTCACTCATAAATGAAGTGTCGACCGACCTTTCTTCTTCCCAGTATTCTGTTCAAAATAGTTCTAGACTGCAAGAAGGGTCGGTCGATCCTTCTTTTGTTCACCATTCTCGATACAATATAGGTGAATGGTTGGATATAGTTGTTTGCAATTTTATAATAAACGAAGGGGTGGCCGATCCTTCTTGTCAGAGGTCGGAAGTCGGGATAAATATTGTTTATATGTTATAACTTAGCCAATCTTTGTTCTATGATGAATTCTACATTAATTTGGAAGAAAGAACATTGAAAATATTTAAATGTGTGGATCAGAGCATATAAAATGAATTCTAACTCAGATATTACAGTCAACTATGAGGCAAAGCGATAAGATGGTGTAACACAAAATACATTCACAAAATATAAATTAAAAGAATGAAGAAAATAACAACATATAAATTTGTGTTTCGGATGTACTTGTACTTATGTTCTTCTTTAAAGTCTTCAAAAAATATTATGTCATTTAAAATTAACACACCTGAATATTTATTCCCAACATAACCTGTGTTTTGGTTTCCCAAATCTTTTAACAATTTTCCATTGCTCTTGTGTTGGGATCTCATAATCCATAATTTCTTTCACCATCACCTCCAATTCTATGAATTATGTGTAACATACATCTGGAAGACCCTTCTTAATCATTACAAATTGTTTAAGTATTTCAAAATCATCGATTAATTTATCAATTATTGTCTTTCTAGTTAATCCTTTGACCAAACCTTCAAATTTTGAGTGATCCATACAAGCCTGTACTATCAAACTGTGATGATTTTCTTGAGCCATTAATTTTCCATCGGCACTCCAAAAAGAAGGTAGACGACATTCAAAAGGCCCCATAAATAATTCCTTAAAATTTTGAACTTCAAGGACCATTTGTTGCGCCATGTCTTCTACTTCTTTAACACGATCATACTTGCCAATAACTCTTCTTTCCGAAATGATGATTGATGGTCTGTATTTGATTCCAAAACTCTGCATATCTTATTTGGTTAGAGTTTTTAACAAACTAACTGTATTCCGAGTTGTTTCTGAAGGCCTTTTGCATAATGTCTTGTTTGCCACTTTACAACTCTGGAGAGCTATGTTTGCTATAGCATCTTTATCTGCTATAAAATTCAAATAAGACTAGAATTTGGTGACTTCCACTAATATCGCATCCCATATAAGGTGTTTAGATCCGTGTAATGGAAGCCGACAGGTCAAAGGTTTCCATTTTTAATACGAGACCAAATCATTTTGACCGTAACTAAATGGATACCTTGCCTTTGTTAAAAATGGCCATGCAATGAAGGGGTGGTTGACCCTTCTTGTACCAAGTATTCTTTTCATAATAGTTCTAGACTGAAAGAAGGGTCAACCGATAATAGTTGTAGGTGAACTCCTGGATATACGTGTTCACAATTTTATATTAAACAAAGGGGCAGCCGATCCTTCTTGTCGGAGGTGGGAAGTCAAGATAAATATTGTTTACATGTTATAACTTAGCCAATATCCGTTCCCCACTATTTACTGTGGAATTTGGGAGTCGGGAATTGTTGTCCCATCCTGCAATCTGCATTGCAGGTTGTGGGATAGCGGAATTGGTGGAACATTTTAAGAAAATTAGGTATCTGCAATATATTTGCGTCTTCGAAAAAGGAGATGAATCCTCATGCGCGGTCCAAGAAGGGTCGACCGACCTTTCTTGTGCCAAGTATTTTGTTCAAAATAGTTCTAGGCTGCAAGAAGGGTCGATCGATCCTTCTTGTGTTCACCATTCTGGATACAAGTGAATTGTAACATATAGGTGCTGACATTTCTCTACTAAATGAAGGGGTGGCCGATTCTTCTTGTCACCAGTCGGGATAAATATTGTTGATATGTTATAACTTAGCCAATATACCGATCCCAACTATTCATCGTGAAAGTCGGAAGTATGGAATTGTTGTCGTAGCCTAGGCGGGTTGAATAGTTTTACCATTCACTCATAAATGAAGTGTCGGCCGACCTTTCTTCTGTCCAGTATTCTGTTCAAAATAGTTCTAGACTGCAAGAAGGGTTGGTCGATCCTTCTTGTGTTCACCATTCTCGATATAGTATAGGTGAATGGTTGGATATAGTTGTTCACATTTTTATAATAAACGAAGGGGCGGCCGATCCTTATTGTCGGAGGTCGAAAGTCGGTATAAATATTGTTTATATGTTATAACTTAGCCAATCTCCGTTCTATGATGAATTCTGCATTAATTTGGAAGAAAGAACATTGAAAATATTTAAATGTGTGGATCAAAGCATATAAAATGAATTCTAACTCAGATATTACAGTCAACTATGAGGCAAAGCGATAAGATGGTGTAACACAAAATACATTCACAAAATAGAAATTAAAAGATTGAAGAAAATAACAACATATGAATTTGTGTTTCGGATGTACTTGTACTTATGTTCTTCTTTAAAGTCTTCAAAAAATATTATGTCATTTAAAATTAACACACCTGAATATTTATTCCCGACATAACCTGTGTTTTGGTTTCCCAAATCTTTCAACAATTTTCCATTGCTCTTGCGTTGGGATCTCATAATCCATAATTTCTTTCACCATCACCTCCACTTCTATGAATTATGTGTAACATACATCTAGCAGACCCTTCTTAATCATTACAAATTGTTTAAGTATTTCAAAATCATCATTCAATTTATCAATTATTGTCTTTTCAGTTAATCCTTTAACCAAACCTTCAAATTTCGAGTGATCCATACAAGCCTGTACTATCAAACTGTAATGATTTTCTTGAGCCATTAATTTTCCATCGGCACTCCAAAAAGAAGGTAGACCACATTCAAAAGGCCCCAGAAATAATTCCTTAAAATTTTGAACTTCAAGGACCATTTGTTGCGCCATGTCTTCTACTTCTTTAACACAATCATACTTGCCAATAACTCTTCTTGCCGAAATGATGATTGATTGTCTGTCTTTGCTTCCAAAACTCTGCATATCTAATTTGGTAAGATTTTTTAACAAATTGACTGTATTCCGAGTTGTTTCTGAAGGCCTTTTGCATATTGTCTCATTTGCCACTTTAGAACTCTGGAGAGATATGTTTGTTATAGCATCTTTATCTGCTATAAAATTCAAATAAGACTAGAATTTGGTGACTTCCACTAATATTGCATCCCATATAAGGTGTTTAGATCCGTGTAATGGAAGCCGACCTGTCAATTTATCTTTTAATTCATCAACTTTATTTTGCAATAGATTTCTATCACTCAAAGCCTTTATCTTTGCTCCAGAATTTCGAATTACTTCCTCTTTCAACTTCAGGTTTTCTCCTTTCAACTCTTCTATCTCTACACCTTTTAGACTAATTTGTGACATAGCACTGGTCAGTTCCTCTATGGAGGATTTTTGCATTTGTCCTTCACCCGTACATAGAGAATGATCCCCTTGCTTCTCTGGCGCTTGCATAGTTTCAATCTGATTGGTATTCAACAATAAAATTTGTGACAACAATTCAATCCTTTATTTTTCCCAAGCATTCTTCTCATCTTTCAACTTTAACATTTTACATTTGTGATCCATCATTTCTTGATATATGTATTCCTTTTCTTGTTGTAATGCTGTCAACTCTGGAGACTGCACATGTTGATTATTTGGCACCTTCAATTTTTTCTTGAGAATTTGAATGGCATTTTCTTTTTCATCAATGAGCCTTTTGGTACACTGGCTATTCCTTGGCTCGGCTCCCACGGTCACAAGGTCCACTTGTAGTCTTTTGATCTGGATCGAATTTGCTTTGTTTTCTACCTTCTCTTGCCTCAGTTGACTCTCCAGCTTTTCTATCAGAGACTACAATTTAGAAAATTTAAAAGTGAATAGCAATAAATCAGAATACAGGACATCTCCTGTTTGTTTGTGCAATTGAATCTTATATGGTATATTAATCGCATCAAGCTTGACTTCCATTTCAAAAACTTTCTCATCGTTCACCACTGCAAACCTTATAGAGTTTCTTCCTGGATCCGTAGCTGTAAGGAGGGAAATTTTTTGTCTTGCCAACGTTCTTACCTGAGGGTACAATTTTTGAGTTTCTTCGAAAGAATGCTTCTCTTTGATGTATATTGTGAAAGCATATCAAATATGGACTTATACTAAGAGTTACTTCCAGATTCTGAAAAATATTATTGCTACATAATATTTGCAGGTGGATGTGAAATCAAACTAGTTTTTTTTCTGGAACAATTGAATCTTGTTCCTCCATACTAGTAATTTCCTTCTGTCGTTCCACTTTTGATTTCTTCCTTGAAACTTCTTGATCAACTTCCACACTATCAACTTCTAGAATACTTCTCTTATTGGTGATATCAGATTTAGCTGGTGTCTGAACCAGCATTTCCAAATTGCATATTTGTTCCATATTTGCCTCTTCATTATCTTGTTCAAATTTGAATAAATTTTCCATTTCTTTCAATCCTTCTACTATTTGATGATCAAAAGCCTTGTTTCCATTTTGATGTCTCCTTTCTGATATAATTTGATGAGGATCATAATTAATCCTTTCAGCCTCTTGGAAATCCATAATCTTCAATAATTTTTCTACTACGGAGAGGGCTGCCTTATTCTTAATGATGAATGGACCAACTTTAAGAGGAAATTTCACATCTGATGCTTTTTTGAAAGCACGGAAATGTTCTTCTTCTGACTGCAACCTTTGTCTAATAAATTCCAAGGAAAAGACCCTCGGTGTTAAAAATGTTGGCAACATATATGGTGCTCTAGTAAAACCATACACCCTAATTATAGTATGTTCTCTATACAAGAACCAATCACCTGTTTGGCCTTCTAGTGTAGGCTACGAAGTTTCTTTCATTCCTTCTAACACTCGGGGCATTTCAGCGTTAAAAATAATTCTGTAAACTTCTGCCATGATTTTATGGGTGAACTCAAACATATTGACCAGTTTAGGAAGGTCATGAGAAAAGATGGTACCAAGAAACTTGGATTCTGAAATGTTTGAACACATGAATAGCTTCATGAGATATGACTGATATCTGAAATGCTTCAACTGGTTGAAATTCACCAACTGTACATGAATCACTTCAGCTAGGAATTCATCAAAATTAAAACAACACACCAGACTCGACTGTGACTCTGGTGAAATTACTTGGAGAAGGAAACCTAACATAACTTCAGTGATTGACTTATCACTATCTAGACATAAAAATTGACTCAACAAGGACAAAAATAACTAGTTATCTCACTGAAAGACATCAATACTGAAAGGGAACAATAGGTTTTCATGCGACTGACCATCTTTCAAGACTTGTAATAAAAACTTGTCTTTTTCTGCAGGACTGCAGTTTGTATAAAACTTTGCCAAATTTTCTTCGTTAAACGACTCAGGGATTTTGGGAAATGTTTCAGGTAAACCTAGAACCTCACGGACAGTCTGCACATTTACTGGGCATAGAATTTTGGTCGTATTTACATTAATGATTACCCTATGGACTGTGAATAATTCGCCGCACACCAACAAACAAATACGGGGAAGTGTGGGGTTTGTTCGACACAAAAATAGTACAAAAAAGAACCAAAAACATTAAATACATCCTTTCACTGTGACTTAAACTCCATTAATTTCTCCTTAGACTGTGAAATACTACACACAGACAAAACAGGGTCAAAAATATCCCTTTCCCTGTCAAATACAAGCTTTTGTTTTTCATCTGAACTTTCATTGAAGGGAAAGAGGTCTTGGGTTTTCTCCATTTGGGACACAAAATCTAATCACAGAGGGTTTCGAGCTACTTATGAAGTGAGCTTCTTGGGTGTTGTTCTAGTTGACGAAGAAATGACGTGTTTCCGCGGGTTCTTTTCCTCCAGGCAATAAGCGGCAAAATTTTTTTTAGAACTTCGAACAAACCTTTTATAGAACACATGCTTAGGTGGTTCCGGAACTTGCGATGAGTGATTTAAATTTAACCGCTTTTCATAGAAGACTCCACCAACGCTTGCCACATGGTAAGCGGCTTAATTTCCGCTCCACCTTATCCAGGTTTAACCACCGTGCACTTTCTAGCGCGGGAACCCATTTCCACTGTCGATTTGCTTCTGGGTGAATCTAGATCATTATTCCGCCTGTTCCACCTCCACCCTTGGCCTTAGAATAGTAACAATATTTGCATTGTTCCTCTCTATAAACATTAATAAATATTTTACATAATTTGTTTGTAATGGATTTGTAGAAGATCTAGTGTAACATGGGAAGAAGTTGATGAAGAAGAGGGGGAGATGACCATAAGAGATAAGAGAAGTCTAAACAACACGATCAATCTTCCCAGATGGTAGTGAGATGAAACATTAAATTAGGAAAAGAAGGAGTCAGATATCACATGTCGTAGAAATAACATCTAAGGTTGGCATTGTTTTTGTACAAAACCCATTTTATATTAGCTGCATAATTGTTCATGTAGTGTCCCTTTTTAATAAATTTGTTAAACTTCAAAAATTACAATTTTTGGCTAATTCGACCTTAGACTATTAATGACTCGAATGCTTCCAAATTTGGATCTGAACGTGTTTAAAAGGTATTAGGACATAAAAAGCGACAAAATTTGCATCATTCCTCTCTACAGCTTTTAATAAGCAATGTCTAATCGAGATAAACCAAGAACCCATATAGAGGAAATTTTAGAAGCCCCAAGGGTAGATGGCTCCAAAAGACTCTTTAAAGGATTTCAAATTGGGTCTAAAGGTATATGAAGGGTATTAAGATAAAAAGGAACCTCATCGGTGATTGTTGACTAATATCTTTTGGAACATCTTCTACTGTCAGCAACCTCGTGAGCTGGAACACCGTCTACCAGAACATCCTCATCAATAACAACATCAGCTGGAACATCTTCTGCTATCAACAACCTTGTCAGCTGGAACACCATCTGCTAGAACATCCTCATCAGTAGCACCATCAGCTAGAATATCTTCTGATGTCAGCATCCCAATCTGAATCTGCAACCCCATACAGTATAAAATCCCTATTTGAGGCATATCTGAGTCCATAATCCAATGTACCCTTCACATATCTCATCACATGTTTTTTCGCAATCAGGTGACTCAATGTGTTTACAGCAAGGCCATAGGTGTGTCCATGGCCTTGTAGTCCATCATCCCGATCCGCTTCAGGATATCTACCTTCTTTGTCTAGGGAAGATTCTATCTGCACTCTGCCACATGTGTAGAAAATAGTGCATCATACCCAAGATCTCGAACTCGGTAGCAAGATCCCTCTTCCGATCCTCACCTATCACAACCAGGTCATCCACATAAAGTAGGAGTATCACTGGATTTCCTTCCTCAACTTGTAGTGAAGGTTGGAATCCGATTTACTCTTGGTAAAGCCCAAACTAGTCAGAAGTTGTAAATTCTGTCGTACCATGTCCTGGGTGCCTGTTTCGAATCGTACAAGGATTTCTTCAATTTGCACACATGAGTATCCATGTCATGTGTCTCAAACCTGAGTGGTTGCTCCACATATACTTCATCTTCCACTACACCATTCAAGAATGCTGTCCACATATCCCATAACTTTCTAGAGTGTGCACTTAGCTCCAACATGTCAGCAAAGAGGTTTCTACATAAGTAGCAATCGAATGTTGTACTGCTACCATAGAGCACTTACTTGCATATAAGTCATTGGGTGGACTCCCTCTCAATCCTTTCTTCCTTGCAAGAACTACTAGAGTCTCTAACACAGTGTTCTTCTTCTTGTGGGAGCTGCTTTTGTTCCTGGGACAATCTCCTTGTGATGAGGATGCTCCCTCTTGTTGTAATTCTTCTTGGTGTGTGTTGTTCGTGCTCTTCACTACCCATGTTTACTTTTCGAGCTACAATTTGAGCTTCTTCCTGTGAGCATTCCTCCCACATCCTACTTCCTAGCACAAATTACTTGGATGAAGGAATCCCATGACCATTCAAGGTGGTCATCACTATTTCTCCATTCTCTATATCTTCTTCAATGGCTTCAAGTTTCTCTTTTATTCAAGAGACCCATGTAAAGTGTGACTGCATGGTCTCTACATTTTGTATCTTGACATTCTCAAATTGAATCCTCAAAGTCGTCTTCCAATTTATGTTCTTTCCTTCAAACAACCTGGTCAAGGAGTCAAACATCTCTTTATGGATGACACATGTGGTATGAGATGGTCCTTGATAGAATCTCCAATGATCCAAGTTCTTGGCCTTGACCAATTTTTTCTTATGCAAGGCCTTAAGGCATCATCTCCCTCTGGGACTGGAACCTCTTCACTTATGTAGGTATCCAATTCATTCTAGTCTTCTAGGATAGGATTTAAACCCAATCCTTACTTTCATGTTCAGAAGTTATCAGCCCCTTCAAGCTTGATGTGGTGAGACATCTTAATGAGAAACTTACCACTGGATTTGGAGCTTAGCGTTTGACAGAGAAACCCTAAAAATCCAAACTTGGAATTTCAAAATTTTCACTGGACAGGGAGATGCAATTGACTGAGGTGAGCAAGCCGATGTGCTCATATTTTGAAAAATCCAAAAATTTTCCCCTCAAAAGTGACCTACGAATTTTGGATCTGCAATTTATGTCAACTTCTGGTTTTCTGTCCAATGCACAATGGCCTCTCCAATTTCTGTACAATGCAAAATGGCCTCTCCAATTCCCAATTAGGATGGGAATCTTTCACCCTCAAAATTGGTACTAAGGAAAGCAGAGTAAACACTCCACTAGCAGGGACAAGGTACAAGCTCTCCAAATTGCAAATATGCAAATAAAAATGATCAAAAGCTACTCTCCTTGGGTCGAATTCAGTTGAATTCCTTACAAAGGATTCATTCCAACTCAATTTGTGAAGAGTTTCCAATGTGTGCGACTTGTCCAACAATTCCTAGTCTCCTTATTCCCTCATTTCGAATGGCTTCCCTAACTCCCTTGTGCACCTTCTTGGATGCTATTTTTATCCCTAACATGTCATATATTTCAGATGTCAGCATTCAAGTTTGATTTGTGTCATAGGTGTCATAGCATCTTCATCATTGTTGTCATACTAGAGGCAACCTAAGGAATTTAGCCCAAGTGTCACAATTCTTCTAAGATGCCTCTTCCTCTTCCATGGGACTTATTCTTCCACTCCAATTTGACGTTACATGACTCATGCCATGAATAATGCCTCTTAAACTACCCCAAGTATGTTACCCTTCATCTTGAACTCGAATTGGTGAGAGAATCATGCCAAGTATGTTACCCTTCATCTTGAACTCGAATTGGTGAGAGAATCATGACAAGTGTAGTGGGTCCAACAACCTCTTAATATGTGTCCCCATGGTCCAATGCACAATGGCCTCTCCAATTCCCAATTAGGAAATCTCACCCTCGAAATTGGTACTAAGGAAAGTAGAGTAATTATGGACAAGGTATGCTCTCCAATATGCAAAATGAGAAATGATAAAAAACCACTCTCCAATGGCATAGATATTATTGGTGATTGTATACCATGGTAATGATATTGGCATGAGATCCCTCTAAGCTTTGATTACACTCTGGGATTTGCTATACATCTAAAGTATATCTTGGAAGAAGTTGCTTCCATTGTTGGATGACAAATTTGGGGCATGTACAAGTTGGCATTGTGACATTGATATTTTTTGTGGCCTTGTGACAGAGACAATTATTGTGTCCTTGTGACGAACATGGATTGCGATACTGACATCAATACAATGATACATGGACAATGATACAGTTACAAGGACATATATACACGTATAGGTTGATGGAAACCGTGATACAATGGCAGTGGAATATTATTCTTCTTATTCATATTAGGGTGGCAGGATCATGTGAAAGATAAATTTGAAAGGTGTTCATGAGGTGCAACAAGGTACAAAATATTTGCACAAAGGGACCCCATTCTTAGCATTATTTTTGTCCCAAGTACCTAAAAAGATCGGGGAAATTTCATGAGCTTTGGAGTCCAAAGAAGGATTAAAAAGTATAAGGGAAGTAAGCTTACCTCAGGGGTCCTACAAACTTATGCCAATAGGCCCAAGTGCTTAAAATATTTAGCAGAGGCACTAGAGAATCAACTAGACAAGACATTAGGCAACGATGAGGGCTATGCGGCAAGTGTTGGTTCATCCAGCAATATTAATAGGTGGGCGGGGGGGGAATCTATATTGCCTTTTTCTACCCTTTTTATATAAAATTAGTATTAAGCACATGTTAAATAATCATTCCCAATGTGAATAGGACAATTAAAAATTTGAACACACCGATACAAATCGTATACAAAATTGTTCTACAAGCACCAACTTGATAGAGAACTTAATCCCATGGATTCTTCTGCCACTACAGAAAGGATGCTCCTACACCCCTGGTTTTCTACCTGCTAAACAGACAAGGATGCTCCTACAACCTTGGTTTTTTACCTGCTAAACAGATAAGGATGCCCCACCACCCTAAATCACTACCCACGACTAGAAGGAGGCAACAATTCCCTTAGAAGGCCTCAACCTGCCCGAAGAACCACCCAACAACCCTCTAATTTATAATAGTTTTAACTTCGTCTTTTCAGATCTTGCTCCTGATATGAAATTAATTCATAGACAACTATGTTCGTCTTCATATATGGTTATATATATTTTCAATGAACTTTATTATTTGAGAACTTTATCAAGGAAAATCATGCCTCTTCATGAAAAGAATATTGGATCCTTATAATGGCATCAATTCATCATTGATCTTCAGTCTTTCAATCTTGTTTTAACATGCGCTTAGCTAGATTTCATAAAGAATTTGCATCGTATCCTGTGCTTTAAAAGCTGCACAACTTAACCCAGCGTAACTATCTTGTAGCGTTGGATCACCTTATTCAAGATCGATGGTGGACTTCAAAAGTTTATAAGCCCAATTATGAAGGAGCAATATAAGGCCTAACCAAAACGCCCCCGACTTGTTGGAATCCGGCAGTGTGGAAATAGATGAAATGGAAATTTCGACTGCTCAAATTGCAATTTCAGTGATCTGGGTAGTTTTAAAATAGGGCATTTAGTCTAGGAATGGCAATTACAATTGTTGAAATTGCCGTATTGCAGAAATAACAATTTCTAGGAAGAAATTTGACTGGTTTCCATCCAAATTTCACCGGAAAAGTAGGGCGTTTTAATGTCCCATTAGTTAAATCAAAGGGTAAAGGGTAAAGGGTAAAGGGTAAAGTCCCATCAGTTTTAATTTCTAGGAAGTTAGCTTTTATCCTACGCGAATTATGAACCCTTGCCGTCAACATGTCCCATCAGTTAAATCAAAGGGTAAAGTCTGCCAGTTCTCGGGTAACGTCTTTGACCCTTAATGTCCTATAACCCGCTATAACAGTCTTTCAATCGCTTTGATCTTTCATTCCGATGACTCTGGATATTTCCTGCGATCTGAGTTCTGGTTTTGGATCGTGTTCTAGTTTTTTTTATCATTTCCACTCGTTTAAATAGGATCTGCTCCTGTTCGATCTAGATTGCCGAATTTTTTTTCGAATTAGCCCTGTGTTCGACTCTTTCTCCGTCCACTGGCCCTTTTCAACGATTGGTTGTTAAAGTTGGAGAAAAGGAAAGTCTCCATATTCTGATCACTGCTCTGCATAGCAACCACTCTTCAGGAAAACTTTCCTACAACAGTTCTTTAGGAAAGCTTTCTTACAGCAGCTCTTCAGGAAAGTCTCCTTGTTTTATAATGGTGGATAGTAGCACATGCGGAAGGACCAAATTCACCGATGAATCCACCCGCATAACAGTGAAGAATCTGGAAAGGCAGATCGACGAGATTCAGCAGACCATGGAAACCAAGCTAAACTCGATGGAGTAAAGAATGGAAAGCAACCAGACCGAAATGATGGAGACAATCCGAGTCCTCCTCCGTGAGCACGACGAAGCGATTCGAAATCAACCCACCAGACCTCAAGGTAATGCCAAGGGGAGTCCAGTTACTTCAGTAGGTTCTGGACAGTCTCATCCAACTGCTGGAACTCCCTCATCAACTCGCGCAACTGTCGAAACTCCCTCAAGATCATCCGGCGGGGTGACACCAATGGATATTGAGTCATCCTAAGAGAACCAAGTGGCCCACCAACCACGGTCTCATGTTATTTTACTGAAAACTTTAATATTTTAGGTTTACTTTTCTGTTAGTTTAGTTGAGGGATTTTTTCCAAGGCCCTTCTATTCAGTTTGTATCGACAGCTATTTTAGGTTTACTTTTGTGTTGGTTTAGGGGAGGGCTTTTGTCCTCATCCCTACATTTTGAAAAAGTTAAACTCTGAGATATGTTCGGATCCTTCTTGAATGAAATATATGTAGTTTTTTTAATATTAATTTTAATTAATTTTCTAATTCTTTGGTCTTCTCTAAATTCTTAACCTCTCTTATTTATCAATTATTATTTATCGATTATGTTTGGATTTGTCGATTCTTTTTCAATTTAGATAAACTAATTTTTGAATTTCTTTTGAATGATAGGTTAAATAACAGAAAACAAAAAATCCAGGCCATCAATTCGACATAGTGATTATTTACTTGAGAAAAACTCTTTGAATGTAGAACTCCAGGAGACACATTGAGCGTTGAATCATATTTATATTGGAAGTGCATTTTAGCTATTTTCAAAGTACTAATGTTTGTAAATTACCTTACTTTACTTTGCATAATGTTTGTTGGTTAATATCTAAATATGGCTTAAATTTCATGTTTGAAGGTCATGTATCTCTTGATTTTTCCCTCGATGTTTCTGCTCTCGCATTGGAATTACTATAACTTAAATACATATTCTAAGGTTTAGATTGAAATGGTACCTTTAAGATCCGTAATATTCTTTTAAACAATAGCAAAAGTACTGTAAAAATCAAATATGCCAAGTGTCACAATCTGAGCATTCCATGTGTCACCCTGGAACCGTGGAAGCTAGATCTCGACATTTTAACAACAAAATTTATAGAAAGATTCCTTGAAAGAGTTTGATGGTGCCAAGCTGAAACTTGTGTTTAGTGAAAGGGTGTTGGAATTAGATGCTGAGGAGAAAGAGCGACCCCTCCTTCCTCCAGATATGTTTTGTAGCAATTGGAAATTTCAGCACTCTAAACAAAAATTTCAAACAAAAATTTCATAGGAACATTGCACAACTTGATTGCAATTGGAAATATTCTCAGAGAAAGAGAGGCCACTCTTTCTCCAAGTTGTCTATTTTTACAAATCCCTCATAAAGGAAGGGGCAGCCGACCCTTCTTCTGCTCGTAATTGTATTCATAATAGTTTTAAGAATGCAAGAAGGGTCACTCGATCCTTCTTGTGTTTTCCATTCTGGATATAGGTGAATTGATGGATATGGGTGTTCACAATTATCTACTATTTGAAGTGGCAAATCCCTACTATTTACAGTGGAAGTTGAAAGTCGAGAATTCTCAGACTGGCCTTTGTATATTAAATTTGTTTATAGTAGTCTCATAAATGATGGGTCAGCCGAACCCTTGTTGTGGTAAGCATTCTGCCAGTGTTCACCATTAAGGATATAAATAAATTGACAGTATAGCCTTCGTAGGTTGAATAATTTTACATTTTTTAGTGGAAGTATTCTCAGAGAAAGAGCGGCAGCTCTTTCTCTTTCTCGAAGTTGTCTATTTTTAAAATCCCACATAAGGGAAGGGGCTTCCGACCCTTCTTTTGCCCATGACCATTCATAAAAGTTCTAGGATGCAAGAAGGCTTGGTCGATCCTTCTTGTGGTAAGTATTCTGCCAGTGCTAACCATTTTGGACATAAATGAATTGACGGTCTAGCTTTCGTAGGTTGAATAAGTTTACATTGCTTTGCACAATTTTTTAGCAAATGGAAATATTCTCAAAGAAAGAGTGGCCGCTCTTTCTCCAAGTTGTCTATTTTTACAAATCCTTCATAACAGAAGGGGAAGCCAACACTTCTTTTTCCCGTAACTCTATTGCCCTTAAATCTATTCATAATAGTTCTAGGATGCAAGAAGGGTGGGTTGATCCTTCCTGTGTTTGCCAATATGGATATAGGTGAATTGTTGAGCTCACCATTTTGGATATAAATGAATTGACGTTCTAGCCTTCGTATGTTGAATAATTTTACATTTCTTTGCACAATTTGCTTGCAAATGGAAATATTCTCAAAGAAAGAGCGGTTGCTTTTTCTCCAAGTTGTCTATTTTTACAAATCCTTCATAACGGAAAGGGTAGCCAACCCTTCTTTTTCCCGTAACTCTATTCATAATAGTTCTAGGATGCAAGAAGGGTGGGTTGATCCTTCCTATGTTGGCCAATATGGATATAGGTGAATTGTTGAGCTCACCGATTTGGATATAAATGAATTAACGGCCTAGCCTTCGCAGGTTGAATAAGTTTACATTGCTTTGCACAATTTGCTTGCAAATTGAAATATTCTCAAAGAAAGGGCGGCCGATCTTTCTCCAAGTTGTCTATTTTTACAAATCCCTCATAACGGAAGGGGCAGCCAACCCTTCTTCTGCCCATAACTCTATTCATAATAGTTCTTGGATGCAAGAAAGGTGGGTTGATCCTTCCTGTGTTGGCCAATCTGGATATAGGTGAATTGTTGAGCTCACTGTTTTGGATATAAATCAATTGACGATCTAGCCTTCGTAGGTTGAATAAGTTTACATTACTTTGCACAATTTGCTTGCAAATGGAAATATTTTCAAAGAAAGAGCGACGCTCTTTCTCCAAGTTGGCTATTTTTACAAATCCCTCATAATGGAAGGGGCAGCCAACCCTTCTTCTCTATTCATAATCCACTAAACGAATGGGCGGATATAGTCCAGAATTTTCATCTTGGCCTTCGTAGATTAAATATGTTTACACTTCCTTCGTAGTGCTCACCGTTTTGGATATAAATGAATTGACGGTCTAGCCTACGTAGTTTGAATAACTTTACATTGCTTCGAACGATTTTCTGGTAAGTGGAAATATTCTCAGAGAAAGAGTGGCTTTGTCTTCTTTCTCCAAGTTGTCTTTTATCCCGACTGTGGATGGCGGAAACATTAAACCGCTCAAGTTTAAATTCTCACATCCCCAATTCCGCAACCGAATTAATAATTTCCCTTTCAAATTTAATAGATTTTTGTGTGTTGCAAAAAACATAGATTTTATCCTTGCAATCGTCTCATAATGAGGATTGTGGATTTCTTGGTCATTTGTATTTGATGTTTTTTTATTCCGCAACCTGCAATTACGATTGATCTCTTTTCCATGCTGTGTCTATAACACAAGAGGTCACTGAAGTCTCTTAGAAAATTGCTGATTTGCTTGATAGCATTGTGATTGATGATCCCACTCCAGAGGCCCATTGATGATCTCTTTGTTATGTGTAGTTAATAATTTTCCCTTTAGAATTCATTGATTTTTTTGTGCTTTTGTGATTTGCGGAAAGCACAAATTTTCTCCAAATTTTGTGCTTTCCGCCACCCACAATCCGCAATGCGTAAGCTTGGCTAGTTGGATTTGAAAGTTTTTTCTTTCCGCAACCCATCATCCTGAGGTGGATGAGTTGTTTGGGAAGTTTACCCTTTGTATCTATTTTGTAACTATTATTTAAGGGGGGGAGAAAATCACAGAAAGAGGACTATTGTAATTTTTTGCAACCTTGAAGAAATATAGTTAGTTGTCTCTTGATATTTTTTTTTTAATTTATCAAATTTGTTTGATCTATGTTGAAATACACTGATTTAGTTTGCAGTCACAATTAATACATTGTTCTGTAGTTTAGATGTGTCTTGACTTATGATCTATGTTTTCATGTTTTAAATGAATTTGTTTATTTAAATCATTTATCTATTTCTCCAAATGATCAACATATGTTATTAAATTAATGCCAATTTTCCAATTAGCACTTTATATGAAGACGATTTGAGGGGTTCAGGTCCATAAAATGAGGGGTAAGGCCTCGGTTGTTGAATCATAAGACCCAAGGGATGTCTAATGTATCTTTGGATGTGAATTTGCAACACGCGAATAAAATAATCAAAGATCCTAAGCTTTAACATTGCTAATGGGGGAGAATTTTTTTTTTTTGTAAAGATGTGGATTTATATTAAGCTAATAAAAATACAATGGATATTACAGTTAGTGGTGGTCTTATCCAGAGGTGCCAGCCATAGATATCAGCAGAGTTGTGGCGATTCAAAATCAAACTATATAAAAAACTGGCAGTCATAGGCATAACCAAAACATACAAAAAGTAAAAGAGAGACATTAGAAGAACCTCCTCAACCAGTTGTAGAGGGGCCTTCTGCATCTAAAGGTATCTCCTCCAGAATTGGGCAGTTGTAGTAATCCGTGTCCTTCCAATCGCTTGTAGGTGTTGGAGCAGCATTCCCAGGTGTTGAAGTAGCAATCCCAGGTGTCGACGTAGCTCTCACGGGAGGCAGAGTAGTTTTCGCAGAAGGATGAGTGCCCTGAGCAGGGAGCTTGACCGACAATGGCTTCGTCTTCCGGGGCATGAAAAGAACGAAACCAGTCAGCTCACTGCGTGTACACTTGGCCAGGAATGCGCCCAAGGTGGAGGGGATGGGATCCCTACTGTGTGTCAAAACCGACATGCTACCCCCTGGGTTGGACTTATCCAAGCCAAGAGGAGTGGCTAGAGTGTTCAAAGGGTGGCTTCAGGTCTGACAACAGATGTGGTGGTGCCAGGTGTATTGTTCCCAGGATGACTGTCGCGGCCAAAGGGACGAGTAGCGGAATAGGTGTCCCAACTGAGCGTGTGTTCCAGGGTGGCGACTTGCGAGGGTGGCCGCCATGTTTGGCAGAGTAGCCCGCAAAGTTTGGGTGGCATGGTGAGGAAAGGTCCAATTAGTCTGCATGTCTTCCATAAGCTATCCTAACACATTCTTTACAATCTGATAGGGGTCCTAGGTCTGCTCCTTATTCCTGTTAGCCATAATGTCCGCAATTATCCTAGCCTCCGAGTTATCAATCAGTAAATGGACTGGAATTGAGACTTTAGAACCCTTTGGCCTGCCCATGGGAGCCAATGAGAAGATGTTACAGGTGCAAGTAACCGAGAGCTTGAGGAGAACTGGAGCACGAGGAGCTTGGAGAAGAACCAGGTGAGTGCAAATGCGCAGCGTAGAGGGCCATGAAAGAACATAGTAGCGTGAACCTGATAGCCTGATCTTCGCACGTCAGAGATCCATGTGAATTCCTTCCAGGAAGGATGAGGCGACGTCAAGGGCAGGGGAATTAAAGAGCCTAGCTACTTGACATCGCATGGCTGACCTCATGGGAGTTAAACAGGGACAGAGATCCATGGCCCAGAGTAGATCTTACAGTTGGACGGCTTGAAAAACCAAAGCCACTGAAGTGAAAGTGAACTTGGAAGATATTCTTGTTCCTGATATGATCAACTTTCACAAGGAGACCGGGGAGGTTATCTATGCCAAACTGCTAAAGGCTTCCCTAGAACTGTCAAATTTGTAAGTCAGAACAAAGCCCACAAGACACAAATAAAAAAGCTACAAAATGCATTGTTGGCTACTGAAAGCCAAGAAGACAAGAAGGGTAGTATAAAAAAGATGTTGGATGACAAAGATAGCATCATTCAGTCATTAAAAAAGAAGCTAAATATCCCCTCTAGCTATTAGAAGCTTCTGAATTGGTAGAGATCTCCAAGAGGAACCAACAGACTGCAAAGCTAGGCCGTTGAAGTTTGAAGAGAAGTTGTGGTTGACTGATATAGCTCTCATGGTGGAAAGTGAAAAGAAGTGGAGAGTTAAGTTTGAATACCTTGAAAGGAAAATGCATGAGAAGAGCAAAGAGTTGGAGAACATGGCAAGCCTAAAAGATTGAGAAGTGGAAAGGATGCAAAGCAGAACAGAGAGGTGAGGAGCATAGTCTTAGAAGAAGAGCAGGAGGGAAATCCTTGGGAGGTAAATACCTAGGGCTACAAGTGAAATATGATGAATTATTAAAGCAACTTAGAGGTAAGACCTCCCTGATGGAATCAAAGCAAGGGAGGGCCGCAGAAAAATTGAGGCCATATCTCAATTTCATTCTGGACAAAGAGGCTGTAATAAAGTTAGCCAGGAAAAGCATAACAATAGTCAAGGAAAAGTTGAACAAGAATCCCATCGAGTGTGCAGAAAAGGCCATAGAATTTATACAAAGAACACAATTCAGAAAAGGATAGACATTTTAGCACATCAAGTAAAACTCTACAAAGAAATGTTTGATCCATTATTCAAGAAGAGACTTCCTCTCTTTTGGGAGGAGGATGGCACCATGAGTCAGTGTAATTTTTTGCATAATTAATGAAATTCAGTCGGTTTTGGCCATCTTTTTTGGACTTCTTAATTAATTAATTAATTAATGCATCGATCTGTAAGTTGGATTTCTATGAATTTACGATTCATGTGTTATTATGTCTTAAATGAATTTCTTCATTTAACTCATTTTATCTATTATTTTTCTGCAACTGAATTTCTTCGTTTAACTCATTTTATCTATTAATTTTCTGCAACTGATAGATAGCCACAACGCCATTTTACCTAAGCGGAAAAGCGCTCTTACAATGCCAGTTGCTTGGATCTGCGTTGGATAAAGATACTATGTAGCACCGGAATCGCTCCCGGCTTTTAAAAAACTCGTTCCCGAAGTTCCGGCGTTCCAAGGAACTTGGGAACTTGTAGGAAACTTTCCAAATCCGATGGGAACCGTTCCGGATGGTTGGGAACTTATTGGAAACTTCTACCCTCTAAAACTGGGAATTTTGGGACTTTTTCTTGCGCGTTCCCTTCACCGGGCGCTTACACGCATTCATTATTTCCATGTGGGTTGTTAACGACATTCCTATTTCCTTGCACCCATACATATACATGGTTGACTAAAAAAAATTCTATAGAAAACTAGCTGCAGTAAAAGTCTATTTCATGCAACCGTGTTGAGTTGGTGCACTAATATCTATCTACCACCCATTCTAGAGTATTCACTTGTCCCTACGTTGAATTGCAATTACTGTAAACAATAATAAATGAAAATCTATTTTGACTTTTAGATATTAAATAAAAGAAAGTAAATTTATATATTTTACTATTTACTTTATGAAAATAAAAATAAACTTTTAACTAATTGGAAATAGTTTTAAATCTTACTTTAAAAATAGATTCATATATTACATTTAAATAATAATTATCTTGATTTTTATTTTATAATAATTTAAATTTAATTATTTATACACCTTTGCAAATACCCTAGCATAGAATGTATTTATATTCTAATACATTTTAATCATAGTTGGCACGAAATTGAAAACTTTATACATGTAGCCACAACTATAGGGACTATAAATTCTAAAAGTTTCTACTTTAGAAAGAGTCTGCCTTATATAATCAACTATAAGGCAGAATCTTTGGTTTTGGTTACAACGGTTATATCTGGCCACATCATATCCACACGTGCCAGCGACTGTGAAGGATGGCCGAAGGTGTTTTCGCAAATGGAGGAAGGTGGTTTTCCTTACCTCCCTTCCAACTTGCGAAATCATGTGGTGCTGCCACATGGAGAGCGGTTTCAGATTCCACAACCAACCATTTCTTTGTCCTAGCACGCATGTTGGGGATGCAAAATTGATCTTTTCCGCCATTTAAAATGGTTTGTACGTTGGCGAAGGTGATATTTTCCGCCATTTAAAATGGTTTGTATGTTGACGGAGGTGATCTTTTCCGCCATTTAAAATGGTTTGTACATTGGAGGAGGTGATCTTTTATGCCATTTAAAATGGTTTGTACGTTGGCATGGAGGTAATCTTTTCCACCGTTTAAAATGGTTTGTACGGCGCTAATGGTAAATGATGGACTGTATCACTCGTGTGAATAATCTCATCATGTTTATGATGGATTGTGTTTATGTGTCACGATGTAAAAATGATATCCCACCACACTATGATAATTAATGTCATGAACTTTTCTGCATCGATACTGTTTGATGATATCCTGCCACAGAACATTGAAACTTAAAGTTCAAACTCTCTGTCGTTGCGAGTTTGGAGCTATGTTTTCTCTGAGGACCGAGGTTTGCTTTTGCTGAGGTGGAACCGAGAAGAGTGTTGGGCATGTAGAGCAGTAAGATTGGTTTGAAGAATCCACTGCTATTTTTTCAATTGGCAAGTATTTATATTATTCAAACCATAAATCTAAATTTGTAACACAACACGCTTATTCAGCCTCCGGGCTAAAAATCCATATCTTCCATGGTTGTCAAAAATCAATGCAATGATAGTTTCAAGTTCACAGTAATTTAAAGTCACTGAATGTTTTAGATTATTCAGGTTTCCTTCCACCCTTATCTGTCTTCTTCAGATTTCCATATTTTATTTCCTTCAATTCTGGGTAGTTATCTTCTTACAGTCCATTAATATAAATTCACATCATTATATTTGCAAAATCGTGCGTTACAGGATTGCCGCCAGCTTGCATACGTTTTCTGTCTGGTGGTGTAGCATATTACTTTCATATAGTCCATATTGTTTTCTGCAAATCCTCTAGCATTTGGCTAGGTTTGTTGGAAAAAGATAACAACAAATGAACTCAGAAAATTGAAACATGTTTCTTCTTTTTAATATCATTTTGCAGTTAATATTCACTATAGAAAAGTCCCATGTATTGGGTAGTTGGACGTGGTTTATGACTCAAATTGTTGGATGCAATGAGAACACATTTGAGTCTTGCATACGATACCAAGGAATTTAGTTGAAGAGATAAAGTTGATAAAAATGTTCTTAAAATTAAGTGAATTTTATCAGAAAATTCGTGAAAATTGGTAAATACCCTTGTTTGTCTTAGTTTGTAGGTTGATAATGAAGAAAAGAAAATAGTCCATTAATATTGGGCATTGGTCATAAATGAATCCAATATCAATTTTAGCAGAAAATTGGTGAATACTTAGATGCGGTAAACCAGAGCATAAACATATGAATTCTGATTTAAGATTACTTTCATCCAAGCATGAAGAATAACACAATGGAAAAGATTTACTGGAAACAACAATTAATAGAGAAAGGAAGGAAATTTACAGACTGTCATTACTGGAAATAACAATTAACAGAGAAAGGAAGGAAATTTATAGACTGTCATTAATGAATAATCAAAGCCACATGGCACAATCTGAGCATTCCACGTGTCACCTTGGAGACTAGATTTCAACATTTGAACAAAAAAATTTACAGAAGTTTTGCTACAAAGAGTTTGCTATCAAGTCAAAATTTTGTCAGAGAAAGCGAGGTCGCTCTTTCGTCAGGTTGTTCCATTTCGGGGTTTTGGGAAGCAGATGCTGAGGAGAAAGAGCATCCGCTCCTTCTTCCAGGGATAAGCTTTTCGGAGTGGCTAAAGTAGATATCCGCACTCCAAATACATATTTCATAGAGAAATATTCACAGAGAAAGATACACAGAGAAAGATTGGCCGCTCTTTCTCCAAGTTATTTTTTTTACAATTCATAGAGAAAGATCGGCCGCTCTTTCTCCAAGTTCTATTTTTCCAATTCCCTCATAAAAGAAGGGGTGGACGATCCTTCTTCTTCCCAATATTCTTTTCATTATAGCTTGAGACCGCAAGAAGGGACATTCGATCCTTTTTCGTCTTCACGATTCTGGATATCGTTCAATTTCTAGATAAAGTTTTTCACAATTATCTACTAAACGATCCTTGTTCTCGGAAAACAAAAGTCGGGGCAAACAATTTTATATGTTATAACTTAGCCGTTATCTGTTGATGCTTGATCTGGAATTGTTTTTCCAAACTGCAAGTCTTTTTATTAAGGGAGGGTCGGCTGTTTAGATAGATTGTCTTTTCCTAAATGTATATCTTTCCTAACGGGTGTAGTAGCATTTTGCTGTGCTTTTTTATTTCGGGCCTGCATGCCTATGCTAAGAATATCTCTGGTTCAACGACTTTTTGGATAGGTAGTGATTTTTGTTGTTCCAAAGCTTCTGAGGATAGGGATGGCCAGTTGAATGAAAGCATCTTATCTGTTTTGGTGATAATTGTCTACCGCAAGGTTAATGATGTTGGAGTCTATGGGTTACTAGTTAGATGGTCTGTTTTGATGAACAAGTTTGACTCTGGGACAGCTTGTTCCTTCTATAACTCCTCTTTGATTTAATACAAAAAATTCTTACTTACAAAAAAAAGAAGGGACGACTGACCCTTCTTCTACCCAGTATTGTATTCATAATAGTTCTAGAATGCAAGAAGGGTCGGTCAATCCTTCTTTCTTTCGCCATTTTGGATATCGCTGACTTGCTGGATATAGTTGTTCACAATTCTCTCCTAAATGAAGGGGCAGCTGATCCTTCTCTTTGGAAAATGGAATTCGGGACAAACATTTTTATATGTTAGAACTTAGATGATGTCTGGGTCGACTCCCTACTATTTACAACGGAAGTTGGAAGTTAGGAATTGTTGACATAGCCTTCGTAGCTTAAATATATTTAAATTTATATCGTAAATGAAGGGTCGGCCGACCCTTGTTGTGCTCAGTATTCTTCCATTGTTCACAATTTTGGAAATACATGTATTGACGGCCTAGCATTCGTAGATTAAATATATTTAAATTTTTATCGTAAATGAAGGGTCGGTCGACCCATGTTGTGCTCAGTATTCTTCCCTTGTTAACAATTTTGGAAATACATGAATTGACGGCCTAGCATTGATAGGTTGAATATTTTTAATTTTTTGTCATAAATGAACGGGCGGGAGAAGCTTCTTCTACCTAGTATTGTTTTTGTAATCTTTCACGACTGTAAGAAGGGTCTTTCGATCCATCTTGTGTTCGCTTCTTCTACAAGAAGGGGAAGCCAATCCTACCATTTGGAAAATTGCAAGTCCGGACAGACATTTTTTTATATATTATAATTTATGTTATATCTTTGTTTAAAATAAATATGATTGTTAATGTGCTCCTGTTATTTTATATTTCATAAAACGCTTATGAACTGGATTTTGGTTTTGAACAATGTGTCCTATTGTTTTATATTTCAGATATCGTTTATGAAATGGATTTTGGTACTCAACAATGTGTGGACCTACTTTTGAATGGATTGAAAGTTGATGAAGGAATCTCTTTTCCATAAAGAAATTTTTTGCATAATATCATAATTAAGGAAGGATGTATCATTGTAAATGTTACCAAGTCTTTAAATGCAAGTCTTCCATTTCCCTATCGATCAGAACGTGCAGATACATTGTCAGAGGCAGTTGGTGGTTATATTCAATGGCCTGTATCTGAGATCGTTAACCAGATTGGGTCTGCTCTTCGCGAGAATGAGTTAAATGATATACCAGCTTCTACTTTGACAAGTGTAGCTCATATCATAACAACTAACAATGAGGTCAATGATATACCAGCTTCTACTTCGACGAGCGTAGCACATATCATAACAATTGAGAATAAATCTTCTTTTATTATGAGAAAAGTTAAGTTGTTACATAAGTGTTCAGAAAGAAAGGATTGCATTTCCATAGGTGTTGAAACAAATGTGAGTGGTAGTGATTTTGTTGGGGGAACATTTTTGGGTGACTTCAACTTTGGTATTCTAGTGGATGAAATGGTTTTTTCTTGTATGGCATGTTGTTCAGGGTTGAGTAGTGGAGCTTTTGTTGTTTGACCAATTAAGAGAATCATCGATTTTAATACATAAACATTGCTTTCTTTTGCAAAAAATTTCAACGATAATCAATCTGAATCTACTTTGAAAGTATTAAGAGAAAATCACAATGAAATGTTGTTAGGACAGACAGTTAATTTGATACATAAATGTTATTTAAAGCCACAGTATGTTGCTCAGGGAATAATGTCAAATGTTTTTAAGGGAGACATTGTACAATTCAAAGCACTAGATGCTGGTGAGTTTGGTATTTTAGTTCATAAAGTCTTCTGCAATTGCGAGGATTATGGTGTATTTGAAGGATCCCTTATAAGATGGCCTGCAAACAATTTGCTTGACCTCGATAATGTTCCTTTGGATGTTATACTAAAAAATAAAGCAGAGGAAGAAATGGTGAACTTTTGGAATGTTTTTGAAGAATGTCCTTTACAGATGGTCCTTCCAGGTACTCCTCGTTGTGAATATATAAATGTTAAAGGTAATGGAACAAGGCCATACAATTCCCTAAAGCGGCAAGCTGGAACTAAAATTTCCTAAAGTAATTCAAGATCGGTACCTTACAGGCCTGCAATAAATCTCGGTGCATTCCTTTCAAACATTGGCACCAAACATTGTTGCTCAAATCTTTATATATCAAAAATTCCACATGGATTGATAGTTGAATGTGCAAAGAAATTTGATAGTATGAATGGAAATTCAAAAAGACAGTTTGTTATGAATTCTTTGGGATCAAATGCTCTTGTGGCCAAAGAAGGAGATGACAGAAAAAGAAGCTTGTTTACAATGAGATTAGACACAATAGATGTCTGTCAAAACGCATGGTATAAATTCCATCAGATAAAAAAAATCACTTTCTTCAATTATAAAAGAATGTTCATGAATGGTGATGTGAGAGATGTGCATGGTAATAGTGGCTTGGAAAAATCCAGGCCGAACACTATTGCACTGGTAGCTACTATTAATAAAATTGTAGTAGAGAATTCAGACAAATCTCCACATCTTACACGAATAATCAGTAAAGATGGAACAAGGACAACCTTGAAATTATTGCCCGCTAATATGTCCCATGGTTTACTGCAAAAAATGGCTAATGATGAAATCACAGGAATCGGTTTGCCTCCAGTATCACAATCCTCCTTTAGCAAAGTGATGAGAGAAGATTTTCCAGATGTTAAAATTTCTAAATCAAACAACTTTGCAAGGTGTAATGAGTGCATTAAAATATAGGATAGACTTAAGGGGACCACTGTTCCAGCTGAGGTGGAAAATTTTCAAGCAAATCAGGATGCTCATAATAAATAGATCTCAATTTGTCTCTAGATCTATTATGCTCATAGGTCGGCTTCCCTACAACATCCGAAGACTTATGTTAGTATTGTTCATGACAAAATGGACAAGTCAAATACTTCCATTCTAAGGATGGGTAAGAAGGAAAAATATTTTAGTAATGTTATGAATCTTACCATATCATTGACTGGAATGTTGACTCATGGGCACAAGACTGGGGGTTTTGGTCATTTCAGCCTCTCATTTTTAGAGATGGGATTGAATTTCACTATGACATCCGTGGCTAAATGATTGAAGTGTCTTAAAGAATTAGTGGGTGATAAGTATGGTGATTTTCTCTACAAAGGCGGAACATCTAAGCACCAATTGCATGATGCTCTATTGCAATCAGACTCATATAAAAAGTGTTCAGTATATAGACAATATGTAATGCAAGATGACGTAATGTGTGTTGATGGTACTAATCAATGCATGCCTTATAGAAAAATACCACGCATATTGTTGTTGCAAAAGGATAATTTTTCAGGCGATAACAAAAACCGCTTTGTATTTTCATTTTTATCTCTTTTAACAACAAGCAAAGTGTTAGATAAAGTTGAAGTTGGATTCCTCCCGGATGGACACACCCATGAAGACATAGATGGAACTTTTGGTAGGTTATCAGCAAATCTAATGCGCAAGGATATATTTTCTCTCCCGGAAATTATGGATACCTATAGGATATGTGAAGATCAAAATTCATTTTTTCCTTATCTAATTGATGAACTTTACGATTTTAAGAGTTTTGTGATACCCCACCTTTTGGATGGAAATGCCAAGATCGTCGGTATCAAAAAATGCCAGTTTTTTAAATTTCAGCTCATAGATGACATTCCAGTCATGCAATGGAAGGCATCACTTCGCGATGAATATTGGTCATCTCCTCTTAAACTCTGGCGGTCATTGCATGATGGTAGAGCAAACTTGCTGGTGGGACAACCTAGGTTATTAAATCTGCAATCAGAAAGTCCTTCGGACATTGATGAAATAAAAAAAGGACTAGAAACATATATTTCATTCGGGAATGGAGGGATTGAGAAGGGAGGTGAACAATTTTGGCGTCCCAAGTTAAATTATTGGGAGGCTGTACTTAAAGCTTTGGACAGTCCCTTTGAGAGTGTTGATTAGTCATCAACTAACTTTTGGCCATCAACAAGCCATGATATTCATAGTGAACCTACAAGATCTAAACATGAAATTATGGATTCCTATTTGAAGGAAAATGTTCTTGCTTTGTAGGATTGCTATGTTGGACCGCTACGCAACAAGCCTAGAGATGAATTCATTCCAAGAGTGGATGTTGTAAAGGGCCAAATGGTCATTGTGCAATCACCAGACCCAGATTGTGCAATCTAGTTGAGTAAGGTGATTGGTGATGTTTATCAAGAGTCAGATGCTAGTACTGTTTGGTCTTACAAATTAGAGGTGCAATGGTGGAAGCCAACAGGACCATCGAAGGATCTAAAGGTATTGTACAGAAAATGATTAGATAGACAACAACAATGGGTTGTAGGTGCAGAAAAAAATATGAAGATCGATGAAAATAGCATCATATGCGCATTCTAATTCTTTCTCATGTCCATCCTTGCCTTGGTCACCAAAAAGTTGTAGCAGTCAAGGCAGAAGGATTAAACATGGGGAATAGTGTTCAGAATGGTGGATGTCCTCAAGGGTTGATAGTAGACAAAATTGGTTTCTAAATTTCCCTATGTGACAGTTTTAAGCAACAAAATTGTTGTGTTTCTAAATTTCCAGTTGGTCAACAAAAAGTTGTATTTTTTCATTTTCATCAATAAAAGTTTTATAAAAGGAAAGCTACAACTTATAGCCATTGGGATTGATAATGGATGGTCATTTGTGCACTAAATGTCGTTAAGTGTTGTAATTAACACCTTAATTACTAGTTAATTGTGCTTAAGAATAATTAGCCTTTAGAAGTGGTTTATCCGCTGCACTTAAAATCAAGTAATTGTCCTCAGAGTAACTACCGAAATAATAAAATATGATCCAATATACTCAAACTGCCAAATTCAGCGGTGCTCATAGGAGAAAATATTCTATACGAGCCAATATTATAATTAATCTATATTTCTAATACTCAATGTACAATATCAAATATGCCACCTGTCACAATAAGATCATTCCACGTGTCACCCTGGGATACTAGATATCAACATTTAAACAACAGAATTTATAGACGTCTTGCTTCAAAGACAATGATGGCAAGTGGAAGTATTCTCAGAGAAAGAGCAGCCACTCTTTCCCAAAGGTGTTCTATTGTTGTGATTCCCTCATAAATGAAGGGTCAACCGACCCTTCTTATTCCAAATATTCTTTTAATAATAGTTTGACACTGCAAGAAGGCTCGGTCGATCCTTCTTGTGTTCTCTATTATGGATATAGCCGAATTGTTGGATAAAGTTTTTCACAATTAACTATGAAAAGAAGGGGCGGATGATCCTTCTTGTCGGAAAATGGAAGTCGAGAGAAACCATTTTTATATGTTAAAACTTCCAAGGTGTTCTATTTTTAAAATTTTCTCGTAATTGAAATTTCGTTCGACCCTTCGTATCCCTAATATTATTTTCATAATAGTTCGACACTACAAGAAGGGTTGCTTGACCCTTCTTATTCCAAATATTCTTTTCATAATAATTCGCCACTGCAAGAAGGGTCGGTCGATCCTTCTTGTGTTCTCTATTATGGATATGGCTGAATTGTTGGATAAAGGTTTTCACAAATAACTACAAAATTAAGGGGCGGTCGATCCTTCTTATTGAGAAACGAAAGTGTGGAGAAACCATTTTTATATGTTAAAACTTCCAAGGTGTTCTATTTTTAAAAATGCCTCATAATTGAGAGGACGACCGACCCTTCTTATTCTCAATATTATTTTCATAATAGTTGGACACTACAAGAAGGGTCACTCGACCCTTCTTATTCCAAATATTCTTTTCATAATAGTTTGCCGCTGAAGTTTAGCTTTCCTGTTTAGCTTGTTGGTGTTAGCACTAGCGTTGTCCTGGATGAAACTGGGAGGTTCAATTTCTAAAAATAATGGAGAGTCATCTGGGTAGGTATTCACGGCCTCAAGGGTGAAATGATCAAAATGCCAAGCCCGAAACTTTGCAAGGAGAATAAATTGAAGAGGTCTACCTCCTGTTACATATCTGTGCAAATAAATGGTCTAGATCTTCGGTGGTGAAGATCTATAGACATGAGCAGGATTCGCGAAAAAAGGGTAAGGTGTTTTAGAAGGAGGGGGATATTTAGCCAACGGGAATCTTAAGTAGCAGATCAATGGCCAATGGAGTAGATCGATGGTGGGGAACTACTTCTCCAATAAGACATGCGCGGAGCAAACAAATTTTTGGATCTGCGAACTCTTGGTAGAGGCCCAAGGGTTTGGACGGTGCATATTTGAGGAGGCCGAGATCTATGGCTAAGGTTTTGTTTGTGGATCTAACTTGCACGAAACATCAATGCAAGCCAAATCCGCGAATTTGTTAAAAGTTACACCATTTCATGACCAGGATTCATGTAAGATCCAGATCAATGGTGGGCGACTTCCTGTGTTTTTAATTGGTAGAAAAGGCGACATGTGGTGGGATTCGAGGGCACCAGGGATCATAGAGATAGAAACCAGCGGTGAACCATAGCCCAGAACAGATCAAGAAAATAGACGGCCAGGGAAGCTTCCAAGCCGTAGGAGATAGCAAAGGATTTTGAAGTATTTTTATTCAAAAGAAATTTGTAATATTGTTTGTGACTTTGACTCAAATGACATTTGGCAAGTTTAATTAAGTTATTTCAGTTTTTAGTTAAAAGACATTTTGTATAAAAGACATTATGAATTACTTTGAAAGGGTTGGAAACTTGTTGGAGAGACAAGAATTTTGTATCGAGTTGATATATTTGAATATAAAGAGCCACACATGAAATAACTCATCTTTACAGAATCAGAGATTCATCTGTATTTTTGTCTTCTTAAAATTGATAGTGTATTCATTTGTAACTTGGTGCCTATTATTGATATTTTTCCCTTATGTGAATGTTTCTCTCACTGTTTAATTCATACTATTATGCTTTTTCATGTCTTGATAAGTGTTGTATCAAGACATAATTCATAAATATTATGCTCTGTTGCTTTCATTTCAAGCATCCACTACCATTTTCTGCTAAAGTTGGTATAGAATTCATTTCTATATTGATGGGTTATTCATATCTTCTTCTTTAATCACCAAACAAAAGCTCTTTGACTATGAGAGGATGGCTATCCTGCCTTTGATTAGTTTTCTTTTCAAAGCACTGTCATGTTTAATCATATTTGTAATCAATAATCCATACATTGATCTATAGTTTGGATTTGTCCTTACTCATGATCTGTGTGTCTTTTATGTTTTACATGAATTTATTTAATTAAAACATGTATCTATTTCTGAAAATGATTAACATTTTAAATTAATAAATTCATGTTAATTTTTCAATTAGCATTCCAGCTACAAGGTGATATCAAAGTGCCAAATCAAATATGCCACGTGTCACAATATGATCGTTCCACGTGTCACCCTAGGATACTAGATATCAACATTTTAACAACAAAATTTATAGACGTTTTGCTTTAAAGACTTTGCTGGCAAGTGGAAATATTCTCATTTCTCCAAGGTGTTCTATTGTTACACTTCCCTCCTAAAAGAACGCTCTGCGGACCCTTCTTATTAGTAATATTATTTTCATAATAGTTTGACACTGCAAGAAGGGTCGGTCGATCCTTCCTGTATTATCCATTATGGATATAGCTAAATTGTTGGATAAAGGTTTTGACAATTAACTACTACAAGAAGGGGCAGCCGATCCTTCTTTCCATAAAATGAATGTTGGAAAAAACCATTTTTATATGATATAACTTCCAAGGTGTTCTATTTTTACAATTCCCTCGTAATTGAAGGGTCGGACAACCCTTCTTATTCCCCATATTATTTTTATACCAGTTCGACACTGCAAGAATGGGTCGCTCGACCATTCTTATTACCAATATTCTTTTCATAATATTTTGACACTGCAAGAAGGGTCGGTCGATCCTTCTTGTGTTCTCCATTATGGATATAGCTGAATTGTTGGATAAAGGTTTTCACAGTTAACTTCGAAAATAAGGGTCGATCCTTCTTTTCATAAAACGGAAGTCGGGACAAACTATTTTTATATGTTATAACTTCCAAGGTGTTCTATTTTTATAATTCCCTCAAAATTGAAGGGTCGACCCACTGTTCTTATTCCCAATATTATTTTCATAATAGTTTAACACTGCAAGAAGGGCCAGTCTATCGTTTTTGTGTTCTCCATTATGGATATAGCTAAATTGTTGGATACATGTTTTCACAATTAACTACGAAAAGAAGGGGCGACTGATTCTTCATGTCGGAAAACAGAAGTATAATTGACTTGATATTCAAACAATGACTGAATATTTTAGACATTGATTTTTTATTTTATAACATAGCCGATTGACTTGATATTCAAACAATGACTGAATATTTTAGACATTGATTTTTTCACCTTAAAATTTTGAACATTTACAAGTGAAAACTACAATCTTTAAATATACAATTGCATTTTTTAATTTGAAATACACTTTTCAAATAAAAAATTGCATTTTTTTATTTTAAATTTAACTTCGCAATAATTTAAAGTCGCTAAACATTTTAGATTCTCCTTATCCTTAATCGGATCATCTCCTTTGAAGGAGCAATAAAAGAATAAAATTTTATTGGAGCTTCGACTTGTAGACTTAGAACCACTAGACTCATTCCAGACTAAATCAACATTCGACAACTCCTGCAAGTGTCTTTGAAAGAATGAAACCAAATCATTCATTGAATACATCATACCTCCTGCACACGTTGGTAGTATAATTTAAACTTTAAAAAGTGTTGAAAATCCCATAGTCATCCAACGATTCCAATTTCCATCCCATTAACTTGGACTAGTTACTCGTGGATGCAGGCTGGAGAAACTTTAGAAAGTCTCCTACCCTGGTGATTTTCCTAACTTCAGCTACAAAGGGAATATTCTTGCAAAGACTGGTAAGCTCTCCGGGCTAGATGTAGTTATTTGTTGACGAATAGTGCAAAAAATGTGTGATGGTGATAACAAGTTTACTATCGATTAAGTCTAATACTACATCATCCGAGAGTCATTCAACAAACTTTCAGATAGGATGTTGATTCAAGCACTTGGCGTAGTTAGAAGAAGCTGACAGCATGATCTGGAGGCACAGACATTCGAATATTAGCAAGTGGATAGCCTAGACACGGCGGTATTGCATCTCTCTCGAATACCTGCATAGCAAACAAATAAATGTTTATCATACTGCTGTAAAAAGAAACCATTTCCAACAAATGCCAATGTGTGAGCACACATATCATCATGCACAATAAAAACTGAGAAACTATTCCAAAATTGCCAAGTGCAGCATAACAGGGGATGGCAAGACAGTTGGTATGGGCATCCCGCTTGGACGGGTTAGCTCCTAACATCGTAGTTAGTGGACGCAAAGGCATTCAACCAATGAAATATACTTTGCAAATGATAAGAAAACACTAAAATTAGACGTGTGTATAATAATGACTACAAAAATTCTTTCTTACCGAGAAAAACCTTTTGCGGATATGTAGTCTTTCAAGGTTAGGAAGTTGCTCCAATAAGTTGAGAAGAGGAAGAGGCCTCAGAATATGGATATCAAGATTCTTCAATGATTTCAACCTACCTAGTATCTCCATAAATTTCTCTGCAGGAAAATGGTGCATTAGATCCATTATATGAGAACGTTTCTTCATAGCTACAAGATTCTGGCAGTTCACAGTTAAAGCCTCTACACATATTAAGTGTGCAATGTTGGGAGAGGAAATAATAGGCTTCCGCAGTCCATAACAATAGATTAGCTCAAGAGTTTGCAGAAGAGGGCAATGAGAAATTAAGTGAGCTAAAGAGTCATCCATCAAATTGAGCTAACAACACCCCATTGAATCTTACACCATTTTCATGAATTGAAACAAGAGTAAGAAGAAGCTGACAGCATGGTCTGGTACTAAAACAACATTCGACGACTGCTGCAAGTGTTAACGGCCGCAACAGTGCATGTTGTCTTAGAGAAGAAAGCCAGGAACATAATGACAAGTCCATGTATTGGGACTTCGACAGTGCTAATATCCCTATGTACCCTCCTCGTTGCATGAACTTAATGAAAAATCCATACATACCCAGGGATTTTCAAGGGAGCGGACTTCGATATGCTCATATATCATGAGAAGAACTGGGGAGCGATCAGAAGACTCAAGGAGAACAAACTGAAAAATTCCATTTCAGTTTGTTGTGAGTGGCCACTGTGTTAATGGATTAGCTTATTTATAGTGAGTGGCCACTATGTTAATGGATTGAATGGGATGAGAGTCTGGGATAGATGGGGAATGGTAATTATGACAGTATGGAAATATCATGCTGGTCAAAGATATCATCTGTAGTGACTACAGATTTTGCTGGACTAATCGTACACATATCACTCCAAGGTAGGAAAGCCCTAGGCATTGAGCTGCAGAACATTTAATGTTGGAGCTCAGTGCTTAGGGTCCATTGGATTTGGAGAATATTCAAATCCAATGGACCCTAAGCTCACTGAGTTGCAACATTAAATGCTCTGCAACTCAATGCTTAGGGCTTGCCTCACTCCAATCGATTCCTTGAAAATCCAACGGTCAACATGCCTGCTGCGAGTGCATTAAATGGCCTATCGCGGGATGAATAATATTCACCATAAATGATAGATTATATCCCTCGTGTGAATAATGTCATCATGCTTTCAGTCCACATAATGTTTATGTCTTGTCACCAAAAACGTATCTTGATGGGGTCAATGGTAATCATCATAGTATGGCGGGATCATAGATATCATCTGTAGCGACTATAGATTTTGCTGGAGTAATCGTACACTTATTACTCCAATCGATTCCTTGAAAATCCTACGGCCAACATGCCCGGTACCATTAATATCCGTAATGTTCGTTTAAAAAATATTTGAAATAATTTTAAAAATTATATATGCCATGTGTCACAATATAAGCGTTCCACATGTAGGCAAATTTATAGAAGTTTTGGTTTCAAGACTCTGCGACCACTCTTTCCTTGAGGCGTTCTATTTTTACCATTCTTATTCCCAATATAGCTGAATTTCTTGGTAAAGGTGTTCACAAATAACTGCGAAAAGAAGGGGTGGCCAATCCTTCTTGTCGAAAAACAAGGATCAAAAACAAAATTAGTCAGAAACAATTTTTATATGTTATAACTTACAAGGTGTTCTATTTTTACAATTCCCTCATAATTGAAGGGTTGGCCGACCCATCTTATTCCCAATATTATTTTTATAACAGTTCGACACTAGAAAAGGGTCAAGCAACCCTTCTTAATCCCAATATTATTTTCATAATAGTTCGACACTGCAAGAAAGGTCGGTCGATCCTTCTTGTGTTCTCCCTTTTATGATATTTCATTCTATTTAAAAAAAGAAAAAATAAATAATGCTTTGATGTAAAAAGAACAAAAAGAAAGAATGTTTCTATTTGAAATGAAACAAAAAGAAAGAATGTTTCTATTTAAAATAAAACAAAAAGAAAGAATGTCTCTATTAAAAAATGAAATAAGAATGATTCTATTTAAAAAAATACAATAGTTTTCGTATACTGCTACTATAATGATACTAGTGTAAATGTGTAATGTTACTTATTTACAATTACTTGAAAAAGTAAACTTCAGTTCAACGAGCATTAGGGACCACCAAGGAGAAAGAGGAGAATATAACCTGTGGTCGTCGTAGAGTCTCTCGTGCTCATAAGAGGTTTGGTGGATTAAATAATTGAAACTGTGGTCGGTCCCGTGTTTGACCTCTTCTCTCAGTTCAATGGTGGGCCTTGCTGATGGAATGATGTTCCTAAGGTCCAGTGTGGGCATCAAAGTGCACAGAGAGTCGACTAGCCGACCACATGCGGTATATCTCTCAGCAATTAACCTGTTACGACTCCATAATTGATGATTTGGAACGAACTCAGATTGAAGTTATGGGGACAATGGATTTTATAAAAGATGAAATTTTGAAGATGGCTAGGATGTCACAATGTATCCATTTCCAGGAATCCCCCTCCGTCGACATGAGAATTGCTGAGTCTATCTCAGTTTAGCGACAGAATTTATCATTCATATGAGTTTTATGCAGGTTATGCATCAGTCAATTTCTTTACTTGATTCATATAGTTTCACATTCTCTAATAACAGTGCAGTCATTATAGTCATAATTTAATTTGTTAACTAGCTCATCATTGACAGGACAGTCACATTCTTTTTAATCCTTTGAATAAAGTAACACAAGAATATTTACTATTGAAAATATGTAGCAACTTTGCTCGAGAATATTTATTCAAAATTGGAGGGCTCAATACAAAACGAGTATCTTTTCATGGGTTCCAACACTTACTACATTGCCAAAAATAAACATCTAATCCTTTGAAAAAAATAACACCAGAATCTTTCTACATTGTAAAACCTCTTGAGGTAAAACCCTAACTACTTCATAACTAAAAATAGAAAATTATAAACTAACTATTACATTCCATTTCGGTCAAAATTTATACAATTTCCAAAATTTCTCCGAATATAACATTTGATGTCTTTTTATTGGTTTTAGCTACCGACACGGCTTCTTTCTCGAACAATAGTCTTCAAGTGTGCATGGTGTACTTCATTTTCCCATATCTCTCCACTGTCTTCCATTTCTCTGTAGAAGGTACCTCATAAGTAGTCATCTCCTCGACCAGTACTTTCACCTCTATGTGCTCTGCAATGGAGGTTGGAGGAATCTTCTCAGCTATCATGGCCAGCTGGTTTAGAATTTCAAAATCAATGGAGAGGTTCTTCAGTAGAATTTTCCCTGTTAGAACATGATTCAAACCTTGAAATTGCTCATGGCTCCTCCCGATGTTATATAGTAAATCCTTATAATTGTCTTGGGAAATTAACTCATTATTTTCATCCCAAAGAGAAAGTAGTCCCTTTTGTATTACCTTCTCAAATCCCATTTTGGACGCTTCAACCTATTCCTTCATCTGTTCTACTCTATCCTAAACATTCTCAATGTGAGAATGTTTGCTAAGGACTCTCCTAGCCCAAGTTATGACTGTTACCCTGTTTTCGATAGCCATTGATTTCAGATCACCTTCTGTCAGAGTATTTAAGAAACTTATGGTACCCTAGCTTGTATCTTTGGTATCTTATCTAAAACTTCTCTCATTGCTTTACAACTTTGTAAGATATCATTTTCTATGGCTTCCATTGTCTTCAAAAAATCTAAATAAGGCCTCAGATTTGAAGCCTCATCGATGATTGAATCCCAAATCAAATGCCTTGCACCTTGCAATGCTAGTTGTCCTATCACTTGGTCTATCTGCCTCTTATTTCTGCCTACCGAATCTTTATTGTTTTTTGTCAACTCTTTTATTTTATTTTCCTTTTTCTGATTTTCCTCTTCTAGTCTTTGTTTTTCTTCTTTTAGTTCTATGATCTCCACCTCTTTCAAGCTACCTTGGGGCATAGCTTGAACTATATCATCTATGCTTTCTTCTTTGTTGCCTTGATTTGTTCCTTGCTTCTCTTGTGTTGTATTTTCCAATTTCACCTTTAGATCTTCAATTCCAGTCTTAAGATTCAATCTATCTTTCTCCCAACTTTCCTCTTTTTCCTCAAACTTAAGCAATTTAGCAAGATAGACATCCAATTCTCGAGATAAAGTTTTTTTTTCTTGTTCCAACATAGTTAATTCAGAAGCTTGAATTATCCATGTTGTTGGAATCCTAACCTTTTGCTGAAGTAATTGGATATTCTTTTCTTTCTTAGTTAAAAGCTTTTTAATTTCCTCCCCTCTATTTGGTTCATCATTGCTATTCACCAGGTCATCTTGCAATATTTTTATTTGCAGCTGATGAGCTTTGTTCTTTGTTTCCTCTTGGCTCAACTAGATTTGCATCTTGTTCACTGCTTTCTGTAATTTTTCCATTGTTAAAGTAGCTTTCATCATATCAGCATAAATCATCTCTCCAGTCTGTCTATGTCGGTGAATTTTATTGGGATTGTTATCTTCTGCAAATTCAATTTCATTTCTTGTCACCTACCCAATTTTTGAGAATAATTATTTTCTACTATTATCCTTTTTGCAAAAATACTTTGTGTTAAATTATAATTACAAGTTTGTAATTATGGCCAAGTAAGTCAGAAATGAATGTAATGACTCATTATTATTATTTAATAAATAAAAATGGGAGACAAACACTCAAGAAAAGTTGTTACAAGAGTGTCCACTGGCCTACTAGGAGGAATGGAAGCTGCTAGAAGGATTGGGACAGATGGCAGCATTTGCACTCTACCATTAGTTGTTGGTATGGGACAACTCCCCCTAATTTTGTGGCATTTCCCCCGCCAAGTGGAGGGAGGTGAGAAGGAAACTCACTAATGACCAGTTAATTACAAAAGACCTACGTAGCCTATAAAGGGAAATTCAAATTGAGCAGGGAGCTCTTACAATGTTTTCTGCAAAAACATTCCTCATGCTCATCAGGTGATGGCTGAGAGATTCGAATAGGGGAGGCTATGGAGAGTGCAAGTATAAGTCTGCAAATGTTATGAGAAGGATAGACCAGAGGTGTTGGTGCTGGTCCCATTGATTACTAAGCCTGTAAGGCTGGATATATATATATATATATATTCCTGCTGCTGCAAGTAGAAGTCCTAACCTGCAGAACCTTCTTCCTCCTAGTGGATCAATGGATAGGCTCGGGGGTCCTAAGGAAGATAGGTTGGCTGCTTAGGATCAGGTTGGGTGGATCAGGCTTCTTGAGTGATTTGTTCCTCCCATTACACTCAAGTTCTATTCTTTTGTGTTTTCTTTTTCAATCACATGAATGCTCTCAGAAAATGGCTTAGTAATGTTATTTAATGATCAATAGTAGTAAATTGTTAGATCCTAATTAATTTAGATTTGCTAAATTGATAAAATGAATCCTTTGCATTTTTCCCCATGCATGGAGCTGCATCGTACTCCAGTACAGAGAGGTAGCATTAAATCTGCCCAGTTAAAAGTGAAACCTAGCATGCATCTAAATATCTAAACCAAAGACCACCCATGCACAGACTTATGTTTATCATGCATCTTATATTTTAGCAGCTGTAGATTGTTCGGATATCCATCATCTATTTCGGGATACATATCTATTTCAGGATCATCTATTTCAGGATACATATCTACTTCAGGATCTTGCATGATCTATTTCAGGATATGCAGCCCAGTCACCAGTTTGATGCCTCCAGCACCTTATCCACCTTCTTCTAGCACCCGGGAGCCACTTACCACAGAGTTTTAGCCCTCCTAAGCTGAAAGGCGCCCTCTTCTCACCTACTGACAGAGAAGGGCGCACTTGTTCACCTACCACTGCAGATTCACTTCAGTTACATTCAGTTAGCTCCGATTCTCCCTGATTTGAGGCTAGTTTCACTCCTGACTGACTGTTTCACCTCCGATTGACCTCCAGTTCGATTAGGTGACTTGCTCTGACTCCAGTTAGCCTCCCATGCGCCCCCACTGAGCCTCCAGATCCTATATCAGTGCTAGACACTTCAGTTACATTTATTACACTCAGTTAGACTCAGTTTGACACCTGGATGACTGGTTGTTGTGATTGATGAGCAACACCGATGATTGATGAGGACTCCTAGATAGAGTCAAGCTACTCCATTCTGTGATTCGAATGACCTCCTTAGGCAATTCGAATTGCTCTGTTCATTGTGACAGTTTGTATTGTAATTCATTCACCCTTTCTGGGATAGAGAGCACTGCTGCATGTTTTGCACAGTTTTGCACCATATTTTCTATGTTCATCTGTTGTGATTGATTTACTTGTTCATTAGATCTGCTGTGACTAATTTTACATGGTATCAGAGCCATTGCAGGGACAAGATCTCTTTTCTACAGGTGTTTATACAAGAAGATTTGACTGAATTGCTAAAAATTGCAAAAAGTTTGGCATGAGATATCTCAAGGGCATTCGCTCCTGTGCATGCAAAGCTTGAAAAATACTCCAATACCACTCCAGAAGCTTGAGTTACCACATAATTCCTGGATCTGATACATTGGACCTATTCAACATTGCTTGAAATCCAATCCCAGGTGTGATGCAACTCTCAAAGGGTGGATTGTTCGACCTTATTGTGGTTGTTTTGATGTGATTTGCAGGTTTATTGTCTCCTCCAATTGCATTCGCTACCTTCTGCATGCAAGCCTTTCTACAGCAATTCCATTCGCTCTAGTCTGCATGCAAGCTTCCTCTTCATCAGTTGACTCAATCCTTGCAATGGAATACTCTTCTTCAAATCCTATCCTCACCCCATTCAATTATTTTGATTGGAAAGATGATATGGAGATCATATTACGTTCAAAAGGTTACTACCGAGTCACTCTTGGTCTTGAATTGGAGCCAAACAATGTAGCAGAAAGAACTAAACACTACAACAAGCTTGATGAAGCTTACGATCTTCTTTGTCTCTCCATCTCCAAGGATCTTCACTTCCATCTCAGCGGATTGAAGACTCCAAAAGCCATATGGGAGCAACTTGAGACACTATTCGGCAAGCAGGATGACCTTAGGGCTTTTCAATTAGAGAATGAATTGATTGGCCTTAATCCTGAGAATTTCGAGACCATCAATGAATTCTTCACAAAATTCAAGAACTTGAACTTGCAATTGAAGAAAAGTGGTGTTATCAAAGAGGATAAACAGTTGATCCTCTCCATTCTAAGCAAGCTTGGGAAAGATTATTCGGTATTTGTCTCCACTTTCAATTCCGGTCGGCTAACTACCCCGAATTGGAAGATGCCTACCTTGAATGCCTTCATTGAGTCCGTTACGAAAGAGCATGACAAGTTGATTCAAATGGGGTCCATAAGCTCCAAAGATTCAGCCCTATTTTCTCAAGGACCCAAGATCTCGAATGGTAAAGGAAAGCTAAAGAAGGAGAAGCCCAAATTCGAGCCTCACAAGCAAAAAGACAAAGGCAAGCAAATGGATGCACCATCCAGTTCGAAATCCAAGCAAAAGGGCAAAGAAGGTAACCAAAAATCTAAATGTACTTATTGTAACCGTGGCTTTCATCCCGAAAGTTCATGTATGAAGAAGACTATAGATCAAATGGCCCTCCTTTTGGAAAAGAACAACATAACCCTTCCTGACGGTGCAAGGAAGAAGGATCGGAATGACGATCATGAAAGAGGACAAGCACTCATGGCAACGGTTTCGAAGCCCACTCTCTTGATAGATTCGGGTGCATCAAATCATATGGCTGCAAATATTGATTCTTTTTCTTCATTCGATCCAAACAGCTCCATCCCCATCCATTTGGGAGATGACTCAAAAATTTCTTCAAAGGGCAAAGGTACGATTCATGTAGATCATGGATGCTTTCAGAATGTTCTCTATGTGCCTTCCTTAGCTTCGAATCTCCTTTCTGTGTATCAAATGACACATACTGGTGATCCAAAGAAAGTCACATTCAGCCCTAATACAGTTGAAATTTCTGATATCAAAAGTGGAAGACTAGTTGCGGTTGGAAAGGCAAACCACACTGCAAAATGTTATGAGTTTTCGCACTTTATTCCGCTTGCAAAGCCCACTGCTCTTCGCACACATGGTAATGAGGTTAGTAGGCTTTGGCATGAAAGATTTGGACATCTAAATTATAAGTATTTGCTGCTGCTATCAAATAAATCCATGGTAGATGGGCTTCCACAACTCCGTTCCTCGAAGGGAATATGCACCGGTTGCATTATTGGGAAGCACCCCGAGCACAGATTCGACCGCGGCAAGGCTAGCAGAGCCTCTACTATTTTGGGATTGATCCATTCTGATATTAGCGGTTCGCTGCCCCATATGTCATTAAATGGTTCAAGGTATGTTTTGACATTTATTGATGATTATTCTCGCTTTACATGGGTATTCTTTCTCAAAAACAAGTCAGAAGTGCTTGGAAAATTCAAGGATTTTAAGGTTTCTGTTGAGACCACCACTGAGAGCAAGATCAAAGCTCTTAGATCTGATAATGGTGGGGAATATATCAAGTCCGAGTTGCTGCAACTTTGTGCCCAAAGCGGAATCAAGATCCAACATACAGTTCCCTACACACCCCAGCAGAACGGTGTAGCGGAAAGGAAAAACCGGTCACTGAAAGAGATGGCTACATGCATGATTGAATCAAAAGGTTTGGCTGCAAATCTTTGGGCTGAAGCAATCAATGTTGCTGCATATATACAGAACCGAGTTCCACATTCATCCGTGAAAGGAATGACTCCTTTCGAAGCATTCTTTGGTCACAAACCGGATGTGTCAAATTTGAGAGTTTTTGGCTCTACTGCATGGGCTAGAATTCCTTCTGAGAAGAGACGAGCTTTGGATCCACAAAGTATCGAGTGCATATTGATAGGATATGGGGAAGAATCAAAAGCATATAAACTCATGGATATCAGATCTAAAAAGATATTCATAGAGCGCAGTGTGCAGTTTGAAGAACCGCTTCAAGAATTGCAACTAGTTGAGGAGAAAACTGCCGATTCACCGCCTTCACCAGAAGAAGATTCGAGCAGCGATAATGAAGGTATGAGTTCTGATATTTCTGATATTGTAGCAGCATATGATGATCATGACATATCAGGTTCGGAATCCGACCATTCAGATCCCCCTCAGTTACCAAAGTGGGCCCAAAATACTCTACAATCTGTTGGTTCTAGTCTTGGAAATCCTGCTGATCCGAGACGAACAAGAGGAGACTTTCAAAGGGCAGGTATGGCTCTTTCTATTGCTGATCCATTTCTTCCTGAGATTTTTTATTTGATGGCTGGTTCAGATCCCCAATCATACTATTCATCCCATCGAGATCCGAGATGGAAAGATGCCATGGATGAAGAGTACAATTCTCTTCAAAAGAACAATACATGGGAGCTAGTTTCTCTTCCACCTGGAAGAAAATTAGTGAAGTGTAAATGGGTCTACCGTACTAAAGTTGCTGCTGATGGCACTATCAGCAAATATAAAGCAAGGTTGGTGGAAAAAGGTTTTTCCCAAGTCCAAGGAGTGGACTACACAGAGACCTTTGCACCGGTTGCAAAGATGGATTCCATCCGCCTTGTTTTAGCTATTGCCGCATCCAAGCACTGGGAGGTGCATCACATGGATGTGAAGAGTGCATTTTTACATGGAGACCTTGCTAAAGAGTTCTATATGCAGCAGCCAGAGGGTTATACATCAGATCCATCATTGGTTTGTAGATTGAAGAAGTCTTTGTACGGGTTAAAACAGGCCCCAAGAGCTTGGTACGCAAAGATGCACTCCTTCCTTCTTTCTCAGAATTTCCAAAGATGCAAATCTGATCCGAATGTCTATCTTCAGTGAGTTAAAGGTAATTTGTTGGTTATTGTACTTTATGTTGATGATCTGCTTATTACTGGTAGCACACTTACTTCAATAAACAAGCTAAAATCTGCCTTAAATCTAGCTTTTGACATGAGCGATTTGGGCTTGCTGAGTCACTTTTTGGGCTTGGAGATAGCTCAAAATTTCGATGGGATCACTATATCTCAGCAAAAATATGCTTCCGACCTGTTATTGAAGTTTAATATGGCTGAATGTAAGGCAGCCCTGTTCCCATTCCTCTCAGGAATCAGTCTTGAGGAGGGAGATTCCACATCGCTTGCAGATTGCAGTATGTATCGACAGTTGATTGGTTCACTACTTTATTTGACACATTCACGGCCTGATATCTCATATGCCGTGAGTGCCGTGTCAAGATATATGCAGCAGCCACATGAGCTTCATTGGCGAGCAGCCAAGCGGATCTTGCAGTATGTGCAAGGTACGAGACAGTTTGGCATACATTATGCTGCAGATTCTGAGCTAGATTTCATTGGTTTTACTGATTCAGATTGGGCAGGTGATAGAATTGATCGGAAGTCCACTTCCGGTTATGTTTTCATGATTGGTCATGGTGCTATTTGCTGGTCCAGCAAAAAGCAAGCAGCCATTGCACTTTCTTCAGCAGAGGCAGAGTATCGAGGGGCAGTCAATGCCTGCATTCAGGGAGTTTGGTTGCAGGGTATTCTTTCCGAGTTTGGTTTTGGTGGCACTACTTCGACTGTCCTATTTTGTGACAATCAAAGTGCTATCAAGATCTCCACAGATCCAGTTCAGCGACAGAGAACCAAACACATTGAGATTCATATGCATTACATTCGACAGTTGGTGCACGACCGCACCATCATTCTGCAATATTGCCCTACTGATGAGCAAATTGCAGACATCTTCACCAAGAGCTTCACTGAGAAGAAGTTCTCTTACCTCCGTTCACTGTTGGGGGTGATTTCCATCATGGTGGAGACAGATTGATTCATTATTATGCTTTAGCTTGAGGGGGGGCTTTCTTCCCACTGGGTTTTCCCTCTTTCCTCACTTAGTTTATTTTCAGCATTTTTTGGATTATTGTATTGGGGTGACCTTTGGTCTTAGTTACCAGGGCCCCACATTATTTTAGTTGGCACATCATAGTCTAGCTTGAGGGGGGGTGTTCGGATATCCATCATCTATTTCGGGATACATATCTATTTCAGGATCATCTATTTCAGGATACATATCTACTTCAGGATCTTGCATGATCTATTTCAGGATATGCAGCCCAGTCACCAGTTTGATGCCTCCAGCACCTTATCCACCTTCTTCTAGCACCCGGGAGCCACTTACCACAGAGTTTTAGCCCTCCTAAGTTGAAAGGCGCCCTCTGCTCACCTACTGACAGAGAAGGGCGCACTTGTTCACCTACCACTGTAGATTCACTTCAGTTACATTCAGTTAGCTCCGATTCTCCCTGATTTGAGGCTAGTTTCACTCCTGACTGACTGTTTCACCTCCGATTGACCTCCAGTTCGATTAGGTGACTTGCTCTGACTCCAGTTAGCCTCCCATGCGCCCCCACTGAGCCTCCAGATCCTATATCAGTGCTAGACACTCCAGTTACATTTATTACACTCAGTTAGACTCAGTTTGACACCTGGATGACTGGTTGTTGTGATTGATGAGCAACACCGATGATTGATGAGGACTCCTAGATAGAGTCAAGCTAATCCATTCTGTGATTCGAATGACCTCCTTAGGCAATTCGAATTGCTCTGTTCATTGTGACAGTTTGTATTGTAATTCATTCACCCTTTCTAGGATAGAGAGCACTGCTGCATGTTTTGCACAGTTTTGCACCATATTTTCTATGTTCATCTGTTGTGATTGATTTACTTGTTCATTAGATCTGCTGTGACTAATTTTACATAGATTAGATCCTTGCATGCAATGTTTTTAGTGTTCAAATCTGTATGCTGAATAACTTACCAGAAACTAGTCATAGTAATAGGTTCTTTTCTTATTCCTAAAGGTGAACACTATGTTAACAACTAGGGTTACTGGTCTTTAATAATTTCTTCAAAGAAAACAATACCATGCATTATGCTTAACCATATTCCCACTTTTCTATCTTCTTATTGTTTTTAGAATTTGATTGATCTTATATAAAATATTGTCTTCACGGTATTATCTTGTACAGAAAGAAAGAAAGCTACTATGTTATTTTATCCTTTCATCAGAGGTCCAAATTGGACGAATACAGGAATATATAGTTAGAATAGAAAAACTATTATATTCATAAGCAATCAAATTAACTGACGAATGCACTATCCTTTTCTCTTTTTCTGAATTATCAATCGCATGTGATAGAATTTACATCACAGAATACCAAGTTATTAAAAGCTAGGACAAACATAGCATTACTAAATTGACAGATTAAATTACAGTATCACTACACCCAAACTGGGGTCAACAAGTTCTCATTACATTATTATTTATAACATTTGACAACTACCAAATCAAAGGTATCATTACCATAGACAATCTAACTATAGAATCAAGAGTTATTGTTCTTGTTCCTTTAAACATCATTACAGACCTGCAGACTTCATTAAACATCGACAGTCTAGGGTTTAGCATTATCACGGTTGTATTTAAAAAAAAACCAATACCCTTTTATTATCGTCTTATAGCCACTATTTAATTAAACAAATTAATCATGCCTTTCGATCCTTGGATCAGAGTTCAAGAATGAGAAGATCAAGAACACCATACGTAGACATGAAACCCTAAATATCTTAAACATGCTTTTAGATACAAATACAAAAACGAGAAGTGCAAATCACCGAACGTAAGCATTAAACCCTGAAATATTATTGTTTCCATTTAAAATTACGGTGGTTGCACCCTATAGTTGTCGCATTCGTTTGTTGAAGGTCCCATTCGAACCCCATGATATTTACACACATAACTAATGCTGAAGTAAAGTTACAGTCAATGTATCTCTTCTTTCATCAACCCAGAAGCACCAAAACGATAGACACAAAATGTAAAGCTGTAAGACTCTTGCAAACACGAGGGTTCAACCCTACCAAACTTGTCGAGCCCAGGAATGGCCGGCCATATATTTTAAAACATTTACATCACCTACACTATCAACAAAACTTAAAAACTATAATGTTTCCCAAATGCTGCAGGCGAGACAAAAGCCACTGCTGCGAAGGCATGTTACCAACACTTGCTCATCAAGTATGATTCCAAGAGAACCACTAAGGTGGGATACCAACGAAGCTTACCGGTGGGTTCACTTAGTTCTTTTCCCCTTCAACTATTCCGGCACCCTGTTGATTCGCCGAGGGTTACCTACCAACAACCATCATTGAGTTAAGTATCAGATCATGAGGTAGTAAGACATGCTATAAAGAATAATTTGAAAAACCCTTGCAACGTTACGATACCTGAGTTGTGACAGAGAGGTGACAAAGCCAACATCCATCCACTGCAAAGGAGAAGCACACAGTTCGAAGACCACGATGAGGGATACCTCTTGAAAAACTTACAACTTCATTAAAAACCCCAGACTTGCAAGCTACTACAACGCCACAACTGATGCACTCATCCCACCTGTAGATTGCTACACAAATCCTTTCCAGACTTGGCTTCCATGGATAACAATTACTCACAGACCAAAGGTTGCTACCAGTCTTAGGAGGCTAGAAAAAATTTGAAACCCTAAGTGCCTCTCGACCGGTTGGCCTCACCTCCCAAACCCTACCACTGAACAATGACCATGAAACGTTACAAGAATCCATAAGTTACGCTAGGGTTCAACTCATCCCAATACACAACGATCAACGACAGAGATTCACTTTCATTAAACCATGTTGGAGGGTGGCAGGAGTAGCATTAAATTGCTCATCTACCTCCCAAGCCACGGGGTTTCCATTTCTGTTGACAGCAGGGTAGGAGGCCGTTACAACTCACCCTGCCAAACCTCATCACTCGCCGAATCATCCATCACAACATACACGTAACATTATCCTTAACCCGGTGGCCAGACAATGTAATTGCAAACCTAATCATTTAATACACCCTCGACTTTCATACGCAGGATTTTGCAATGCCATCATTTCACCTGCTAGCCATACGGATCAACATTAATAGTATCGACATACACAATGTATCAAGGCATAACGTCCATCGGGGGCATATAACTAAGGTCTTATATGATTCCATATAATCAATTTCGAACCACACTCATAGCATATGAATATCCACTAAGGTCGCGAGCAATCATAGGGCATGGATTGACTCCGCCCATCACATAAAGTCTATTATAAAGCTCACCATAGAGATTATTGTATAGCTCATAAAGCTTGTCCACACCATAAGTTATATAAATACACCATTAGGGTATGGTTTCCACCCAAGGACCCATCGCATACATTGCATGGTAGCATATTAATACTTAAAGCGTCACCATTTTAATTGCCTAGGCAATAGAGATTTAAAACCAACTTATCACTCCTTCCATAGTATGACTTAAGACCATGAGCCCTTGTCCTAAACCTGTCACCATCAACATTTATAAAAAGAATTACTTAACAACTGCAAGACATTTATGGAATGACCATACCTGTAGCATCGAAATTCATACAGAGTTTTTATTGATAACCCGATTATTAAACCCTCTAAATTTTTATCGTTATCTCTTACCTGTGAATCTGCTCATGGAGGACGAGTACAATGATTTAGCCGAATAGATAAGTAATCCTCGGGGCACCTCGTGGGACCCCTTTCATCATCATCCAGAAAACTTAAACTGCCAGCACTTGTCGAGAATAATTATGTTTTCCAAATGCACCCAAATTTTCAATCATTCCGGCATTTAAATAAGAACATAATCATTAATTGATTTTCATGACACCATCAGAAGACAAAAAGACACAACCATTAAATTGTTCCTACCAAGCGACACATTTATTAATTGTTGATTATTGAATATTATTATTTCCGCATTTTACAATATTATCTTTTTATGGCGATTTTTTTTTTTTTTAATTTTATGAAAATATCGGGATGTTACATTTCTGTGACCTTATCATCAGACGATACAACCAAATTCAAAGTATTTTTGTCTGGATCTTTGCTAGTCTCAGAGTAATTTCTGAATCAACAACATTCCTGACTTTTGGAAACAACTTATGCATTGCTTCTGCTATTGTTTGTCTATATTTGCCATATTTTACACATATTTAATCTCTTGAATGAAATTTGCTAGAATCACCTGCAGTTCTTGCCTCATCAAATTCGTATTCTTGTACTTGAATACCTAGCCCTTGGTATTTTCTTTCTTCATTCCCTTTTCTTTGTCAGATACAACTAATTCATCTTGCTGGCTTGATTTTAATCTTTTGGCTTCTCTTTCTTCCTCCACCTGCACATCATTACTTTCATAAAAACTTCTTTTACTTGTTGCGTCAAGCTTTCCTAGGGTAGGTACCATCTCAGGTACAAACTCAGTTGAAACTTTATCCAAGGTAGAAGGATAAGCATGTGAAATTCCCGAAACTTCTGTGTCTAAATTCATATTGTAGTAAATTTTCCATCTTCGCCAATCCTTCAACCTCTTAGTGATCAAAGGCTTTATTTTTGTTCTCTTTCCTTCTGTCAGAAAGAACATGACAAGGATCATAATTAATAGTTGGCACTTTCCTAAAACTCATTGCTTCTAAATGTTTTTGCAGAAAAGGGAGAGCATTCTTGTTCTTGATGATTAATGGACCAATTTTTAAAGGGAACTTTATATCTGTAGCTTTTTTGAAAAGTAGAAAATGGTCATTTTCTACTGTCAATTTTTGTCTGATAAACTCCAAAGCAAAAAATATCGAAGTCAAAAAGGATGGTAGAATAAAGGGCTCCTTAACAAATCCATAAAGTCTTATTACTGTATCTTGCTTCCCTATAAACCAGTCTCCAATTGCTTTTTTTGGGCTTAATTGCATCAGGGTCTTCATCTCTGATAATACTCTAAGAAAATTTTCTCCAAACATCAATCTGTATACTTCTGATAAAATAAAATTAAACATACTGTCTTCCACTGTTTCTGAAAAGACAAACTGTGGGAATTGTAAATCTTTTCGACTATTAAACAGGAGCATTTTCATCACGCGTGTCTAGAATCTGAAATGTCTCGAAGTGTGGAAATTCACTAACTGAGATTGGATGTTCTGAGCCAAGAATACATCACATTTAAGGTAGGGTACTTGACTATGATCCATTTCTGGTTTAGCAACATTTAGTCTAAAAAGCAAACTTAACTGGACCTTTGTGACAATGGAATCATCATCAAACCCTAAAAAATATGAAATGAGTGACAAAACTAACTGTGAATTTTCATCAAAGAAATTAATGTCAAGTAGATAGGGTGTGTTATCAATGGCAAGGCCAGGTTTCAAACAATTGGTCATGAAGTTTTGTTTGGTCTCAGGGGATGACTCTCTATACTGGCTAACTAGGGCTTCTTCAGTAAAATCTTCCTAGTCGTGGGAGGAAAACAAGGGTACTCCTAGAGCTTTCCTAACGGTAGAAGCATTTACATGGCAAAGAATTTTCTTTCGTGATGAATTCATAATGACTATTCGACTCTGAGAATAATTTACTGCACACCACGAAACGAAATCCGGAAACCCTGAAGGTTGTTCGGGACAGAAATGGATAAAACGAGACTTTTAAACATTGTGCACATCCAAATTTTGTTTATATAAACCTTCCGACTTGCTTTTGATTTCTGAAACTGAGAATTTAACCATTATGGGGTCACGAATGTCACTATCTCTGTCCACTAGGGTTTCTCCTATCCTCATAGTTTCAACGTTCTGAAAGACAGTTTCACTACTTCCCTCCATTATGTAAACAATTCTAATTACTTTCACGAGTTAAGAAGACCTACCAGGCACGAACAGGATGAATAAACTATGCTCCGTCGCTTTCGAGCAGCACATACATGTTCTAATCCTCCACCTTTCGCAACAAAAAAGTCAAATTTTGACTTTCCCTTCTCTTTATACACCACCGAAGGTGTTTTGGCAATGCGGGATGGTGGTTTTCCGTAACGCTTTCACTGATTGCGGAATTATGTGGAGACAACACGTGTACAACGGTATGGTATTTCCAACCGCTCAGACCTCCATTACATTGTGCATGTTGGCGGCGTGGAAAGATTATGGGCCGTCGATCTAACCTCCCTTTATCGAATAGTCGTTGATCTAACTGCCCTTTTATCATTCTCCCATGATCTGCGGCGGGCATTTTCCCAAGGCCACCTAAACTAATTTTCCAACACTTGGTCATTTCCAAGAATTTCTCCAACTTGGTTGATCCTGAAACCCTATTTTGGTAGAGTTATAACTTTCTCCTAAAAAATGATTAAGGAAAATTGAGACCATGACTAGATAGACACTTCAAGAAGCTATAGCATCATATGATAGCGCATGCATTTTTATCAAACTATGAACTATAGTGGGCATTCTCTCAGACCAGTTTTTTGTACTTTTCATACAACATGTCGGATTGAGACACTGATTTAATGATAGCACCAGAACATCGGCATGTGTCTTTCCAGCCTCATCACACATTCCATGTCATCATACATGCCACGTCATCACTTCCTATGGTGTCAATTCTCTTTTTGAGGTTCACACATGTGAGATTTTGTCCTGCTAAAATAGAGATCAATTCATGTATAACCAGAATGATCAAGGTTGGAAAAACACAAATCACAAGAAGGGTCGGCTGACCCTTCGCTTAGTAGATAATTGTTAACATGAATATCCAGTAATTCACCTGTATCCAAACTGGTGAACACAAGAAGGATTGGATGACCATTCTTGCAGTCTAGAACCGGTATGAAGATAATATTTGGCAGAAGAAGGGTCGACCGCCCCTTCATTTATGAGGGAGTTGTCCAAATATTCAACCTATGAAGTATAGGCAGTCAATTTATCAATATCCTGAATAGTGAAGACAAAAAAAATACTAACCACAAGAAGGCTCGGCCGATCCTTCATTTAAAAGAGAAATGAAAAAATATTAAATCTAAGAAGGTTGGAATGACAATTCCCCATAACCGACTTCCGCAGTATATGGTAGGGATTGGGACATTGCCTAAGTTATAACACCTAAACAATATTTCCTGGGACTTCCAACTGCCGACAAGAAGGATTGGCCACCCCTTCTTTTAGTAGATAATTGTGAACACCAATATCTGACAATTCACCTGTATCAAGAATGGTGAACACGGGAAGGATTGAACCACGGTCCCTTCTTGCAAGTCTAGAACTATTATGAAAATAATAGTGGGCAGAAGAAGGGTTGGCTGACTCTTCATTCATTTATCTCAAGCCTCGTTTGAAATGGGGTGTCGGTTAATGAAATAAAACTTCAAATGATCGTCATATTATCCAGACACCGATTCATTTGATAATTTGTATATTTTTTACTACTTCAAATGACCGTCATAATTATCATCTTGGAACACGCCAAAAACCAATTTCAAAAGCGGCAATATCAAAAGAAAAAGTATTGTTTTGGAACCTGGATTTGGAAGTAAAATCCACACAACAGGTAATTTTTTAGGATGAAAAATAATAAAAGGAAACAGAAACAAAATCAACATATTTATTAATTCCATCCGCTTAATTCTGGGCATAAGATTAAGACAAGTCGACGGTTGAGATCTAATCTGGGGAATGCGGAAGACGAGTTGCGGGGGTTTAATTGTTATGAAATATATACAACGTTCTCGCAATCCACAATCATGTATAACTATATAGCCACTTCAACAATCTATAGCATGATATGATGGTGCATGCATTTTCCTAAAACCATGAATTATGGCGGGCATTCTTTGAGAGTAGTTTTGACTACTTTTTCCATACTTTATCAAGTTCCAAAGTTTCACAAACTTACCATACTTTTCCAGAATGATGTTAGATAGCACCAGAGCACCATCATGTGTCTTTCTAGCCTCATCAAACATTCCATGTCATCATATATGCCATGTCATCACTTCCTATCTTGTGAGATTTTGGCCTGCCAAAATAGAAATCAATTCATGTATAACAAGAATGGACAAGACTCGGAAAATATAAATCAAAAGAAGGGTCAGCCACCACTTCGTTTAGTAGATAATTGTGAATACCAATATACACCAATTCACCTGTATCCATACTGGTGAACACAAGAAGGATCGCACGACTCTTTTGGCAGTCTAGAACTAGTATGAAAATAATAGTGGGTAGAAGAAGGGTCGGCCTCCCCTTCATTTATGAGGGAATTGGGTAGAAGAAGGGTCGGTCGACCCTTAATTCAAGCTGGAAAAAAATGGTGAAAATGACCCCTGTTAAAAAATCGCAGTAAAATCCACACAGTAGGTAATTTTCAAAGATAAAAAATAACAAAAGGAAATAGAAACAAAATCCACATATTTATTAAATCCTTCAGGTTAAATCGGAGCCGTAACATTAAGACAAGGGACAACTGAGATCTAATCTAGGGAAGGATTCAATGAGTTGCGGGGGTTTAATGGTTTGGAAATATATACAACGTTCCCGCAATTCGCAATTGCGAGTTGCGGGACTACGACTTGAAATAAAAACAAACCAAAGTAGATTGCGGATTGCGGAAACACATGTCGCAAATTCATTATTCAAATAGTTCCCGCAATCCGCAATCATGTATAACCAGATAGCCACTTCAATAAGCTATAGCATGATATGATGATGCGTAAATTTTTTTGAAACCATGAATTATGGCGGGCATTCTACTAGAGCAGTTTTGACTACTTTTTCCATACTTTGTCAATTTCCAAAGTTTCACAAATTTGCCATACTTTTTTAGAATGATGTCAGATTACAACACTGACTAAATGATACACCAGAACACCATCATGTGTCTTTCCAGCCTCATCACACATTCCATGTCATCATAGATGCCATGTCATCATTCATGCCATGTTATCATACATGCCATGTCCTCACTTTCTATGGCATCAGTTCTCTCTTTCAGGCTCACATATGTGAGATTTTGGCCTTCCAAAATAGAGATCAAATCATGTATAACCAAAATGGTCGAGACTGGAAACATATAAATCATAAGAAGGGTCAGCTGACCTTTCTTTATTGGGCACACAAAGGGTCGACCAACCCTTCATTTATGACGGAATTGTGCAAATATTCAACCGATGAAGTATAGGCTGTCAATTCATGTATATCATGAATGGCGAAGACTGCAAAAATACTAAGCACAAGAATGGTCGATCAACCGTTTATTTAAAAGAGAAAAAAAAAAACAATTAATCTACGAAGGTTGGGACAACATTTCCCCACTACCGACTTCCGCAGTATATGGTAGGGATGGGGACATTACCTATGTTATAACATGTAAACAATATTCCCAACTTCCTACTGAAGAAAAGAAGGATCGGCCACCCCTTCATTTAGTAGATAATTCTGAACACCAATATTTGACAATTCACCTGTATCCAGATAGGTGAACACAAGAAGGATCGAACCACCCTTCTTGCAATCTAGAACTATTATGAAAATAATAGTGGGAAGAAGAAGGGTCCGTCGCCCCTTCATTCATTTATCTCGAGCCTCATTCAAAAATGGGGTGTTGGTTAATTACATTCAACTTCAAATGACTGTCATATTATACAAACACCAATTTCAAAAGAAAAAGTATGGTTTTGGAACCTGGATTTTGGGTCTTTTGGAAACGGATTTGGCATTTTCGGGACCGGTTTGGTCACTTTCGAAACCAGATTTGGCACTTTTGGAACCGGTTTTGACTCTTTCAGAACCGGTATTGTCACTTTTGGAACCTTGATTTGGCACTTTCAGAATCGGATTTGGCAATTTTGGAATCGGTTTTGGCACTTTCAAAACCAGTTTTGGCACTTTCGGAATCGGATTTGGCAACTTTGGAATCAGTTTTGGCACTTTCGGAACCGGTTTTGGCACTTTTGGAACCGGTTTTGGCACTTTTGGAACCTGGATTTGGAACTTTTGGAACCGGATTTTGCTTGATTTTGGAGTTTAGAAAGGTTGTTTTTGACCCGTCTTCAAAGTGACTTGGACTGGAATAAGTCCATGTTTAATGAAATTGGCATTATACAAAGAATAAAGAATTTAATGATGTAGATAATGAGTAGGTTGAGCATGAATTCCTTCCATGTCTTGGTCAGTTTGTCATGTTGACATGCAACTTGTGGGTGGAAGTAGGATTATGTTGGAATTGTATTTTTTTGCAAGGAGTTTGTCGCATTGTGACATTCATTAAGGATTATGTTAAATTGTGACATTTCTCCATGGTTATGTCAAATCATGGCATTCATATTTATAATGTTCCTGAAGGGTTTCATTGCATTATAATAATTCATAACGGTTATATCACATTATGGAAATCATGTTGGTTGAGTTGTGAAATTTCTATGTTCCATAATGATTGAATTGCATTATGACATTCACTATTTAGGGTTTCATTGGATTCCAATATTCACCAATGGTTATGTCACATTGCACCATTCATTAAGGGTTATGTTGCATTGTATCATTCGTTAAGGCTATGTTACATTGCAATGTTTATCAATAGTTATGGGTGAGTGCAAACTAATGAGTGTCACTTTTGGCTCATTAGATGCAATAGAAAATTGAAAAATCAAGCATCCCTCAACTTACTGGGATTTTTTGAGATACTCACACAAGATATCTTGCATTGAGTAAAAAAGATGAAATGTCAGAAATTGAATTACATAACTATGTCAAATTTCATCTTTTCTAACAGTCATGTTTTATTTTTTTGGCAAATGATAAGGTATATGTTTTTGTGGGTGCATCCTTTGAGTGCCTAAATGATGGTTTAGAGCTACAAAAATTGGTAGACATGTAGAGAACATGTAGCAATAGTGCAGCATTATTTTTCCAAAATTAAATGTTTAATTTTTTTTTTAAATTATCTAAGTGACCAAACCTCGAGAATGGTACGTCAAATGTGGGTACAGAATTGGAAGGTCTAAATGCAATCATTTCAACTTGGATTTTTTATAGAGCGTAAAGGTAGTGCAACATCCAATTTTTTTTTAAAATGGTTGTGAAATTAAAAAGTTACGAAAGAAACACTAATAGCATGTTTTTTTACTTAAGGAGTGATGATACAAGAAAATTAGGAAAAAATAGAAAAACTTAATATTTAAAAAAAAATATACATTAGGAAACTCCATAAAAAATGCTATCTATATTGCCTAAAATTTCGTCAAAAATGGTTGTGTATGTGATGCTGTAAAGAGTGGTGAAAGACAGGCATATTGAGAAAAATGGTGGAAATGCCCAATTGGCTATGGTTTAGCACAATACATAGCACAGGTTTGGTAAATCCGAACCAACCACATAGGACTATGGATGACATGTGGGCGCATGAGGTGGCGTGTTTTAGGCACTAAGGAACGCTCGCACGTTGTGTTTAAATTCAAATATTTAGTCCCGCACTTGGTGTCAACAAAAACGCTCTAGCGTTTTGTTTCTCATAAAATATAGAGCGTTTTGGAGAAACAAAATTGTTAAGAACCCATGTCAACCCTTCTATTTACTTTGTTAGTATGTTGTTGTTGGACGCATATGCTTTGTAATTCATCCCATAGTATTTGTTGATCCATAGTTTGTATTATTGTTGTTAGACGCATATGCTTTGTAATTCGTCCCATAGTATTTGTTGATCCATAGTTTGCATTATTGTTGTTGGACGCATATGTTTTGTAAGTCATCCCGTAGTAATTGTTGATCCATATTTTATATTGGCCCATGGTTTGTATTGACACATGGTATTGACCCATGGTATTGGCGCCTAGAATTAGTATATAAGTTTGTGTTGAGACCAATGAAGGCACTGTGAAGTTATTTGTATTGAGCTTGTTCAAAGGAGGTTACCCCCTCGAAGTGGCCTGCGATCAATATAAAAGTGATTCTGAGTTCTGTTATTTCTGTGACCAATCGTTTAAGATCTATTCTGAAAGATGTTTCAGATACAGTCATTTTTTATCCATTCGGCGTCATTTCAGATCCATTTGTTGTCATTCCCTGCCGTGCAGCTGTAGATCCATTCCTAGAAAAGAAAAAAAAACCTGTTTTTTCACCATGTCTCCCTTTTTTTAACTTCGTTTCCCTTGAAACTTCCTGGACGCCCCTACAATCCCATTCTACATATTTCATTCCTGAGGACCCTATCCCAAATTCTATTTCCCAAAGCCAGAAATCTCACATTTGTCTATTTTTAGGGTTTTCCATAACTTATTCAATTTTCACCCACTCGCCTCCAAATTTTGCCACTGTGTTCATTCCCTATTTCTGCTTCTTTGTCCCTCTTTGACAAATTTTCTCATTCTTTCACTCCGCTTCTGAAATCCTCATTTTTTGCTTCCCTGCCCATCAGAAAGTATCCAAAACCTATTCAAACCCCAATTACCCATCTAATTTTTTTCCAAATCCAAATTTCCCTTTACTAAATAAGCTTTTGTTTGTGTTTTTCTATCCATTCCCAAAAAATAAAAAAAAATGAAAAAAGATCCTGGTTATGGTTGTCACTCGTGCAGGAGAAAAAACCATAGAGGAAGCACTTGCAGCCATCCAAACCAAACTCCAAGATCTGGATGAAAAATTTCTTAGCCTCCATCTTCAGCATTCAGCCATGAACAATAACCGACAACAAGAATCTTCTGCAACCAATGGGTTCTCTTCTTCCAGCACTTTCCGTGATCCGACGCTTGAATTTCCTCGCTTCAATGGTGCTAATCCGACTGGATGGATCTATCGTGCAGAACAGTATTTCAATCTCCATAATACTTTTGATGTCCAAAAATTTCCACTTGCATCCTTTCATTTGGAACAGGAAGCCCTTCAATGGTACCGTGGGTACATCAAAGCTCATGACGAGCCAAAATGGACAGATTTTTGCCAACTCCTTTTGAAACGATTTGGTCCTAGTGCTTTTGATGACATCACCGGAGCACTCAGTAAACTTGTTTAAATTGGCACTGTGAGAGAGTATCAGACAGAATTTGAGAAACTAGCCAACTACACAGAAGGATTGTCTGATGACTTCTACAGGAGTTTTTTTATCAGCGGTCTTGAGGATGAAATCCGCCCAGAGGTAAAAATGTTCTGTCCAAACACAATGATGGAAGCCCTGGGGTTGGCTAAATTGGAAAAAGACAAGATTGCCGCCCAACAACGCTCCAAACCCACTTTTGTTCCCTTCTGAAATATGGGTTCTCAACGACCTCCCATACAGGTAGCTCCTCGACAAACTCCTATCAAGCATTTGTCCGAAATAGAGATGCAGGCATGTAGAGAAAAAGGGCTTTGTTATAATTGTGATGAAAAATTCACTCGGGGACATAGATGTTCAACAAAAGCTCTATCTCTTGGATGTGGATTCTTCGCCCGCCTCTGAAGTTGGTGAAGAGGCTCCAGATACACAGAATGATCAGGTCGACATTCAACAGCCACCTATTGACCTTCCATCTCAGGAAGACCACCCAGAGATATCTCTCCATGCTTTATCTGATGTCACCACCCCCCAAACAATGCAGGTGAGGGGTTACTTCAAGAAGCCTCCTCTTACAATACTCATTGATTCTTGTAGCACTCATAACTTTATTGACCCTCGGATCGCCAAACATGTTGATTGTTTTGTCCATCCTTGCTCCAAATTTGAAGTCATGGTTGCCAATGGGGGCACCTTACCTTGCAAGGGAAAGTGTCACAATGTGCATATCTCTTTGGAAGATTATAACCTGCGCTCTGACATGTTTTGCTTGTCCTTAGGAGGATGTGATGTGGTTTTGGGCGTTCAATGGTTACACACACTTTGCCCCATCTTATGGGATTTTGCTGAACTTTGGATGCAGTTTTCAGTCAATGGGAAACAACAAAAATTTAAGGGCTTACAACAAGGGTCTCTCTGCATCATCAGTTCACATCACCTGGAAAAGGTCCTTAAGAAGAATTCACATGGTGTCATCGCTCAACTCCATTCCATTCAGATGCACCCACCAATGATCTCTCCTACTTCCTTTTATAGATATGCAGGTGTCCTTGCTGAACCAGTGGGCTTGTCGCCTTCAAGAGATCTTTCCGGTAAGAATTTAGCCACATCTACATCTCAGTAGGAAATTATGGCTATTTTGCATGCAGTACAGAAGTGGAAACCATACCTATTAGGGAATTATTTCTGCATCAAGACTAATCTCCAGAGTCTAGAAATTTTCCTGGAACAATGGGTCTCCTCCCCAGCACACCAGAAATGGGTTATCCAACTCATGGGTTATTCCTATGCGATCACTTACAAGAAGGGTAAGGACAATATGGTGGTAGATGCTCCTTCTCGCACATTTGATGACCCAGTTTCTCTTCCATCTATTTATCTGCTTGTTCCCAATTGGTTGCAATCCGTTCAACATGGCTATCTCTTCTATGCACTACATGCTTCTTCATCAGCAGGGCACTCTGGGTTGCTCAAAATGTATGACAATGAACAAAGTAACTTTTTTTGGCAGGGACTGAAAATGACAATTCAACAGATGGTGGCTGACTGTGATACTTTCCAGGACAATAAGGGTAAAACGACACTCCTTTCGAGACTGCTCGAACCCTTTCCCATCCCTACACAGATTTGGACAACTATTTCTATGGATTTCCTAGAAGCACTTGTGTGGTACAATACCACATCTAAAAGGACATCATATGAAGCAGTCTATGGATAGGCACCGCCAATTCTTCTTCCATACACCCTCAGCATCTCCCCAGTTCAGGAAATTGACTCGGTTCTTCGAAACCGTGATCAGATTCTTCTCATTCTACAGGACAATCTTCACATGGGAAGAATTCGACTAAAACAACAAGCCGATCAACACCGTTCTGAGCGCACTTTTCATGCAGTTGATATGGTTCTTCTTCATCTACAACCTTCCAAGCAACCCTCCCTGAAACTCACAAGGTGTCAGTGGCCCGGAATGCAACCCGAGGATGCTACAGGGGAACCACTCCTTCAGATTCTGCATCAATTTTCACATCTAAAGCTTTGAGGAAAAAGCTTTTTCTAAGGGAGAGGGGGTGTTAAGAACCAATGAAAGCCCTTCTATTTACTTTGTTAGTATATTGTTCTTGGATGCATATGCTTTGTAAGTCATCCCATAGTATTTGTTGATCCATAATTTGTATTATTGTTGTTGGATGCATATGCTTTGTAAGTCGTCCCGTAGTAATTCTTGATCTATATTTTGTATTGGTCCATGGTTTGTATTGACACATGGTATTGACCCATCGTAATGGCACCTAGAATTAGTATATAAGTTTGTGTTGAGACCAATGAAGACACCGTGAAGTTATTTGTATTGAGCTTTCTCAAAGGAGGTTGCCCCCTCGAAGTGGCCTGTGATCAATATAAAAGTGATTCTGAGTTATGTTATTTATGCTATTTTGTGTGTTTTCATTAATTAAGTGTTGCAGGTTCTTCACAAAAATGCTCTAGCGTTTTGGATAAATAAAACTCTAGAGCGTTTTGGAGTTAAAAAACACTCTAGCGTTATAAACCACATAAACTATGTGTTAAGTGTTGAATGGAGATAAGGGGTGAGAGAGAGAGAGAGAGAGAGGATATGAGGGAGGAGCAAGGGACATAAATTTATGAAGGTGGAGAGAAGAATTACGAGGAAGAAAATTAAATGCCTAAACCCATAATTCCTAAGGCCCAAACAACCTAAATCCCTAAACCCCTAAGCACTTAATCCCTTAACACATAATCCCTTAATACTTTAACCCCTTGACACTTGATCCTTTTATACCTTACCCCACTAATAGTCAATCCCTAAATCCCTTAACTTATAAATATCCTAATCCTTAAAGACCTAGTCCCTTAAATAACCCCTTATCTTCCATCCTCATAGCCCTTGTCCTCTAACACCCTAAGACCTTAATCCCTTAACACTAAAGCACCTAAGCCCTTAATGTCTAACCACTTGAAACCTAACCCCTTAACCCCAGATCCCTAAATCCATTTAACCCTAAATCCCCTAACCCCTAAACTCCTTAAGTCCTTTAATTATTTACCTCTAATCCTTTAACCATGGGCCTATAAGCTCTAGTTTACCCTATATAGCTAAAATAATTGTTTGCCTCTACACTACGTTTGCATGTGCGACCTCCCTTGTGACATTGCAACCTGCATTTGCTTGTGCGCTCTATGTTTGCATGTGTGGTCTTTGTTTGCATAAGAGCTCTATGTTTGCTTGATCTCTTTCCCTTGGAATTGATCACTCCTCTCTTGACTTTGGAATTCTTTCTTGGGCTTGTGCATTAACCTCTAAGCTCTAGTTTACCCCTTATAATCCTTTAAACCTTTAACCCCTTCACCATTAATGCTTAACTCATAAACCATAAGAACCTAACTCTAGGGCACTAAATCCATTAACCCCTAAATCCCCTAACCCTTAAACCCCTTAACCACTTTACCTCTAATCCCACAACCCCTAACCCCTAAGACCTAGTCCACCCCTAACCCCTAAACAACCTAACCCATAATACTTAAAGCCCAAATATCTAAATCCCTAAAGACTTAATCCATTAACCCCTAGAAACAATTAAACATTTAATTACTTGGTCTTTAACCCCTAACCCCTTAAACCCTATCGCCCTAACCATTGAGCCCTAAATTCCTCAACCCATAAATCCCATAACCCATAAAACCCCTTAACCCCCTATCTTCTTAACTCCTAACCCATAAATATTTAAACTTGCTAACCACTTTATGCCTTTACCTCCAAACTCTTAACCCATAACTCCTAAGTCTTAGTTAACCCGTTAACCCTAAAACCCAAAACCTATAATCCCTAAATCCCTAAACCCATAAATCCCTAAATCCCAAAACCCATAAATCCCTAAATAACTCATAATCGCTCATCTCCTAGAAGCCATTAAGCGCTTAACCCCCAAGTCTTTGATCCTTTAACCCCTTGACACTTAACCCTTAACAAAATCAACCATAACATCCTAACCCTAGAGCCATAAATATCTTAGCCCATAAATCTAATAAACCCTAAAGGCCTCACCTCTTAAATAACCACCAATCCCCTAACCCTTATGCTCTTAACCACTAAGCCCCTAATCCCTTAACACTTAAACCCTTCACCTTTAATGCTTAATCTCTTGAACCCTAATCCCCTCGCATTATTGCACTCAATCCCTTAACCCATAAAGCCCCTAACCCCTAGACCCCTTTATCTCTAAGCATCTAACATCTAATCCTTACTTTAGCCACAAACACTTAAGCCCTTAATGTCTAACCTCTAAATCCCTAACCCCCTAAACCTAGAGCCCTAAATCCCTTTTTAATTTAATAATTAGAAAATTTAATTAAATCTAAAAAAAAACTGCACTATGTTATGCATGACATATGTCACATTGTGGCATTCTTGATTATGTGGTATTGTAACATTTTATAATGGTTTTGTTCTATTTGGAAATCCTCCATGATTATGTCACATTATGACATTCATTTTCGTTTAGTTAGTGTGAAATTGATACATCCCTTAATGGTTATGTATCATTACAAAATGTTATCACCAAGAAATTATATACAAATCTTAAAACTTTGAATATTTTTACAAATAAATATTAAAATCATATAGAACATTCATCAAGGATATTGTGGCATTGAGATGTTCCTTAACTTTAGAAAATTTTCTAATTCTAATGAAATGTAAAATAAAAATAAAATTATTTTAAATTGAGGATTACTCATTTTAGGTAAAATAATGTAAAGTGATATTGTGCTAAAAATCAGTTTACATGTTATGGATTTAAATTCAATAATTCACATTGCAAAACTAAATTTTATTGAAAGGTGATTGATTCTTCAACATTTATTAAACATGAATTTCAAATTCAAGAGAATTAAACACAAAATATATTTGACAATTAGTTAAATATTTAAAGATAATAAAATCATTAAGATTAAACTATTATTTTATTCAAAATAGTTAAGTTATTTAACAATAACCACATTAATATTTCTAAAAAAATATTAATATTATTTAAAAAATATGAGATAAAACTAAAAATTTATTAAACTATTATTATAATATCATAATTATTGCACCTAATGAAACGAGGTGCTCTACAACCCAATATGGGAGAGATCCTCTAACGTGATATAAAGTTATAACGTTACTAACAAAATAATTAAAAAAATTCATGTCGGCTCATAACATAAAAAATTATGGAAAGTAATTAAAAAATAGATGTTCGTTTATAAAAAAAAAACTTAAAACTTAAACCCGGATCTATCAATCAACAAAGATCAAATTTCTTGAGTTTAAATTTAAAAAAAGAAATACACCTCAAGAAATTGGATCCCTCTGGATGCTTGATAGATACGAATTTAAGATGGATCTATGTTGGTTTAATAAATTCAAAATTTAATAATATTATTCAATGATTTTATTATTTTTCCATTCAAACGGATATATGTTACTATATGTTCATTCTTTTTATTAAAATTAAAGTCAATATTTCAAACAATATTATAATTATGTTAAGAAATATTTATCTGTTTATTAAAATAAAGTTATAACCTCTTTGAAATATAGTGAATATTTCATATAATATTAAAATTATGTTAAGATTATACTAAGAAATATTAATAAGTTGATTAAAATATAATAATATTATTTAACATTTGATATTTATTTATTTAAATTAATTAAACTTTAATTTTTTAAATTATTATTATTATATTATTATAAAATTTTAAAAATTAATATGTTTATTAAAATATTATTATATTTTATTAAAATATAATTATTTAATAAATTTATAATCTTTATTTTTCAAATACAAATATTCCTAATCCAATTAAAATTATATTTATATAAACACATTTATATTGTACTTAAATATTTATTATTATAAACTAATTTGTTTATTATAATATGATTATAATTTTATAACGCAAATCCTGCAAATCTTACAAATCCCATTATGCATTATAACGCAAATCCTGCAAATCCCATTGTGCATATCACAATACGCTGAATGAATACCTTTATATAAGAGAAATCAATGTTGAATACCATGTTTATCGATATCACACACGAAATTCACTTGCAGCAGCAAGCAGGATGGGCTTCATGAATTTCGTTAGACTGAAAATTCTGAGCTTGAACATTCCACCAAAACTTCTCCAGAAGTCCGTACGGCTTCTTCCCTACCGTGTGAGGTTTTCCGCAAAACCATCCGATAAGAATCTTGATTGGTGTCACTGCCACGAACAACCGAATGAAGAAGTCGGACAAATTTTGCATCGTAATCTTGGCTGTCGGGTCAAAGTTTCTTTCCTTCCCATTTATTTGATGTACTTTTGCAACTTTTCTTTTCGTGTGGAGCATCTAAAACTACAATTCAATGTATCCCACGTCCGAATGATTTCGTGTTTATTTCAAGTACTTTTGCACTTTTTCTTTTCCATGGAGTATCTAAAACTACCATTCAATGTGGAAGAGTTCTTTCATTAGAAATTTATGTTTTATGCCCCGTTATCCCAAACTACAATTCAATGTGTGCCGGAAGGATTTAGTGTTTATTTCATGTATTTTTGCATTTTTCTTTTTAAATTCGGAAAATTATATTAAACTGAGAAACGAAAATGTACAAGATATATGCAGAAGGGAGGGAGACCACAATGTACAAGAAATATATGCAGAAGGGAGGGAGACCACAGCTAAAACCCACATAGAGTACAAATTATAGGCCTGTTTAATCAGTTTGAAGGCTATGGTTTAGAGAGTTCATGCTTGTCTTAACAAAAACATAAGCAACTCTCACTTGTGGGGGTTATGGCCAATTTTTTTCCAAAATGAGACAAAAAATTGAAAGTTCTCATGTGTTTCTAACAACAAAGAAATCTGAATATTTAATTTTATTTTATTTTAAATATTTTTGACAAGAAGTCAAAAATAAAACAATGCAAATGGATTATTCTTTTATTAATAAAAATAGTGAAGGGGGGCATAAATGAAATAGTTGTTGAATGAGTGATTGCTGACCCGCAAGAGGAAAAGACAAGTGGCTAAAACTGTTGAGTGAGAACTCAAGGTGCATGAGGCATCTTCCCCAAAATTAGCTCACAACTTTTAGTTGAGTGCTAAAGAGCATGAGGCTCATAAATGACCAAGACCTAGGTAAAATACTATATAATAGTATGTCCATAAGCAGGAAGAGGCTAGCATTGAATGGGGATTGAATCTGATAATGCAAGAGATGCATCATTAAGTAGATTTTGCTCTTGTGGTTCAGCGATCAGGCTCGGGGGTTCTGGAGCAAATGAGACTTGGCTGCTCTAGGAGTTGGTTGGGAGGAATGATTATTTCATTTCTATTTTCCCGACAGTGGTGCCAGGTTCCTTGTTCTGTTTCTTATTTGTTTAAAACTATTTGCAGTAGGATTTCCATCTATGTTATTAATCGCTACTAACCCTTAGCAGAAATCTTATTTATGCATCTAATTAGATTATTGATACATTATTGCATCTCTTCAAATATCTCTTCTTTTATGATCTCAAATTTAAATGTTTTGTCGTATTGATATCTAAGTTTATAAATTAATAGTATTTAGCTTTTAGAGTGCTTTCTAAACAAATCTTTGTTTTCAAATCTAGTATGGATTATATTTACTTAAGGAACAGAGTCGGAATATTTTTTAATTAATTCTTATTACATAACCACCGTAAGATCCCCAAATAACTAAGTAAAGTAATTGGTACAGTCGAGTATTCTCATATGCGTAAAAACTATCAATGACGATTACTAGAATCGCGAGAGCCGAGAGGCCTCTGCTGAATAAAATTTATTTAAACATTCTTCATTTTATAAACCTTTTTACACATCGAGAATGATAAATATGGATCTATCGCGACTACTGTAAAAGACCTATTTACATTACAGGTATAATATATATATATATATATTTGCAATATAAATCCTCAAAATACTTACATATACAATTAACTTATTTTACGAGTTAGGGTATTCATAACATAACTTATTGATCAAATAAATAGTTGCAAATATTTCAACTAATGGTTAACAACCAGAATCAAGACAGCACATGATTTAGATCGAATCTAGCCGAAATCTATAATCAAGTAAATCAACACTACATGATTGTTAATCAAATGCTTGACTATTCGCAACATCAAATCTTTGTAAATCCAAGAATGACAGTAGGACCATCGAAGGATGGAAACGAGTGCTTATGTAAGAAATTTCCATAAACATTTTATCAAAATCAATCTATATCCATATACACTTAAACAATAAGCAAATATCTTAACTCTCTCTTACGTGGAAATATCATTAAGTATAGTATTCGAACGGAGTTTAACCAAAAAATGCATGCAACCACATTTATAGCTATGATATCATTTCTGGAATATGACATAGAAATCGCAAAGATGCAGTGGGTCGTATTAAGAGTTAAAAATGTAATTAGTATCGATTGAAAAACACGTTTTCGCAACCATGTGGTCGTAAGTCCATTTTAATGGCATCCACATCCGGTTGAACAAAGTAACCCCATTAACTAAATAATTTACATGTGGCGTAAGCCATCCACGATGGCTCCCATGAAATCTTTGCTAAATCTCAAAAACAAACTACAAACACATATAAAGACAATGATGGAGCAGAGAGGCTGTAAAGCCCTCTGTCAGTTAGGTTTAAACCCTAAAGGTTGATATATTTTTATACGGTAACTTATCTTTCTTGAAGGAGGAGGATTTTTCCTCTTTCTTTTCGCAAGATCAAAAGATAACCCCACCAAGATTTTCTACCTGCAGCAAAAACATGAAACGCAGTTAGCATCTACGTTGTCTATTATCGAAATAATTTTTAAAGCTAGAATTTCTTTTTACAGAGTAATGTGGTTGGATACGTGGGTGTTCTAAGACGTAATCCTGGGAGGACGTGACCCTGTGTCCATCCGAGTCACCGGCACTCCCAACTTGTGCGCAAACAACCACTTTCAGAACCAAGCTAATCATAAAAAGAATTGTAACATGGAAAACTAAGTCTAGTTTTCTTTACCTTGTATAATTACAGACAAGGCTAGTGGTTGTCTCCTCCTGGACTCCCTTATCGCTCCCCTACCTACACAAACATAACTCTAATATTAGTTTGGCAACTAGAGCATGTTTAAAAATGCAGTATAAGAAATCCAATTACTGAGCATAGTTAAAAAAATTCTTACCTTTTTTAATGGCAACTCGAGGCCGACAGGATGTCTATGCTCTAGTCGCAGCAACCAACAAAACTGTGTTGTGGTGGCCTTAAGCATCGTGATGACCTTGGAAAGCAACCAAAAGCATAATGCCATTAACAAACGCAACACAGTACACCCAAGATTTTACAAATCTCCATTAAAAGTGCAGAGCCTTTGCTCGCAGAGCTCGCAAACCAAACAACAACAAAAATAATGAAGTTTCAGACATCAAATCGATACATTAAACCCTACTCTAAACCCTTGTAATCTCAATACACAAAATGGACGACCGAGATTCCGATCCAGCGAAGGCCATAAAAGCCTGGTTGTCCTGTCAATTCGCAGCCTGGGTGGCTCATTGGATTCACAAACCAAACACAGTACCTTTATCATTCAATTAACATAACTTTATTAATGTGATTTTTGAAATAATACACAACTATGGTATAAACCCCATAGCTATTGCTTAAAATTTGAAATTAACGCAACCTTGGTAGGTTAATGCAATTGCTTAATAGCCAAGGTTATGCCTTGGTCCTTGAAACTCTTTTACATAAATTTATGGGTCGAGACTTTACCCTTAAGTATCTTAAGTACATCCTCATACAACCTTAGTACCAAGCTATAAAGGATAGATAAGAGATGAAGACCGAGACTTAGTCCTAAGGCTAAGCAAGGTCCTTGTAGTCTGTTAGCAAGAACTTATCAAAAGAAAAAAACATCACCTGCAGGTATGATGGTAGCATGATGATAACCTCATCAAATATCCATGAATATGCAACCATCGATTAAAATTTTAAGAATTGTGTAAGCAACTATGCACAACAATGTCAACGTTTACTTATGCTATGGCAACCATTACATGCTAGAAAATATAGTGATGTTTCACATAATTATGTTGTCGAACTATTAAATGCGAACGATGTAACAACATTGTTTTTATATAGTTGTTGGTATATTAATTTTTTATTTTATTTTATGGAATTTCAAGGTACATGACACTAGGTAGTAGCAACTGCCATTTCATGCTTAACAAGATGCGGGGTTGTCTTATTTCATGCTTGAGGAAACCTTCTATATATCATATGAGTAGTCCTATGAGCTGTCAAATATTCTCCTCCAAAATATTTGCTTGTCAATTCATGGGCAAATGCATTTATTTTTGCATTAATTCTCTCATCCATCATGCATTGGTTATGAGCCATCTTGCTCAAACCAACATCCAAAGTAGCCATTTGGTCATCCAACGAACCCTCTACATGTTCCTCCCCACCGGTACCCACTGTGCTTTCCTCCAAATCCAAACGAGCCAAGGTTATCATGTTCCACATCAAACCTAGAGTGCGATGTAATGGGTTTCACGAGTCCTTTTTGATCCCTCATCCTCAACCATTTCTCCTAGCTCGTTGACTAGATTATCCCCAACAATATTCCTCTTGCTTCGCTTCACACAACTCTCCAAGCTAGAGAATCAGGTTTTGGTTGCTTGGTTTATCTTCCTCTCAAAGAAACCTTTTGTGTTTTCCATGTCTTGAATTTCCCTAGGCATATGAGTCACGTAGGCTAGGCCCCGCCATTGTTTTTCTCTAGGTCACCTTGGTCCTCACCATGGTGCATGGGGGACTAGGTGATGCCAAACCCATAAATCCTTATGTCGAAGCCTTATTAGCCTCCTCTAAATTTACATGGAACCATGATACCATTGCTCAAGCATTCGATGGTTTTCTTTTAACCAAAATCTTCCTCTAAGCCCACTCTACGCATTGATGGTCTTCATCGTACCAAAGTCAGCAGCAGGGTGGTGGTATCGACATTGATAACGGGCATTGATGACTCACATGCTTGAAGATAAAATGAACCGGACGCGAGAATAGATCGCCAGCAGATGAATGTACTAGAAAGTCAAATCCTTAGCATTGAAAAATGGAAACCTCTAGATTACAACGAGCTAGGACAAGACCCTTAATTTCGTACCCATACCGCCCTTAAATTGCTTGGTTCCTAGATGCATGAGTCCAACACATGGAAGGAAGGCTAAGACATCCACCGTGGGGGGTTAGATCCAAGTGATTGATACCAGAACATTCTGATTTGAGTAATGGATCAAGACATGTTGTCTAGGAGAAATCGTAGTCTTCTTATGGATGCTCTATCCCCCAATTAGCCAATTTGTCAGCTAATTTGTTTGCTTCCCTTTTGACATGATGAGGAATGAAGGCAACGTCTTTACTAATAATGGTGGTTAGCTCCTCATATTTGGCTACAAGTCTCCAGCTGGAGTTGACTTGCTAATTCTAGATCTATTGAGAAGTCTATGTAGAAGTTGAATCATAAGCTTCGTAACCCCCTCAATGATGAGGATTTTAAATCCCTCTAGGTTATAAATTTTAATGACTTGGAGCAGGGAATGCATCTATGCTGCATTGTTGTTGTTGAGTCCCATAAAACCTGCATAAATTCTGAGAATTTGACCATTATGATCTCTGAAAGCTCCTCCATATTCTCACAGTCTTGGATTCCCTTTGCTAGCCATGTAGAATTTTAGTTTGATGAATCCTTCCTCCGGAGGGGACGCAGTGGTGGGGCCTATCGAGGTATTGTTGTGGCGAAGGATTTTGATTAATGTCAATAACTTTCTCAGACCCCCTGCATTGAGAATTAAGCAACCCTCCACTTGTCCTTCCCAATATGCTTGGTCCCATTGAGACACTAAGACCATTTCTCTTATGTCATATTGAAATTTTCCCCAAGTTTGATAAGTTCTAAGGGTGCCTTCTTTGAATATTCTCATGTTTCTTTCCTTCCACACTTCCCATAGAAAGAATCCTAGGAAAATTTTCCATGTTCTGTTCACCATACACTTGTTAGATATTTTCTCTCGCCAGTTTACAATAATGTCTCCAATGTTGAATCTATTTTTTTGTGTGTAATGTCTCGATTGTTTTGGCTTGTTTTGCTTCATGGTCTTTGTTTGGTCCTTTGAATCTTATGTTGATGGTTGTAAAGCGGTCTAAGGAGACTTGATTGTGTTGATATGCTAATTTAGTTTCAAGAACTAGTGGGAAATCTTTATATAGATTCCCATATTCATTGCATTTTTTGCATCTGAAAGGGATGTGCTCGTAGTGCAGGGGCTAGATCCAATCTTCATCTTGGAAACTTAGGCATATTGGTTCTGGAAATGGCTTGGAGACATTGATGTGGAAGCATCTTCGGGAAAATGAGGTGTACCTTCCTCTCTTGGTAACCTCAAAGATTTTGATGCACTTTCCCAATTTATTTCTGATCCCCATCAGGGTTTCCTCATCCCAGTATTCCTTTGGTAGAGAGTAGATCCTTACCCAAACTAGTACTTCGGAGAATTATTCACGTTATGGACTAAAGTTGTCCTTCCAATATCTCATAAACATACCATCATTGTTGAAAAAATATGGTCCTTGAACCACGACTGACTCTCTGTCTTCAGGGTTTGAAAAAATAGCTATGAAAAACCCTTTTGAGCCTAATTTAAGATCTATCTCCCCTTTGGGTTTCCAATTGTGAGTGATCCACCCTTCCAGAGCTCGCTCTTTAGGAAAAAATCCCATGAACTTGTATATTAGAGCATGGTATTTCATATCCTATATGTATGCTCCTAACATGTCTGACATGATCTCCAGACTTGGTATCTTGGATGTCCTTGGGAGGCATCTCATGGAAGTTCAATTGGTAGCCTATACTGACTTTCCCTGAGGTGGATCTTCTTGCAACTAGTTCATATCTTTTCCATTGGCTTGTTGTGTTTCGTAATCTTCTGACTTCACGTAGGAAGAGTCAGGCAACTGTTGTGTGGACGCGGATGGAGATGACTGCTTGGTTAGCTTAGGATGTGAGAGAACTACATTTCGAAAGGAGGGAGCCCTGCTCCACCTTGACTATTGTGACACGAAGAGTCTATAGAAGGTTTAGAAAGTTGAAGCTTTGTTTTTTACGAGTCACCTCCAAACATCAAAAGCATCTTAAGAATTTTATTTGTATGCTCAAAAATCTTTTCGGTGTTAATGCGAGTTTGACCATGTATTTTTGCAACCTTTCTTTTTCCGTGGTGTATCTAAAACTACCAAGACTTCTTTCATTAGGAATTTTTGATGCCATGTTATCCCAAGCTACCATTCAATGTGGAATACTTGTTTCATTAGAAATTTTTGATGTCGATAACACTAGAATGATATAGTGGAACTTAGTCAACACCTCATATTCAATAATGAGTTCTATTAAGGTTCTATTACTTTACCTTGTAAAAACTAGCACATATGCATCACATTTGGATGAAAATAGCCCATAGGGATCACCTTTAAATGTTTTTCCTCAGCTTTAACCAAAGCAATGCAAGTTTTTCTTGATGTCATTGGTGGTTTTCCAATGAAAGATAGGTGACAAGAACTTCTTCATATAGATGAATTCATAATGGAATTGGAGCCCCAACTGCATTGAATGGAAATATATTTAAACATTTTTAGCTCCATTTCCATCCTCCTTAATGCAGATATGGATGCATTGGCCATAATATAATTTATTCATATAGGTCAATTAACCCGTTCTTTATGCACACATCGACCCAAATAGTGACGTAGTTTAGGAAGGGCTAGATCTACATGAGGTTTATGAAGGTGTATATCTCCATGCTCAGGAACACGACTTGGATTTAAAGACAAATAACTGATAAAAATAAAAATATATTTACTATAATATTTCATATAATTAATTATAGTTATAAATGTGAAATATATATAAGAAAACATATTTATATTATTTAGTTATGTCCATTAATTGGTGGTGTAGATATATGTCGATGGAAAAAATCTCCATATCTACAATTGATCTTTGTCCACTACGAAATTTCGCAAACATGACATAGCAATTAAAAGGAAGAGGTAATAAATAAAATGAGATGAAAATGAAAAGTTTTTATAAAAAAAAAAATTAACAAAAAGTAAATTAAATATTCATATCATAAAACTGATTTCACTATTTCAAATAGTGGCATAACACACAAAGACAATAAAAAATGAAATCATAACCATCGAATGAAAAATAAGTATATGGTCTTATACTCCCCAATAAAGTTAACATAACAATGGTTTTGAAAGATCTATCTGAAAGAAAAAATTGCGTCTTCGCTTTGGGATGGGACTGCATTTTCTCTCTAATTATGGGAATTTTTTTGACAATGGACTTGGATAACCCATGTTGTTTTCATAACTCATGTTTCTTTGCATATTAATTTTATCTTGAGAGATGGTTGATGTATGGCCACTCCCACAAAAGGATTTTCTGTCACACCTAGCCTTCTAGCACCACCAAATTTAACAAAGATTAAATGGAAGGAAGCATTCATTTGTAAATTACAGAATAAGAAAATTTTCTTTAAGGAATGGAATGAATACATAATAATGTTTGAATGTATGTGGGATGTAATGTCCCCTACCTATTGGCTCCATGGTCATAATAACAAATATTGATTCATTACCTTGCTGCGTCTTCGACAATCCTAGCACAAAATCCATGCTTAGGTGCTCCCATGGGGTATTTGGAACTGGTAATGGCGTATCCAACCCCGTATTCTGACTTCTTCCTTTTTCCAGCTGGAAATATTAACACTATCATACCCACTTACTGGCATCTATTGTCATTCCTGGCCAATAATATTTTTCTTCGACCATAGCATTGGCCTTGTCCATGCCAAGATGACCTGCGAATCCACCAATGTGTAGTTCTCCGATTAGGTTCTCCCTTACGGATCCTCTGGGAATACAAAACTGTTGACCCCTGAACAGGTATCTCTCTTGGATGAAATAATCCAAGTATTTTGTTCTGCCGACACTCCATGGTTCGCTGCTCGCCTTCCATGCTTTCGCAAAATATTCATCAGTGACATACTCTGTCTTCACCGACTCTATTCATATTGCTTGAACTGTCGTAATGTTCAGCAATGAAACTCTTCGACTCAGCGCATCGTGAACCTTGCTTGACTTGCTTGACTTATGTCACAACCTGAAGATATATCCCTGCAGGAATTCGACCCACTTCATGTGCCGCTAATTCAACTTCGACATAGTGTTCAATTACCTCAGTTCTTGGTGATCTGTCTACAATACAAATTCCTTGGGAAACAAATAACGCATCCACTTCTTCAATGCTTGGACAATAGCATAGAATTCCTGGTCATAGACCGAATATTTCCACTTCGCATCATCCAACATCTCATTGAAGAATGCAATTAGTCACCCCTTCTGGCTCAACACTGCTCCAATTTCCATTCCACTCGCGTCGTAATTGACTTGGAAATTTTTTTCGAAATCTAGGAGCACTAACACTGGGATCTTAATCACCTCTTCCTTCAACTTGTCGAAAGCTTTCTAGGCAGCTTCTGTCCACTTAAACTCCACTTTCTTCATGCACTCTTTCAAAGGTGCACATATCCGACTGAATCCCCTGAAGAACTTCCTGTAGAAACTAGCAATTCCATGGAAACGTCGCACTCTTGTTGTGCTTGTCAGTTATGGCCAATCCAATACATCATTTACCTTCTCTGGCTCCATCACTGACCCTTTACCTGAGATTAAAAATCCCAACTACATCAATTCTTTCTTCATGAAGAAACATTTTTTCGGGTTCACCATCAGCTTCGCTTCCTGCAACTTCCACAATACATGTCAAATGTGCTCCAAGTTCTATGTCTTTGTTCGATTGAAAATCAGAATGTCATCTAGATACACTACAACAAACCTTCCCAATACTGGCTTCAATACCTTATTCATCAACTGCATGAATGTACTGGGTGCATTAGTCAATCCGAATGACATGACTAACCACTCACATAGTCCATCCTTTGTATTAAAGGTTGTTTTCCATTCATCTCCTTCTCTTACCTAGATCTGGTGATATCTGATGTTTAGGTCAATATTCATGAAGTATCTCGCTCCACTCAAGCAATCCATCAAGTCGTCCATTCTCGGAAATTGAAACCGATACTTAATCGTGATCTTGTTGATAGCTCTGGAGTCTATACACATCCTCCATTCTCCACCCTTCTTTGGTGCTAGCACTACTAGTACCATACACGGGATTAGATTATGTCTGATCAATCCCTTGTCCAACAACTCTTGGACTTGTCGATTGAGTTCTTGACTCTCTACCGGAGTCATTCTGTGTGGTGCCTTGTTTGGAAAACTCGATCCTGGAATCAAGTCGATCTGATGGGATATGCTTCTCGTTGGTGGCATTCCCGTTGACACTTCATCGACTACTGTGCTTTTGAATTCATCAAGCATCTTTTCAACTTCGACCGGAATCCTCTCCATTGTCGACCTTTCGACACATGGTCCCTTTCGAATGATCGTGAAACATCCCGACTGTTTCTCCTCCTCTCCAAGGAATTCCTTTGCTGAACATATCAACACTCGCTTCTCCCAATAGTTTCTCTTGCCCTTCTTGTAGTTAGCTCGATCATCTTGCTTCAGCTTCAACATCCTCCGCGTGCCATTTCTCCACACTATAACTGTGTTGGCCCGACCATCATAGATCATCTTCCGATCATATTGCCATGGCCTTCCTAACAACATATGAAATGTTTCCATTGGGATTACATCGCACAGTACACTGTCTTCAAGCTTTTAGACCTTAAATTTTATGAGGAACTATCTGGTTACCTTGACATGATGTCCTTTCTACAACCAACAAATCTTGTATGGGTGTGGCTGTTCTCAACATTTCAGACCCAACTTGTCGATGACCTCCATTGAAACAAGATTATTTATACTACCACCATCGACTATGGTCTTGCAATACCACTCACCAATTACCCTTTTGTTGTGCCAACTCTTTCTTGTCGCGTCAGTCATTTTGAACCAACGTCCTCGTGGCTATCATGGTTCGACCTTTTCTTCTACCATCCTCACTACTGTCGGATGTCGACTACGCCCTCTCGTCGACTTGCTCATTTCTTCGATGTCTGGGTTTCGACTCCTCTGCAGCATGTAGGTTTTCTGGGCATTCACATTCCTTGTGTCCAACTCCTCGACACTTGTAATAGACTACAACTTGTCTTTCAGCTCCTTTTATATTGGTTGGACCACTTTGACCACATGCACCTCGACCGCAGATTTCTTGATCGTCCCGTCGGTTTCCTTGTGATTTCTCCTTTGTCGTTGTCCCTTCCACATGGCATTTTTCTTTAAAAGATTGCGTCCTAATTCCGCTACTTTGGCCTTTCGCGTAAACAGTCTTCGCACCTCGACTAGTCATCCTTCCTCTAGTCGAAGTCGCCTTCCTCGATAGTTTCTCTTCTTCCTTGAGAGCTAGTTGATGGGATTCATTGAACGCTCTGAACCTCGACAGGCTCAACTCATCTTATATGGCATACTTTAAACCATTCACATATCTTGTGACAGCTTCTTCTCCTTTGTCGGTTTGTCCCGACCAAATCGATAATCTATACTAAATTATTCTATGTATTCCTTCACGGTCATCTCTTTCCGTCGAAAGTTTTGCAACTTTCGGAACAAGAAAATCACATAGTCACCCAGTAAGAACTTCCCTTTCTATTTGGAGACCATCCTGTCCCAAGACTTGATATTTTCCTTGACTTTCTTAAATATGTTAACCTGTACATTGTCCCACCACAATGAGGCGTGACCTTTCAACCTAGACATGCAGTTTTAACTCATCTTAGATCCTCAATATTTTTTATGTCAAAGTATTTCTCCATCTCTCTGAACCAGTCTATTAAGTCTTCTGGATATAGACTTCCTGAGTAGGTACATACATCCATCTTTTTCCTACCTCTCATCTCTGTCAGAAGCTTGATGAGTTTGTCTTTTGGTTCTTCGACTTCCTCTTCCCATGCTTCCACTTCTTCGACTTTCTCGTCGCTATGGTCTAATGCATCGAGAATGCATCCACGTTTCTGGATTTCTTTGATCACTGCAACTTCACTTGTCAGACTTCACATTGTTCGCATTCGCTCGTCGAACATTTCACGATCAACTGTGACTTCAGCGCCACGCGCTCTTCATCCTTTACCTTGGTCATTAATGCCTCTGTGAGCCATTTTCAACGGTAGCTGAAAATCCCACTCATCCAATCACAATCGGACTTTCACAAGTCATGCACAACTCTACCCAACCGAAACTGGATCTATTCTACATGTAGTTGCAGGATTTTCTGACTCACCGGACTCAACTTCTCTACACTGGATTCTCTTCCATCTCAACCAGATTCCAACTCTGGGTTCTGATATCGTTATCCTTCCTGATCACAGAATACTTGCACTCTAATACCAACCGGCACAAGTGGGGTCCACCGGGACCTTCTTTCTTAACAATAACACACGATACATGACGCTCACATAGACTGGGTGTAAAAAGGTTGCCAGAAGCTGCCTTCTATTACTTCAATCAAATTACAATGTGACTTACAAGGAAAAATTAACTAACTAGTCGGCCTTATCCTGAAACAATATACAGAATTAATGGTGTGTTCTCTCTGTGTGCGATCTTCACCCTCTCACGGCCTCTGTTGAATACAAGCACTTGCTGAGCTATGGATCTGATCTCTGCTAACTCCCAACCAGAATTGATCCATTCCATTGTGCCTGTGCACTGGTCTTCTAGTCTATTGTTGCTCATCCCGAGGTCACTCCATTGCCCGAGACACTCTTCCTCTGTCCACTCAATCCTCCCGATCCTACAGACCTATAGTTGTCAACACCCTCTGGCCGTTCTCCACAACCTATTCCCATGGTGACATCTGTCATGATCCCAACCACCTTCATAATTGCTCATAACTTCCTTCAAAACCCCGAACAGATACCTAGACTTCTGAACTTCTCTGACATTGCTACAGTAGTCGGCCCCATCTCCTGCATTGACCATACTGTCTTCATCATACTTTGACCTTTCTTGTCGGCTTCACTTCGCGTCTACGGCTTGCTAGTATGCCTTGTCTTCCACTCTTGGCTTTTTCCGCAACTCGTCGGTGCCGCGGTTCGACAACATGTCAAACCTCGACGCATCTGCTGCAACCTTGTTGTCTATCAACCTTAGACATGTCGACTCTCGACCTCTTACTCCTATCGACTGCTTATTGATAGCTTATGCTCGACTACTTGGATTTGATAAGAAATCTTCCTTCGCAAAAGTGGTCGTAGGCACTCCCCCTAGTCGACTTCTCCTGTCGATCATCTTCGACTGTTTCACCTAGTCCTCGATGCTCCTGCATCATGTGATGACCAGAGGAAAGATGCAACGATCATAACAAAAACTGAAGGCTTTGTCTAGAAAATATATATATAAATCGTTGTCTATCGTGCCTTGAACAGAGGCCAAAACAAATTTCTATCTAACACAAATATGTAGTGATCAGAGGAAACAGGCAAAGATCATAACCAACAATGAATGCTTTATCTAGAAAATATTATCTAAATATATATACAAACAAATCGATGTCTATCGCGCCTTGAACAGAGGTCAAAACAAAGTTCTATCTAACACAGATATGTAGCGATTAGGGGAAACATGCAGAGATCAATGATTATTATCAGTGATCGCTACCAAATAATAATTAGATACATGGATACTCAGTTATTTACCTGAGATTGAAAATCATAAAACAATATAATAAAATTATTGATAATCTCATGGGATTGATCTCTCTTGTTTTGGGGGCTGTCCCTTCCCATCTTCTACGTAATCTAAAACATGTTAGCTACATAACTAAGTGCCCCCTCATTGAGCTGAGACCTCATACTTAAATATACACTCAGCTTCCCTCCTCACTTTCGGAAATCCTCCCTGAGATCGGATCCTAGGTGACAAATGGTATCCTACAAGGTTTGTCACTCCTTTAAGGAGACAAATCGGTGATGATTTCTCCCAAAGATGCTCCACAAATCTTTAATTACATTGTGTTTATATTTCACTATATTTGTCATTGGGAGCACGACCTTGTTTTTTATGTCACTTATACTTGTAAACATATTCATTCCTTATATATATGTGTATACATATATTTTCATTTAAATTCTCTTTCCATATTTTTTTTTTACAATAATGTATTTATCTTTTTTATTAATCCTATTCTAAAAAGAAGATAAGCCCTCTTACATTTTAGGCAATGAACAATGCTATATATGTGTCTATGTGTGTGTGAACTTTTATAATTATAACTTATTTGTTAGAATAATTTTCCTCTTAGAAAAAGTCTTCTTCTTCCATTAATTTCGAATTCAAACGTATTTATCTATCTACCATCTTTTTTTTCGAGTTCAGGATAATAATAATGATTAGGATACTTAACCCTAGTTAGGATAATTAATAGTAATACTTAACTAGTAAATAGGCTATAGAATCTTATTTAGACATTTGCGGTAAATAGTATTTTCCTACTAGGATGGACCCCTAGCGTAGGATTAACATAACTTAAGGTGATACTTAAGACCTTTTAGGAAATCAAGTAAACCGTTACATTCCTTCAAGTTCCTACTGGCACCACGATGATGTCTGTCATCATTATCCTAGATTCTTAGGGTTTCCCAACCAATTAATCTTTCTCTCCCGTAGTTGGATTCATTGCCCCATCATTTAGTTGTGTCACAACCTTCATTCTCCAAGGTCTATAATCAACATTTACAACTTAGGAAATAAATAACAAAGAGTACAAGGTTTACTGGTGAGGCCTTAGCCTTGAGATTCTCACCAAAAAACGAGTACATAGTTGCATTTTCATTTACAAAAGAGTAGGGGTAAATGAGGCAGGTTACAATGTGAATATCCATATCTAATACCTAGGGGCACAACACCCTATAGGAAACATGTGTTCTTGTGGGTGATCATGTGAATCAAAGGAGTGTGAGATCCCAATAATTTTGAGGAAGCTCCTTATTCACTCATAGCTATAGAACCCATAATTCCCATGCATTGATATATGGTTCCAGAATCAGGCCTTCAATCCTATGTAGAAGGTGAAGGAAATGCTTACTTGGAAGCACTATGAATGAGAAATATAACTCCCTCATCGAGAACCAAACATGGGAATTGGTTCCAATTGTATTAGTTCACAAGATTGTCAGGTACAAGTGGGGCTATAGGATGAATAAAGAAGCAATTGGACTTGTGAGATGATATAAAGCAAGATTGGTGGCCAAATTCTTTCAACAAATTCATGGGATCGATTATGGTGAAACATTTTCTCTAGTGTCCAAAATGGATTCCATTTGGTTAGATATTTCCATTGCAACAACAATAAAGTGGGAAGTTCACCACATCAAACACATTTCTTCACAACTATATTGAACATGAAATCTACATGGGGAAGTCACAAGGGTATGTACAAAATTCGTCACTAGTTTGTAGACTCCAAAAATCACTTGATGGCCTCAAGTAGCCAACTAGAGTGTGGTATGCTAAAATGGATTCTTATGTCAAGTCCCCTCCCATCAGACCGAGACAGGGAGAGAACATGGCACTAAAACTGGGCATCTAGCCCCATATCCATTAATTAAAACTCATTGATAATAAGTAAACATATACATATGCATAGTGTAGAAAGATAGCGGAATTAAAAATCATGTTTAATATCTAACATACATTCCACATTTTCATGAAAGCCATTAAATAAATACATTGCATAATTTAACACAAGAGAATACTTATCTTAAAACAGAGTAGTCCTGAGCAACTGGCTATGCAACTACAACATTCCACCCAACCATAGGCCAGTTGTGCTTATCAATCTCTTGATACAACTGCCACCCCCGAGCTGGGCATGATTTCTACAAGGAAAAAGGGAACAGCAAGCTCACACATAACCAGGGATACACCAAAACCAACCAATCCAATCTACAGTTGGGTTTATCAGGCTACTAAGGCAATGGAAAGGAAGAATTGCTAAGCTAGTGAGCTCAACCACAGAGATATGGATGCCCTCTACAAGATCTATCTAGCTTGGCACCCAAAATTCCTACACACCCCACTTAAGGAAGTATTCCCTTCACCAATACACAGTCCCTCAGGCCATACCTTCCATTCTAGTGTTGTCCAAGGTGTGCATAGAAGAGTAGCTATCCCTTTTGATCTTTCTTAGAGGTTACTCCCCTCACTAGGTTTATAAAGTCAATTCTATCCACTACCACTCCAAATTTCTTGCTCACAGTTTCAAACCAAAACAAAGATGCACATAACAACAAAACCACAATTGTTGGGCATGAAGAAAAATGTTTTTTCAGTGGGATGTCCAAAATGGGGTTTCCATTAGCTGCAGAAAAACGTTGGGAAACCAAAAACGAAATGGCAATTGGGGAATCACCCTGAGAGAGCAAAATCATTTCCAGAAAACGTTTATGGGCATTCAAGGGACAAAAATGGAAACCATAATCCCCAAGATCGTGGCTCCCTTCCTCCTATCCATTGTGCAATACAAAAACGAGTTCCCATGCATGGAAAATGCAAGAAAATGGTGAAAAACATGATGGAGAAAGTCCCAGTTAGCTCAGACTGCGTGAGAGAGCAAAGTCCATGGGTGAAAGATGGCTTTGGGCACCATTTCGTGGGTGTTTTCTTTCCCAAGAAGAAAAAATATGATTTTTCCAGATTGATGGCTTGCCCGTACACGAAATTGACTGCCATGCCTCTCCATTCCCAGGGCATTAACTGTCTCAACCAACTCTTAGAAGAATTAAATGATTGGGTGCATAACCCAAAATGGGTAGTTAGTGGTTTATGGGTTTTCTCATTGACACACAGATTAACACCATTGGCTCAAGGGTTTGAATAATCCCCCCCCCTATTCCTTATAAAAATCATGCCCCATCGCTTTGTTGCATTGCATAGCTAGTTGTGGGTATTTCATTAAAATTTGTATTTACATGATGTATTAATTTACATTGTGCATGTCCAGCACAAGAACCATAGGCATCTACTTTTAATTGCCAATACATACAAAGCTAAATCGATGGCGGGGCCTTGGCCTTGAGCTTCTCACCATGATTAAATAACGATATTTACATCATTTACAATTTTAATGCAATAGGGTCAATATCGGGATATTACATTCCCCTCCCCCTTACATGAGCACTATCCTCAGTGCTCATCAAAATTGAACAAAAATGGATATGCCACTCTCATGGCATCCTCTAGCTCCCATGTAGCCTCATCAAGACCGTAGTGCCTCCATTGCACCTTTACCTGTCCGATGGCTCGGTTCCGGAGCAATGTTACCTTCTTGTCTAGGATGCGCAATGGATCGGTTTGGAACTCTCCCTCGGGTTCCACCTGGATCACATCCCAATTAATCACATGGTTAGGATCATGTACATATTTCTTAAGCAAAGAGACATGAAAAACATTATGAGCTCTAGTGCTAGCAGGCAATGCAAGTCTATATGCAACTGGCCCTATTCTTTCAAGCAATTCAAATGGCCCACAATATCTAGGTGATAGCTTGGTGCAACTCCCAAGCTTTAAGGAACTCTTCCTTAACCTCACTCTAAGATACACATGATCCCCAACACTGAATCCTCTGTGCACTCTAAGCTTATCTGCATAGCTTTTCTGTCTATCCCAGGCTGCTTTTAAATTCTGCCTGATCTTTGCAACCTCTTGTTCCATTTCCTCAAGCAATTCTAACCCAAGTACAATTATGTTCACTGGATTATCCCAAGTCACTGGTGTCCTACACCTTCTGCCATACAAAGCCTCATATGGAATTATTCCCAATGATGCTTGCTTCCCATTGTTATATGCAAACTCTACCAAGTGTAGATAATCCTCCCACTTGGATGGCTTGTCCATAACATACATGTGAAGCATGTTTTCAAGCACTTGATTTACTCTTTCTGTTTTCCCATCTATTTGAGGATGGTATGCGGTACTAAAGTTCAACCATGTACCTAAATCTGCAAATAGACCCTTCCAAAAATTAGAAGTTAACTTGGTATCGCTGTAAAATATTATTGCCTTAGGCAATCCATGTAATCTGAAAATTTCCTTCATGAAAATATTTGCAATGGCATCAGCTTTATGTGTGGACTTAATCGGTATAAAATCTGCTTCCTTTGTTTACCTGTCCACCACCACAATGATGGAATCATGTTGTCTCACCATCATTGGCAAACCTGTAATAAAATCCATGGAAATTACTTCCCACTTCCATTGTGGAATTGGCAATGGATGCAATAAACCTGCTGGGTGTTGGTGTTCAACCTTCACCTGTTGACATTTCATGCACCTAGAAATGTATTCAGTGATGTCCTTCTTCATCCCTAGCCAAAAAAATTATTTTCTTGCTGTAGCAATTTTTTTCTGATATCCTGGGTGACCAGAGAATGGAGCTTTATGGATTTCATCCATAACAATCCTCCTCAAATCTGCCACATTTGGAATATAGGATCTATTCTTATAAGTAAGGAGTCTGTCTTCTTCCAAATGGTATCCTTCATACTTCTTTTCAAGGTCTTGCTGCTGCAATTTGTTTTTTATCTGCACATACACTTCATCCCCAACCATATGGTTAACAATCTACTGCCTCAAATTTGGTTGGCAAGTGCTAAGCGTTGCCACATGCATTTCATGTACTTTCCTGCTGAGTGCATCAGCCACCTTGTTTTCTTTACCTTTTATGTGCTTGATTTCAAAATCAAATTCACACAAAAATTCCAACCATCTAGCTTGCCTAGCATTCAAATTTGGTTGATCAAATAAGTATTTCAGACCATAATGGTCTATCCTTAGCTCAAATTTCCTGCCGATTAAGTAATGCCTCCACATCTTTAAAGCATGTACTATGGCTACAAGTTCTAAATCATGAGTAGCATAGTTTTTCTCATGCTCCTTCAACTTTCTCGACTTATAGCATACCACGTGGTTGTCTTGCATAAGAAATCCTCCAAGTCCTTGATTGCATGCATCGGTACATACCACAAAGTCTTTTTCTAGGTCTGCAATCTTCAAAATTGGTGCACTCATAAGAAGATTCTTCAACCGCTAAAAACTTTCCTCACATCTTGGTGACCATTCAAACTTTATCTCCTTCTTTTGCAAAGAAGTGATCGAGTTTGCGACCTTGGAGAATCCTTCAATGAACCTCCTATAGTAACCAACAAGGCCCATAAAAGATCTCACATATTTCACATTTCTTGGAGTTGGCCAATTCATAATGGCTTCAATCTTCTCAGGGTCCACAGATATTCCTTCGTCTGAGATAATGTGACCCAAATAATGAATTCTATATTTATAAAAGTCACATTTTCTCAACTTTGCATACAGCTTATGCTCCCTTAGAAATTGCAATGTCATTCTCAAATGTTCTTCATGCTCTTCTTCATTCTTAGAATAGATGAAAATGTCGTCTAGAAAAACAAGAACAAACTTGTCCAAATACTTGCTAAAAACACTATTCACGAGACACATGAATGTAGCTGGTGCATTTGTGAGACTAAATGGTACCACCACAAACTCATAGTGTCCATACCTCATTCTAAAGGTTGTCTTGTGAATACCTTCTTCTTTGATTCTTACCTGATGGTAACCAAACCTCAAGTCGATATTTGAAAATACCTTTGCTCCTCTCATTTGATAAAAAAGGTCATCAATTTGAGGCAATGGGTATTTGTTCTTCACAGTGACCTTGTTCAACTTCCTGTAGTCAATACATAGCCTAAGTGTTCCATCTTTATTTTTCACAAATAGAACAGGTGCTCCCCACGAGGACACACTTGGCCTGATATATTTCTTTTCCAACAACTCTTGTAATTGCATTTTCAATTCTAGCAATTCCGGTGTACTCATCCTATACAGTGTCTTGGACACTGGTGCTGCTCCTGGCACAAGTTCAATTGTAAAATCAATGTCTCTCTTTGGAGGTAGTCCCATAATCTCATAAGGAAAAACATCCCTGAATTCCTGCAATACGTGATAGTCCTCCAACTTAAGAGTTTCATTCTCTATTGCCTCCAAAACATGGGGTGCATACAATTGACAACCCTTCCTACAGAACTTCTTCAACTGCATGGCTGAAACCTGCCTAACAGAAGTCACCTTTGGAATGCCTCTTACAACCCTTGGGTTTCCTTCTTCGTCCATGCATTCAAAAATTTTATTGTAGCAGACAAGTTTAACCCTATGTGCTTCTAACCAATCCATTCCAATGAGAATATCATAGGAACCCAATGGCAAAACATTTAGATTTGCATAAGTGAACAACCTTTCCATCTCTAATGGACATTTCTCTATAATTTCACTAACTTTTCTCTTGGTTCCAGTGGCTAGTTGAATTAACCAAGATTTCCTATGCTTTAATTTCTTAAAAGCACAAATCTCAACAATTTTAGGAGTGACATAACTGTGAGTAGATCCAGGATCAATCAAAATAGAAACAGATTGCTTAGCAATCTTACCTTCAACTTTAACAACAGTTGATTGATGATCTGCCCAACGGTCGTCTAGTGCTGCATAGAGTCTAGGAATTGTTCTCGCCACTTGACCCACAGTTTCAGCTCCTTGGATGTTGTGAACTTGATTTGCATTCCCATTCTGATGTGGACAGTTCCTAAGCATGTGGTATCCTCCACAACCCCAACATTGAAGTTGTTCTCTTGGCTCCTTTGGATCTCTTGGCTTGTCTCCCATCATCCTAGTTGGCTAAGTCACAACCTGCGATAGCTGCCTTGCTAATTTCTGATATGAGGAGGTTTGAAACCTTTCTTCCTTTGGTCAAACTTCTCATTCTTCTTGTCCTTCCATGCCTTATGGAAATCAGTTTTGCTTTTGTTTTGATCATAGCAATACTTGGCCTTCCTTATTGCCTCTTCTAGAGTTCGAGGCTCATCAAATTCAATTCTATCTTTATATGACTGAGGTAGCCCACTTAGAAAACGCTGAATTTTCACCTTATCATCTCAAATATACCTGACATACTTCAACAGCTCCAAGAACTTGTTTGCATACTCTTCCATGGTCAATTGTCCCAATTTCAACTCATGGAACTCTTTGATCTTGTCATCATACTACCTATCATAGAGGTGCTTCTGCTTGAAATATTTCTTGAACTGCTTCCACACAATCTTTCTTTCATTGATCTTCCTCACTTATCTAATGTGATCCCAGCATATAGATGCTCTTCCATTCAAGTTAAAGATGGCGACCCTTTCCTTCATATTTCCAGAGTAGTCTTGGACTTGGAAATACTTTCTCCTTCCAAGAAGCCAAGCTTTAGCTTCTTGACAAGACTTTACCTCTCCATCAAATGTAGGAGGTTTTGCCTTTTTAAATTCCCCATGTGAATTGTTCTTGTAATGCCTCTTTCTCTTATTCTTGTGAGATGAAGAGCTTGAACCCTCAATGGATCCTTCAGAGTCAGATGATCTGCTAGAAGAGATTTATTGAGTATAGGTTCTGTCTCTAGAAACTCTTCTTGAGATATTGGACCTCTTGTGGGAGTTTCTCCTTGAACTACTCCCACTCTTTTCTGGATTTGATGTCTGATTCCTAGAGTTTATTTGCCTTTGGATGTCTGTCAAACTCTGCAACATGGCGGCATTCAACTGATTTTGTTCTTCCTGAGCTTTAATCATCCTTTCTTTATCTTCTCTGCAACTTTGCAACTCCACCCTTAGGCTCCTCATGGTGGCTGCAATATCTGGGGGAGTCTCTCGATTTCTTCTCCCATTGGATTCTGTTTCAGCATTCTCAACATGTATGTTTTCCCCCATGGCATCTGTCTCAGGCTCATAGCGATCTTGTGCATCATCCATGATGTTGATATTTTTGGCCCAACCAAGACCAAAACTTTCTAACTGCACTTATTTGGAATGTTGCTTTGATGTCACTATAATTCTGCAAAATGTGTTTATAAACACAACTGTTAGTTGCATTATAATATTATGAATTGGTTGCATGTATATGGGAAAATCCTATATTGACAACTTTGTCCAATCATAGACTTTCTCACAATCAATGACTGTCTCAAGGGGATGACTGTCTGAGGGGAATGACGGGGGTCAAGGGGGCTTGCCCCCTTTTGGCTTCCGTGTGCCACTGCATGGCAGGTCGAGGGCAGTGCGTTTGTTTTTTTTTTTTTGTAATTCCTTTGATTTCGCGCAATTTGGCGCATAACTTTCATGGCGATTTTCCATTTTCGGCACCTAAAAATCTCAGTGAAAAGCTGTTGTATTTTCCCCGTTTGGCGAAAATATTAAGGGTAAAATGGTTGCCGGTGTCGCGGATCTTATCGTTAAAATTGCCGTCGGTGTTGCGAATATTTAGCTTAAAAAATGTTGCCCTTGTCGCGAAATTTTAAGCTAAAATCGCCGCCCTTGTCACTGATCTTAAGGTTATTTTCGCCGCGCGTCACAGATTTTAACATTAAAATTGCCGCCGGTGTTCGCGGATCTTCACGTTACTTTTGCCGTGTGCATGCGTCGCAAAATTTTTTCATTAACTTCGTCACCACGCGTCGCAAAAATTAACATTAAGTTTGCCGCCGCATCGAAAAATTTAACATTAATTCCACCGTTGCGTGTCGCAAAACTTAACCTTAATTTCGCCAGTGCACATCGCAAACTTAACGTTAATTCCGCCACCACAGTCTTAGGAAAAATTTCAAAAACACTTAGAAAAATTCAAAATTTTTACTTTCTTTCTGTGATGATCATTGCTCCACATGAGCTGACTTTTCCTTTGGAACATCTGCAAACTATTCAACCTTAGCCTGTTTCGGCCCAACATGGTAACCTGTGGTGATAAGGAAAGAGTCTTCCCTGTGTAACTCTGATCATACTTGGCCCATAGAAGCCCAATGCTGTATCCAATGGCTCTGATACCACACTGTCAAGTCCCCTCCCATCAGACCGAGACAAGGAAACAACATGGCACTAAAACTGGGCATCTAGCCCCATATCCATTAAGTAAAATTCATTGATAATAAGTAAACATATACATATGCATAGTGTAGAAAGATAGCGGAATTAAAAATCATGTTTAATATCTAACATACATTCCACATTTTCATGACAACCATTAAATAAATACATTGCATAATTTAACACAAGAGAATACTTATCTTAAAATAGAGTAGTCCTGAGCAACTGGCTATGCAACTACAACATTCCACCCAACCATAGGCCAGTTGTGCTTATCAATCTCTTGATACAACTGCCACCCCCCGAGATGGGCATGATTTCTACAAGGAAAAAGGGAACAATAGGCTCACACATAACCAGGGATACACCAAAATCAACCAAGCCAATCTATAGTTGGGTTTATTAGGCTACTAAGGCAATGGAAAGGAAGAATTACTAAGCTAGTGAGCTCAACCACAGAGATATGGATTCCCTCTACAAGATCTATCTAGCTTGGCACCCACAATTCCTACACACCCCACTCAAGGAAGTATTACCTTCACCAATACATAGTCCCTCAGGCCATACCTTCCATTCTAGTGTTGTCCAAGGTGTGCATAGAAGAGTAGCCAGCCCTTTTGATCTTTTGTAGAGGTTACTCCCCTCACTAGGTTTATCAAGCCAATTCTATCCACTACCACTCCAAATTTCTTGCTCACAGGTTCAAACCAAAACAGAGATGCACATAACAACAAAAGCACAATTGTTGGGCATGAAGAAAAACATGTTTTCAGTGGGATTTCCAAAATGGGGTTTCCATTAGCTACAGAAAAGCGTTGGGCAACCAAAAACGAAATGGCAGTTGGGGAATCACCCTGGGAGAGAAAAATCATTTCCAAAAAACGTTTATGGGAATTCAAGGGACAAAAAAGGCCTCCATAAACCCCAAGATCGTGGCTCCCTTCTTCCCAGCCATTGTGCAATACAAAAACGATTTCCCAGGCATGGAAAATGCAGGAAAATGGTGAAAAACGTGATGGAGAAAGTCCTAGTTAGCTAAGACTGCGTGAGAGAGCAAAGTCCATGGGTGAAATATGGATTTGGGCACTATTTCATGGGTGTTTTCTTGCCCAAGAAGCAAAAATATGATTTTTCCATATTGATGGCTTTCCCATACATGAAATTGACTGCCATGCCTCTCCATTCCCAAGGCATTAACTGCCTCAACCAACTCTTGGAAGAATTAAATGATTGGGTGCATAACCCAAAATGGGTAGTTGGTGGTTTATGGGTTTTCTCATTGACACATGGATTAACACCATTGGCTCAAGGGTTTGAATAATCCCCTCCATATTCCTTATAAAAATCATGCCCCATCTCTTTGTTGCATTGCATAGCTAGTTGTGGGCATTTCATTAAAATTGGTATTTACATGATGTATTAATTTACATTGTGCATGTCCAGCACAAGAACCATAGGCATCTATTTTTAATTGCCGATACATACAAATCTAAATCGATGGCGGGGCCTTGGCCTTGAGCTCCTCACCATGATTAAATAACGATATTTACATCATTTACAATTTTAATGCAATAGGGTCAAAATCAAGATACTACATCTTAGTTACTCTCTCAAAATTTAATTTGATGTAAATTTTATTGGAATGTTTATATGTTTAGAACTTATAACTCTCTCTTGATTATAGTCCTCTATGTAGATGATTTACTAATCAAAGGTAATTTAGTCACATCCATTGTTGTAGTCAAAACAAATTTGCGTGAGAGGTTAACCATGACATACATGGGTCTACTACACTTCTTTCATGTTGTTGAAATCGTCCAAGCTAATTCAAGGATCAAGATGGCTGTGTAAAAGTATGCAAGACATCTCTTAGTTAGATTTCACATGAATGATCACAAGCCAACAACCACACCTTTCTTATCTAGGGTAAAACTTGAGGATGGTAGGGATACACCATTGGTCAATTTCACCAAGTATATTTAGCTAATGGGAAGTCTCCTATATCTCATTTACTCTCATTTAGATATCTCTTATGTAGTGGGAGAAGTTTTTAGATACATGCAAGAACCATATGAGATACATTAGAAATATTCCAAGTGCATCCTCAAATATGTCAAAGGTACCACTAGCTATGGGATTCATTATGCAGTAGGTTGTACACTGAATCTCATTAGGTACATTGATTCATATTTGGGTTGGAGACAATACCAATCGCCAGTCCACTTTAGGAGATGTTTTTAGTTTGGGATCCAACCCCATTTGTTGGTCTAGTAAAAATTAATCATTGATTTATTTGTCATCACAAGAGGCCAAGTATAGTGGTGCAATCAATGTCACAACTTAGGCTATTTGGATACAACATTTCCTTGAATAGATTGGTATCCTATTTCATCGTTCGATTGTCATCTATTGCGACAATTAGAGAACACTTGAGTTTTTCATTTATCAAGTGCAGTGGTAGAGAAAAAAACAAATATAGATCCACATGCATTAAACACGGGGACTTGTATATAATGGGATCATCAACATGCAATATTGGACCCTTTCTAAACAGGTTGCAAACATCTTCATGAATACTTTAACCGAGCAGAAATTTCATCTTTTGCGAGACCTCCTTGGGCCTTACTTTTTCGGAATTTTATTTTGAGGGGAGGTTCTTTTCCCATGAGATTTTCCCTCTTACCTACTTTTAAGTTGTCATATTGTAATGTCCCTCTTTAATAATTTTATTAAAATGGCCAATTTTTCTCTTTTTCCCCAAATTCGACCTTTGAGTAGTTTTGATGCCTAGCTCTCCAATTTGCCCCAAATGATCCCAAATATTCTGAGAAGGTATATGGATGATGTTATAACATAAATATGTGTTTAAAGGGTGCTTTTAGACCTTTAAAATACTTCTACAAATCCTCTTTCAATTCTGGCCAATATAGGGTACTTTACTACTAATTTCCCGTTGACTAGTATTGGTCTCTAGGTCTCCAATTGGCTCCAAATGCCTCCAAATATTCAGTGAAGGTGTATGAATGATATTTGTACTTGATTATTATGTTAATGGATTATTTTTTACCATAAAAATACTTCTAAAAATGTATTTAAGCTTCTGGCCAAGATGGGATTTTTACTAGTAATTTGGGGTTCCAATCCTCCCGAGGGTAAATGTTGAATATTACTCTCCAAATGCTCCCAAACCCACTCTAATTTCTGAATAGAGGAAGAGTATGTATAAGGTAAAATATTAATTTCTTGTGTGCAACATTATTTAATTTATTAATTTGGTTATAACCCTCTCCCAAACAACTACAAAATCACTAGTTCGAGCTTGGGGGAAATAGCATTAAATCTCCTTCAAATAAAATAAAACTGAGCAAGATGGACCCAAATGATTAAGTGATGAACATGAAACTTGTAATAATCACCAATGGAAGTCCATACATCATAAATATATCATAGAAACATTCTTCCATTCGAAATCATCATCAATACATTGGCATACATCAATCTAGTGGGGGAATGGTCACTGCTTGCTCATTAATAATCAATTTTACATATAACCACTTGGTATTTCGACCTGAAAATTTCTAAAGATAAATAAAATATTATATTAATCATATTACAACAAAAATGGATCATGAGAATCTCTCCCAAAGTGTACAAGAGCTCAGCAAAAGCGCCCTCCCTCAAGGATCAAGAATATGACATGAATACTAGAAATGGTTGAAGGAGTGAGCTGCACTAGAAGAAACCATGAGATTCCATGTAGCTTACACCTGAAAATAAAGACTCCATTAAATATCCAAATTAAATTTCTGAATGGCCTTTCCAATTACCAACTTGGATGGGAATCTTTCACCCTCGAAATTGGCTAAGGCAAGAAACTAGTCATCCACTAGCTCTCCCTCTTCACAAATGAAATTGCAAATTTTTCAAATGATTAAAATATTCAATTATTCTTTTTTCATGACTTCTATAAACTTCTAATGTCCTCCATGGGTAAAATTCCTTCCAAGATATTCATGCCAACTCGATTTGGGAAGAGATTCCCAAGTATGCCACTTGTCCTTCCAATTCTAGCCCTCTCCTTCTCCCAATTCCAATTGGTGTCTCTTTGGCTGCCCTAACTCACTTGAGCACCCTCTTGGAGGCTATTTTTAGACCTGACATGTCATAAATGTCATATTTCATCCCTCAGGTCTTATAAGTGTCATAGGTGTCATAGCATCTTCATCGTTGTTGTAATAGAGCTAGGGAATCTAGCCCATGTGTCTCACTAGCTCCAAATTGCCTCTTCCTCTTCCGTGGAAGTTATTCTTCCACTCCAATTCGACCTTACATGACTCATGCCAAGTATATTGACCTTCTAACTCACTCCAAGAACATTTGGCTTCTTATGGATTCGAAATGGAAAGAGTAGGATGCCATGTGGCATGGCAAATCTAGCTTATGTGGGTTCCACATACTCCATGTGTCTTCATGATCAATTACCACTTTGATTTTATCTTGTATTTTTTTATTTAGCTCCTTTATTAAATTTTTATGCCATTATAATGTGAAAATATCATTTATTATCCTTCTTATGTCAAATCCCAAAGCTTCCACCCTCAACCTAGGAAACTAGTAATTTTCCTCCTAGGCAATATTTTGACCCTTAACATCAATTTGAAAAAATCTCATGAATACGGTAATTGGCCTTAGGCTATTGTGACCCAATGCCAAATTTGGTAGATGACGAATCCTCTCTTCCCAATATTGCTTGTCCTCAAGCAATTTCAAACATGGGTGTTGAAGAACCTGCTTTCTGTATAATTCTTTGGCGTTGCCATTAAGTTTCCCAACTTTGAGTCTTTGAGATTCCATGAAGATTCTAGAGAGGAACCACCAAGCTTGCTTCTGCACTAATCTGATTAAAATCACTTTATTAAGTGAGAAATCCATCTCCCATACTACTTGTTTCCCAAAAAAAATTGAAACCAATGAAACAAAAATTATTCCAAGGTCCCATTGCTTGTATTGCACCCCAACAGTTAAAAGTGCTCTCCAACCCATACCATCAGATAAGAGGATTCCTGGTTCCCATTTTCATGTATGCATTCTTCCAAACATCATGAGTAAAAAATATATATCATCAAAGTAGATAACAACATAATGAAAATGTACATAAAAAAATGCTTCATCAAAGAGTCATGAAAGTGCTTAATATACCTCCAAGCAAGTACACCACCATTTTCCAAGTGCATACAATCAGCAAGTAACCAGTCAAATCTGCTCCAATGACATAGGTGAGGATCCCATGTCCTATAATGCTGGTCCAAAATGATATTATATGAATCAAAATATTCAGCCATGTATTCTTTCATCCAAGAAGTGAATGAAGAATTTCCACTAAAATCTAAACCAAATAATGAGCAAAAAAAACAAGGAGACTTCAAATGACTCAAAGAAGTATTACCCATACATCCATGAATGTGAGCATCATAAAGATATAACAAAGTATGTGGCTTCCAACAAAAATTTTCTCCAATCATAAATATATTCACCCAAGTGTTGGATGAAGTTCCTCCAACATCAAATGAACCAAGTGTTGAGCAAGAAAAATCATGAGTCTTCAAGTGACTCAAATGCATATCATAGGTGCATCCATGTAGATGTGCATAATCATAAAGTGACAAATGATGCTATTGTGAATGTGAATAAGAATGTGCTTCAACCATGTCATCATAAAAGGTAAATCTAGGAGTTCCATACTCCTCATGTGGCACCATAGAAAATTACCCTTTCACCCATACTTCATTGAGACTAATGCTGCAAAACATGGAATTGTAGGATGTAGGAGAATGAGCTAACTCACCCAAATGATCAAAAAGTGCAAAAATTTCATCATGGGAAGGATCCATATGGGTAGTATCATGCAGCTCCTTCAAAAGTGTGAAAACTTTGTCATAGATTGGTTCCAATGTAGAGGAATCATGCTCTTCTTTAAAAATTGCATAACTTTCATCAAGAGACAATTCAAGTTCCTCTTCCACCACATCAAGTGTTTGGATCTCTTCAAGTTTATCTTCAAACACATCAAGCAAATTCAAATTTCCACATTTCTCATAATCCACCATGTCATGAGAATCCTTCAAACAATCTACCATTGAACAATCTGAAACATGGGAGGAAAAACAAGTATCTTGCAACTTTTCAAGAAGTTGCTCATTTTGAATTGTGAGCTTATGATTATCCTCATTATTCTTCAAGTATGCATCATCTAACAATTCATTAAGCTCAAACAAATGGTCTCTATCAAAAATCAAATACATGAAATTACCTTTGATGTGGCACATTGCGCTTTGAATCTTCTCCGTGTCTTCAAGGAAGGATGTTTCCTCCAATGAAGTAGCTCTCCAACAAGAATTTGACACCAATGCTTGAGTTTCATGGAGAATTCTGAGGGACTCTTCGATCTTATTTTCATTCATCTTTAAGGACCCTTCAAGAAAATGAGGCTCTTGCAAATGAACCTCCTCATCTTATTCCTTCTTGCTTGGACCAACTTCATGAAGCTCAAGTGGTGATGGGGAAGTTGATCTTGTTTCTTCTTCAACTGCTACAAGGTCTTCATTTCCATGTTTAATGGAGGTTTGGATTGTAGCAACACTTTCAAAAGTGATGTTTATGTCACCAACATAGCGGTGTGAGAACCCATGAGTAGGTACTTCTTCATAGTTAAAGCATCCATCAGTATATACTCTTTGGTTCTTGTCTAAAGTAGAAGGTGTCTCGAAATGATCTTCCATATTTTCAATAGAATCTTCTTCATGCTCTTGTGATGGCTCTTCCTTTTGTTCCTTCAAGCAAGCTGATGCATTTTTCCCCTTGTTTTACTTGGTATCAATATCTTTGGAGTCTCTTTTTGAATAAAATCCAAAAACTCTCATCCAATAGGAAATAGATCTATTCTCTGGAGGTTCAGATATTTCATGACTCTATTCACTCACACACACATGATTTTCTCTCCAAGGTATTCTACAAGAGGGGCATAAACCTTTCTTCACTAACTCCATATCTTCATTTTTGGGTCTATTTCCAAACAACCCATCAGCATAGTCTTCAAAAGTCATGGCATTTTTTGTATCTTCTTTCGAAGCAAGATATGCTTGATATCTTTGATATTGTTGGGGCAAGGGTGTTGTTTTCCATCTTTGTAACTCATCCATATAATTATCCTTTGGTGGTGTGACATAATCATTTTTATCATACATATGGTCATAATAATAATCTTCATTCCTCTTGAAATTGTAAGAAGTGTTACATGATGGCACCTCTTCCTCATACCATTCACATTCTCCTTCATTTTGTTCATAAGCATCTGCATATTATTCATAAGAATTGTACTCATAGGATTCATCATAATAGTAAGACATGGATTCAATGTATGATATTAATTCAAAGGTGCAAGGACCATGCTCTGATACCACAGTAATGTCCCTCTTTAAGAATTTTATTAAAATGACCAATTTTTCTCTCTTTCCCCAAATTTGACCTTTGACTAGTTTTGACGCCTAGCTCTCCAATTTGCCCCAAATGCTCCCAAATATTATGAGAAGGTATATGGATGATGTTAGAACATAAATATGTGCTTCAGGGATGATTTTGGACCTTTAAAATACTTCTGCAAATCCTCTTTCAATTATGGCCAATGTAGGGTACTTTACCAGTTATTTCCCTTTGACTAGTATTGGTCTCTAGGTCTCCAATTGGCTCCAAATGCCTCCAAATATTCAGTGAAAGTGTATGAATGATATATATACTTGATTATGATGTTCAGGGATGATTTATTACCATCAAAATACTTCTGCAAACTTATTTAAACATCTTGACAAGATGAGAGTTTTACTAGTAATTTGGGGTTCCAATCCCCCCCAGGGTAAATGCTGAATATTACTCTCCAAATTCTCTTAAAACCACTCTAATTTCTGAACAAAGGAATAGGATGTATAAGAAACAATATTAATTTCTTGTTTCCATAATTATTCAATTTATTAAGTTGTTTTTAACCCTCTCCCAAACAACTGCAAAATCACTAGTTCGACCTTGGGGGAAATAGCATTAAATCTCCTTCAAATAAAATAAAACTGAATAAGATGGCTCCAAATGCTTAACTACTGAACATGAAACTTGTAATACTCATAAATGGAATTACATACATCATAAATATATCAGAGAAACATTCTTCCATTCGAAATCATCATCAATACATTGGCATACATCAATCTAGTGGGGGAATGGTCACTGTTTGGTCATTAATAATCAATTTTACATATAACCACTTGGTATTTAGACCTGAAACTTTCTAAATATAAATAAAATAGTATATTAATCATATTACAATTGAAATAGATCATGAGAATCTCTCCCAAAGAGTACAAGAGCTCACCAAAAACGCCCTCCCTCAACGATCAAGAATATGCCATGAAAAATGGAAATGGTTGAAGGAGTGAGCTACACTAGAAGAAACCATGAGATTCCCTATATATTACACCTACAAATAAAGAATCCATTAAATATCCAAATTAATGTTCTGAATGGCCTTTCCAATTACCAACTTGGATGGGAATCTTTCACCCTCGAAATTGGCTAAGGCAAGAAACTAGTCATCCACTAGCTCTCCCTCTTCACAAATGCAATTGCAAATTTCTCAAATGATCAAAAGCTTCCATTATTATTTTTTCATGAATTTTATAAACTTCTAATGTCCTCCATGGGTCGAATTCATTCCAAGAGATTCATGCCAACTCAATTTGGGAAGAGATTCCCAAGTATGCCACTTGTCCTTCCAATTCTAGCCCTCTCCTTCTCCCAATTCGAATTGGTGTCTCTTTGGCTTCCCTAACTCACTTTAGCACCATCTTGGAGGATAATTTTAGCCCTGACATGTCATAAATTTCATATGTCATCCTTGAGGTCTGATTTGTGTCATAGATGTCATAGCATCTTCATCATTGTTGTCACAGAGCTAGGGAATCTAGCCCAAGTGTCTCACTAGCTCCAAATTGCCTCTTCCTCTTACATGGGAGTTATTATTCCACTCCAATTGGAACTTAAATGAATCATGCCAAGTATATTGACCTTCTAACTCACCCCAAGAACATTTCGCTTCTTATGGATTCGAAATGGCAAGAGTAGGATTCCATGTGGCATGGAAAATCTAGCTTGTGTGGGTCCCACATACTCCATGTGTCTTCATGATCAATTGCCACTTTGATTTTATCTTGTATTTATTTATTTAGCTCATTTATTAAATATTTATGCCATTCTAATGTGCAAACATAATTTATTATCCTCCTTATGTCAAATCCCAAAGCTTCCACCCTCAACCTAGGAAACTAGTAATTTTCCTCCTAGGCAATATTTTGACCCTTAACATCAATTTGACAAACTCTCATGAATATGGTCATTGGGCTTAGGCCCTTGTGACCCAATGCCAAATTTGGGACATGACACATATGTTACTTATATGTATTTCAAAATGGGTATCTAACCTAGTTTCTTGCTCAGACCCATTCATTGTGTACTCCCTAGTAGTTCTTCAAGGTGGGTATTGACGATATTATATGCTCACCTAGTGTTTCTTTTCCTATGTTCATTAATATATGTTAAGGGTACCTTGGTATAAGTTATTCTTTACTAGATAAGAATATTCTCCTCTAGATAAAGGTTCCAGATTCTCTTCATTCATTACTCAGTTACACTTTAGTTAGACTAGTTGAGTGAAGTATTCCGTGGAAGCATCGATATCATCACCAAGTGTTTCATGGAAAATTGGAATCATCACCGGGAAGACACACTTCATTCTCATGAGGCTAGGGATACACTACACCTATGCATGCATGTAAATGGATGAGATTATCTCATCTCCACTCGTGTGATCTAGTTAACTGTTGATTGAAAATCTGCATGACCAGTCAACCAAGAATATGTAGTAGTTCACTCCAGTTTTTGTCAATGTGTCTACACATCTCTCTAGAATATTTACTACGGAACATTATTATATCCATGTAGAGTATACCATTTTTATTATTACCATTATCTCATTCATTTAATACAATTATTTCATTTGTTTCTTCATTATTCTCTCAACTTTGCAAGTTTCTTGTTCATTGTGGCTAACTAGATTCTTTGTGTAGGTTTCACTCCAATTTCACAACTATAAGTGAATTGGTGTGATTGTTCCACTGTTGTTTTCCATGTTAATTTAGAATTGTCCTAAAGACTAAAAATTATAGGGCTAAGATATGAAAAACCTTCTTGACAAGCAAACCCATTGGAATTCATGCCTCGTCGTCACTTCCCATGTCAATGACGAAGTCTTTACCAAATACCCCTTTGTCAAGGTTCACTGACTCTCCTATTTTCCTCACCAAATATTCTTGTGGTCAAAGAATGCTTCTCGTGCACATGCGCCATACTTAATTCACTGGTCATGGATACCTTACTTCTCTATAATTTTCCCCAAGTTCCAATCTTTCCATGGTTGCACTTAGGCATGTAAGTTTTCAATGTGTTATTGTTGTAAGATGGGTGAGCTAGTGAGGGTTCATTGCATGCGTTGTTGTATGGATGTAACATCCTCTGCCACTAAAAGATATTTCCATCCTCAGTAAGATTGTACGAGCTCCCATTTTTCTTCTGAATGTGTTGTTCACTCTCTTGAACAAATTTTGTTTGGTATCTCTTCCTTAATACCCTAGGATCTTCCACCTAAATTGACTCAACCTTCTTCCACATTTCCATACCATCATTTTTACACATCTTGGACTCTCTTTTGCATGCATCGCCAACTCCTTTAGCGATGTACTTGTGCACTGATATCACTCATGCTATGGAATAATTAGGTAGCTATTCCAACTCTTTTGTACAAACCATGAGAAAGGACATTATAATACTTGAAAGTGTCAGTTTTGGATGCATGTTGGTCTCTTCCTCTACAAATTCTTATTTGGAAGGAAACTACCACTACCTTCTCATGTTGATATTTCTCCTTTTCCCTACACTTCACTTCATTTCTTCCAAAAGACCACTTTTTAGTTCCTGCATGCCCACTTCCTATCTCATAAATAGTGGGTTGTCGAATTCATGCCACTTAGGTTGGAAGGGTTCACGTAGTTGGAGTTGTTGTCAATGCACCTTCCATTGTATTCTTTACTAAATCCTTCTCACCTACACTTCTTGGATGTCTAAAGACCTATCATACTATAGGGAAAGGTTCCTTCCCTACCTCTTTCTACTGCCCATGTTTCCTTCTAACTTTCCCCTGCATTGCCTTGCTCAAATGTTGAGCTTCCTCCACAATTCCCTCTAGGTTGTATGAGATTTGAAAACATGGTCTATGTTGCACTATTTGAATCCTCATGCTATCAAGTTGAAGGGTGCTCATCGTGAGCCCAGGTATAACACACTTCCCTTCAACCAAGTTATTTCTTGTCACATTAACAAAGAAAATCAAATGCACCTCTTCACCATGCAAACTGTGTTCTTGACCATTTGTTGTGAACTTTACCAAACACTATGTTAATGCATTCAAAATATAGCATGCTACCTATAAGGGTTTCCATCCATGATCTTTTGTCATGGTTTCCAATAACTCCTTCATGTGACAATCTTATACATTGATTTTTCAGTGAGGTGAGAACAATGTCCTATTTCCAATATACTTATGAAATATTTATATCCCATCGTGTGATGGCTTATTCATCCTTGGAATCCTTAACCTTCAATGGAATGGATCGAAATTTGGTTTAAATTGACTTACTACAAACAAATAAGTTAGGCATCCTCATGAGTATGGACATGTTGATGGCATGCTTAGAGGGCCTCGGTTAGCTCACACTCCTTCCAAAGAAAATGTTCATGTGGGTCCATGCCAACTTATTCCTTGTCATGCCATTCTCTTAGAGTGCATCTCCCATGTTGTTGTACTTATACTCCTGAAAATCCTTTAGCAAAACACTTCATCATTTTTCCTCCTGTTCCACCCAATTCTTCCTACCTTTGGACTATATTTCTTGTTCCAAGATTGCCATTCCACACCATCATATTTTCCTTTCTTCAGCACGTACAAAATTCCAACTATCCCAAAGAACACTTAGCCTATGCCAAACATGAAAACAACAAAGTATAAACATGTCTAAATTTTCCTTCCTTGTGGTGATCTCTACCTTCTTCACTTGTCGAATTCCTCCTGGTTCTGCAAAATCAAGGTTGCTCAAACAACTTGATACATATTTATGGTGTATGGGATTCTTCGGTTACTACTTCCAAAACTAACATATATATGTGCCTTCAATAACCCTTCTCGATTCTGACAAACTTTCCCAAATTTCCAAACTTCTCTATACCCTATGCGTTATTTATTTGTTGGAAGTTGTCTTTTCTCTCTATGCTATAGTTGGAATTTCCCACACCAACCTGTATGATTTTTCCTTCCAATCAAACTCGTAAAGTTTCTTGGTCTCACCTTTAGCAACGATCTTACCCTGAGAGTGTGTGCTCCTACCAAAGCATGCTACTACCTATGGGTATCACCAACTTATAGAGCTCACTACTTGTCTATTCTTCCAAAGTCTATGTAAAAGTGATCACAGTTGAAATGCCAAAAATATACCCAAAACACTACCAATGTCACTCCCAACATGCTAATTGATATTATTCTTGATGCATTATCGATGCCACTCTTGATAGTATACCCTAAAATTCTTCCTAACATGTTTCCACACTTAACTCAAACTTTTGCTTTGGGTGCTCCCCCTACTACTTGTCAACTTGTCCAAGAGTTTGCATGATTACTTCTAGTATCTTTAAATCATAACAAATAGTTCCCACACATATAATACAACATGCCAATGGTAATTTTTCTCTCAATGGGAACACCTCCCCTGACACATTGTCTCATCACTATATATTCCCCCAATGAGCATATATTTCCTAACACTTTGTTCTCTATCGAAGGGAGTTCTTTATAAATTTCTTCCAATGTGCCATTCTTCCCACAAAATTGTCTTACTGATGTGGACCTATGCAACCCTGTTGATGTGCAATGCTCCTATCAAATACTTATGTTGACACGGTACTCCCAACATAATACTCAATGACTTCTCTTGATGATCTACTTGAACCTTGCATTGTTTTCAATTCTTCTGACATTTGCTATGCTATTGGCACTTCTGGTTCTACCTATAAAACAAACTATCACCTACAATACTATTGCAAAACTTGGGTTTTCCATAAGAAATATTCATGTATATGTTCTTCTTTGATACCTACTCTCACAACCATGATAGTTGTGAAGAAATGCTAAAGGTATTCTTCCAGTAAAACCTTGATCTGGTACAAACTATCGCAACCCTAGAGAACACACAAAATATGTTTTGTGTTGGTCCCTAGCCGGTGTGTGGCACCACCCATATTTATTCCCTATGACTTGGTCTCTCTAGCTTTATCCCTTGTGGACTACACCTGTTCACTCACATCCTATCCATACCTTAAGATATGAAGTACAACATTGTCATCCAACTGTGCCCAACAAAAAACCCAACCTACACTTGGATTATTATCTTATGTGTGTTGTTTACATACATGATTATACTTTGCATCTTATGTTACTTAACCATCCATACCAAACATAACAAGAAACCACAAATACAACACAAGATATATGATTCCCAAACCAGTGATTGGAAAACAATTTTATAAAATGTACAAGTATGATACAATGGATATAGAAAGAGACGGTGTTGAGGGGAAAATGCACCTATAGTTAAGGGGAGAAACTACCGACTTACGGTGATAAAGATAGACTTACAAGCATTCTGCAAGTACAACAAATAAATGAAGAGATTAGGGTTTAGAGATGTAGGCACCTTATTCAGAAGGTTGATCCTAGCTTTGCCTCCCTTGCTCTTCAATGCTTATCCAATGTCGCAATGTCCAGACCTACAAACAACTTGATACCTTTCTCAAACACATTTGACTACATATATAAGATTGATATTCAAAATAGAAGAAGACATCAGATTATAAACAAACTGTAATAAAATCTAAGCCACATTAATAGGTCATATTTGGAAAGTGAAGAACGTCTGATCTTTATTAATGAATGAAATAAAGTACGTACAGTTATACCTTCTTTCAAGCTTGGCACTTCACGAAACCTAGATTCAAGGTCTCCTGCTCCTGTTCTCCAAGGATCCCAGCCTCTAAGCAACTGTGCTAGGGTTTACCAAAACTGAAGCACAAGAGAGGGGGATGAGGGTCTCCATTCCTCCAGCATAACTTTGTAATTGGGCTTAGTCCCCTCACATGACCCTTCTACCCTCCTTATATATTCAGTGAGGAAGAGGAAAAGAAGTTACAACCACTCAAGAGGTTTCCCAACCAACTTAACTTACTCAAATTTCGAGATTTTGACCAAAACAGGGGTGTACGCTACTCTATAGTAGACAAAGTTGCGTACACATGGAAATGGGCACTACTTTAATGAGGCAAAAGTCGGGTACACACGCTACTATGTCAACAGTGGAGTCGCACTCATGTTAAAAAATGGCCAAAACAGGCTTTTCTGCTCATTTTCAGGAGATGGTTTGGTCTGGAAAAATGTTCCTAAGGGTCATATACATCAAATGGGTCAAGAATGAGGTAATTTCAACCATTTTTAGTGTCCCAAATGACTCCTCCATCCACAATTGTCCTTTTGTGTGACTGAACTTGTTCTCAAGAAGTGTCATCATGCGACCAAGGGAAGCAAGTGTCGTCATGGATGGAGAGGTGTCATTTCAAGCTATAACAGATGCCCCCTAATGTATGAGGTCAGAGGGAGTACAGGAAATGATGGCCGAAATACATTAGAAATAAATAAAAAAGAGTTGAATCATGGAGGAATGGAGAAACTAAGAATCATAGGCTCAAATGAAGTACCTGAAAGCAAAGGCAATGTCAGACAAACTCATCCTTGGGGTAACTGTCCATGTTCAAATGGTGGAACATGACCTCCAAGAGGATACAATAATGATCCAAAATACTGATGCATTTATCATGGCCACTAAAATACAAGCATGGATCCATGAGGAACATAAGTGTAAACATAGCCACATAAATACAAGGTGGATCTATGTCAAAACTAGAGAACATAGCCATAGAGAACAAGCTGGATCTATGTCTCATCAAGAGCCAAAAAGAGTGTGGCTCAGTCTTGCGCAACACGGGCGATAACATAAATGAGGTGATGCTATCGAGGATCCCAAGGTCTTCATCCAAAAACAACCCAAGGTACAAACCTATCCATGCGAATAAATGAGTTGATGTCGAACATGGGAGGCATCATTTGATTACCGGTCATTGATGTATACCATTAACAAACGCGAGGGTGTCCATCAATAATGAAAATGGAACCCAAGGTACCTAGTACATTCAAGCAAGTGTGAATAAGTGGTCTTGCCATCGAACACTTGAAGAATCCATCGGATAGGATACATTGATGTATTCTCATCTATCCAATAGCGAGGGAAACTGCCACTAATGACTGCAATCCCCAAGGTACTAACTGAAACTCTAAACTTCATTCCCAGAGCACAATGAGCTAAAGTCGATGGGAAGAAGTCTGTTGGAAGGGAGGCCTTAATGCATCCTCCATCATCCAGCACAAGGAACACTCAAAAGGTATGAGCTGATTTGGAGTAGGACTAAACACATGATGAAACATACTGACACCAAGGAATGGCCGACACATGAGGTCAACGCAACTGAAGAGTGGCCGACACAGGTTATATCCTTGAAAAGTGAGCACGACACAAGAGTGACTTAGGTAGCTTTGAACACAAAGGGACCAGGACGCAAGTCTGCAATGTAGGAGACACTAACAGATTCTCCATATGATTGGAATTCTAACCAAATGGAGGAGTAAGAACTCTGAGATTAGGTTTACCCTAAGGCCAAATACTAGAACCCAACTTGTTTGATAGACTCAAAATAGGTGCTTTGTTCAAGGAGATAGTTGACTCGCTGCCACCATATTGAAAGATATTGTAACATTCTTCCCTTCCCTTTCCTTTTTCATTTTTTAACGAGCTTGACAAAGAAATAAAGCATGCTCAACGGTATTTTCATATTTAAGGAGTCTAAAAAACCTAGAAGAAAACTCCATACACCTATCCGTGGATTTTATATCGAGCCCGGTTTGGTCTGTGCTCGGCGGTGTTTTCTTGCTTATAGAGTTGAAAAACTTAAACAATCCTCTATACACCTATCCGTGGATTTTATATCGAGCCCGGATTGGTCTGTGCTCGGCGGTGTTTTCTTGTTTATAGAGTTGAAAAACTTAAATAGTCCTCTATTAACCATCTCGTGGATTTCACATCGAGCCCGAGTAGGTGAATGCTCGCTTGGTGTTTTCACATTTCGAGAGTCTGAAAACCCTAAAGACGACTCCAAAGGTCCTTTTTCGTAAAGTTAGTCTCCTTCCCTGAAAAAGTGTAAAATGATGGAAGAAGAACTCTTCTAGCACATACAAGAGTATACCTAGAGTATACCTTTTCCGTAAATTATCCACCAAGGCCTAGAAAAGGGGTAATTCTATACCTAAGTGGATGTCGATTCAGTTATTTTAACGAGCCCGAAAAGACAACCATGCTCGGCAAACTTTTCCTATTTAAGGAGTCTGAAAAGGGCTTAAAAGAACTCCATAGGGATCTTTTCCGTAAAGGTTTAATGAGTCCGGAAAAGTAAACTCATAACCTCCTTACTGTTTTTAATGAGCTCAAAGGAGATAGGAAAATGCTCATAACTTCCTTACTGTTTTTAACGAGCTCGAAGTGAAGATGAGAGAAATGCTCGTAGCCTCCTTACTATTTTTAACGAGCTCAAAGGAAAGGTGGAAGACTGCTCATAACCTACTTACTGTTTTTAACAAGCTCGAAGTAAAAGAAGAATGCTCGAAACCTACTTACTATTTTTAACGAGCTCGAAGTAAAAGAAGAATGCTCGAAACCTACTTACTGTTTTTAACGAGCTAGAAGTAAAAGAAGAATGCTCGAAACCTACTTACTGTTTTTAACTAGCTCGAAGTAAAAGAAGAATGCTCGAAACCTAATTACTGTTTTTAACGAGCTCGAAGTAAAAGAAGAATGCTCGATTTGGGAGGAGACGAGTGTCAGGGACATGCAAAACTAGCTCCAAGCACATGGAACAAAGCTATGCCTAATGCAAGGAACATGAGCAAGATAAGGACACTCAGGGTGTGTCTCCTCCAGGTAAAAGGTGTCAAATTGCATAGGCAAAATGATATAGGGTTTAGCGGAAATGAGATCAGAGATGGAGGCTTATACAACGGGCTAAAAGCGTGGAAGCCAGCTTCAGGCTCATTAGCACAAGCGGGATCATAACAGATGCATATGCAATTTGAACACAAAGATGGGAGCCTTATGAGGGATGGCCAGAAATATATGAGGAAAAAAGATATGAGGATTCTTCTCAAATTCATGGTAAATCTAAAAAGGCTCCCGAGCCTATGAGAAAAACTCAGCATGGGCACCAGAATGGCATAAGGGTGCTGACTAGGGTGACCCATGTTAGGTAGGCTCTGCTGTTGGACTGGTGCACAATTCATATAGAGATGTCTAACACACCAATATCCAATAGGTTCAACCCTATGGCGAATTCGGATGGCAAAAGGTTCAAATGCAACATAACAGCGGGGAAGCCTAAACCTATATGCAAGGTTCCGAATATACCTGACTTGGTCGCACAAGGTGTCGAAAATGACCAGTAAGCAAGTATACATCCAGCTAAGAATCCTGTCTCCAAGAAACATTAGTACCAGGATCATATCTAAAACATATGTAAGGAAAGACCCAATACAAGTCACTGTGGTAGAAATACTTTCAACTTCACTATCATCAACAATAGGCATAAACAAGGCAGAGTTTTCAAATGAAGACTCTATGGTACCCAAACTCGAGGACTTACAATCAACAAGATCAAATTCAGGATGAAGATCAAAGTTGAAGGACATGAAGGAATCTGCAAAAACAAATTCATCATCACAGGAGTTGAAAATTCTAGAAGCATAATCAAACTCAGCAGGAACACCGATTTGCGGATCTATAGGAGAGTCCAAAGACTCAACAGTAGGAAGATCATACTTTAAGGTCAAACTGGGTTTGGACATAACTGCGACTAGATCAACATCCAAATGAATGGTAGACTGTAGTATAGACTCTAGGAAAACTTCATCGGAAGGAAGTATATCATCCCAGATAGAACACATATCTAAACATTCAGATGGAGGTGTCACTTGGTCAAAAGCTGGGACCAAGTCCTGAGAAGGTAAGCATGAATTCAGAGACTTCTTCTCAGTAGCATTTGAACTCAAGGAACAATATTCCACATAAGTCCCATGTGACATAGTAGTGCCTAATGATGAGGGACCTGACTAGTCTACAGTTGGGTAATAAGGAGGATCAACGAATGCAAGCTGGTCGATGGTGACAATGTTTTCGTTATGAGGGAAATGGATCACACGAAAAAGCGTAGACACCACAGCATGCATAGCATAAACATAATCATGCCCGAGGATCATATCAAAGTCCATAGGGTCCTTTAAAACCATAAAATCAACTAAGACTATTTTTCCACCCAAAGTAACAGGTGCCTGACGGAGGAATCCAAACGGTTCACTAGGTCTTTTATCGAAGGTCAATGGCCAATTAACAGCTGGAATAACATTAGGGAAACCCAAATCTCTCCAAGCATAAGCGGATAAGATACTAACAGAAGCACATTCATCAACAATGCATCGGTCAACTGTATGGTCCCCGATATCAACCTTTATCTGGAAAGGTGTCGAAGAAGGAAGACGAGGCTCAGCTAGACTATTCCAATCAAAGGAAACAATCCTAGGGCTTGGTAGGGGTTCACATGGCATAGATGAAGTGCCCCCATTTTTAGGAATATCCAAACTGGTAATGCAGAAGACTTCAGTAGTTGGTGCATCAATCTCCGAAGGACTGATGGGATCGGTCGAAGATTGCATCGATTCGATCACTTCACTCTCCGAAGAAAGAGTGGGGTCGAACAAAGATTGCATTGGTTCAACCACTTTATCAACCAAAGGTTGATCTGACTGTAGGGAATCTATAGACAACTCAGGAACAAAGGTTCCTTCAGACATGGACCACACTCTTCGTGCCTCTGGAATGGCAGGGCATCGGTGAGTAAGGTGATCTCCCTTACAAAGTTTACAAGGGAACTTTGGTTTTCATCCTATAGGTTTAGACTCCTTTACAACGTCAGTACTATTAGCATGACTAGCATTGGCTGACAGCTTGCCCCCAGCATGATTCACAGAGGCTAGTTGCTCAGAAGCAGAAGACTTTTGAACTAAGGACCACACTTTTTGCACTTCTAGAAGTACAGGGCACAAGTAAGTAAGGTGATCTCCCTCGCAAAAATTACAAGGGAACTTAAGCTTCTGTTTGTTGGGTTTGTCGACAATGTCAACTCCCTCAGCATGACTTGCAGTGGCTGATCCGGTGTCTCCAGTATGACTCACAGGAACTAGTGACTTGTCATTAATATGACTAGCAGTGATCAATGATGTGTCCTCAACATGACTGACAGTGCTTGAAGACAAACTTTCAGTATGATTTTCAGTGACTAAAATTTTTCTCCCAGCATGACCTCTAGAGGCTGGGTAGGTGCCCCCTGCATGATTTGCAGAGGCAGGGTGCTTTCCCCCAGCATGACTTACAGTGGCTGGGTTGCTGCCCCCTTGTTTTGGCATCTTCTTCCTATTCTTCCTCCGTCTATTCCTTTTAGACTGCTGGCTACTAGTATTGCTACTTTCGCCACATGAGGTAGAAGGAGGAGGAGAAGATGTTACTGGCAAAGGAGGCACAGGGTTCTGATGCTCTTGATTTGAGGTGCTCACAATAGAAGCGTCAGGAGCATGCAAAGCATTCAGAGTGGAAAACAACCAAACAGGCATCCCAATAGTTAATCCAGGAAGATTCAGAGTAGCCATTAAGGGAGTACCAATGTTTCCAATGATTGGAACAGCACAAGGATCCCTTGGAATAGGGGTACCTTGATTGGCACTCGCCGGAATGCTAGACATAGTTTCCTGCTCAAATGAACAAGAAGTTCTCTAAGGCAAACTAAAACAAGTAGCACAAAGAGCACACCACTAAAAAGGTCCTAGGTAAATCAAACCAGGCAAACAGATGCCTTCCGGAGAAGAGTCTGGGATGATGAGGGCCCAGAACAGATCAACGAAGGATGAAGGACAGTTACCCAGGGTCCACAATACAATGACTAAGGGTGCAAGCGCTGGAATCACCCAACCACCCTCCCAAAGACCTGCAAGGGATTTCCTCCCACGTCTATCCTAGGTACAACAGATACACCCTCCACTGTCACCTATGTATGAACCTAGAGTCTGATACTAAGGATACCACAACACCGAAAACTCCTGGGGGAACAGTCACTGGTCGAATCAGAAAGCATGGGCAGGGTAACTAAGCCCGAAACTCGAAAGAGTCCCCAATACGCAATCCAATCCTGGCGTATGCTCGAACAGAAAGTAGGAGGAGTATTCCCAACAATTTGATCTCGCAATGACCTACTGCATAGATCCTAGGCAAGTTTTGAGTGAGGTGGGTTTACCTGTGATAGTCTCACTACGATTTTTGCGTAATGTGTGATCTTGGGTGGTTTAAGGTGTTTTAAACCCACGATCCTAACTAAGACTAGTTGGTGTAGTGTAACCTAGAAAAGAAAATGTTGCTAATTCATTTTATTAGAGTTCATTTTAAAGGTTACTTGCTTACTCAAAAAGGTAGTGGGTGTGTGAGAGTGGTTATAATAGAGATAGAGTACTGAAAATGAAATATTTACCACCAAACAAATCTTTTTCTTTTCAATGCAAGTCTTAAAATTCTGATCTAGAATGCATGTGCAAATGCAATTTTTTTAATCTTTCGAATGCAAAAAAGGTAAAAATAAAGTCTAAATGTACAAAAATAAACTCAAAACCTAAGAATGCAGCTACTCAAGCAACTAGGTATGCAAAAGAAAACTTGTTCTTTTTTATGCAAAACACTCTAAAATCTTTTAAGCCACTTGCAAGGTACTCTATTCAGAAAATGAATCAAAATTCTTTATGCTTTTCAAAGGTAAGAAACAAAAACTGAAACTAACCTACTATCAAAGCAATGCAAAGAAACTTTCAAGTTCTCTTTATGAAACATTAAAAGCTACCAAATATGACTTTCAAATTCTTATTGATGTAAGCATGCCAACCATTGGGAAAAGAGTACAAAAACTACTTTTAGACCCAAATGAAGCAAATGACCTACAAAGAAGTATGGTTTGGTAAAGTCAGGTCTGCACATAAACAATGCAAACAAGGTCTTGAACAACAGCCAAAACACTTGAGCTTTCACTACAAAAGAAAAACCAAAAGCATAAGGGAGGATAGGAAACAAACCTAAAAGAGAAACTTCACTCAAATAGACACAAACAAGGTCAAGAAGACTCAAGAGGTTTCAAATCCAGTGGAAAATGGGGCAAGCAAGTTCAGTCAGACTCAAATTAGGGTACAAAACACCAAACAGGTCCACAACCCCCCAACTTAGGTCAACAAACCCCAAAACTTTCCAAACAAGCCCAAATTGATCAAAAGAGGTTCAAATCATGAATGTAGGATTAGTACAAGGATGGGAGACCACTTACAGTGGTTTAAATCAGACCTAGGGTCATCAAGGACCCCAAAAAATGCAGCCACAGCCCCTAGATTTGGGTCCACAACCCAAAAATTCAAAAAAATCAAACCTAGATTTTGAGCGCTACTGTGTATGAAGGAAACTACCACCCATAGAAATATGGGAGCTACTGTGCAGAGGGAAAGTAGCATATGTGTGGTACTTTGTGGTACAAACAGTAGCGTATAGGTACAAAAAGTTTGAAAAATGGGCTTAAAACCCCCACACCTGGGTCCACAAGGGTTTGAAAGGGCTGGGAAGGGTCTGTAAGAGACAAGGAGGGTCAAACAAAGCCTACTAATGGATCCTAATCAAGAAAATGAACAAAGACCATCAAACAAGACTGAAGAAATGACCTTGGATACCCCTAAGCAGTTAGGCTTTCCCCAGTGGAGTCGCCATTCTGTCGTGGGGAAAATGCACATATAGTTCAGGGGAGAAACTACCAACTTACGGTGATAAAGATAGACTTACAAGCATTCTGGAAGTACAACAAATAAATGAAGAGATTAGGGTTTAGAGATGTAGGCACCTTATTCAGAAGGTTGATCCTAGCTTTGCCCCCCTCGCTCTTCAATGCTTATCCAGTGTCGCAATGTCCAGACCTGCAAAACAACTTGATACCTTTCTCAAACACATTTGACTACATATATAAGATTGATATTCAAAATAGAAGAAGACATCAGATTATAAACAAACTGTAATAAAATCTAAGACAGATTAATAGGTCATATTTGGAAAGAGAAGAACGTCTGATCTTTATTAATGAATGAAAGCAAGTACATACAGTTATACCTTCTTTCAAGCTTGGCACTTCACGAAACCTAGATTGAAGGTCTCCTGCTCCTGTTCTCCAAGGATCCCAGCCTCTAAGCAATTGTGCTAGGGTTTACCAAAACTGAAGCACAAGAGAGGGGGATGAGGGTCTCCATTCCTACAGCATAACTTTGTAATTGGGCTTAGTCCCCTCACATGACCCTTCTATCCTCCTTATATAGTCAGTGAGGAAGAGGAAAAGAAGTTACAACCACTCAAGAGGTTTCCCAACCAACTTAACTTACTCAAATTTCGAGATTTTGACCAAAACAGGGGTGTACGCTACTCTATAGTAGACAAAGTCGCGTACACATGGCAATGGGCGCTACTTTAATGAGGCAAAAGTCGCGTACACATGCTACTATGTCAACAGTGGAGTCGCACTCATGTTAAAAAATGGCCAAAAACAGGCTTTTCTACTCATTTTCAGGAGATGATTTGGTCTGGAAAAATGGTCCTAAGTGTCATATACATCAAATGGGTCAAGAATGAGGTAATTTCAACCATTTTTAGTGTCCCAAATGACTCCTCCATCCACAATTGTCCTTTTGTGTGACTGAACTTGTTCTCAAGAAGTGTTGTCATGCGACCAAGGGAAGCAAGTGTCGTCACGGATGGAGAGGTGTCATTTCAAGCTATAACAGATGGGTTCCAAAAATCCTTACCAAAAAACTCTTGCAATCAACAACTCTACCTGGGAATATAGAAAAACATGATTTTAGGTTGTTGATGTATGTGTGCTTGCTGATGGGTTGGCCTACAACCAACTATCTCTCTTTGTGGACTATTATCCCTATTCACGGGGATACTTTACCACAGGTCACACTTGCTCCCAATGCCTCTACCCTCCCATAAGCTTCTTTCTTATCTACCCTATTTCTCCTACAAGTCTAACTATGTAGAAAATTCCATCGAAACTTGGGGTTGTCATAGCACTGTTCCTTCAACAGGCTCATTCTCTTAGACTTTTCATGGAAATCATTCCTTGGATAAATATATCTTAAAAAAATCCATGTTAGATTCGGTTGTCCTACCTTGGAATTCCAACAACTCAATGGCTTGCTTCCTATGGACATAAGGCCTAGCTCGCCTCCTCCCTTGGTCCGTGGAGCGATTCTCCACTACAGAACTTCCCTTGGTCTTAGCTCATGACTTTGAATTCCTTCATTTATTTTCCACACACTCCCATTTATACATGATGAAACACACTTGACATGCATGCGGGCCAACTTAGTCAACATGTTGCAAAATTCATGACATGATGTGTCAACATGCTTGCTAAAAATACTGACCACACAAAGTAGTCATGTGTAGCTCTCCTAGCTACCTTATGTGTGAGTGCACTTTTCCATGGCTTGCTTGCAAAGACCCTCACAATGGAAAATCCACCCAATACTTCTTCTAAGGATATCTAATGGTGTCCACAAGTGCTGGTGAAGTGTACAACCATTTTTTCCTTCCAAGGTGTCTTACCACCATGCCTTGGAATCTAGACCCATTGGCCTTCATGCCCCATGGTCACTTCCCGTGCTGATACAAAAATATTTATTGAAGACCCATTTCTCGAAGCTTGTTGAATCTCCCTTTTTAATTGCCAAATATCCTCATGGTCAAAGCCTCCTTCTCATGCACTCATTCTCTACCTGCAACTTCCTTGGTGATCCCGAAAGTGCCCCAAATGCCAACCTTTCCATGGTTGCACTTGGGCATGTCGGTTTCCAATACGTTCGGTCTATTAGATGGGTGAAATAGTGAAGTTTCACTACATGCCTTGATGTAGGGATATTATAATCTTCCTTGTGCCTCTAATCTTGTTTTTATCTAAGATAAATTGTTATACATGGAATGAAAATGTACTTAGTTCAATTTTATGTTTCTTTCTAATTTTAGGTTTTCTTAAGTTCCCTCACTTTGTCATCTAGGAAATCCTATAGGGTTTCTGTTTTGTGGCTACAACAATACCTGAAAATCATGTTGGGTCTCTCATGAGGTATGGAAACTGATTTGGTTCTCACTATCTCCTCTCATCTTAGCTTGTTGGCTGCATTCCATGGGCTTCTCACGGGTTTCACAATAAAAGGGGAACCATGGAATAACACAATCCATAGTCATGGAAGACAATGTTCATTTTTTTTTATTTTTATCAAGGCACAAACATTGAGATTCTCAAGTATCAAACTATGTATGTGTTCAGTACTATAGTTAAAGTGCTTCTTTACCCTTAAAAGTGGATCAATTTCATCATAGAAATTGTATGGATTTTGGGGGTTTATGAATATTGAATTTGAAATTTTAGGTCACTTTATATATGCTGCTTAACCTAATTTCAAGTTCATTATTGTATCATGTTTATCTATTCTACAATGGAAAAGTTGACAATGATATGTTGAATTTGCCCAATTTTAAAATGTGTGTTTTCGGTTTAGATAGAATGATGGCATAGAGGCTTATGGAATATGTAGATTGGTACCAAGTAGAACTCATGCTAGCCTAGACCTAAAATTTAGAATGCATGCATTCCTTTTCATGTTAATGTTGCCACTGAAGATAGTCATGATAATATTGATATCTCCATATAATGATATATCTAAAGCTCATCTATGCAATTTATTTGAGCTTGAGGTTAATGTTATATATTTAGTTGTATTAATTTTTAGGAAAGAAGGAAGCAAATTTGAGAAGAGAAGGTTGGCATTATAATGTGAACATATGTATGTTATTAGAGTCTCAAGTATTTCACAATAGGATTCAAACAGAAAAGGAGATATTTAATTAATGATATTTATTTAAAAAAAGCTAAAGAGATTTCTTTTTATATTTTTTAGAAATTTATTTATAATACGAAGGAAATCTAGCCCACAGTTGTAGATGGGTTGGTGAAAAGTGGTGGTTAAGTCTCTATAGGTCACTAGTTCAAATCCTGTGAGTTAGAGTTCGAGAATGGGAGTCATCTAGAACAGGGAGGAGCTGTGGGAAATCCAAGGCGGATCTTGTTTTCGCACAATTCTTGTTTAAGTACCTCTCATGGTGGCCATATACTAAGGGTGTCTTTGACCAAGGTTATAGACACATCCTATGGTGTGGGGGATTCCTCGTCCTGGAAAAATAAAACACAAAATAAATTTATTTATTCTTTCTTAACCTCATCCAAAAAGTGCCTTTCAGAGTATCCCACAGTTTTGAAGGCTCATTTTAGATCTTTAGGTAGCCTTATTTGTTCTAGATTTATTCATCCTCCTCCCTTTATATACATCGATTGACCATTTATTCTTCTTAAAACCATCTACTTTTCTTTGACATTACTTCAAGTACTAGAAATATTCCTCTTTCCCAATGGGGAGGTGACGTAAGTGGCTCATGTATGGGATGAAATAGAGAATGATTTACAAAATGTCAACCACCCCTAATATGCTCTGGCCTTATTTCAACCATGATTAACGATATTATTACCCTCATGTTCACACAATCTAAATAATTCTCACCAAGGTGTGCTTGTTTAGTGATGTAGCATCTTGGTTACATGCTTTGCGATAGGTCTAGAAAAAGCATGACTCTAAAATATTCATGGCTCCTCATGGAGGATGTCTTCCCTATCGCTTCCTGGGTTTTTTTTCTGACCATCTATACCACTACCACAACCATTTCTCCCATTTTTTATAGCATCTGGCATGGGGATGATATATGTGTCCCATATGCTCTCGTGTCTGGGGTATTGCACTCTACATGGGGGTTATTCAAAAATTAATTTTTCTAAAATACTAGTTATAAATTTCCTACATCCCAAAATTCATCTAATTGGATATATAACTAAGTTTAATTCACATTATTTTTTTTCATATTGTCAAAATTTCCAAAGTGAAAGGCGTGTTGGTTCATACTTTCTTGAATTTTAGGGTAAAGGTAAGGAAACTTTTATGTAAAATGGAAATCGTTTGAATAATGGAATTTCTACCCAGTTGATTTTTTCTTAGTGTTATCATGGTTTATAGTCTTTAAACTTCTATATTATTATAGAAGTCGATTTTGAAATGAATTTTCATTCAATACTTATCAGGACAATCCTTGAGTATGCAAGCCTGGAAGACAGTTTCTAAGCGAATATTCACAAAGGAAAGTGGAAGAACCCTATTCAATTAATGTGAAATATTTTCAGTGATGCAATTAAGTAGTATATATAAGTTATCATAAGTATGTTTTTTGATTTTAATTTCTTAGATGTTAATTTTTGAGGAAATATAGTTAAAAAACGAAAATTAAGTTGTAGAGCAACCAAAAGAAAACAACAAAATTTGGTTGTAGATGTTAAAAAGCCAACAATGTTATTAAAACAATGACTGAGATATTAAAGGAAACATTAATGATGTATCCATGGAAAAAAAAAAACACACACACACCAATAAACAATTTTTAAATCAAGAACGCATCTGCTGACCATGTTAACCATATCAAATAAATAACTGACATAACCATTGAATGCAATCCATTGAATATTGTCTAGAAATAGGAAATACATTGAGTTGGGAATCTTTCAACTTGACTCACAGGCCTTAAAAAATAACCGAGATTATACATGGGATAGTAATTCAACTAGTATACACTAGTTGAACAGTCTTACAAAATCACTGTTTATATATATATATATATCAAAAAGGCTACTCAGATTGTAGTAATTTCAGATACCATATTATTTCTTTATCAGATTTTACGCATTTTAACTTTTATTCTACTTTTTTTTTCATACATATAGTGTAACCGGCACTCAATAGTACGCGAGAGCGCCGAATAGGATGGGGTCTCAGGGTCGATCCTGGGTGGGGACGGCCACAGCTGATCGCCCCAGCTGTTGAGATATTTTAACTTCAAAGAATATTATATTTGTACTTTATTATTCCAGAGATGATTCATTCCTCCGTGAAGATCTTATTATATATTCGGAGATGTTTATTCCTTGTCAGAATGTGGTAACTTGGGTTATTAGACTTCCCTAGTGGGGGTCGGCCCTGTATGTGTTATGTGGGTCAAAGGGTTATTAGACCACCCTAGAGGGGTCGGCCCAGTCAGTTGTAATGGGGTATTTAACCCAATGGTTAAATACGAGCCTACATGTCTTGTGTAAAAGAAAAGTCGGAGTAGTGTATCAATAGAGGAGGTGTGTTCCTCATTTGACATACACTCACTCACTTGAGAGAGGCGCACTTGTGGAGGAGAGGTCTCCTATGGTGGAGGAAGAGATCATGTCTTTGGTTTGTATATTTGTATATTGCTGGTCATCTATATTGAGGAATCTTTACTGGGTTTTCTACCCCATGAGGGTTTCCCAAGATAAATCTATGTCTCTTGTGTTTATGTTGTGCTTGTTGTTTCTTCAGTGATCCTGTATATGCTATTGTTGTGAAATGGAATGCAATGCTGCTATTTTCTGTCTTAGCATATTAAATTTTAACATGGTATCAGAGCTAAACTGAAGGAAGGCAAGGTATGGCACTTACGACACTTGCTTTACTTACGACAATTTGAAGGTTAGGGTTTTATATAGCAAAAACAAGTCATCGTGGAACTTTCGCTATAAATCCATTTTGGCAAGGTATAACGATCTGAAACCTTTACAGGTCGTAGATAACATCTCCAGGTATCTTGTGTCCAAAGGGAACCCTCAGATTCAATGTACTTTGTAAGTTATGATCAGTACAAGTTAGGGTTTCTGCCTCTTCCAGATCTCAGTTAAAATCAGGTGACCTTGGAAAAAAGGTCATAACTTGGGCTAGGAAGCTCCAAATGAAATTGTGTAAAACGTGACAGGTAGTGCATAGACTGTACTATCTCAGGAAACGTTTTCAGAGGCCGAAACTGAACTAGTGACACGTGGCACACCGTACAAGTTCGCTCTCCTGTTTTATCCCATAAACAGGTCACGTTGCGACACTTGGCATAACTCTCTCTCAGAGAGTCCAATTGAGGTCAGACCTGTCAGGATGGAAAGAGAACAGGGCAATCTATCTCAGGAAACAGTTTTAGAGGCCGAAGTTCAAACAGTCACATGTGGAACTCCGTACAAGTTCACTCTCCTGTTTTATCCCATAAACAGGTCACGTTGCGACACTTGGCATAACTCTCTCTCAGAAAGTCCAATTGAGGTCAGACCTGTCAGGATGGAAATATAACAGGGAGAGCTATCTCAAGAAATGTTTTTAGAGGCCGAAGTTCAAACAGTGACATGTGGCACGCCGTACAAGTTCGATCTCCTGTATTATCCCAAAACAGGTCACGTTGCGACATTTGGCATAACTCTCTCTCAGAAACTCCAATTGAGGTCAAACCTATCAAGATGGAAAGATGACAGGTCAGGTTACTGTAGAAATTTTTTTTAGATCCTGTGGAGTCAAAATTTTGGAGTTATAGAAGAAACAATCAGGTACATATTTCTGTCAAAACAGAATTATTTTTGGAGCACCTTTATTCATGGCTTCCGGAATTTAGGCTTTCAGAGAAAGTTAGAATTATTGGAATCAGAATCCACGGCTGAATGCTACTCAAGAAAATCGAAATTTAGAGACCAAGATCGAATTTTTTGGTTGGGTAGAAGACCGGGCTTGATCAAACCCTAGCTCGGGATTTTGATCGGAAAGATAGAAAATTAGGGCTTCAGCAAAAGTTGGAATTTTTGAAATCTGTAACCATGGCTGGAAGCTCCTCAGAAAAATAAGAGTTTAGAGCCTTGGATCAAACCTTTTGATTGAGCAGAAGGGTGGGCTTCATCAAACCCTAGTTCGGGATCCTGTCCAGAAGATCCAGAAGTTTCAAAGGCAATTTTGAGGGGTCAAATTTTGGAGATTTCAAAATTGAAGTATGCTAGTTTGATCAGCTCAGCAAGACACATCCTTCCATTCATTCGAAAGTGTGAAAGTCAAAGATTGAATTTTTAGGGTTTCTCTAGCAAACCCTAATCAAGCTCCAGATCAAGTTTCAGGGGGAGTTGAGGCTAAGGCCTTACATAAGAAGACTACAAGAAGTCTCGACAGGTATGACTTAAGGAGGTTCAGGTATGTCTTGAAATCTGATTCTTGATTAAGTTCATAATGTGTTTGTCTTCATGTTATTTATTAGTACAATCTTGATTAATGTTAGAATTGTCTTATCACCCTAGTAACAGTATGAATGCATGTGAATGATCGAAGACATTCATTGATTACAGCTATATGATTATACTAATGCATTATGGTGTTGTGTGAGGTTGATGTTGTCTGCTAACAAGATACAGGTACATCACAAAAGACAAATCAAGTTCCATGACCATGACATCATGAAGACAAAGACTCATCCATAATCTTTGTTCTACTTACGAGGTATGTTGTACATAACTAAGCAGGTATACTAATCTAGGTATGGTTTCCTATGTCATGTTAGAATCTTACCTTGTATTAGGATCCCTTATATAAGTATACTTGGCATGATTAGATATGCTTATTCATAAAGTTAGTAATCAAGGGATTATGCATATTATGTCTTTTATCTTGATTGATGATACGCATGAGTAAAAGAAGTCTTCCCTGAAATCTTGAATACTAATGTTTATTATTTATGATCGTGACTATACATATTCAAGACTATTTAGATGTTTTGATAATGTTTATAATATACTAGTGAATGTATGTTTGTGTATGAGATCATGAGGATAACACTACTGCACACTTGAGCATGCACAGTGGTATAGAATGAATAGAAGTTCAAAAGACATTTAGAAGACCAAGCGAGAGGCAACCACACAAACATAAAAGATAAGTATTTGAGTTGTTATTTAAAATAGTAAATGATATTGTATGCATATTTAGAATATATCACGCTGAGTGTAAACATTCATAGAGCATTGAACAGTATACTACTAATATGCATATGATTGGTAAGTTGGACAAACATTCCATTGTAGCTTGTCTAGAATGAAACCTCTTTGTTGACATACTGAGAGTTGTGCACACTCTCGATAGTATGTTCTGGTAGAGATGGAAGGCATCTAGATAGCCACTGTATGCATACAGGATATGGGAAATTGTTGTGCCAAAGTATTGGTCAAAATAGTTGCATAACTATGTAAATGATATCTGTATGCATAATAGGTTATCATGTCAATATGATTTGATGATTATGAAGTATTACTAATCATGTACTTAATTTTTATTTGTAGGAAAGATCATGATGAATGATGAACTCTGAACAAGCGATGGATGTTCAACAAAAGATTTACAAATCAAACACACTATAGAAGGCTTGTGGCTAGAAGATTCTCTTAGAAAGAGGAAGAGAATCATGATGAGATGTTTGCTCCAAGTGGCTAGATAAGACCATTCTCTTAATGGTGTAATTAAAGAAGAAGTATGAATAAGGTTTTGTATGGGTACCCAGGATCGATAGTCAATTGATGAGCTTAATGGGTGATTTGGATCACAACCTTTGCTACAATGTTGAATATGGTTTCAATACACAGATGAACTAGATGCAAGAAGGAACTCACCACAGAGTTCAAATGATGTTGAGGCTTATATCAGTAGACCCATCTCACAAGAGATGGCACAGATAGATGGCTGCAGAAATGAAAATGAAAGATCTCAGATTGATGCATTACTTCCTAGGTGTGGAAGTATGGAAAGGCTCAGAAGGAATCTTTCTCAACCAAGGAAAGTATGCTGAGAAATATTAAAAGGACTTGATGTGTTGGTATGGCCACTCTTGAAGTTGTTAGCAGATGACTCATCAGAGTTAGTGGATAGAACTCTGTATAGACAAAATATTGAGTCATTGATGTGTCTAACAAATACTAGGTCAGATATATGCTTTGCTATGAACACCTTGAGTCAGTATCTAGTGGAAACTAGATGTGTTCACCTGATAAGCTGCAAATCATGTGATACGGTACCTAAAGGATACAATAGACTTTGATCTATGTTATCTTGGAGATCATGACTTCAGATGGATACACAGATGTTGATTGGGTAGGAAGTGTATCAGACAGGAAGAGCACATCAAGAGGATGTTATTGTCTGGGATCAGCCATGATCTCGTGGTTGAGCAGGAAACAATCTAGTGTGGCTCTTAGCACAAGCAGAATATATGGCTGCTTGCTCTGCTAATTGTGAAGCAGTATGGCTTCATAATTGACTTAGAGATGGTCCCAACTATGATCCTATGTGACAAACAGAGTTGTACCAAAATGGCAGAGAATCCAGTGTTCCATGATAAGTCAAAGCACATAGAGATCTGACATTTCTATATACAAGATATGGTTAATGTTCGAAATCGTAACAAGTTACCAATGCACTAACCAAACCTCTACTGATCCGATGTACTAACCAAACCTCTACCTCAAGTAAAGTTTTCCAAGACAAACTTAAGATAGTTAAGAAGGACCCTCCTCGAAAGGGGGAGTGATGTGATCACTTATGATGAGATTTCCCGCATCGACAGTGAGGTCAATGATGTGGTTACCTATATTGGTGATGTCGATAGAGAGGTTGGTGGATGGTCCTTAGACAGGGTCTAAGGTGAAAAGGGGATTGCATCATCCTTGAACACATGTTCTAAAGAGAGCCGTAGACGTATGTCTTTAAGAATGAAGTCCTTGGTGGACATGTGAGGATTGGATCATCCCTGGACTTCAGTCCTAAAGTGAGCCGTAGACGTATGTCTTCGAGAATGAAGTCCTTGGTGGACATGTGAGGATTGGATCATCCCTGGACTTCAGTCCTAAAGTGAGTCGTAGACGTATGTCTTCGAGAATGAAGTCCTTAGTGGACATGTGGGGATTGGATCATCCTTGGACTTCAGTCCTAAAGTGAGCTGTAGACGTATGTCTTCGAGAATGAAGTCCTTGGTGGACATGTGAGGATTGGATCATCCCTGGACTTCAGTCCTAAAGTGAGCCGTAGACGTATGTCTTCGATAATGAAGTCCTTTGTGGACATGTGGGGATTGGATCATCCCTGGACTTCGGTCCTAAAGTGAACCGTAGACATATGTCTCCGAGAATGAAGTCCTTAGTGGAAAAGTGAGGATTAAGTCATCCTTGGACGTGGTCCTAAATGTATGGTTGAGGATTAATTCATCCTTGGACGTGGTCCTAAATGTACGGTTGAGGATTAAGTCATCCTTGGACGTGGTCCTAAATGTACAGTTGAGGATTAAGTCATCCTTGGACATGGTCCTAAATGTATGGTTGAGGATTAAGTCATCCTTGGACGTGGTCCTAAATGTACGGTTGAGGAGTAAGTCATCCTTGGACGTGGTCCTAAATGTACAGTTAAGGATTAAGTCATCCTTGGACATGGTCCTAAATGTACGGTTGAGGATTAAGTCATCCTTGGACTTGGTCCTAAATGTACGGTTGAGGATTAAGGCATCCTTGGACGTGGTCCTAAATGTACGGTTGAGGATTAAGTCATCCTTGGACGTGGTCCTAAATGTACGGTTGAGGATTAAGTCATCCTTGGACATGGTCCTAAATGTACGGTTGAGGATTAAGTCATCGTTGGATGTGGTCCTAAATGTACGGTTGAGGATTAAGTCATCCTTGGACGCGGTCCTAAATGCACGGTTGAGGATTAAGTCATCCTTGGACATGGTCCTAAATGAATGGTTGAGGATTGGATCGTCCTCGGACTTTGGTCCTTTGAATTGAGCCGTAGACAAGATGTCTCCGAGAACAAAATCCTGAATGAACAGGTAAGGGGATTGTATCATCCTCGAACTTTAGTCCTGTGAATTGAGCCGTAGACAAGATGTCTCCGAGAACAAAATCTTGAATGAACAGGTAAGGGGATTGGATCGTCCTCGGACTTTGGTCCTGTGAATTGAGCCGTAGACAAGATGTCTCCGAGAACAAAATCCTTAATGAACAGGTAAGGGGATTGGATCGCCCTCGAACTTTGGTCCTATGAATTGAGCCGTAGACAAGAGGTCTCCGAGAATGGAATGATAGGACTGGATCGTCCCTGGAATTCGGTTCAAAAGGTACATGATAGGACTAGATCGTCCTTGGACCTCGGTTCAAAAGGTACATGATAGGATTGGATCGTCCCTGGACTTCGGTTCAAAAGGTACATGATAGGACTGGATCGTCCCTGGACCTCAGTTAAAAAGGTACATGGTAGGACTGGATCGTCCTTGGACCTCGGTTCAAAAGGTACATGACAGGATTGCATCATCCATGGACCTATGTCCTAAAGAGAGTAGGATTGATCATCTTGTAATATCATCGTGTGTGTTGTAGGGTATGCTGCTATTGTGTGGATACTTGTGTTGATGATGTGAATACTTGTATTGTGTGGATACTTGTATTGATGATGTGTATACGTGTATTGTGTGGATACTTGTATTGATGATGTGTATACTCGTATTGTGTGGATACTTGTATTGATGATGTATATACTTGTATTGTGTGAATACTTGTATTGATGATGTATACTTGTATTGTATGGATACTTGTATTGATGATGTGTATACTTGTATTGGTGTGGATACTAATACTGTTGGTCTAGATGACGATGTTGCTGATCGTATTGATCTAGATGACGATGCTGTTGATCGTGTTGATCTAGATAACGATGTTGCTGATTGAGTTCATCTAGATGACGATGATGCTGATCATGTAGATTGAGATGAACCAGATGCTGTAGATCGTGATAAACCAGATGCTGTAGATCGAGATGATGTGACGATGCTGATCATATTGATCTAGATGACAATGTTGATGATTGTATGATGACGATGCTGATGATCGTGTGATGACGATGTTGATGATCATGTGATGACGATGCTGATGATCGTGTGATGACGATGCTGACGATCGTGAGGATTCAAATATTGATGTTGCTGCAGCTGTTTGAGTGCTGCAGAAGATAAATACTCAGTACTGAAGATGTTGATGTTCCAGTATTGAAGATGTTCCAGTAACTGGTTGAGTTACTGATGATGTTGAGAAAGCTTCCAATGATTTATAGATGTATCATGTTGATGACTCCTTGCTCGTGCAGATGCTGTTATAATATCCTTCTCGTTAAGGGGGAGTGTTGAGATATTGTAACTTCAAATAATATATTATTTGTACTTTATTATTCCGGAGATGATTCATTCCTTCGTGAAGATCTTATTGTATATTCGGAGATGTTTATTCCTCCGTCGGAATGTGGTAACTTGGGTTATTAGACTTCCCTAGTGGGGGTCGGCCCTGTATGTGTTATGTGGGTCAAAGGGTTATTAGACCACCCTAGAGGGGTCGGCCCAGTCAGTTGTAATGGGGTATTTAACCCAATGGTTAAATACGAGCCTACATGTCTTGTGTAAAAGAAAAGTCGAAGTAGTGTATAAATAGAGGAGGTGTGTTCCTCATTTGACATACACTCACTCACTTGAGAGAGGCACACTTGTGGAGGAGAGGTCTGCTATGGTGAAGGAGGAGATCATGTCTTTGGTTTGCATCTTTGTATATTGATGGTCATCTATATTGAGGAAGCTTTAATGGGTTTTATACCCCATGAGGGTTTCCCAAGATAAATCTATGTCTCTTGTGTTTATGTTCTGCTTGTTGTTTCTTCAGTGATCATGTATATGCTATTGTTGTGAAATGGAATGTAATGCTGCTATTTTCTGTCTTAGCATATTAAATTTTAACACCAGCCACCCGACCATAATGGCGGCCCCAAATTTTATCCTACTTGCCTTCTTTTTGGTTGCAATTTCTAAATGAATAAGTCATAGAAACAGTAGATATGTAGAGTAAGAGACCTTAGCGTAGCAGGAATGGATCCCTGATCTGTTGGGTATTTTCTTTCTTTGTAGCAGCAGCCTGGTTGTAAATCGCTAGTGATATGTGGTGTACATGTCGAATCTATTTACTTCTCTCTAAACACAATCAACATGAGGATACAAATTCTCTGATTTAAGAAAAACATTACGAGCATGCAGATTCTATGATTCAGGAAACAAAGGATTTATACATATTTCAATAAAATTCTCTGCAAAGGTAAATTCAATCCATGAAGCTATGTATGAAGTTTAACAATGAAAAAAAAAACTATCAAAATAGTAAACTAAAAAAATTAAAAATACCCCCGTCATTAAACTGCCAAAACCACATTAATGAAATTAAAATATGATTTTATGATTAAAAAAAACAATTACCAATAACCACATAAGAAACCTTCAGTCCCAACAAAATATACCATGGATGGTGTCAGATTGTTTTAATTTGAATTGATTTATAACCAGTCGGCCGTCCAAATTGATTATTTAGATAGTGTGAGTATTTATTTATGGAGTAGTCATCTCAATTACCATCACATTGATGTTTTATTCCGAGGATCAGGCAGAAGTGTTAGAGAAGGATTTATATTATCTATAGCCTCAGGATTTTTTGTAGCTTTCAGTCACTTTTTTTTATTTAGGATTTGGTGAACACGATGAACACCATGGAAAAAAGAAGTATGGGCATCGACAGAGGTGGTGGAGGAATATTTTCTTTGCAACAAAGTGGTTTCGTGGATAAAGATGAAGAACAAGTACAATCCAAACCCATCAAAGTGAGAGTTTATGATAAAATCGCCCAAATAGGCAAAATTTCCCCGCTTGTCACAATTGTCACAATGGAAAACACAATTAAAAACTTTCAACAACCTTCAAATGAAGGAGTCCAACAATGGTCAGATATGATTCAACAATGTGGGAGGTCAGATATGATTTAGCAGGCAGGGGGTGTTGCTCTGACTTCAACAACACACACGGATCTACAAACTCAGCAATTTCACCTACACGACAGTCACAACTCACTGTTGCAGCTCACTATAATATACAACTCAGTTGCAGCTGACAGTAACAGTTCACTGTTTCAACTAACAGTCATCTACAAGACTGTTGCAGCTGTGTTGCAGGTGACTATTTTAGCTATATTTGATGACCCCCTGCTTTCACAAACTTGTCTAATAACAATTAAATATAATTAACTCTCAAAATAACATTAATCTCTTAAGCTACTACAGCAAACTAACTTCAGAAATGAATATGAGTTTTCAAACTCAAATAGCAGAGTATAGCAGAAACACAAAGAAAAATGATGGGTTTAACATTAACTTCATTCACTCCGTATATCTCAAAATCACAATTACAATGATGGGTATATATAGTGGTTCAACCTAATTGATATTTAAATGCTAAATGACCATTCATAACAAAATTATCACTGCATAAATAAATGCTCCATTAGAGGCTATTACAGGCTGACAAAATGAAAACTATGTTGGCCCTTTAGAATTTGATATGCTGCAACAAATGTCTCTTCAACCTTAATGTTTAAGTCGGTTTGACGATGAAGCACTCTTCAAGGAATTGAACGGTAAAAAAATCTAATTTGGTTTTTAATTTTTGGTTTTCAAAAGTCTGATCGGTGTTTCCTTTTTTTAATATTTTGGCGGCCATCTTATCATACAGTGGAGTAATTAGTCCACTTCTAACGTTCTCCCCCCTTAATTACTACATTCATTTTTTTTTTTGAAATACTAGATTTATGTTATAGCTTACAAACCCCAATGTTTTTCCTATGAAACTCAAACAACTCTTTTCCGAGAGGTTTTGTAAATAGGTCTACAAACTGATTTTTTGATCTGCAAAATTCCATACTGATTTCATTCTTGTTTATCAATTCTCGAATGAAATGATACCTTGTATCAATATGCTTACTTCTTTTATGAAAGACATGATTTCTTAATAGTGCAATGGCTGATTTGTTGTCACAAAAAATCTGAGTTGGTCCATCTTGTTCATGTTGCAACTCAGGAAGAGTTCTTCTCATCCACACAGTCTGACATGTAGTTGTTGTTGCTGCAACATACTTTGCCTCAACAGAGGATAGTGTCACTATGGGCTGCTTCTTTGAAGCCCGTGCTACTGATCCTGATCCAAAACTTAATACATATCGAGAAGTACTCTTTCTATCATTTGTTGAACCTACAAAATCACTGTCAGTATATCCAATCAAATTAAAATTTGAGTTTGATGTATACTGGATACCAAAATTTGTTGTTCCAGCAATATATCTTAGAATCCTCTTTCCATCTTGCTAGTGGGTTTTCTTTGGGAGCTCCATAAATATCGAAATTGTACTTACTGCAAACACTATATCAGGTCTTGTTGCAGTCAAGTACATGAGACTTCCTACCAATCTCTTATACATCGTTGGATCAACTTTTGACCCATCATCCTCCTTACTCATTTTTGTACTAGTTGCAAGTGGTGTTACAACTGGCTTACAATTCATCATTCTGAATCTTTTCAGTACATCATTTGAATACTTAGTTTGATTTATAAAAATACCATCCTCAGACTGAGTTACTTCAATACCAAGAAAATATTTCATCATTCCTAAATCAGTCATCTCAAATTCTATTTTCATGGCTTTCTTAAACTCATCTACTGAAAGATCTCCAGTGAAGATCAAATCATTACCATCTAAGCAAACAATCAGTATTTTACCTTCTTGGTTTACCTTTGTAGACAAGGTTGGCTCACTTGGACTTCTGCTGAATCCTTCACTATTCAAATATTCATCAATCCTGCTGTGCCAAACTCTAGGTGCCTGCTTTAATCCATACAATGCTTTCTTTAATCTGTAAACTTTGTCATCCTGTCCATCAATTTCATATCTAGGAGGTTGTCTCACATAAACCTCTTCTTCTAAAGATCCATTCAGAAATGAAGACATTACATCCATTTGATATACATACCACTTATTATGAGAAGCAATAGCTAATACCATCCTTACTGTATCAAGCCTGGATATAGGTACAAAAGTCTCATTATAATCAATATCAAGTTGTTGACTAAACCCCTGAGCTACAAGTCTTGCTTTGTATTTTCAACTTCACCATCATCATTTAACTTAGTCTTATAAATCCATTTGACACCAATACAATTTTTATCATCAGGCAAATCTACAAGATCCCAAGTATAATTTCTTTCTATGGAATCAATTTATTCATCCATTGCTTTTATCCAAACATCCTTTTTAACTGCTTCATCAAAACTTACAAGACCACATGCTATCAATGCAAAATTTGAAACTTGATCTACTTCTTCATTTTCCTCATACAGTTCTCTTAAGCTTCTGGTCTTCTAACCTCTAACTCTATTTCTTAATGAAGCTAATGTAGGATTTGTTTCATTACTTACCTCTGATCTTGTTCCTTGTCATCCATCAACACTTGATGGTTCACCTCGTTCCTGAGTTCTGGGCGTTCTGGAAGGTGTCCTTACTGCTGGTGTAGATGTTTGTGGAGTTAACTATCCTACATGTATGCCCTTCTCATCTTCTTCATCTTCTGTGTAAGATGTAACATCGTCCTCTGCAAGCAACTTATCTATGCTGCCATCCCATGCTTCTTCTTCCTTGAATAGTGCATCTCTGCTGATGACATACTTCTTGATGATGGGATTATAGAGTCTATATCATTTACATTCTTCACTATATCCAATAAAAATACACTTCTGACTTCTGTCATCTAACTTTCTCCTCATCTCTTCAGGTACATGTGCATAAGCTACACAACCAAAAATTCTTAAATTAGATATGTTGCTACACTTACCACTCCATGCTTGCTGGGGAACTCGATCCTTCACGCTTTTAGTTAGGCTTCTGTTCAAAATGTATACTGCACAGGTAATAGCGTTTGCCCAATATTCATTTGAAATATGCTTCTCCTTCATCATACTTCGAGCCATGGTCATAATGGTTTGATTTTTTCTTTATGCTACTTTGTTTTGTTGTGGAGTGTAGCGGGTAGTAAACTGTCTTTTAATTCCATGATATTTACAAAATTCCACAAACTCATTCAACATATACTCACCTCCTCTATCTGATCTCAAGACTTTAATACATCTATCACTCTCCTTTTCAACCACAGCTTTAAAAATTTTAAACACATCAAAAGCTTAAGATTTCTGTTTTAGCAAATACACCCAAGTTTTTATACTGAAATCATCAATGAATGTCATAAAATAAACATTACCAGTCAAAGAAGGTGTTTGCATCGGTCCACACAAATCTGTGTATACTAGTTCCAATGGTGCTCTTCCTTTGTTTGCTACACTTACCACTCCATGCTTGCTAGGGAACTCAATCCTTCAAGCTTTTAGTTGAGCTTCTGTTCAAAATGTATAATGCACAGGTAATAGCGTCTCCCCAATATTCATCTGAAAGATGCTTCTCCTTCATCATACTTCGAGCCATGTTCATAGCGGTTCGATTTTTTCTTTCTACTACTTTGTTTTGTTGTGGAGTGTAGTGGGCAGTAAGCTGTCTTTTAATTCCATGATATTTACAAAATTCCACAAACTCATTCAACATATACTCACCTCCTCTATCTGATCTCAAGACTTTAATACATCTGTCACTCTCCTTTTCAACCATAGCTTTAAAACTTTTAAACACATCAAAAGCTTGAGATTTCTGTTTTAGCAAATACACCGAAGTTTTTCTACTGAAATCATCAATAAAAGTCATAAAATAAACATTACCAGTCAAAAAAGGTGTTTGCATCGGTCCAAACAAATCTGTGTGTACCAGTTCGAACGGTGCTCTTCCTCTGTATGAGACTCCATCGATGAATTTCTCTCTATGATGGTTTCCTAGTATGGAGCTCTCACATGAGCTTGCTAGCTATTGAATACTAGGAAACCCTTTTACCATCTGCTTCTTCTGTAGAAAATCTAAGCCACCAAAATGTAAATGGCCATACCTCAAATGCCATAACCATGATTGATCTAAACTGTTAGTTTTATAAGCATAGTTAGTCAAATCATTTCTCATAATCAATGGAAACATTATGTTCTTTGTCATTTCTACTCTAGATATCAACTGCTTACTTGGATATTTGTCATAAATAGTACATAATTTGTTCATAAAGAACCCTCTGTACTTCTTTTCTAACAATTGTCCCACACTCAATAAATTACACGTTAAACCAGGAACATAAGAAACATCATGAATTGTTCTTCTTTTACCATTCTTGGCATATACAACAATCACACCTTTACCATTAACTTTTACCTTACTGTCATTACCTAATTTCACTTCAAACTGAATGCTTGTATCTAGATTTAGAAATAACTCCTTATTTCCAGTCATATGATTGCTGCATGCGCTGTCCAAGAACCATATATCCTTTGAACTTTCCTGGGTGACATTACAAGTCAAAAACATAGTTTTCTCTTCATTTTCAGCCTCCTATGTAATGTGCGTAGACAACTTACTAGAATATGCTTGCTTCTTCCAACACTTGTTAGCAAAATGCCCAAATTTCTTGCAATAGAAACATTGAACTTTAGATCTATCATACCTTTGATTTCTTAGCTACCACGTTCTGCTGCTACTCCCCCTTACGCTAGAAGTATTCTGCTATAACTTCTCTTCAGATTCTGAATCATTTCTACTATCACTATGATCAACAGTTCGACCTCCTCTTCCTCTTCTACTAGACCTTCCTCTGCCTCTGCCTCTAGGAACATGTAACTGAGATTTAAAAGCATTTTATAATGGAGTGTCATCATACATGTTCATTCTCGATTCATGAGCAATCAAAGAACCAGTCAGCTGATCAATGTACATTTGACTGAGATCTTTAAATTCTTCAATTGGAACAACCACTGCTTCAAACTTCTTTGGAAAACATCTCAGTAATTTCTCAATCACACGCTAATATGAGAGGTATTCACCATATTGTCTCAGGTGGTTTACAATATTCATGATTTGAGTCATAAAATTATCAATAGTCTCACTGCCCTTCATCTTTAGATTCTCAAAATCCCTTCTCAAATTCTGCAACTTAACATTCTTCACCTTGGTCACACCTTGATAGCAAGTTTCAAGAGTGTCCCAAGATTTCTTCGAAGACTCAGCACTTGATATCTTTAGAAATATGGATTCACTTAGGCCATGCTGAATTAGGCCAAGAGCTTTGTTGTCCTTCATCCTATTCTTTTTCAACAGAACACGCTCAGCATTTGACAGAGCCAATTCAGCGGCTTGATCAGCTGGCTCTCGATAGCCAATCGTAACGAACTCCCAAAGATCTTGATCATGCAGGATAGTTCTCATCTTAATAAACCATGTGTCATAATTCCTTTCAGTCAACATAGGAATTTGTGGCTGCACTACACTGCTATTAGTATCCATCTCAAATTAAATTCCAAATTACTCTTAAACAGAAAAAATCGAGAAATAAAACTTAACCAAGCTCTGATACCACTGTGGGAAGACACGGGGGTGTTGCTCTGACTTCAGCAACACACACAGATCTACAAACTCAACCATTTCATCTATAGGACAGTCACAACTCACTGTAATCTACAGCTCAGTTGCAGCTGACAGTAACAACTCATTGTTTCAACTAACAATCATCTACAGGACTGTTGCACTTGTGTTGCAGCTAACTGTTTCAACTATATTTGATGACCCCTGCATTCACAAACTTGTCTAATAATAATTAAATATAATTAACTCTCAAAATAACATTAATCTCTTAAGTTGCTACAACAAACTAACTTCATAAATAAATATGATTTTCAAACTCAAATAACAGAGTATAACAGAAACACACAGAAAAATTATGGGTTTAACATAAACTTCATTCACTTTGTATATCTCAAAATCACGATTACAATGCTGGGTATATATAGTGGTTCAACCTAATTGATCTTTAAATGCTAAATGACCCTACGTAACAAATTTATCACTGCAAAAATAAATGCTCTGTTACAGGATGACAAAATGAAAACTGTGTTGGCCCTTCAGAATTTGATATGCTGCAACAGATGTCGCTTCAACCTTAATGTTTAAGTCGGTTTTACGGTGAAGCACTCTTCAAGGAATTGAACGGTCAAAAAAATATGATTTCGTTTTTAATTTCTGGTTTTTCAAAATTCTGAGCAGTGTTTCCTTTTTTTAATATTTCGGTGGCCATCTTATCAAGACGGTGGAGTAATTAATCCAGTTCTAACAAGCAGTACAAGTTAACAGAGATTTCTCTTAAAAAAAATGAAATGCTGCAAGAGGAGTTAGAAAATACCAAGTGTTTGCTAGAAAAGAAAAATCGGACAGCTGAAGAATCGAGCCTTGAAAATGTCAGACTTAAGAAGTAGGTTGAGGAGCTGAGCAAAAAAAGTGGTGAGTTGCAGGAAAGCCATGTAAAAATATTGCAAGAAAAGGAAGACCAAAGAATGGAATTCGAATCACTACATCTTGATTTACAGGTTCAACTTTCATCCCTTGCTGCTTCACAAATGTTCTTGGAAGACCAAACAAACTCCTTACAAAGTGAAATTGATAGAAGAGCATTGGTTGCAGAGGAAGAAAAGGTGAATCTCAAGGGTGCATTAAGAGAGTTGCAAAAATCCATGGATTCTCTCGACAAGGATCTTGACTCCTCCAGGGTGATGGAAGAGGTGAAACAAGGCCAGATAGTTGATTTACAAGATCAACTTTCATACCTTGCTACTGCAAAGATATTCTTGGAAGAGGAAATGAAGAGGTGGAATCTCATTTTCTGGAAAGTGGAAAACTGAAGAAGGATCTTGAATCCAAAGATGTTCAGCTCCAAGAGCTAACAAAAAAGGTGGAGTCACATTTACTAGAAAATGGAAAACTAAAGAAGGATCTTGAATCCAAAGATGTTCAGCTCCGAGAGTTGACAGAAAAGGTGGAGTCACAATGGCTGGAAAATGAAAAAGGAAATGGCAAGCTTGAAAAGGAAAAAGAAAATGGTGCAGAGGGTGAAAGTAAAACACACGCAAAGACTAAGAGTGAAAAACGAACACCAAAGCTGGTAGGTGTAAAGCCATAGCATTTTTTTCCAAATGTTGAGTCGGAAATACCATGGCAGTATTAATGTTTAAAACTTAAGATTCAAAGTTATTCCACTCTGGTTACTTACAAGAATTGAACTTAAGTGGAGAGGGAAACAATCATTCCTCCCAACCACCAAAGCTACAATCAATACACAAGAAATTCAAACAAGCTTGCAAGATAGAAGAATACACATATGAATCTCACTATATATAGAGGGATACAAAATGTACTAGAGAACAACAAACCTTTGATCCATTGAAATATGAGTTTGAAGATTTCCTTAAAGTATCAACATAGATCCATCTTACTGAGAGGGATCCAATTTCTCGAGGTGTAATCTTTTATTTTATAGATGAACATCTATTTTTTCAATTACTTTTAATATTTTTTTAGTTTATGAGCCAACATGGAAATTTTTAAATTATTTTGTTAGGTAGGAACTTTACAACATCTCCCCCATACTGGGCTATAAAGCACCTCACTCCTCTTGGTGCAATTAATGTACTCAACACCTAAACTAAACAAGCCAATTTTTATACTCCATTCATATCGAAATTTTCAAGCGAGTACTCTGCAAGGTGACATGCTTTTGTGAATTAGATTAGGTAGGTGTATATGTTTTTGTATTTGATCAAACGCCAAAATCAAATCCAAGCACATATTCTAGATAGAAAATGGGAGACTAGACATTTTCTTCACACACTCAAAACTGAAGTGAGTATTTTATTACATCAAACATAATTACATATATATAAAAATAGACAAAACTTCTATTTTTGTGAATAATGGATCTTAAAACATTTAAATTTAGCTAATAAGCCTAGAAGAAATTAGGAACCTTATTCCAATAATGATTAATTGTGGTTCCAATAATGATTAATTGTGCTTCCAATAATGAACTCATCCCCTACTCATTTCTCAATTATTTCCAACACTCTCCTTTAATGGAGAAATGAGTTCTCAACAATACCAAATCTCATCACTCCTATATTGTGATATGTAAACATTTACTCTAACCCCTCTTCTTAATGCTTACATTATTAAAACCAAAACTCATTAAAAGTAAACACATACTCACTAATCACAACAAGAAACATAATCAAAACATTCTTTAGAAAATAACACTTGGACTAAGTTGAACTCCATCAAGCTTCCTCATAATCTTCTTAAAAGTGTAGTTCTTGAGTTGGATTCCTAGTTCTTGGATTCCACTTCCATGAATCCCAAATCATGGATCTCCAAAATCAATTACTAGTCAACAACTCACATGCTTCTCTCATTTAACCTTAATAGAAGATTGCAATCCACATGCCTATGTCAACCAATAATAATGGACCATTCCCAAGATCCACAACTCCCGAACAATCAATGTAGAGTCGAACCTCAACTTATTGAAATTCTCCCTTAAGATACAACTTCCTTTGTTGCCCCTTTAATTTTTTTATATTCATCGTTATTTAATTCACAAGCAAAAGATTAATTGCACTCATCAGAAAACAATGAGTGGGTAGCAATGGAAGCATTGTAAAAACATCTACATCAAAAAGTATAGACTCGTTCCATGAGAACAATTGGACGTTTGTATAGACTCCTTCCGATAGATTCAATCTAAAAGTGTATTTATGTAATAAAATACTCAATTCTTTAGTTCTATTCCTTTGTACATAAATAGGATTATAGAAGGAGTGGAAGCATGGATCATTTTTATTTCATAGGTGAAAGTAGATAGATTCTTTGTTGTGTAATTGTTAAAGAGTGGAATAGTAGTTATGTGGAAGAAATTGCATTGACCAACAAGGAATAATTTAAATTTAAATTATTCCGTGAATGGTGAATCTTAGACATTTAAATTTTGTTAATATAACCTATATCAAATTAAGAAGCTTATTTTAATAATTATTAATGGTGGTTTCCATGATGAACTCGTGACCAACTCATTTCTTCACACAAAATCTATAGAATGTATCTTTGTCTTACACACAAACTTATAAAATATTTTTAATATGTAGAAATTATATAAACCAAATAAAATATAAACTATGTTTACAAAATGGGGACTATCTTCACCACTTGTAAAATCATTCATTGTTTTTTACAACATTGAAAAAACCCAAGGAAGTAACTTAACAATTCTATCAATGTTTGCTTTTCAATTTATGAATGATATTATGTTAAGACATTTATTATAAAATATATATAGTTTTTTTTTTCAATTTAAATAATATTAAATTTCATTTATTTAGCAATTTTATGAATTTTTTTTAATTAATTAATAAATTATCTTAAAACATTTATAATAAATAATATATTGTTTTTTCTTTTATTTTAAATCATTTAAATAATTTTAAATTTTATTTCATTTTCTTGTAAAATGATCAATTGAAAAATTAAAATTATAAATGGATTTTAAAAGGCTAAGGAGTCACTTGACATTCCTTAAAGTTTTATTTCTATGCTAAAAAAGATTCCAGAGAATAATTCATAAATCACCATAATAGTGATGAATTAAAAATTATGAAGATCAGTGCTATAGTAAATATTTTGAAATTGCAATTTAACGTGAATGTATAGTAAAATAATATATATATATATATATATATATATATATATATATTATTTTACTATACATTCACGTTAAATTGCAATTTCAAAATATTTACTATAGCACTGATCTTCATAATATATATATATATATATATTTGAAATATAATCATGATACTTTTCAAAGATACATATTTATATAGCAAACTTTATAACATAATAAAACAAATAATATATGTTTGTTTGTTAAATGGAAAAACTAAAAATATATTTCCTTATTTCATGATATCTTTTATTATTTCATTTCAAAAACAAGGTCTTGGATTAAAAAAAGAAGAATGTAAAAATACAAGAAGAAATATGAAGGAAGCTATTGAAGAGTCTCTAAAAATTGACAAACTAAATAGATTTAAATCCTTAATTAACAGAAAAAATTTACACTATGTAAATAAAAAGGGCAAAAATATTTTACACCTCTCTCAGGTAGCTCCTAAGAAATTCTAGAGGGAAATTCGAACTAGTAAAACTAAAGATAATAATAGGAAATTGCTTTGAAGGATTGGAATTCCTATCTTAAAAAACTTTATGAATCAACTAAATAATTTTTTTCATTAGAAGATATTGATTTTGAGGTTAGACACCTCGAAAATGGAAAAACTAAGGACATTAAATGATACCAAGTAGATATCTTAAATTGGATGTCCTTTCCTCATTCCCCACATCCACAAACTCTTCAATTTAACAATCAACCAAGATTTCTCTAATATGTGGACTCAAATCCTCATTATTCCTATCTTTAAAAGTGGTGATAAAGATAGCCCCTCTAATTATCAAACCATTATAATTAATCCTCTCTTAGCCAAGCATTATGGTATCATATTATAAAATAAAATCAACATATGGATAGAAAGTGAAGGTAGGAAAGATAAAGGTCAAGCGATATTTAGAGGACTTCACTCTACCATAGAATGCCTCATTACGCTTAGGATCATTGTAACGCCCCATATTTTGATAGTCATTAATTAAAAAACTCTAATGTGAATTAGCTTAGTGTCTTAATTGGTTATTATCTATTTGACTAAGATAGATTGAACAAGATGATTGTTATGTGGACATGTGGACTCCCTTGAGGCATGTATGGTAAAGAGAAAATAATTCTTTTTTTAATTTATTAATGACAATGAATATGTTATTTCATTTGAAAATGCAAAAATGAATATAGATTATCCATGTGTGGAATGCTAATTTAGTTCTTTGCAAAAGAACTTACATGATTATATGTAAATGTCGTTTTAATGAAATGGATTAACACTTGAAAGAGTTGGGTATGGCTATATATATATATGTTTCATGTTAATGATGAACTATTCCACATGTTGATTGGCTATGAGATAGGCAGATTCCTATATTGCCAAGGGCACGAGATGTCTTGAACATCATGAGTATAATGATGTTATATCAAATATCATGCTATTTAATTGTGAATTCAAATATTTCTATGACTTGTGGGTGAGTGTGAGTTTTGACAGGAATTGTGACTTGCCCAAAGTGGTTGTTCAATGACGGGACCCCTTGGAACAGTGATGGCATAGTATGGTTGATGTAAGGTGTTGACCCTAGAACTATCAAGGGGGGTGGAGGCATTTCCCACCATTTAGCCCCTGAAACCTAGAGTTGTGGGAGGTTTGTGTTGCGCACGCTCCCCTAGATGTGTGATGACGACTGGCGGAGGCATGCTGGGGAAGCTTGGTCGATATAGTTGATCGACACTTCCGCTTATGAGTTCTATATGTGGTTAGGTCGTGTAGTCGATGCCATAGTATATTGTAGCAGAGGACAGGATTGTGAGGTCAGGAGAAGGAAGTAGTGGTGATTAGGGGGTTGAAGTACTGATGGGATGGATGGGAACAATGATGGATTGGATGGTGTTCTTGATTGTTATTAACCATCATGATTATATGCTCAATTTCATGATTATCTTTACCTAATTCTATTTTATTGATTTTGTATGAATTATTATGAATGATGAATGATGCATTGGTTAATTGTTCTTCTATATGTTGTTTGCAAGCATGTAATAATGATATATTAGGAGCATTAAAAGTGATAATTAGTACCCATGCTTAAGACGTATGCACTGGCCATGCATACACCAATCTGTGAGTACGCTATTATGATTGGTCGATCGATAAATAAATTAATGTGGTTATATTAGCTATTAGTAACTTGGTTGATGAATTGTTGAAAATATTACCTGTGTGTTGAAAGTATGAGTTTGTTGACTTGTTTAAATATGTTTTAGATTATATAATTTCATTGGACTATTGAATGACACTTATAATTATATACATATAATATGAAATATGTCATAGTATAATATAATATATGAAAATATCTTATTTGACTTATGAATGAGAGGATAATATAAATAAATGGATAGATAGGATTTGCACAAATTTTTAAAAAAGAGTTGTCATAGTTGCATTTAAGATGGAAGCATGACAATTGAGACTTTGTAACCATGTTTATTAATATTTTAATTATTTAAATCAAATTTCTATATTTTGGAGAAAATGAATTTATTGATTGTTGATTATTATTTATTGGAATTTATGGATGGATGAGGAGGAGGACAAGGAGTTTTGATATAAATAGTGGACTTGATAATGGAAGGAGGGAGGTTCGTTTACTCTTGAGGATATTTTGGGGTGAGATTTTTTATAGGAAGGGAAATTTTGGACATTTTGGGGTATGAGAAGTTGGAAGAGTTAGAGAACTCTTGGAGGATTTGATACGTAGCCTACTAGTGCAACACTATTCTATTCTCTAGGGGTATTGGGCACGGAGGGCCAGGAGGCCATTTGGATGGGACCATTTGGATGGCTTCCTGGGGCTAGGGAGCCGGCTAGGCCCCTAGTTGGCTGGGAGGTAAAACCGTTGTTCCGCTTTGGGCAATGAAGATGGAAGCAAGTCGAGGAGAAGATGTAAATTTGCTTCAGTTTGGACTTCGTCACCATTCTTATACCGAGGTATTTTCCTTGTGATGTTAAATTGTTTATATGCTATTGTAAAACTTCTTGTATGTTGTAAGGTTATATGATGCTTAGTAATACAGTTAAGAAATCCACCATTTAAGATTGTAGTAACACTCTTATGCATTTCCAGAATGAGAATAAAAAAGATGGTTAATTAGATTAAAATTCATAATTCCTTTAGAGGCATTGCAATCATTGCAAAGGAATTCCATAATAGTAAATTCAATCTCTTCTATCATTTTGTGGACATTAGGAAAGTTTTTGATATGGTGCCTAGATATAAATTGTGGAATATATTAGAAGGCTTAAAGGTTCCTTTTGAGTTGAGATATAAATCGATAAGGTTGTACGAGATTGTCATTTCAAAATTTAGGAGCACTGGGGGGCAATTGAAATATATTAATTGTAATATTGTAGTTAAGGAAGGTTTCCCTTCTATGCTACCATTTTCATTATATACATGAATAAGTTGGAAGGTTGTTTAGAAGAAGTAGGTTGCATTAGCACAACCTTAGCTGGAATAGTCACCAGCATAGATCCATCTTAAACCCGTATCTATTAAGCACCGAGAGGGATCCAATTTCTTGAGGTGTATTTCTTTTTTTAAATTTAAACTCAAGAAATTTGATCTCTCTTGATTGATAGATCCGGGTTTAAGTTTTAAGTTTTTATTTTAAAAATGAACATCTATTTTTTAATTACTTTTCATAATATTTTATTTTATGAACCAACATGGATTTTTTTTAAATACTTTCCATAATTTTTTTTTATGAGCGGACATGAATTTTTTTAATTATTTTGTTAGTAACAAACATTACATCACAAACGTTACAACATATCCCCCATACTTACTTTACTTTACTTTACTTTTTTTTACTTCACTTTACTTTACTTACTTCTTTTGACTTTAATTTACTTTACTTATTTCTTTTTACTTCTTTTTACGTGCAATCACTTTTTACGTTTTATTAGATGTAACACTACATTTTTACGTTTTATTAGATGTAACACTACATGACATTAAAGATCTCCCCCATACTGGGTTGTAGAGCACCTCGTTTCCGTCGGTGCAATCATCCTCCTTCTCCATGCTGATGATATAGTTATGCTGGAAAGGTGTCCATTTGATCTTGATAATGAATTAAAATTTTTGAAATATTCCTGCTCTAATATGGGTATGAGTGTTAACACCTACAAAAAAAATTATGATTATCAAATCCAAGAAGGTCATTTATGCTAATTTTATTTATGACAACAACAACTTAAGAGGAAGTGACTTCTTACAAATATCTCGAAATTTATATTCATGACAAGCTCAACTCGAACTATAGCATTGATAAAAGGATTAATGGAGGGTTGAAAGTTTATTTTGGTATTCAAAACAATTGTAAGTAAGCAAACCTTGTGATGTCAAAATAAAAAGTTCATTTTTGGAACTCCCATTACTCTCGTTATCTTGTATGGTTGTGAAGTTTGGGGTTGTAGTATCTCTAGAGAATCCTAGAGAAAAATTGAGCAGAACATAACTATTTTATAATGTATAACCTTAAAATTAAAATCAATACACCATATCCTATTCTCCTTATAGATGTAGGTATTTCCCCCATCGAGTGCATCACTATGACTAGGTATCTGATGTACAAGTATATGATAAATAACATGAGAGACTAGAGACTTCCTGAAATTGCTTAAATTCCATCTACAACCACCTATAACTCAAGTCAGATTGGTATAAAGACACAATGGCTTGGTTAAATCGTTGGGGGATGATAAAAAATGACACTTTGCAAAATATCAATAACATTACAAATATTATTCCATTCATGTTTTAAGAAAGAATGTTGGGCAAGAAAGAATTATAAGCTATAATAAAATGGCGATACTATAAGGAAGTCATCAACCCAAATATGGAATATCAAAATCAAAATAGCTAAGATAAGAGTGAAATCTCATGAGCTTCATGGTGAAACATGGTGCTAGACAATTCCTAAAGCACCATTGGTGGAAAGGATTTTCCACCTCTCTGAGGCTATGAGCGTTGATGATGAAAGTCAGATTCTCTTAGAGTTCCATGTACACCCACATTATATCATTGTTGCATAATCTTTCTCACAATACCAACCTCCCTAACCTTCTAACTTGTCGAAACTATGGTGACTTAGGAACACTTCTTTCTAAGTTTTTTGAGCATAGCAATACAATTTTACAACAATCCAAATAATCAATTTCCTCTCTCTTATGGTCTAATAGACCAAGTTGGTCTTAGTAGATGTTAACCACTTCCAAAATCATCATAATGTTCACTTTTTAGACCATTATTATCTAAAAAATATGTTGAATACATTGTTGAAGTTTGTCATTTGCTCTTGCCTTCCAAATATAAAATTCAAGTCATTTTAAAATTTGTATTTCCCTTAGTAAATTTTAGTTTAAAAACAAAACATTTTTAATCTAAATCAAATAAAATGAAAAAAATGTACACTAATGTTAAAATTTTACTATAATTTTTATATACTACATATTATTAAATAAAAATCAATAAATTGAAATAATTGGTTGCATTTATAATCAAAATATAAATAAAATAATATCTATAAAATGAACATCCTAAACTACCTTCAAATAATTATTATAAATGCAACTATGTTGAAAGTATTTTCAAATAACAATCTCATAGTAAGAGAAAATATTCAAATGAAAATCTCAAGTTATTAGAAACAATTCAAATAATAATCTAAATGAAAATCTCAAGTCATGAGAAACAATTCAAATAATAATCCAATTACCTTGATAAGTACAACTTTAAATGAAAAGAACTGAATTATTTTTGTTGAATTAACTAAAGTAAGTAAATTTTAGTGATGGTTAGAAACCCAACTATGTTAAGGGTTTGGGTTCTAATACCTTGGTGATTTTAAGGAATTAAGAAACCCTTGGTCCATTTCTTCTATCAAATCATAGACAAACTAAAAAAAATATTAAAGTAAAATTTATAAACAAAATACTTTTTAATTAATTAAAAAAATATATATCATCAATAATGAGGCTATTTTTCAATTTTGTCAAAAAAATCTCAATATTTAAAGTTTTAACTTACTCTTCTAACTTAGATAATATTTTGCAAATGAATTGAATTAAGTTTTAACACACACCTTATTCCTTAGTGCTTTAAATTGGTGTGTAAAGAAATCCATAAAAAACTATAATATATATATATATATATTATTTTAAGGCTTTTTCTCCATAAACATAATATTATTTGATATATGTTAATAATTGTCCATTACAAGAAAACCATTAAAAAACCAAATCACTAAACATTATATACTTCCCATCATGCAAATTAATGGTTTCTTCCCTCAATCCTTCCTAAAAGAAACCCATTATAGTATTTTGGGCACTAATAAATAATGAGGGAGCCGCTAACATTACTTCCACTTTCCCTCTCCCAGATCAATTGAAAAATATCTATTACTTGGATTGAAGGTTGAGGGGAGAGGGATTGACTCTCCTATAGGTCCACAATATGCTTATCTATATATTAAATCGATCAGGAGGTAGAATTTATGCACTCAACCATTAGGTTGAACCATTAATACGGAAAAAAGGAAGTAAAATGAAAGAAGACAGAGTAAAAATAAGAGTAGTAGTAGAAGAAGAAATGATGCATGGGAGTAAAGGGGTATTTGGAGTGTGAACCACTGCCTTATTGTTGTGAGGAGATTCCTCACCAATCATGTTATGAACATGCTTTTTGTAAACATGATTTTTGTATTGTACATGTGAAAGCCTATATGCCATGACCATCAAGGCAAGATAGAGGTACAAGGGTGTCGCATGGAGCATTTCAAACGTAAAGAAAGCATAAAAACAAAAGAAAAAGAGTAGTTTGAAATCGGGAGATGCGTGACAAGCAAGAATGTTGGGATAGGGGAATGACAATCTTAATTACTATGTAAGAAATACATAAATGAAACTATTAAATATAAATAGATTACACAATCAATAATAAATATAACTATAATGTAAGTGATACAATATCTATGTTATGAGATTAGAACCCTAGATGGGGTGTTATTGAATGCATAGGGGATATGATGGCGGACATTCGGGAGGCCAACTAGTAGCTCAATCTCCTAGACCACTCTAATGATGGTCATTTCATTCCCTCTTATGTCGGGAGTCATGTACTTTGCGACTGTTCCTTCCTTACTTTGGAGTCGGTGATGAAGTTCTCGTATGCTGCTGACAAAATGGTTTTCAAAGTGTACCAAGCTTTATCAATGAAGAATTCAATTGGTTTTTGATGGGAAAATAATCTACATTTATCATTCTTGGATGGTAAATTATCGATTTTTTATGGCAAGACACAAAACTCCCTTTCATTTGGCATCTTCTCCATCCCTCTTAATGTGATATCCCTCTCTGTTTGGATTATATTTATGCTCAATTTTTCTTTCAACGTGCCTCTCCTACATATTACAGGATTTTCTCATCGTGCTCATGGCGGCTATTTCACAGAAATCCATAACTCAAGCAATTCTTTAGGGTCTAAGATGTATTCCCCTAATGCTTCCTTGGCTTCGATAACTAGTGATATTGAGCAATGTGATTCCTTAAATTCATAGGATGATCTTGCTCATTAGGGTTGCAAAATTGAATGGTTTTACATGGAGGGAAAATCTAATATATATATATATATATATATATATATATATATATTATAAAATTCTAGGGAAAATTGAATTTTTTGGAGGAATGGGAGGGGTCAAGTTGGGGGTGGGGGATGGGGCGGAGGGGAAGGGGGGGATGGGTTGGAAGTGGGAGAGAGTGAAAGTGGGGAGGGGGTAGGATGAGGACAGGTGGGTAGGGGGAGGAGGAGGAGGGTGGGGGGTCAAGGAGGAGGAGGGGGAGAAGGGAGGGGGGAGTTGAAGGGGGTGGAGAGGTAGGAGGATGTGAATGAGGGGGGTAGAGGAAGAGGGGGAGAGGGTGGGGGGGGGGGAGTGGGAAGGGAAGGAGGAGGGGACTGTGGAAGAATAGGAGGGAGAGGGGGGATTTTTTGAAGGTGGGAAGGAGGGGGAAACTAGGGGGTAGAGTAGGAGGGTGATGGGGATGGAGATAGAGATGGAGGAGGAGGAGGAGGAGGAGGGGAGGGGGAAGAGATAGAAGGGGGGGAGGAGGGAATAGGGGGCGGGGGGCCGGGGGGGAGGGGGGGGGGATGGAGGTAGAGGGGTTGGAGGGGGACATTAGAGAAAATTGTGATAACGTGTAGGAATATCTCACAGCTATAACAAACCTTACACAAAACTCAATCAAGAAGTGCAAAGAAGAAGAGGAGAATGTAGTCAATAATCACTCATGAACACAGAAAATGGAGAATAACAGTATAATCATACATCGTCTGTGAGTTGGCATTGTGAAAACTGAATACAATACAATAACTGTCAATGGAATTCTAATTAACCAAGAGGTCTTTCTAATCATGCTCAAAGTGTGGCTTGGATAACATTGGAGACATCATCCAATCAGTAGTATCAGTCATAAATGGTCAATAATCAGTCAAAAGAGTCTAGCTGAGTCTAACTGAACCATCTAGGCACAAATTAGGGGATGGAGGCTCCAAGGAGGGTGCATGAGGCTGTCAGAAGGTCAAGTGGCACTCCAGAACTAGTTAACTGGGAGATACAGGTAGTTAGGATGACCAATCAATGCTCTAATTTACTATTAACTCCTAGTAGGTGAGAAAAGGTGCACGTCATGCAGGTGTGTAAAACAAGGCGCATCAGGTAGGTAGGAGGGCTACTAGGGGATGAAGATAGGCTCTAGGGAGTTGAAATTAGGCTCTAGGTGTTCGGGACACCACCAAAATGATGACTGGATGCATGCAAGTATGCAAATATGAAAAATGATGGTGAGAATATTCCAACACCCCCCGTCAAGCTATACTATGAGGTGATAACTGAAAGCTGAAAAATAGGGCCTTGGTGACTAAGAACTGTTGATGTATTGGTAACTTCAGAAGATATTCACTTGTATAGTGTATGTATTACATTTGTACTTTATTGTATCCCCAACGGAGATGTATTATTCCTTCGATTGGAAGTGTCTTCATTTGTATTTGCAAGTGTTGCAAGTTACATTGTAAGTGTCGTAACTTATATTTGATGGGTTATTAGACCACCATTGTGGGGTCGGCCCTATATGAGTCATGTGGGTTAAAGGGTTATTAGACCACCTTAGAGCGGTCAGCTCAGTGTGGGTTAAAGGGTTATTAGACCACCCTAGTGGGGTCGGCCCAGTGACAAGCGGTAATGGGTTCTTAGACTCTCCTAATGGAGGTCGGCCTAGTTAGAGTTAAAGGCAGGTCAAGTCATTGTATAAATATAGAGTGTGTCTCTCTCATTCTATTCATTCACTCACTCACTCACTTCACCTTAGTGAGAGAGAGGAGGAGTGCGCACAAGTGGAGGAGGAGAATCTACTAGGAGACTATCTCTTATCTTCGGGTTTGATCTTTGTGATCTTTGTATTGGTGCTCTTTCTATCTCTGAGGAAGTTGCGGGGTTTTTCACCTTCTTGGTTTTCCCCAGTGAAATGATTTGTGTCTCTTGTCTCTTATGTTTCATATGTTGTACATGTTGTTCTCTCAGTTAAGATCCTAGATCATATTGAATTAAATGATGAAAAACTAACATGGTATCAGATATAGCTCGAAGGAAGGCATTGTATGGCATTTATGACACTTGTTGCACTTGCAACAAATTGGAAGCTAGGGCTTGGTATAGTAAAAACCTATCATCGTGGAACTTTCCCTATAAATCAGTTTTAACGAAGCTTCATGATCTAAAACTTTTACAGGTTGGAGATACAATTTTCATGTAGCTTTCTTCTTAACCTCAGCCTCAGATTCGTTGTACTTTGTGAGATATGATCCGTACATGTTAGGGTTTCTGCCTCTTCCAGAATGCAGTCCTAAACAGGTGACCTAGGAAGAAAGCTCATATATCCAGCTAGGAAGCTCCAAATGGAATTCTGTAAAAAGTGACAGTTAGGGAATAGACTGCAATTTCATAGGTCCGTGTTTCAGAGGACGAAGTTGAAACAATGACACATGGAACTTCGTACAAGTTTGCTATGTTGTTTCATCCCATAAACAGGTCACGTTGTGACACTTGGCATACCTCTCTCTCAAAGAATCCATTAAAGCTCATATCTATGGGGTTGGAAATATGACAAGTCAGTCTACCACAGGACAAAGTTTCAGACTCTGAGGATCCGAACTATCAGAGATACATCAGAAATAATATGGCATGTATTTTTGTCCAAATAGAATTGGATTCTTGGCAATTTTATTTTTGGCTCATCACTGCTGCGGGAAATTAGGGTTTCTACAAAAATTGGAATTTTTGGAATCTGAGACCACGGCTGGATTCTCCTCATCAAAATCAAAATTTAGAGACCAAGATCGAATTTTTTGGTTGGGAAGAACCCCAGGCTCTGTTGAGATATTGTAACTTCAAATAATATTATATTTGTACTTTATTATTCCGGAGATGTTTCATTCCTCCATGAAGATCTTATTGTATATCTGGAGATGTTTATTCCTCCGTCGGAATGTGGTAACTCGGGTTATTAGAATTCCCCAGTGGGGGTCGGCCCCTGTATGTGTTATGTGGGTCAAAGGGTTATTAGACCACCCTAGAGGGGTCATCCCAGTCAGTTGTAGTGGGGTATTTAACCCATTGGTTAAATACAAGCCTACGTGTACTTGTGTAAAATATATGTCAGAGTAGTGTATAAATAGAGGAGGTGTGTTCCTCATTTGACACACTCACTCAGTTGAGGATAGCGCACTTGTGGAGGAGTGGTCTGCTATTGTGGAGGAGGAGATCATGTCTCAGGGTTTCATCTTTGTATATTACTGGTCATCTATATTGAGGAAGCTTTGTTGGGTTTTCGACCCCATGAGGGTTTCCCAGGATAAATCTCTGTCTCTTGTGTTTATGCTGTGCTTGTTGTTTCTTTAGTGATCCTGTATATGCTATTATTGTGAAATGGAATGTAATGCTGCTATTTTTTGTCTTAGCATATTAAATCTTAACATGGGATCAGAGCTAACCTGAAGGAAGACAAGGTATGGCACTTACGACACTTGCTTTACTTACGACAATTTGAAGGTTAGGGTTTTACATAGCAAAAACCAGTCATCGTGGAACTTTCGCTATAAATCCATTTGTGCGAAGGTTCAGGGTCTAAAAAGTTTACAGGTCGAAGATAACATCCCCAGGTACCTTGTTTCCAAAGGGAACCCTCTGACTCGTTGTACTTTGTGAGTTATGATTAGTACAAGTTAGGGTTTCGGCCTCTTCCAGATCTCAGTCAAAATCAGGTGACCTTGGAAAAAAGGTCATAACTTGGGCTAGGAAGCTCCAAATAAAATTTCGTAAAAAGTGACAGGTAGTACACAGACTGTACTATCTCAGGAAACTTTTTCAGATGCCGAAGGTGAACCAGTGACACTTGGAACGCCGTACAAGTGCGCTCTCTTGTTTTATCCCATAAACAGGTCACGTTGCGACACTTGGCATAACCCTCTGTAAGAGAGTCCAATTGAGTTCAGACCTATCAGGATGGAAAGATAACAGGTCGAGCTATCTCAGGAAAATTGTTCAGAGGCCGAAGTTCAAACAGTGACACGTGGCATGCCGTACAAGTTCGCTCTCCTGTTTTATCCCATAAACAGGTCACGTTGCGACACTTGGCATAACTCTCTCTCAGAAAACCCAATTGAGGTCAGAACTGTCAGGATGGAAAGATGACAGGTCAGGCTACTGTAAAAAAAAGGTTTCAGACCCTGTGGAGCAAAAATTTCATAGTTATAGCAGAAACAATCAGGTGCATATTTCTGTCAAAACAGAATTATTTTTGGAGCACCTTTATTCATGGCTTCCGGAATTTAGGGTTTCGGAGAAAGTTAGAATTTTTGGAATCGGATTCCATGGCTGAATGCTACTCAGGAAAATCAAAATTTAGAGACCAAGATCAAATTTTTTGGTTGGGTAGAAGACCGAGCTTGATCAAACCCTAGTTCGAGATTTTGATCGGAAAGATGGAAAATTAGGGCTTCAGCAAAAGTTGGAATTTTTGAAGTTTGTAACCACGGCTGGAAGCTCCTAAGAAAAATAAGAGTTTAGAGCTTTGGATCGAACCTTTTGTTTGGGAAGAAGGGTGGGCTTCATCAAATCCTAGTTCGGGATCCTGTCCAGAAGATCCAGAAGTTTCAAAGGCAATTTTGAGGGGTCAAATTTTGGAAATTCAAAAATTGAAGTATGCTAGTTTGATCAGCTCAGCAAGACATATTCTTTCATCCATTCAGAAGTGTGAAAGTCAAAGATTGAATTTTTAGGGTTTCTCTAGAAAACCCTAATCAAGCTCCAGTTCAAGTTTCAGGGGGAGTTGAGGCTAAGGCCTTACATAAGAAGACTACAAGAAGTCTCGACAGGTATGACTTAAGGAGGCTTAGGTATGTCTTGAAATCTAATTCTTGATTAAGTTCATGATGTGTTTGTCTTCATATTATTTATTAGTATAATCTTGATTAATGTTAGAATTGTCTTATCACCCTAGTAACAGTATGAATGCATGTGAATGATCAAAGACATTCATTGATTAGGGCTATATGATTGTACTAATGCATTATGATGTTGTGTGAGGTTGATGTTGTCTGCTAACAAGATACAGGTACATCACAAAAGACAAATCAGGTTCCATGACCATGAAAACATGAAGACAAAGACTCATCCATAATATTTGTTCTACTTACGAGGTATGTATGACTTTGTTATATTATGCTTAACCTATGAGACATGCAGGTTCTAGCTCAGGATCTCTAAATCATTGAAGAGATTGTTTAGGTATGTTGTACATAACTAAGTAGGTATACTAATCCAGGTATGTTTCCCATGAATCTTACCTTGTGTTAGGATCCCTTATATAATTATACTTGGTATGATTGGTTATGCTTATTCATAAAGTTAGTAATCAAGGGTTTGTGCATATTATGTCTCTTGTCTTGATGATTTAATTAACCAGAAGAGTACTATGATCAAACAAGAATATGCATGAGTAAAAGAAGACTTCCTTGAAACCCTGAATACTAATGATCATGACTATACATATTCAAGATTATTTAGAATTAGAATGTTTGGAGAATATACTAATGAACGTATGTTTGTGTATGAGATCATGAGGATAACACTAGTGCACACTTGAGCATGCACAGTGGTACAGAATGAATACAAGTTTAAAAGACATATAGAAGATCAAGCGGGAGGCAACCACACAAACATAAAAGATAAGTATTTGAGTTGTTATTTGAAATAGTAAATGATATTGCTTGTATGCATATTTGTATTCCTAGAATATATCATGCTGCGTGTAAACATTCATAGAGCATTGAACAGTATACTACTAATATGCATATGATTGGTAAGTTGGACAAACATTCCGTTGTTGCTTGTCTAGAATGAAACCTCTTTGCTGACATGCTGAGAGATGTGCACACTCTCGATAGTATGTTCTGGTAGAGATGGAAGGCATCTAGATAGCCACTGTATGCATACAGGATATGGGAAAGTGTTGTGCCAAAGTATTGGTCAAAATAGTTGTATAACTATGTAAATGATATCTGTATGCATAAGAGGTTATCATGTCAATATGATTTGATGATTATGAAGTATTACTAATCATGTACTTAATTTTGATTTGTAGGAAAGATCATGATGAATGATGAACACTGAAAAAGCGATGGATGTTAAACAAAAAAAAAGATTTTCAAATCAAACACACTATAGAAGGCTTGTGGCTAGAAGATTCTCTTAGAAAGAAGAAGAGAATCATGATGAGATGTTTTCTCCAAGTGGCTAGATAAGACCATTCTCTTAATGGTGTAATTAAAGAAGAAGTGTGAATCAGGTTCTGTATGGGTTCCTAGGATCGATAGTAATTGATGAGAATACATGTCAGGATTGCATCATCCTTGAACACAAGTTCTAAAGTGAGCCGTAGACAAGTGTCTCCGAGAAAGAAGAGGGATTGTATCATCCTTGAACACTTGTTCTAAAGAGAGCCGTAGATGTATGTCTTCGAAAATGAAGTCCTTGGTGGACATGAGAGGATTGGATCATCCCTGGACTTCAGTCCGAAAGAAGAGCCGTAGACGTATTTCTTCGAGAATGAAGTTCTTTGTGAACATGTGAGGGGATTGGATAACCCCTGGACTGCATTCCGAAAGAAGAGCCGTAGACGTATGTCTTCGTGAATGAATTTCTTGGTGAACATGTGAGGGGATTGGATCATCCCTGGACTTTAGTCCGAAAGAAGAGCCGTAGACGTATGTCTTCATGAATGAAGTTCTTGGTGAACATGTGAGGGGATTGGATCATCCCTGGACTTCAGTCCGAAAGAAGAGCCGTAGACGTATGTCTTCGAGAATGAATTCCTTGGTGGACGGTTGAGGATTAAGTCATCCTTGGATGTAGTCCTAAATGTACGGTTGAGGATTAAGTCATCCTTGGACGTGGTCCTAAATGTACCGTGGAGGATTAAGTCATCCTTGGATGTGGTCTTAAATATACGGTTGAGGATTAAGTCATCCTTGGACGTGGTCCTAAATGTACGGTGGAGGATTAAGTCATCCTTGGACGTGGTCCTAAATGTACGGTGGAGGATTAATTCATCCTTGGACATGGTCCTAAATGTACGGTTGAGGATTAAGTCATCCTTGGACGTGGTCCTAAATGTACGGTTGAGGATTGAGTCATCCTTGGACGTGGTCCTAAATGTACGGTTGAGGATTGAGTCATCCTTGGACGTGGTCCTAAATGTACGGTTGTGGATTAAATCATCCTTGGACAGTAAATGCAGTAATTCCGAAAGGAAGGATAGTCCTAAATGAATTGAGTGGATTAAATCATCCTTGGACAGCAAATCCAGTAATTCCGAAAGGAAGGATAGTCCTAAATGAATTGAGTGGATTAAATCATCCTTGGACAGTAAATCCAGTAATTCCGAAAGGAAGGATAGTCCTAAATGAATTGAGTGGATTAAATCATCCTTGGACAGTAAATCCAGTAATTCCGAAAGGAAGGATAGTCCTAAATGAATTGAGTGGATTAAATCATCCTTGGACAGTAAATCCAGTAATTCCGAAAGGAAGGATAGTCCTAAATGAATTGAGTGGATTAAATCATCCTTGGACAGTAAATCCAGTAATTCCGAAAGGAAGGATAGTCCTAAATGAATTGAGTGGATTAAATCATCCTTGGACAGTAAATCCAGTAATTCCGAAAGGAAGTATAGTCCTAAATGAATTGAGTGGATTAAATCATCCTTGGACAGTAAATCCAGTAATTCCGAAAGGAAGGATAGTCCTAAATGAATTGAATGGATTAAATCATCCTTGGACAGTAAATCCAGTAATTCGAAAGGAAGGATAGTCCTAAATGAGATTGAGTGGACTAATCATCCTGTAATTAGATTGGGATTGCCTCGTCCCTAGACATGGTGAGATGTCTTAAAGTGATAAGGACTAATCATCCTGTAAATACATTGGGATTGCCTCGTCCCTAGACATGGTGAGATGTCTTAAAGTGATAAGGACTAATCATCCTGTAAATAGATTGGGATTGCCTTGTCCCTAGACATGGTGAGATGTCTTAAAGTGATAAGGACTAATCATCTTTTAAGTTGATTCGGGATTGCATCATCCCTAGACATGGTGAGGTGTCTTAAAAGGATAAGGATTGATCATCGTGTAAGTTGATCTGGATTGCATCATCCATAGACATGAGAGATGTCTTAAATTGAGAGGGATTGATCATCCCATAAGTGGATCAGGATTGTATCATCGTTGGACCTATGTCCTAAAGTGAGAGGGATTGACCATCCCGTAATTGGATCATGTGTGTTGCAGGGTATGCTACTGTTGTGTATACTTGTATCGGTGTGGATACTTGTATTGATAGATGTATTAGTGAGAATACATGCTTTTGATGATATATGTATTAGTAAGAATACATGTTTTGATGATAGATGTATTGGTGAGAATACATACTTTTGATGATACATGTATTGATTAATGTACTTGTATGGTTGAGGATACTTATGTTGTAGATCGAGATGATCCAAATGCTGTAGATCGAGATGATCCAGATGCTGTAGATTGAGATGATCTAGATGATGTAGATAGAGATGATCCAGATGCTGTAGATCGAGATGATCCAGATGCTGTAGATCGTGATGATCTAGATGCTATAGATCGAGATGATGTGACGATGCTGTAGATCGAGATGATGTGACGATGCTGATCGTGTTGATCTAGATGACGTTGTTGATCGTGTGATGACGATGCTGATGATTGTGTAATGACAATGCTGATGATCGTGTGATGACGATGCTGATGATCGTGTGATGACGATGCTGATGATCGTGTGATGATGATGCTGATGATCGTGTGATGACGATGCTGATGATCATGTGATGACAATGCTGATGATCGTGATGCTGATGACGATGCTGATGGTCGTGTGATGATGATGCTAATGATTGTGAGATGATGATGCTGATGATCGTGAGGATCCAGATGTTGATCTTGCTGTAGTTGTTTGAGTGCTGCAGAAGATAAAGACTCAGTACTGAAGATGTTGATGTTCCAGTATTGAAGATGTTCCAGTAACTGCTTGAGTTACTAATGATGTTGAGAAAGCTTCCAATGATTTATAGATGTATCATGTATGATGTTGATGACTCCTTGCTCATGCAGATGCTGTTATAATATCCTTCTCGTTAAGGGGGAGTGTTGAGATATTGTAACTTCAAAGAATATTATATTTGTACTTTATTATTCCGGAGATGTTTCATTCCTCCGTGAAGATCTTATTGTATATCCGGAGATGTTTATTCCTCCGTCGGAATGTGGTAACTCGGGTTATTAGACTTCCCCAGTGGGGTTCGGCCCCTGTATGTGTTATGTGGGTCAAAAAGTTATTAGACCACCCTAGAGGGGTCGGCCCAGTCAGTTGTAGTGGGGTATTTAACCCATTGGTTAAATACAAGCCTACGTGTACTTGTGTAAAATATATGTCAGAGTAGTGTATAAATAGAGGAGGTGTGCTCCTCATTTGACACACTCCCTCAGTTGAGGATAGCGCACTTGTGGAGGAGAGGTATGCTATTGTGGAGGAGGAGATCATGTCTCAGGGTTTCATCTTTGTATATTGCTGGTCATCTATATTGAGGAAGCTTTGCTGGGTTTTCGACCCCATGAGGGTTTCCCAGGATAAATCTCTGTCTCTTGTGTTTATGCTGTGCTTGTTGTTTCTTCAGTGATCCTGTATATGCTATTATTGTGAAATGGAATGTAATGCCGCTATTTTTTGTCTTAGCATATTAAATCTTAACAGCCTCTATGAAGCCCTAGTTCGGGATTTTGACCAGAAAACCAGATTTTGACAGAAGCTGCAGATCCGAAACTCGTAGGTCAATTTTTGAGGGGTTCATTTTTGAGTTCTCAAAATCTAAGCACACAATCTTGCTCGCCTCAGTCATCTACATATCCTTGTCCAGATAGAAGTTTGAAATTCCAAGTTTGGATTTTTAGGGTTTCTCTGACAAACCCTAGCGAGCTCCAGATCCAGTTCAACAAATCAAAGTGGATTAGGTTAATCCTAGAAGAGAATGATTTAGACACCTACATAAGTGAAGAATTTCTAGTTCCAGAGGGAGATGAGGCTAAGGCCTTACAAAAGAAGACTACAAGCAATCCCGACAGGTATGACTTGAGGAGATATAGGTATGTTTTGAAATATGTTCATGATTAAGTTTGTCTTCATATTATTGAGGTTAGTACAATCTTAATTAATTTTCGAATTGTTTTATCACCTAAGTAAAAGTATGAATGCATGTGAATGATAGAAGACATTCATTGATTAGGGTTATGACACTTATGATTGTACTAATACACTGTGGTTTTGTATGAGGATGATGTTTTCTGCTAAGGTACATCAAGAAAGACAAATCAAGTTCTAGATCGAGAACATACGACCATGGTGACATGAATACAAAGAATCATCCACACCCATTAATCACATACAAGATCTACTTACGAGGTATGCATAATTTGATCCTATAATGCTTAACTTATGATATATGCAGGTTACTGGCACAAGCTCTCTAAATCATTGAAGAGAACAAAGAAGACATTGTTTGGGTATGTTAGACATAACTCAGAAACATGATAATCCATGTATGTTTTTCTTATATCAAGTTAGAATCCTACCTTGTGTTAAGGTCTCATATTAGTATACTTTCGTATGATTGATAATGATTATTCATGAAGTTATAGGTTTGAATAGTCTTGGGTTTATGCATATTATGCTTCTTAGTTTGATTAATGGTATGACAAACTAGAAGAGTCCTATGGTCAAATAAGAATATGCATGAGTAAAAGAAGTACTCCCTGAAACCTTGAATACAAATGCTTGTGATAAATTACCTATGTATGAAATGATCATGACCTTACATATTTAGAATCATAATGTTTTGATAGTATTGAGATTATACTAATGCATGTAGGATTATGTATGAGATCTTGAGGATGACACAATGATGACACTAGTGTAGAATTAAAGCATGCATAGTGGTCCAGGATGGATATAAGTTCAAATACATATAATCAAGGAATCAAAGATAAAGAGGGAGCACACTCCAGTAGTTCTCTAAGTGGATCCAACAATGGTGGAGAATTCACTTCAGCGGACTTCAAGAAGTTATGTAGTGATTCAGGGATTAAGAGGGAGTTGACCATTCCTTACAATCCACAACAAAATGGGTTGCAGAAAGGTAGAATAGAACAATCATGGAAGTAGCATAGGAAATGCTTCATGATCAAGATATGCCTATACATCTATGGGCATAAGCAGCAAGGACAACTGTATATGTACAGAATAGAACACTATCAGAGAATCCAGTAGTTCCTACAAGGAAGCAAATATTGAGAGGGATTCCACCCAAAAACCATACAAAGATAAGTATTTGAATTGTTATTTCTTGTATATATGATTACTTAAATGATGTCGTTCAGTCATGTACATATGTTCCTAGATTTAGGATGTATATTATGCATATTAGAAAAGTTGCATTCATGAACAAGATACTACTAATATACAAGTAATAGGTAAGTGGCCTATGGTAATGTACAACATTCCATTGCTACTTATCTAGAATGAAACCTCTTTGCTAACATGTTGGGAGTTGTGCACACTTTTAACAATGTTCTGGTAGAGATGGAAGGAATCTAGAAAGTTACAGAATATGGATAAATGTTGTATTGAAGCATTGGCTAAGATAATTGCATGACTGTATAACATATGTCTGTATGTGTAAGAATTTTTTTTGAAAACTATGAAATGTTTCTAATCATGCAATTGAATTTGACTTGTAGGAAAGATCGTGTACAATCACCTACAAAAGAAAGACAACGACATTTGTTCCAGTGACAAAGTTCGAGAAAACTACCTATTGAAGATATTGAAGAATCAAAAGTTCCCAGGATTAAGGATACAGTAATGGAAGGATGCCATGATCAAGGAGTACTAATCAATCATGAAGAATGATGTTTGGGATGTGGTCCCAAGGCCAGAAGGGAAGTCTGTTGTGACTTCCAAGTGGATCTACAAGATCAAGCATGTTGCAGATGGTAGCATAGAAAAATACAAGGAACGGCTTATGGCTCAGGGCTTCTCCCAGGAAGAAGGGATAGATTATGAAGAGACTTTTGCACCTATAGCTAGATACACCTCCATCAGAACAGTACTTGCTCTGGCTGCAGTGATGAAGTGGAAGATACAACAGATGGATGTCAAGATAGCTTTCTTGAATGGTGTAGTCGAAGAGGAAGTGTATGTGGAGCAGCGACTCGGTTTTGAGACACATGACATGGAGTCATATGTGTGCAGATTGAAGAAACCCTTGTATGACTTGAAGCAAGCACCCAGGACATGGTACGGCAGGATAGATAGCTTCCAGTCTAGCTTGGGCTTTACTAAGACTAAAGCGGATTCCAACTTTTACTACAAGGTTGAGGAAGGCAATCCAATGATACTGCTACTGTATGTGGATGACTTTTTTGTGATAGGTGCGGATAGATTGATTGCCGACACAAAGAGGAAGCTTGCTGTTGAGTTCGAGATGAAGGACTAGGGTATGATGCATTACCTTCTAGGTATGGAGGTGTGGCAGAGTGTAGATGTAATACTCTTTGGACAAGGGAAGTATGCAGTAGATATCCTAAAGTGGTTCAGGATGATGGACTGCAAGGCCATGGCCACACCTATGGCATCGGAATTGAATCTATTGATTGATGCTTCATCAGACTCGGTTGATGCCACGATGTATCGTCAGATGATTGGGTCCTTGATGTACCTGACGAACACTAGACTAGATATTTTCTTTGCTATGAACAACTTGAGCCAATTCCTAATGGATCCTAGACATCTTCACTTGAATGTTGTAAAGCATATTCTGAGGTACCTGAAGGGTGCGGTTGATTATGGATCAAGTATGATGCGAATCAAAAGTTTAACCTGGAGGGTTATGTCAATTCAGATTGGGCAAGTAGTGTTGCAGATAGGAAGAGCACATAGGGGTGATGCTTCAGTATGGGATCAGGTGTGATCTCTTGTTTTAGCAAGAAGCAATCCTGCATAGCACTGAGTACAGCCAAAGCAGAGTATGTGGCAACTTGTTCAGCTAATTGTGAGACAATATGGCTTAGGAAGCTACTGTCAAATTTATTTTATTTTCATTTGGATGCTACTTGTATCTATTGCGACAACCATAGTTGTGTGAAGTTATATGAGAACGGAATGTTCCATGACAACTCAAAGCATATCAAGATCAAATATCACTATATCATGGATATGGTGTAGATAGGAGTAGTGAAGCTCTAGTATGTTGTGACAGATGAGCAGATTGCAGATGTGTTGACCAAACCACTAGCCAGAGTGAAGTTCGAGTACTTCAGAGAGAGGCTTGGTGTTCTTCAAATAGAAGATACTTCGAGGAGGAAGTGATGGGACACATTTGCGGGAGCCATTCCAAGCATGATGGTAGGAGGATCCTTCCCATGGTTGTGGATGTAAGTGTTGTGTGATGAGCATCAGGACGATATTCTAGATGATATGCATTAGGACGATGCTATGATGATGATCGGGATGATCATGTGATGATGACCATCCGGATGACGATCCTAATGATGTGCATCAGGATGATCATGTGATGATGATGAGCATCAGGATGATGTTCCAGATGATGTTCATCAGGATGCTTCTATGTATATGATCAGGGTGATGATGTGCATTAGTATGATGTATTGGAGTCTGAGCGTTCTAGTGGTTAGAGCTCTGCAAGTCTCTATGAGTTTTTGTGTCTGCTCATGTGTTGAGTTGCTCTGCAAGTCTGAGTCGAGCCAGGTATATGCTCTGCAAATTTCCTTTGAGGTATAATATTGCATCAAAATCCAAGCTTAGTCTGTAATTAATGTCAGTTTGTGTAGGGTGCTAGTAGGCATATTTTGGTGTCTCCAAGAAGCTTTCTGGAAGTTACAGCTTGTTGTTTCTAAAGGATAAATGAGCCCAGAACATTATGTCTAGGCAGATAGATGTGTTGCAGTGACGAGCTTCACCCTTTAAAGCCGATCTACGTATTTTAATTGCTGGATACTTAATGAAGATAATGCTGAAGAATTGTTGTTCCTCTATTTTGTTGGTATCAGAGCTTGTGTTCTCGATCTATTGCCATCAATTATGTTTCTCTTATGTGTGTTATTCCCTTTTGAGGAGGGAAGAGTTATTATCTTCAAAGTCTGGTATTTGATAGTTCGTTGTTTGAAGAGCTAGCATACGCATTCACCCGCTCTCGGTGCTATCAGCCATCAAGGGTATTCAAGCGTGCAGTAGTTGTTCTTCACGGTCCTACATTTCTCCAGGTTCACCTTTGAATTTATCTCTTCTATTATGGATTCTTCAAATAGTAGTTTTTACTTCCCTGAATCTGCTTCTTCTAGAAAAGAGAAACATACTAAGCGATGGTCATGGTTAAATAAGTATTTAAACAAGACTGATTCTGATACCCTATAGGATACTCATGTTGTGTCTCAAGAATATGAAACTTAGCCAAACTAGTCTTTGCCTGAGATTGATGTGAATAAAATATATGATCTTCCTAGGTTTAAGTTTCGTTCCGCTCAGTTATTTCATTTCACTTCTGTGAATATTCCTATATCTGTTGGTCAGTCTGTATATCAGATCCCATTAATCAAATTTGACTATAAACTACCATCCTTCAGAAACAAATAGCGGAACAACAATTCTTCAGAAAAAAATAGCAGAACGACAATTCTCTTCATTAAGCATCCAATAATTACAATACGCAGATCGGCTTCGGAGAGCGAAGCTCGTCACTACAACAACAGTAAATGAATTCATGACAAACAAGAATTGAATTGTCTGCTGCTGAGGATGAAGACTCGCCTTTTTCAAAAACTTTGATTTCTCAGAATTGTGATCCTTCTTGGGTTAACATATCAGCAAGATGATTATCTTTGCCAGCTTTGTAGAAAATCTCAAAATCAAAACCTTGAAGCCAGACTACCCATCTTATAACTCTGGCATTTCCATGTTCTAGAATTCTTTTGTTACCAAGCATACCCTTCATATGCTTAAGATCTGTTCTAACTATAAAACGAACACTTTTGAGAAAAAGTCTGAAATGATGAATACCCTTCTTGACAACAAGGATCTCTTTGTGTGATGATGGTTACTTGGATTCTGCTTCGGAAAATGTTCCAGAAGTATAAGTACAAACCTCCTCTTTCTTTGAATTCTTTTGCAATAGCACAGCTGCCCAAACTTGATCAGAAGCATCAGTCTCTAAAATAAAAGGTAGATCTAGCACTGGAAGAGAAAGGGGAGGAAGCTTCTGGATGTTTGCTTTGATTCTTCTGACTGTGTCAGTCATAGCTAGTATCCATTCTATGCCAGGCTTTAATATTTTCTGTAACAGCTTTGTGTATTTTTCCTTTGCTTGATAAAACTGTCTGATATAATTCAAGCAGCCAAGGAATCGCTAAACCTGTTTAGTATCTTGCAATCTGTCAGGAAACTCTAAGAGTTTCTGCAAAACATGTGGCTGCAGAATTATTCTTCCTTGTTAAATATGAAGGCCCAAGATATCAATGGAAGTTTTGGCAATAAAAAACTTATCTGGGGATGATGAAAGTGCAATCCCATGTTTAAAAACAAAATTCTGAAATTGTTCTAAATGGATCTTATGCTCAGCTATATCTCTGCTAAAAATGAGCAAATCATCAATATATACAATAACAAAGGCTAAAGAACGAAAAATGTCTTCCATCCTTTTTTGGAACTCTGATGGAGCATTCTTCAGACCAAAAGGCATTACGGTCCACTGATATTGGCCATCAGGAACTACGAATGTAGTCTTGTACCTATCTTCTGGTGCTATGCCGATTTTCCAAAAACCACTCTTAAGATCAAACTTACTAAAGACATTGGCTTTTGCTATTTTAGACAGAATTAAATCTTTATGAGGTAGAGGATACCTGATTGGTTCTAAAGCTTTGTTCAATTCTCCATAATTAACTAACAATCTTTTCTTTCCTCTTTTCTGCTCAGAATGCTTATTGACATAAAATGCTAGGCAAGCCCAAGCACTTTTGCAAGGTTCTATCAACTTCCTATCCAACAACTCTTGGATTTCTTCTTTGCATGCTTGCTGCTCCGTAGGCCTCATATTATTTGTTGAGGCTTTCTGAGGTTTTATTTCTATATTTTGTCTGTATGGAAAAGTGACATAGTATTTTTCTCTCTTCCAGAAGGCATCTGGATGATCAGAAGTACATTCCTTTTGTAACTTCTGAGTTATTTTTGCAAGGATGTCTTGACCATGTAGGTCTACATGTTTGAAAATCTTTTTTATTTTTTCCAAATCCTTGACTGAGTCTTCGACAATGTCTGGATTTTCAGGAGAAATTCTAATAGTGAAAGCAGACTTTACTTGAATGGAAGTCATAGTTCCTTGGACTGTGAAATCAACTGAATCTTCTCTAACTGACATTGGCAGGTGTTTCTTGACAAAATCTTGTCCTAGTAATATGTCAGCTCCTGTGTCTAAACAATATAAAGTAACATATGTTTTGATTTTTCCTAACAAAATAGGAAAATCTTGAGCAATAATATTTACCTTGATGAGTTCCTTGTTAACTGCTCTGAAGTGAATAGAGATAGGCTGCCATAAATATTCTAGAATGGCTTTGTATTTACAACAACTGTTCATGGCGCCTGTATCTACTTGTGCAAGCAAGTTGTAAGCTTTATACCCTTCCGTTTTGATCTGGATAGGTACAACCATCAGATCTCCTAAACTCTTTTGTTCAGGGACTGGTTCTTCCGCTGTTTGTGGAGCTGGGGTAAAGCTGTGAGCTTTTCTCATTGTTAGCTAGATATATTCAGAGTTCAATTCATCAAGCTGATGTAGAGATCCTTGTATACTTGTAGCTAAGTTAGCTAACTGTTCTCTCTCTCTTTTTACTTTGTTTTCAAAGAAAACAATTTTTCTGAGAAGATCTGCCTCACTTGGATCTGACCCTTCATATGTAGGGACACACAGTGAAGGTTCTGGCAATTTTTTTTTCAACTCATTAATCTTTTCTTGTAGTCATCTTCTGATTATGACCAGGCCTGGAGAAAGACTAACCTTTTTTTCTTCTAACGCTTCTATCTTGACTTGATGATCAGGCAAATACGTATTTACAAGAACTGGGATTTTGTTGGGAAGAGAGGAAAGATAATGGCGAAGGTAGGCAACATTCTGATGATCTATAATTTTGTACAACATGGTCTGCATCGTACAAAAATATTCTTAAAGAAGATTGATATCACATAATTTCTGGGACATGTACAATTGAGCAGTATGAGATGCATCAGGAGGTAATGCACCCAGAAATTCATGAGCAAGGGCTTGAAACAATGCTTCTAAAGGATCATCATTCTCTAGTAAATGTTCTTTTTCTTCTTCTGAAATTTTTTCCCACCAGAGCTTTTCTATTCCTGTAAATGCCCAAGTAAGCTACGTAGCTATATCTTTCCAGGATGCTTTAGTTTCTCCTTTTCTCTAGAATGCCCATGCATTGATCTTTTGGAAGAGATTTAGAATCTGATCATTTTCCAAGCAATCAAAATTAATAATCAATGTGTTACCAAAGCCTTTGGATAGATCTTTGGAATCAATCTTGATATCTACATTTTTTAATTCATTTGTCCATTTGCTGAATGGACTGCGGAACTTATTGTGGCTGACATCTTGACCTGAAACTCTTCTAGCTTGATTTTGGAAGAAATGTGACTCAGCACTGTTTCTTTTTGGGTTGCTAGAGGCTTCACCTATCTCAGAATCCATAGAGATAGTGGAAGATGCCATTTTAATGTCATGGCAATCAAGTGAGAGAACTCTTTGTTTCAACAATTCATACTTTTCTCTAGCCAATTCAGCACCATGCTGAATACTTTGTAGTTTATGTGGACTTAACTATTTTAGGAATTTCTAGGGTCTTGAGCTACCAGAATGATATTTGAACTTATAGCCTCCTTGGTTGATTTAACTATAGTCAGGAGGAGAAGAACAAGGAGCTAGAAGTGTTGACTGTAGATTTTCTACAGATCTTGTAATAACATCGAGACCAACTTCAATATCTGACTGCCTAGATGTCTGCTCTTTTTGGTTCTTAAACAAAGAGTCAACAGTATCCGAAATATGATTTAAAGATCCATGCAGTGTTTGCAGATGAGCCTTGAGCTCAAGAACATCTCTAGCAACATCATCGAGGTTTTGAGCTATACATACAGACTGGAAGTTAGCATAATTCTGTAACTGGATTTGTTCTGCAGGTTTAGGGTCATTCGGGCTTCTCAAATTAACAAATTGAAAATCTGACTGTAAACTACCATCCTTAAAAGAAGGACTAGAATTTCCAGAATCTAATCTTCTTGCTGAAATCTGGGACAAGTTTCGATATTTTTCTCAAGGGAGAGATAAACTTTTAATATCTCGAAACAAAGAAGAACAATCAAGACAATTAGTATGCTGACCTTTATGATCAACAGAGGAAGACGATGAAGAGGGTGAATTAATAGACTAAAATGTTTTTTGTTTTTGTGGGGTATGTTTTTCTTTACAAAATTTGCAGGATGCAGACAGAAACTGACTGTGGTTAACCATATGTTGGTGTAGTTGAGAATCATATGGTTGCATATGTGAAGACGAACGTAATGGGGTTTTTAACCTGCAGGGTAAATACTGAGAATGGGAAACAGATCTACTAATTGCAGGTGATGGTGGAGGAAATGATTGTGTAGGAGAAAATCTAAGAGAAGTGTTACCATCGGGATGCTGGACAACACGAAGTTGTTTGGAGGAAGCGTCATGGAGTTCTGGATATCTTTGAGAAAGTGGATGGTATGTGCTATTCCATTCTTCAAGTAAGGTTACCTGAGAAAATCCGAGTTGGAGGGGAGTAGTGTTTCCCGGACCAATAACAACGCCTTCCTGGAGCACTCTCTTTTGCAGCTTAGGATTAATTGCAGGCATAGCAGTAGAAACAAACCGGATACATAGAGAACAATGCAACTGAGCAATTTGGGATTGTGGAGCTACATCAAAACTAGAAAATTGTATATATGCTTGTAAAAATTAATTGATATAGGTGTCCGTGAGAGACACCTGATATCTAGGAACCAGGGAAGACCACGTAGGGCCATTATTTAACGGACTCTGAAAGCCTCCTAACAAGGCATCTTCAAACTTGTTTAGCCTGGAATCTAACACACATGATAAACAGGAAGTATCCAATCTGGGACAGACAAGAGGATTGATACCGAACTGTATTAAACCAATATGGATATATTTATATTCGTCCTCCAAACCCCAAGCTATATCTTCAGATTTTATTGTTGTTCCGCTATTTTGTTGGTATCAGAGCTTGTGTTCTCGATCTATTGCCATCAATTATGTTTCTCTTATGTGCGTTATTCCCTTTTGAGTAGGGAAGAGTTATTATCTTCAAAGTCTGGTATTTGATAGTTCATTGTTTGAAGAGCTAGCATATGCATTCACCCACTCTCGGTGCTGTCAGCCATCAAGGGTATTCAGGCATGCAGTAGTTGTTCTTTACGGTGCTACATTTCTCCAAGTTCACCTTTGAATTTATCTCTTCTATTATGTATTCTTCAAATAGCAGTTTTTACTTCCCTGAATCTGCTTCTTCTAGAAAAGAGAAACATACTAAGCGATGGTCATGGTTAAATAAGTATTTAAACAAGACTGATTCTGATACACTATATGATACTCATGTTGTGTCTCAAGAATATGAACCTCAGCCAAACTGGTCTTTGCCTGAGATTGATGTCAATAAAATATATGATCTTCCTCTGTTTAAGTTTCGTGCCACTCAGTTATTTCGTTTCACTTCTGTGAATATTCCTATATCTGTTGGTCAGTATTTATATCAGATCCTGTTAATCAAATCTGAAGATATATCTTGGGGTTTGGAGCATGAATATAAATATATCCATATTGGTTTAATACAGTTTGGTATCAATCCTCTTGTCCGTCCCGGATTGGATACTTCCTGTTTATCATGTGTGTTAGATTCCAAGCTAAACAAGTTTGAAGATGCCTTGTTAGGAGGCTTTCAGAGTCTATTAAACAATGGCCATGCGTGGTCTTCCCTGGTTCCCAGATATCAGGTGTCTCTCACGGACCCCTATATCAATGAATTTTTACAAGCATATATACAATTTTCTAGTTTTGATGTAGCTCTGCAATCCCAAATTGCTCAGTTGCATTGTTCTCTGTGTATCCGGTTTGTTTCTACTACTATGCCTTCAATTAATCCTAAGTTGTAGAAGAGAGCGCTACAGGAAGGAGTTGTTATCGATCTGGGAAACACTACTCCCCTCCAACTCGGATTTTCTCAGGTAACCTTACCTAAATAATGGAATAGCACATACCAACCACTTTCTCAGAGATATCCAGAACTCCATGATGCATCCTCCAAACAACTTCATGTTGTCCAGCATCCCGATGGTAACACTTCTCTTAGATTTTCTCCTACACAATCATTTCCTCCACCATCACCTGCAATTAGTAGATCTATTTCCCATTCTCAGTATTTACCCCGCATGTTAAAAACCCCATTACGTTCATCTGCACATATGCAACGATATGATTCTCAGCTACACCAACATATGGTTAACCACAGTCAGTTTCCGTCTGCATCCCGCAAATTTTGTAAAGAAAAACATACCCCACAAAAACAAAAAACATTTCAGTCTATTAATTCACCCTCTTCATCCTCTTCCTTTGTTGATCATAAAGGTTAGCATACTGATTGTCCTGATTTTTCTTCTTTGTTTTGAGATATTAAAAGTTTGTCTCTCCCTCAAGAAAAATATGGAAACTTCTCCCAAATTTCAGCAAGAAGATTAGATTCTGGAAATTCCAGTGCTTCTTTTAAGGATGGTAGTTTAGAGTCATATTTTCAATTTGTTAATTTGAGAAGCCCGAATGACCCTAAACCTGCAGAACAAATCCAGTTACAGAATTATGCTAACTTCCAGTCTGTATGTATAGCTCAAAACCTGGATGATGTTGCTAGAGATGTTCTTGAGCTCAAGGCTCATCTGCAGACACTACATGGTGTTGATGTATATGTAACTTCGGAATGTATTTCATATATATTTATTGTACCCTTATTAGAGATGTGTTATTCCTCTATAAGGAAGTGTCATCATGTGGATTGACAAGTGTCGCAAGTGTGTGTACTTGCCGATGGGTTATTAGACTACCATGTGTGGGGTCGGCCCTGAATTATATATTATATTGTGGATGTACCTAGCTACACAAGTCGGCCCCATAAGGTCACTGAGAAAACAGGATAGTATAAATAGAGATCAGGAGATCTCTATTTAGATCATTCGGAAAGTCATCTCTCTCTCACTCAGAAAGTGGCACACTAGTGAGGAGGAGGATCATCTGCTTCTAGGAGGCTATCTCAAGTGTATTTTGGTTGTACTTTGGTTGAGCCATTGCTCTCTCTATCTCTGAGGAAGTTGTGGGGTTTTTCACCTTAGGGTTTTCCCCATGGAAACTCTGTGTCTCTTGTCTCTTATGCTTTTGATTCTTGTGATGCTTGTGATGCTTATTGTGATTGTTATGCATTGATATAATGTATATGTTATTCTCTCAGTGAAGATCATAGAGTATTGTGAATTAATGCTCAAAATTTAACATGGTATCAAAGCTAACCTGAGACGAAGACATTTTGTAGTGACGAAAACTTGAGTTTCTTGTTTATTGGGTTCTCTCCACAGATTTTGGAAAAGCAGTATAGTAGATTGACTCTACTCATCAAGGAGACTCTATCTGAGCATTTTCAGATTTGACCCTAAAAATTAGGGTTTCCACAAAAATAGGAATTTCTAAAATCTGAAGACATAGCTGGAAGCTCCTTGAAAAAATCGAAGTTTAGAGCTTTGGATCGAGATTTTTGGCTGGGTAGATCTCTGGGAAACTCCAACCCTAATTCAGGGCTCTCCCTAGTGAACCCAGGAGGACAAAAAGGCAAATCTGAAGGATAAATCTTTTCTGATATCAAATTTTGAATACACCAGGCTGATCAGCTCATCAGGGCGCATCTTTCTATCCTTTCAGAAAATTGAAATTCACATTTTGAATTTTTAGGGTTTTTCCAACAAACCCTAATCCGAGACGAGATCTAGTTTTCAGCATTTCAAGTGGTAAGACCTAATTTTTTTCTATTTCCATTTGAAGTACTCTTTGAGATGTCTCACCACACCAAGCTTGAGGATAAGCTTGAAGGAGCTGATAACTTCCGAGCTTGGAAATATAGGATTGGGTTAATCGTGAAAGAGAATGAGTTGGACTGATATCTAAAAGAAGACATCCCTATCCCAGAGGATGAAGAGGCTAAGGTATTGCATAAGAAAAACTTGGTCAAGGCAAAGAGAATCATTGTTGATTCTATCAAAGACCATCTCATACCCCATGTGTCTTCTCTAAAGACACCCAAGGAGATGTTTGACTCTTTGACCAAGCTATTTGAAGGGAAGAACATAAATCGGAAGATGACCCTGCGGAACCAATTGAAAGGAGTAAAGTTTCAGAATGGAGAAACCATTCAATCTTATTTTTCAAGGGTCTCCCAGATCAAGGAACAACTAGAAGCAATGGATGAAATGGTGGAGAATGGTGAAGTGGTGATGACCACTCTAAATGTCCTACCTAGGTCATGGGATTCCTTTATTCAAGGAATCTATGCAAGGAAGAAGTTGATCTCCTTCAACAGATTGCGGGAAGAATGCTCTCAAGAAGAAGTTAGGCTTGTGGCCTAAGAAGAAAAGATGGGAAATGAAGATCAAGCTCTCACAGCACATGCCAGGAAAGGCAAGTCCAAGAAGGAATAATATCATAACAGGAGATTCTCACACCGCCATTATCATAAAGATAAGAAAGATCTCAGATGCTTCAATTGCAATGAGAAGGGACACTTTGCTTCAGATTGTCCCAAGAAAAAGAAAGACAACAACAAAAAATTCAATAAGAAGAAGAAGAATAACAAAAGAAGATATCATGCTCATGCTTTCAAAGATGATGAACCCCCAAAGAAGAAGGCTAGTGTAGAAAGAGATAGTGATGATGACTCATCAAGTGAAGAAGAGTATGTTCTAATTTATGCTCTCATAGGTACTATCTCCCATGGTTGTAATGATTGGTTGATTGACAGTGGGGCTTCCAAACACATGACTGGCTTTAAGGAATATTTTGTGAATCTATCTGAACATGAATCACCCCATAAGGTGAAACTTGGGGATGATTATCAATACTTAATCAAAGGAAGTGGTGAAGCCTCCTACAACCTAGATTCTGGAAAATCCTTGAAGATGAAAGAAGTCCTTTATCTACCTAGGCTCAAGAAGAACTTACTCTCCATCTCTGCATTGGATGAAAAAGGTATGAGGGTTGCATTTGTGGATGGCCAAGTCCTAATGTGGCCAAAGGGAAAGAACATAGATGATGCAGTAGTGATTGGAGAGCAAGAGGGAGGTTTGTATAAATTGAAGGGATAACCTGAACATGCCATGGTACATGAATCCATGGAGCCAAGTGAAATTTGGCATACAAGACTTGCTCATATGCACTATAGGGCACTTCCAATTGCAAGCAAGGCTATAGAAGGTCTTCCTGAAATAAAGACCAAACATGAAGGTGTTTGCAAAGGATGTGCAAAAGGTAAGAACATTAAGAAGGCTTTCCCAAGCAGTGAAAGCAAGGCAAAAGACATCCTAGAAATTATCCACTCAGATGTATTTGGTCGTATGTCATCCAGTTCTCTAAGTGGGTATGTTTACTATGTCTCATTTATTGATGACTTCTCTAGGAAGACTTGGGTATACTTCTTGAAGATCAAAGATGAGGTGTTTGATAAGTTCAAGGAATTCAAAACCTTGATGGAGAATCAAACTGACAAGAAGATCAAAACATTCAGATCCAACAATGATGGAGAATTCACCTCAAGTGACTTCAAGAAGCTTTGCGGTGATTCAGGGATTAAGAGCGAGTTGACTGCTCCTTATAATCCTCAACAGAATGGAGTTGTAGAAAGGAAGAATAGAACAGTCATGGAAGCAGCAAGGGCAATGCTACATGACCAGGATCTACCTATGCATCTATGGGCAGAAGCAGCTAGAATAGCTGTATATTTGCAAAATAGAACACCCCACAAGATATTGGACAACAAAACTCCAGAAGAGGTCTTTTTTGGTAAGAAACCTGAAGTCATCCATCTCAGAATATTTTTTTTTCCAGTATACACTCATGTCCCAAAGGAAAAGAGGACCAAACTAGATCCTTCAGGAAAGAAGGGTATCTTTGTGGGTTACAGTGAAAGCTCGAAGGCTTACAGATTATACTTTCCAGGGTTCAAGAAGATTGATGTTAGCAAGGATGAATATAAGTTCAAGGATAGGGAATCCAGGAAGCAAAGATCAAGAGGGAGCACACTCCAGCAGCTCCAGCAACGATGCGGATTTTCAGAGGGAGTTGACCATCTTCCTACATTCCACAACAAAAAGGTGTAGAAGAAGCTATATCAGCAGCTCCTGCTAGGAGCAAAGACTCAGAGGGAGTCCACCCAACAATCAAACAATGATAAGTATTTCAATTATCATTTCTTGCCTATTTTTGTTTAAATAATATTATGCTTGTGTTCCTAGACTTAGGAGATGTATTGTGCATATTAGAATGATTGCATTAATGAACAATATACTACTAATATGCATGTGATGGTTAAGTGGCCTATGGCACTGTACAACATTCTAGTGCTAATTATCTAGAATGAAACCTCTTTGCTGACATGTTGGGAGTAGTGCAAACTATTAACAATGTTCTGGTAGAGACTGGAAGGCATCTAGAAAGTTGTGGAACATGGATAAATGTTGTACTGAAGCATTTGCTAAGATAACTGCATGACATATTTATTTATGTGTAAAGAATTTATTCTGAAAATTATGAGATGTTTCTAATCATGCAATTTAACTTGTTTTGTAGGAAAGACCGTATATCTTCACCTACAAAAGAAGGACTACAACATTTGTTCCAGCAAAAAAGATATCTATTGAAGATATTGAAGTTCCCAGGATCTGGGATGAAGAAATGGAATGCCATGATCCGTCGATCATGAAGATGATGTTTGGGATGTAGTCCCAAGACCTGACAGGGAGTCACATGTGTGTAGATTGAAGAAAGCCTTGTATGGCTTGTAGCAAGATCCCAGAACTTGGTGTGATACAAAGAGGAAGCTTCCTGCTGAGTTCGATATGAAAGATTTGGGAATGATGCATTATTTCCTATGTATGGAGATGTGGTAGAGTACAGGTGGGATCTTCCTTGGTCGAGGGAAGTACACAGCAGATATCCTGAAGAGATTCGAGATGATGGATTGCAAGGCCATGGCCACACCTATGGTATCGAATCTGAAGCTTCTATGTGATGCTTCATCTGAGCTGGTTGATGTCTCTATGTATCATCAGATGATTGGGTCCTTGATGTACCTGACGAACACGAGACCAGATATTTGCTTTGCGGTGAACACATTGAGTCAGTTCCTGACAGATCCGAGGAGTGTTCATTTGGTTGTTGTAAATCATGTTCTGAGGTACCTGAAGGGTACAGTGGATTATGGGCTCAAGTATGAGGTGAATCAAAAGTTTAACCTGCAGGGTTATGTTGATTCAAATTGGGCTTGCAGTGCTGCAGATAGGAAGAGCACATCTGGGTGCTGCTTTAGTATGTGATCAGGTGTGATCTCTTGGTTTAGCAGGAAGCAGTCCTGTGTAGCACTGAGTACAGTTGACGCAGAGTATGTTGCAGCCTGTTCAGCTAGTTGTGAGGCAGTATATCTACGGAAGCTACTGTCTGAGTTATTTGATCTCTTGTTGGATGCTACTGGTATATTCTGTGATAACCAGAGTTGTGTGAAGCTGTCTTAGAACCCAGTGTTTCATGACAGGTCGAAACACATAGAGATCAAATATCACTATATCAGGGATATGGTGCAGAGAGGAGCTGTGAAGCTCTTATATGTTGCAACGGACGAGCAGATTGCAGATGTGCTGATGAAGCCACTAGCCAGGGTGAAGTTCGAGTACTTCAGGGAGAGGCTTGGTGTTCTTTAGATAGAGGACACTTCAAGGAAGAAGTGATGGACACATTTGTTGAAGCCATTCCAAGCATGTTGGAAGGAGGATCCTTCACATGGCTGTGGATGTAAGCGATGGATGATGAGCATCAGGATGATGTTTTGGTTTCTGCTTTGTATGATCAGTTGGATCATTTTTATATGTATGTATGTATGCATCATGTTGGATGTTGGATATGATCAGTTGGATCATTTATATGTATATGTATGTACGTATCATGTTGGATGCTGGATATGATCAGTTGGATCATTTATATGTATGTACGCATCATGTGGGATGCTGGATATGATCAGGTGGATCATGTATTTGTATTTGTATCAGGTGGATACATTGTATGATCAGGTGGATCATGTATGATGATATGTATCACGTAGATACTTGGTATGCATCAGGTATATGCATGATATGATCAGGATGATCGTGAATGAGGAGCTTCAGGATGTTCGTCCATATGACATGCAGCAGGATGTTGCAGTGATGATGATCAGGATAAGCATGTGTACATTAGGATGATGTATGGTGAGTATCAGGTTGATATTCTGTGGCCGTGGAATAGGTTGTGCAGATAAGCATGTAATTTTTTCCCTAGGAGATCCGATAGGTTGAGCCTTGTGCTTGTAATCAGTCTTGGGATGCTCTTTCGTGGTTTTGTGGTGACCACATGTAATTTGTGCCCTAGGAGATCCGATAGGTTGAGCCTTGTGCTCGTAATCAGTCGTGGGATTCTCTTTCGAGGTTTTGTGGTGGGGTCACATGTAATAAGTCCTGTAGATTTGGACAAGATGAAAAAGGCATAAGATGCTCTTTAGGGTTCTTGCTAGTCAAGAGACTCTTTTAAGGTTTTGTGACGCACGTAATAAGTCCTGAGATTTCCACAGTATGGCCAGTGATGATGAAGACCTGTAGGTGGTGGGCCTACATCCAGTATGAAAGAGGATTGTCTCTGTAGAACTTCCTATGACGAGCAGAGTCAGAGATTGGTTGAGATAGCAGCAGCAGTGTCGATGATGATGATCCCGAGAAGAAGACTTGTCTAGCAGATCTGTGTCGAGAAATACCTTCCTAGTTAAGAGGGAGTGTTGATGTATATGTAACTTCGGAATGTATTTCGTCTATGTATTTCATATATATTTATTGTACCCTTATTAGAGATGTGTTATTCCTCTATAAGGAAGTGTCGTCATGTGGATTGACAAGTGTCGCAAGTGTGTGTACTTGCCGATGGGTTATTAGACCACCATGTGTGGTGTCGGCCCTGAATTATATATTATATTGTGGATGTACCTAGCTAGACAAGTCGGCCCCATAAGGTCACTGGGAAAATAGGTTAGTATAAATAGAGATCAGGAGATCTCTATTTAGATCATTCGGAAAGTCATCTCTCTCTCACTCAGAAAGTGGCACACTAGTGAGGAGGAGGATCATCTGCTTCTAGGACACTATATCAAGTGTATTTTGGTTGTACTTTGGTTGAGCCATTGCTCTCTCTATCTCCGAGGAAGTTGTGGGGTTTTACACCTTAGGTTTTTTCCCACGGAAACTTTGTGTCTCTTGTCTCTCATGCTTTTGATTCTTCTGATGCTTGTGATGCTTATTGTGATTTTTATGCATTGATATATTGTATATGTTATTCTCTCAGTGAAGATCCTAGACTATTGTGAATCAATGCTCAAAATTTAATAGATGGATCTTTAAATCATATTTTGGATACTGTTGACTCTTTGGTTAAGAACCAAAAAGAGCAGATAGCTAGGCTATTAGATATTGAAGCTGGTCTCGATGTTATTACAAGATTTGTAGAAAATATATAGTCAGCACTTCTAGCTCCTTCTTCTTCTCCTCCTGACTATAGTATAATCAACCAAGAAGGATATAAGTTCAAATATCATTCTGGTAGCTCAATCCGCTAGAAATTCCTGAAATAGTTAAGTCCACATAGACTACAAAGTATTTAGCATGGTGCTGAATTGGCTAGAGAAAAGTATGAATTGTTGAAACAAAGAGTCTCACTTGGTTGCCATGACATTAAAATGGCATCTTCCACTATCTCTATGGATTTTGAGATAGGTGAAGCCTCTAGAAACCCAGAAAGAAACAGAGCTAAGTCACATTTCTTCCAAAATAAAGCTAGAAGAGTTTCAGGTCAAGATGTCAGCCACAATAAGTTCTGCAGGCCATTCAACAAATGGACAAATGAATTAAAAAATGTAGATATCAAGATTGATTCGAAGATCTGTCCAAAGGCTTTGGTAACACACTGATTATTAATTTTGATTGCTTGGAAAATGATCAAATTCTAAATCTGTTCCAAAAGATCAATGCATGGGCATTCTAGAGAAAAGCAGAAACTAAAGCATCTTGGAAAGATATAGCTACGCAGCTTACTTGGGCATTTACAGGAATAGCAAAGCTCTGGTGGGAAAAACTTTTAGAAGAAGAAAAAGAACATTTACTAGAGAATGATGATCCCTTAGAAGCTTTGTTTCAAGCCCTTGCTCATGAATTTGTGGGTGCATTACCTCCTGATGCATCTCATACTGCTCAATTGTACATGTCCCAAAAATTATGTGATATCAATCTTCTTCAAGAATATTTTTGTACGATGCAGACCATGTTGTACAAAATTACAGATCATCAGAATGTTGCCTACCTTCGCCATTATCTTGCCTCTCTTCCCGGGAAAATCCCAGTTCTTGTAAATACCTATTTGTCTGATCATCAAGTCAAGATTGAAGAGTTATATCTTGCTGGTTTACATCAGCATGTTCTCACAGCCCTACAAAAAGAATGTGTCGCCATGAAGACATAGAAAAATCTCAAAAAACAAATTTTTGTTTCTCAGTTAGCATGTCAGCAATTTCGTGAAACTGCCAATTATGGTTGTTTCAAGCCTCGTCCACATAAAACATCTGCATGCACCTGCAATTCCAAAAAGTCTTGTGAATCCAGTTCTCGATCCCATCCCAGATTCCGGTCTTCCTCAAAAAGAATCTCGAAGTATCCAAAGAAACCTTTTTTTCAAAATAGAAAGAATAGGTTTGTCTTTAAGCAAAGGACCCGGCCGCTTCGAAAGTCTACCTGTTACATCTGTGGCTGCAAGGCCATTGGGGAAACAAGTGTTCAGAAAAGAAGACAAAGTTTTAGAATAAAATCTGTGAGATTTTTACAGCAGAGTACAATCCTGCTGAGTGGGATGTAGTCCCTGAGTTACAATCAGAAGATGAAGGATTCTCCATTTATGAGTCTGCAGATGACTCTGAATATAATTCTAGTTCTTATGAGTTAGATCTCCATAAGCTTTCCATTAATTCTTCGGATAGATCTGATGATGACCAAACCGTTATCAGTAATTGTTTTATGTTTTCTTTTGCTTCTCTCAAAAGTCAGATAGAAGAGTTAGAAGAAAAAAAGGCTAGTCTTTCTCCAGGCCTAGTCATAATCAGAAGAATACTACAAGAAAAGATTGATGAGTTGACAAAAAAATTGCTAGAACCTTCACAGTGTGTCCCTACATATGAAGGGTCAGATCCAAGCAAGGCAGATCTTCTCACAAAAATTGTTTTCTTTGAAAACAAAGTAAAAAGAGAGAGAGAAAAATTAGCTAACTTAGCTACAAGTATACAAGGATCTATACATCAGCTCGATGAATTCAACTCTGAATATACCCAGCTAATAATGAGAAAAGCTCACAGCTTTACCCCAGCTCCAGAAACAGCAAAAGAACCAGTCCCTGAACAAAAGAGTTTTGGAGATCGGATGGCTGTACCTATCCAGATCAAAACGGAAGGGTATAAAGCTTACGACTTGGATGCACAAGTAGATACAGGCGCCATGAATAGTTGTTGTAAATACAAAGCCATTCCAGAATATTTTTGGCAACCTATCTCTATTCACTTCAGAGCAGTTAACAAGGAACTCATCAAGTTAAATTTTATTGCTCTAGATTTTCCTATTTTGTTAGGAAAAATCAAAACATATGTTACTTTATATTGTTTAGACACAGGAGCTAGCATATTACTAGGACAATATTTTGTCTAGAAACACCTGCCAATGTCAGTTAGAGAAGATTTAGTTGATTTCATAGTCCAAGGAACTGTGAATTCCATGTTGGGAATGTTATATCTCTTCACATGGTGGCTGTGTGTACAACATGATCTCTTGTCCAGTAGTCCAGAGGGGGGGGTATCCTGATAGGGCCCACCCCCTTCGTTTCGGACCATTAGGTTCCGAAACGCCATGGAGGTGCCGTTAGGCCCCCGGAGTCCGCGCGGAGCACAAAATTGTTTTTGAGTTGCTTTTTGCTTTTTCGTGATTTCGACCCATTGTACTCCATCTAATCCTGGTAAAAGGGATTAGGGTTGTAACCTAATTTCGAGTAAACGAATTAGGGTTTTAGATGCTGCGGAATACCATATATTGTAAACATATAATGAAAAGGAGTGGTGCGGCTCTAAGTTTTGCTGGTATTTTCCCGGTTAAGGGTTTTCAGGTGAAAATATCTGTGTAATGTGTGTGCCATTGTGTATTTTCTGTTAAATTCTTAAGAATCAATATAAGTTTATACTTCACTGTTAAGGTTTAAAACTTACATTCCATTCTAGTAAAGTCTGCTTTCACTATTAGAATTTGTCCTGAAAAGCTAGACATTGTGGAAGAATCAGTCAAGGATTTGGCAAAAATAAAAATGATTGTCAAACATGCAGACCTAAATCGTCAAGACATCCTTGCAGAAATAACTCATAAGTTACAAAAGGAATGTACTTCTGATCATCCAGATGCCTTCTGGAAGAGAGAAAAATACTATGTCACTTTGCCATACAAACAGAATATAGAAATAAAACCTCAAAAAGCCTCAGCAAACAATATGAATCCTACGGAGCAGCAATCATGCAAAGAAGAAATCCAACAGATGTTGGATAGGAAGCTGATAGAACCTTGCAAAAGTGCTTGGGCTTGCCCAATATTTTATGTCAATAAGCATTCTGAGCAGAAAAGAGGAAAGAAAAGATTGGTAGTTAATTATGGAGAATTGAACAAAGCTTTAGAACCAATCAAGTATCCTCTACCTCATAAAGATTTAATTCTGTCTAAAATAGCAAAAGCCAATGTCTTTAGTAAGTTTGATCTTAAGAGTCATTTTTGGCAAATCGACATAGCACCAGAAGACAGGTACAAGACTGCATTCGTAGTCCCTCATGGCCAATATCAGTGGACAGTAATGCCTTTTGGTCTAAAGAATGCTCCATTAAAGTTCCAAAAAAGGATGGAAGACATTTTTCATTCTTCAGACTTTGTTATTGTATATATTGATGATTTGCTCATTTTTAGTAGAGATATAGCTGAGCATAAGATCCATTTAGAACAATTTCATAATTTTTTTTTAAACATGGGATTGCACTTTTGTCATCCCCAGATAAGTTTGTTATTGCCAAAACTTCCATTGAATTCTTGGGCCTTCAGATTTCACAAGGATGAATAATTCTCTAGCCACATGTTTTATACAAACTCTTAGAGTTTCCTGACAGATTGCAAGATACTAAACAGGTTCAGCAATTCCTCGGCTCCTTGAATTATATCAGACAGTTTTATCAAGCATAGACAGAAGACACAAAGTTGTTACAGAAAAGATTAAAGCCTGGCACAGAATGGATACCAGCTATGACTGACACAGTCAGAAGAATCAAAGCAAACATCCAGAAGCTTCCTCCCCTTGCTCTTCCAGTCCTAGATCTACCTTTTATTTTAGATACTGATGCTTCTGATCAAGTTTGGGCAGCTGTGCTATTGCAAAAGCATTCAAAGAAAGAGGAGGTTTGTGCTTATACTTTTGGAACATTTTCCGAAGCAGAATCCAAGTACCCATCATCACACAAAGAGATCCTTGTTGTCAAGAAGGGTATTCATCATTTCAGACTTTTTCTCAAAAGTGTCTTTTTTATAGTTAGAACAGATCTTAAGCATATTAAGGGTATGCTTGGTAACAAAAGACTTCTAGAACATGGCAATGCCATAGTTCTAAGATGGGCAGTCTGGCTTCAAGGTTTTGATTTTGAGATTTTCTACAAAGCAGACAAAGATAATCATCTTGCTGATATGTTAACCCAAGAAGGATCACAATTCCAAGAAATCAAAGCTTTTGAAAAAGGCGAGCCTTCATCCTCAGCAGCAAACAATTCAGTTCTTGTTTATCATGAATGCATTTACTATTATTGCAGCGATTGTTTTCACAACAAAATCCACACTCTTCCTTTTGAAATCAAACAGCAGATACTTCAAGATCGGCTAAACTCTCCAGAGGGACACCGCAGCTACAATATCAATTTCAATAATCCCCTTCTCAGAGTCAACCATGCCAATATGACTATTGGGCATTTTCATTTGCTTTCAGGAGAACCACTGTTTTTTGTTTATATTTTTGACCCTGCTATTAGATGGATAGATTTTTATGCCATTCACCAGCTTACTAGAGCAAATGGCAAAGTTATTGTATGTTTCTTTTGTCATGATCTTCATACTTGCCAGTGGAGATGATGATGATCAGTATGATGATGAGTATCAAGTTGATACTCCATGGCCGCAGATAGGTTGTGCAGTTGCATAGAAAATATCCTGGAGATCCGGATAGGTTGTGCTAGGAACCTAAGACATCCTGGGATGCTCTTTAGAGATCTTGCAGGATGCAAGATACTCTTTTAAGGTTTTGCAAGGGTCTCATAGAAAAGATCTTGGAGATCTGGACAGGTTGTGCTAGGCCCAGAAAAGATCCTGGGATGCTCTTTAGAGATTTTGCAGATGCAAGGTACTCTTTTAAGTTTTTGTGAGTTCACATGTAAAATATCCTAGAGATCCGGACAGGTTGTGCTAGGCATAGAGATCCGGACAGGTTGTGCTAGGCATGGAAAAGATCCTGGGATGCTCTTTAGAGATCTTGCAAGTTGCAAGATACTCTTTTAAGGTTTTGTGAAGGTCACAAGTAAAAGATCCTGGGAGATCTTATAGGTTGAGGAGTAATCTCGTAAAATTCTTGGGATGCTCTTTCAAGGTTTTGTTGACGCATGTAATCATCCCTGAGGATTGCACAAGATGGCCAGATATGATGAACACCTACAGGAGGCTAGGCATACAACCAGCATGAAAAAGGGTTGGCTCTGTAGAACATCCTATGACGAGAAGAATTGAGAGATAGCACCAGTGATCAAGATGACGAGTACAGCAGCAGTGACGATGATGCTCTGTGATCCAGTGATGATAATCTAGTTCCAGAATTGAATACTTGTGCCTATATGTATTGATGACTTGTGTCAAGAGAATACCTTCCTAGTTAAGAGGGAGTGTTGATGTATTTGTAACTTCGGAAGATATTCACTTGTATATTGTATGTATTACATAATTTATTGTATCCCCAACGGAGATGTATTATTCCTCCGATTGGAAGTGTCGTCATTTGTATTTGCAAGTGTCACAAGTTACAATGTAAGTGTCGTAACTTATATTTGATGGGTTATTAGACCACCAGTGTGGGGCCGGCCCTGTATGAGTCATGTGGGTTAAAGGGTGAATAGAGTTTCTTAGATGGGTCGTCCGAGTGTGGGTTAAAGGGTTATTAGACCACCCTAGTGGGGTCGGCCCAGTGACAAGTTGTAATGGGTTATTAGACTCTACTAAGGGAGGTCAACCCAATTAGAGTTAAAGGCAGGTCAAGTCATTGTATAAATAAAGAGTGTATGTCTCTCATTCTATTCATTCACTCACTCACTCACTTTGCATTAGTGAGAGAGAGGAGGATTGTGCACAAGTGAAGGAGGAGAAACTTCTAGGAGACTATCTCTTATCTTGGGGTTTGATATTTGTGATCTTTGTATTGGTGCTCATTCTATCTTTGAGGAAGTTGTGAAGTTTTTCACCTTCTTGTTTTTCCCCGGTGAAATGATTTGTGTCTCTTGTCTCTTTTGTTTGTTATGTTGTACATGTTGTTCTCTCAGTTAAGATCCTAGATCATATTGAATTAAATGATAAAAAAACTAATAATACCAAAGGTCACCCCATACAACAATCTAAATAATAAATGAGGAAAGAGGGAAAACCTAGTGGGAAGAAAGCCCTCCCTCAAAATAGACTGAAGGATGCTAATGTAGCATGCCATCACTCACAGCAGAAGGAGGCAAGTTTCCATCTTTTCCGAAGAAGGATCGATCAATCTGAAATGGATCAGTAATGTGAGAAGGATGAAACCTTCCATTCTGAAAATCTAATCTAGTTGTTCGGCAATCAACTGGATCACCAACAAGATCTCCAGTAGATATGAGAGTAGTGTATGCCCATCTCGGAAGAGGAGGATCATCGATTGAGAGATCATCAAGTTCTTGTGGAATTGGATCTCCCATTCTGTCATCTTCATCATCAGTTGCTAGATGTTCAGGTTCTTGTCGATCTGTATCTAGCATTCGCTCTTCATCATCTCCATCTTCATATTTTGAATCTGAAATCTCATGTGATGATGCTTCGCTATCTTGATCATTAATTAAAGTAGGAGTGGTAGGAAAGCTATCTTCCTCAACATAAGGAGTATCATGGAGAGGCCATTCTTCAAATTGTACACTCCTTTCCAGGAATGTGGTCATGGTAGTAGGATCAAGAAGCTTGTAGGCCTTTACATCCAATGCATATCCCACCATAATGCACTCTCTGCTTTGTGGATCTCAGGCTCTCCTTTTGTCAGTTGCAATCCTTTCCCATGATCTAGATCCAAACACTCTAAGATGAGATACATCAAGTTTGTATCCCATCCATGCTTCGAAAGGAGTAATGTCATTAAGTCCTTTGTGAGGAACTTTGTTTTGAAGATAGGAAGCACAATTGATGGCTTCTACCCAAAGACTAGGGTGCAACCCTTTCGACATTAGCATGCAGGTGGCCATTTATTTTAATGTTATATTCTTCCTTTCAGCTACACCATTCTGTTGTGGTGTATAGGGAATAGTATGTTTCATCTCAATGCCCTCTTCAGCAAAAAAGGTTTGAAAATAACCCTTAATGTACTCACCTCCATTGTCAGTGCGAATAGCTTTTATCCTTCTATCTGAAAACTTTTCTACAAAAAACTTGAAAAACTTAAAGAATCCAAATAATTATGACTTCAATCTAAGAAAATATAGCCATGTAATTCTGGAATAATCATCAATAAAAGCGAGTATATACCTTGCTTTGCTTAGAGATATATCTGGAAATGGCCCAGCAACATCACTATGGATGAGATCTAGAGGATGATAGGCTTTCCTTTCCTTCCCCTTCTCAAATTTCTTCTCAGGATACTTTCCCATCAAACAACCATGACAGTTTCCCTTGACAAACTTGATCTTGAGCAGCCCATCAATAATCTCCTTTGTATGCATGTCATGCAATTATTGATAATTAAGATGCCCAAATATTTCACGCCACAATATACTTTCTTCATTGGCATGAGTATGGAGAGTTGATTGCTTTGAGAGAGGTAAGAAGTGTGAGAACTCATACAGTTTAGAGTTGTGATTCGCAAGTCCTTTTGCAATCATTTCACCTGAAAACATGTTTTGTATTTCGACTTCATTTGGAGAGAAGATCACTCTCTTGGGATCTCCAATATGAGTCATTTGGTACAATGAAAGTAGATTTGCTGTGAGAGAAGGAACATAAAGTACATCTTAGAAGTAGCCATGGTCAAGATTGATCCTTCCAATCCCATCATAGGAGACTTCGGAATCATTTGCTGACATGATGGAAGGGCCAACGGAGCATTTGAAGTTCAAGAAGAGATCTTTGGAGGAAGAAATATGTCTTGATGCTCCTGAATCTATGATGAAGGAGGATTCTTTTGATGCGCTTTCCATGAGGGCATGGAATCTCTCTTTGTCCTCAGATATAGAAGGTTTAGTATCTTTCTTCCTTTCACATGTAGGTACAGGGAGATTGTTCTTCTCAAGTAACTGAGCTATCAAGTCTATAGTCTTCTTCATACAATAAGTCTCAGGATGGAATCATCGATGACAATATGTGCACTTGTATCTCTCCTTCTAATATTGCTTGGTCTTCTTTGAATTCGAAGCCCCATCTGACTGATATGGAACATCTTTTGGCTCTGTATCATTCACTCTATTTTCAAAAAAAAATTGCTTGCCTTTTGCATTCACTCTCTTGGCCTCAGTAGTTGTATTGGATGAATCCAAATTTGGTTTATCATTCCCATGGAGATTAACTTCTCCTCCTCTTGTGTGAGCGAATGGATGAAGTCATCAAGTGTAGGAAACTTCCATTTTGGAATGGACATCTTAGCTGACTAAAATGTTGAGACAAAAACTGAGAAATTTGGTCCCAATTTTGATAGAATGGCAAGTATGAGTTGTTTGTCTTCTTTCACTATCTCATATCTCTTCAACTGTGAAATCAAGCTTTTGAACTTGGTTAAGAAGGAATTGATGGATTTGAAGCTTTAAGGACTCAAGGAGAGGAGTTAATTCTCCAATTTATGACCTTTCAAATCATCTTTCTGTCCAAAGAGGGATTCGAGTTTGTCCCAAACCTCTTTTGGAGATGTTAGATCAATGATATGGAAGTGAAGATCTTTAGAAATTGAGATAAGAAGTAAGCCTACTGCTTCATCAAGCCTATCCAAGTAGTTGTATTTCTCTACTGCAATGAGAGCTTCGGCCACAGTTCCATACAATATTCTAGAGAGGCTCTTGGACTTCATGAAGATGTCCATCTTGGCCTTCCATTCGACATAGTTGGAGGAATTGATTTTTAGATCCATCTGGAGCAGTGGATAGAAAATTGAAGAGGAATTCGAATGGATGAATAAACTTGCAAAACAAGAATTTTGTAGATGGAGATTTGCTACAACTCGAATGGACACTGCCTTAGGATAAGTCCTTCACATCTGGCTAGACCTCACTGGATTTCTCTAGTGAATTCAAGGTAATAGCACCAGGATTTGCTGTGGAAACTCAGAGGCTTCTGGTGCTCAATGAACTACTGCAACTGTTGCAATTCGAATAGTTGCTGCAAGCTCTGATACCATGCGATAATCTACAGGAAGATCTCACATCTGTAACAAACCTCACACAAAACTCAATCAAAAAGTGCAGAGAAGAAGAGAAGAATGTAGTCAATAATCACTCATGAACACAGAAAATGGAGAATAATAGTATAATCATACATCAGCTGTGAGCTGGCACTATGAAAACTGAATACAATACAATAATTGTCAATGGAATTCGAATTAACCAAGAGGTCATTCGAATCATGTTCAAAGTGTGGCTTGGATAACATTGAAGACATCATCCAATCAGTAATATGAGTCATAAATGGTCAATAGTCAGTCAAATGAGTCTAACTGAGTCTAATAGAACCATCTAGGCACAAATTAGGGGATGGAGACTCCAAGGAGGGCGCATGAGGCTATCAGAAGGTCAAGTGGCACTCCAGAACTAGCTAACTGGGAGCTACAAGAAGTTAGGATGAGCAATCAATGGAAGAACTTCTCAATCAATGCTCTAACTGACTGTTAACTCCTGACAGGTGAGAAAAGGAGCACATGTCATGTAGGTGAGTAAAACAAGGCACATCAAGTAGATAGGAGGGCTACTGGGGGATGAAGACAGGCTCTAGGGGCTGGGGAGACCACCAAAATGATGACTGGATGCATGCAAATGCATGCATGATGACCTGATGCAGGCATGCAAATATGAAAAATCATTATGAGAATATTCCAACAAAAATTTGGGGTCTAAAATGGGACTTATAAGAAAACGAGCCACCTAGTAAGAAAACAAGCCATTGAATTCAAGTACCAATAGAATTTCAAGAAAACAGTCAACCATAATGGTTGAGTTGGCATATTTGACATTAAAAAACTATTTTATTTTTTTAATTCGTATTTTCAACATATATCCTTGTCATTTTACTCAAATTTCGAGCACGAGAACTCATTAGATGCATAATTAAACTACGCATTCAATGAGTACCCACACTGCATACTTTTGAGGGACCCCACCCCACGGAAAATGAGAAATACATTAAAAATACATGTTATTTCCCTCCGAATAAACAAATAAAATAAAATTCTCTCCTTATAAAACCATTCGATTTTCCCATAAAAACAATCTTGAGAGTAAACTTGTTCCATTCTTCAATCTATAAAAAGCATAGATCGTAGTCCACCCCAAAGGTGTAAATATAAATAGTGATGAGATTTAACATTTTATGTCGGTAAGAGCTACCATACTAGCAACTCTGAACATTAGGCTCATTTAGTCTTCTATAAATATAAATAAAATTAGGAGTTTATCTGATCTTATGAAACTTATTTTTTGACATTTTAGATAGTTTTGTTATACTAAGAGTAACTAAGTGCTCTACAATTAGATATTAGTAAAAATCATATTGATGAAAATAAAGAATAATTAGAAGCCCAAATATTCACTTAAAATATAAAACCAAGAGTAACACAAGATTGTATTTATAAGTGTATCTTTCAATTAAAAAAATGCAAACTAAAACAATCCTAAATCCTAATTCATAACATCCAAACACTACTAGTAAAAAATTATTGGAGTTACAAACAAATGGATTAAAACACGGCTTAAGATTAATTGGAAAGCTAATAAAATAGGGTTAGTAAAAGTCACATTGGTGAAAATGAATAGTAAGAAGTTCAAAAGATCACTTGGAATATGAAAGAGAGATTACTCCTGTATTTATAAGTGTATCTCTTAATTGAAAATGTGGAGTTCAAGTCTATCTTTCCGTTGCTTGGCCTCGCTTCTCCGTTAGGCTGGGTAATCCAACAGAAGGGCTTATAAGATATTTGTGGGTTTTCTTTTGGCGTTCAGAGGGGCCTTTTGATCGAGTCCATTAAAGGTACAGCAGTAGTGACTGTTTTAGAAAATGAAAGGACCAGGGGAGCTGTTTACGGGGCCGAATGGAAAACTACCAGAAGAAACGTGAGTTATTTTATATCCCTAACTGCATATTTTTGCAATGCCTCTCTTGGCCTGAAGGGAATTTCATGGAAAGAACCGATTTTGTGTTTTCTTTACCGTGAATTGATTTTATTGTCAAAAACATTTTAGTTGGAATTTCGAATTTGAGCCACGGCAGGATGTTAAAACCATGCGATTCCTCCTATAGAATATCGAGGTTATTGAGTTTCGCGCTAACTGAATGTGATTTTGTAGAACCTTTCCAAACATTAGGTGTTATCCAATCCCATCCGTTTTACTGCGCTTCTATCTTAATCAAGGGCATTCAACAGTAAAATGGAAACGATTCATTTTCTTTGTTTCCTAATGACGGATTGCTCCAGTAACAACACCGTAGGATGCTGCATCTATCTCGGGAATACTGTGGATTTAAAACCGGGACTGAAGCATATTTGATCATCTTTTCGTGCTAATTTGGTGGATTTTGCATCCCTTTTATCATCGTCCTTCATGCTAGATTATTACCTTATGAAATGCAATGGCTAGGGAAGAAATAGGTTTTCTGTGCTTATGAAGGAGATGCATTTCTTAACCATCCCTTGCATTCTTTTTGTAATGCTAAGTGATACAATCTAAACATTTTTAGGTTGTTTTCTGTTGCTGCTTCTCAATTTTGAATGTTGTTTTGGATGCTGATTCTCAGTTTTGAATGTTTGCCAGTGATATTTGCTAGCAATCTTGTTGCCACTAGATCTTTATAATCATTGAGATGCCATAACAGTTTTTTTTTTATAATTTCATACTTCATCTCTTGTTTCTTTAGACATCTATTGCCTTTATAGCCTTTTATTTTTTAATTTTTTTTAAGTTAACCTACAATAACAATTCCATATGGTATCTTTCCTGTTCAACAGGACAAGCGTTTTGAATTCCTCTTTTAAAAAGGAATAGATTCTCAATATTTTGTCAATATAAAATTTAAATATGATGCAGTTTGGTTTTGGTCTTGATTGATGTATCTTTCAGACATATGTTTTCATAGGTTCAGTTCCGTTCCTTCTTAATTGGTTCTTCTAAGTGCGTTTCTTTGCATCTTGTAAAACTTTCCTTACATTTTTTTATTGCTTGTGGATCATCTAATACAGTTTAGGACTACATCAACCTTGTGAAGGATCGCAAAGGCTATCAAAAGGTGATGCTTTGGCATATGTCAAGGAAGTCAAAGATATATTCAAGGACAATAGGGAGAAATATTATGAGTTTCTTGAGATCCTGAAAGTTTTAAAGAACCAAAGGTCTGTACCTCCTTTTATAAATACTGGCATCATCAATCAATAAATCGAGTTATCTTTCACTTTTTCCTTCTTCAACTATTATTCATAGTACTAAGGACCATTCTTCGGGCAATTCTGCAGAGTTGATACAGCTGATGTTATCGCTAGGGTGAGAGATTTATTTACGGGTTATTATTCTCTTATTTTGGGTTTTAATATCTTTCTACCGAAGGGGTATCAAATTACAGTTCCTCCCGAGGAATTCCCAACAAAGAAACAGCGAGATGAGTTTAACCAAGCATTCAAATATGTTGACAAGATCAGGGTAATGCAGATGAGATATTAATTCTTTGACATTTGAAAGCTATGTTTTCTTTACAAACTAATTTATCGTGACCAATTGTGGTTTTGAAATGGTGAACTGGTATAGAAGACCTGATTAGAGCATTGAGGGTTTGAAAATTGTAAGGCTGTGGACTTTTCACTTACAGTTTTAGGTTATAAATTTCAGAAGCGGTTTCAAAATGATGAACTAGTATACAAGACCTTTTTGTATATACTAAAAATGTTTCGGAAAGGGAACAAATCAATCGCCGAAGTATACCGAGAGGTGCCTTCTATTCTTTTGCAAAAATGGGTTCATCAATGTTTTTTTTTTGTGCTTCTCCTAAGTTATGGTATTTCTTTAGCAATTTAATTATATTTGACTATATGCAGGTGGAAGGACTGTTTTATGCTCATCAAGATTTAATAGAGGAATTTAAATATTTTATACCGCAACCCCATTCCCAATGTGCCAGCTTCTGGAAGACCTTCTGGACACCTCTCCGGAGTAACTTCCAATCGGTATTCACACTAAGAAAACGTCTTTGGTTTTGCTTGTTTTGTGTTGTTTAGTAATGATTTTGGTTTTTTTTAATAGTGGCTTGGCTGAGCTGATTGTGCTTCCCTTTGGTTTTTCAACTGAGAGAAAGCCAGTTACTTCACAAAATAATTTCAGTCAAATCACAATGGTCACAATGGTTAAAGAACATCAAGAAGATAGAGAACGAAGGTTGAGAAAGAAAAAGATGTAAAAGACAATTGGGAACAAAAGAGACGGGTGAAAAGACGTAGCAATTGCAATATATCTGCCATTCGCAGATTTATTTTTCTTGTAAGAGTAATGTTGAAGTACATATCTAAATTTGTTGCAATTCTATTCAATCTCTGGTTCTCGGTTTCCAAATTTACTTCTTACTCTGCCCATTTGATTAATTAAGTTTCCAGTCGCATGTTAGTGTGAGAAATTGCTCTCGAATGCCATCCATTTGACCTACGAGGTTTCTTGCTTATATCCATGATCCCACAATTCACATATTCACATAGTTACTATGCCATCCATTCTAATTACAGGGTTTCTTGCTTACATCCATTAGGCCAGAGTTCACACAGTATGGGGATTTTACTGTGACATGGTTGCCTTTGAAACTCGATATCTACCTAATTGAACTATTGCTGTACAACTGACTCCACGCTGTACTATTAGAGCAAATGAAGCCCAATTTTCCATAGTGGGTATCTTGACAACAAGCTTCTCTTTTGAATACATGATTCAACCCTACAAGTACGCGGACTAGCCCTATAGACAACATACTCAAATTTGACTACAACGAATAACTACAAACTACTATGTATACCTAGATAAATCCCACGTGCACCATGAATAATACTGCTACCACATATGGACGAGATGAAGCATGTGAGATGTGTGAGTTGTACGAGGGGGAGGGTAGGATTTATGATATACTCCCCAATTCATGTTTTCATGAGATACATGACAGTGCAATTTAACTCTATAACATGCAAATGAAACTTATATTACATCATCAAGCAAATAAATATAATACACGGTGACACCCATTTTTTTAAATAGAACTCCTTTATGCAAATACATTGTAATGTTTGCCATATAGGGAATTAAATATAAAATCAGTTCACTCCATTTTTAATTATTCCATCCACTCGCGAGTTATAAATACATTGTAATGTTTGCCATTCAAGGATTTAAATATAAAATGAGGGCACTTGATTTTTAATTATTCCATCCACTCTGAGTTATAGTCCACTCTGAGTTATAGACTTGCTAAATGAGGAAGACTTGTATTATTTATGGATAAGGTTAGTGTGCATGATATTTTTTTCTTTCTTTCTTATGAATGAAAAATGATGAATTTTTCAAAACCATGACAATCTTATTATTTAAAGAGGATGATTGTGATACACAACATGTACCTTTTCTTGGATGGTGATGACATTCAACCTATCACTTTAAAAAGAGTAAAAACTTAGAAAATTATTTATATTTTAATTTTTTAAAATGTTATTAATTATAAAAATTATATTTAGTTTTTTTAATATTTTGTGTATTGATAAGTTTCAACTATAATCATGGGATATGGGTCATAGGCTTACACTAAGAAAAATTGAAACGATGGGATATGGATCATATGCTTACACTATCAAAAATTGAGAGGATGGCATAAAGATGACATGTCATGATTGAAGATGATATTTTTTTCTTTCTTTCTTATGAATTAACAATGACGAATTTTTCAAAACCATGACATTCTTATTATTTAAAGAGGATGATTGTGATACACAAAATGTACCTTTGCTTGGATGGTGATGACACTCAACATATCACATTGGAAAGAGTAAAAAGTTAGAAAATTATTTATATTTTAATTTTTATAATCTTATTAATTATAAAAAAATTATATTTAGTTTTTTTAATATTTTGTGTATTGGTAAGTTGCAACTATAATCATGGAATATGGGTCATAGAGTTATACTACCAAAAATTGAGAGGCTGGGATATGGGTCATAGACGTACACTACCAAAAATTGAGAGGCTAACATAAAGGTGACATGCCATGGTTGAAGATTATAGGGATTAAAGAAAGTTTCACTTTGTTAAATTCAAATTATATTAAAAATATTATTACCTCTAAGTTCAAGGAGAAGCTATGGTGTGATAAATATTAGAGGATAAAAGAAAATTAAAATATTACAAAGACATCATTAACCCTAATCTTGAATATCAAAATTATCTTTGTCTTTTAACTAGAGTAAAAGGAAGATCCACATAACTAAAATAATAACGAAGTCTCATAAAGTACATACTGAAACATGGTATTAATTTTCATCATTATCGTCGTCATAATAAATATTGATACTCTTATAATTATTATTGCATAAAAATTCTAAAAAATTACAATATCCTAAAAAATTAAATAAAAAGTGAAACCATAATTTTGTTTTAATTAGCTTATAAAGGAAAATCAAGAGTATTAAAAAACAAGGGTACAATTCAACTTTTCTCATATCATAAGGTTAACATGTTTACTTACATTTAAATTTTTTTAACTAATTACAAATAGTTTTGAATTTTAATGTAGGACCATTTAAGTTGTCATATATACATTTATATAATATTTCATATATTAAAGAATATCTCTAATTTTACTAATAACTACATACCAAAATATTTTTATTGCGCCTCTCTCTAATTAAAAACCTTATTTTTATTAGATATTTCCTATTTTACTAAATACTTTTTTTATACCCTTTATACCCAATACCTAAAGAAAGATTTGTTTATAAGTCGAAGAGTAAATATAGATTAGTTACCTAAAGTAGAAAATTCTATGCGGGAGAGGTGCTCCGGAGCATGGTAGGAATTTGGAAAAAATCCCACCCATACAAAATGACGGTTTCACCACTAAATACAGACGTCGTTTGACTGTTTTATTCATTTTTTTACGGTTAATATGAGATATAGGCCATATTTGATGGACAAAATGGCCCATAATGGGAATTTTTCCTATCAAATTCCAACCCTACTCGAGAGAGATGCTCATGCATGATTCGTATTTGGAGTCACATAATTACAATAGTAATATTCGTAGCCGTTCTTGCATGTAAGATTGTTACGAGTCGAGGTTATTAACCACTGATAGAAACTCCCTAGAGCAATTGTTTTTCTTGAATTTCGCTACATTTTTTGTATTAATTCAAATGTCCAACAATCTACCTGGTTTTTTTAGTATGCATAGCCACGGCTTTATGACATTATAGGATTTCTAAATTCTAGGCATTATGACATTATAGTATTTTTAAGTTCTAGTCCTGCCTTGATAGGATTTTTTTTATAGGATTTTTAAATTCACAATATATATATAAATAGAAGGTGTTAGCAACCTAATGAATTAGTGTAGATTTTCTAAGATTTCCAACTTGCTGGTAATATGTCAAGTTTTTCACTGTTTCATCCCCAACCCAGTTTTTGCATTGGTTCGAAATTACTTAAAAAATTTCAGACATTTAAAACACACTGAAAATCACATTTATAGGCAGAAAAATTAAATACACATGCACGCCATAAAATTTTTCAGTCTCAGAAATTTAGCCAATGGCCCTGGAAAAACCCCCACGGGGAAACCCAGTCAGAGAGAGAGAGAGAGATTTTATTATTTCTTCTGAGAAAAATTCAGAGCAGTAATTTTCAGTCAAAATACAACTTATCTCAATAGAAAAATACACCCAGCAGACTGCCTCAATTTCTGTGCAAATGCTGTCTCAATTTCTGTGCAAACTCCTTCTCGAAATTTGTGCTAAAAATATCAGCTCGATTCTTCCCTCGAAAACTGTGCCCAACATGTCTCGAAATCTGTGCCCAAACTATTTTACGGTACAACAATTGATGTTGAAGTACAGTCCTCGAAACTCATGCCCATAACCTCGGGAAATGTGCCCGTAAATGCCTTGAACTATGTGTTGTACGGACTGTGTATTTAATGTTAAATTTCATGCATTCATAACATAAAACATAAATGCATTACCAAGATCACTAGAAGTAAGACAAAGCACAAAACAACAACACAGAGTTTACCCTGGGAAACCCAATAGGGAGAAAACCCAGCAACCTTCGCAGAGAGATGATAATTCTGAGATCAGAGTACAAATGAAGAAAGAGAGAGAAGATGAAAGTATCTTCCACAAGTGAACAACCCAAATAAACCTCCTTCTTCAGGTGATGCGAAAATATGCTCCTCCAAGTGATGCACACTTCACAAGTGTGAGAATGAGATAATGAGGTGCACAAGCCTCATATTTATACATGTGCAAAACTGGAAAATTCCCTTGTGGGGCGGACTTGTCTTTGGGGGCAATAAATATTTTATTTTTAATATTTTATTAATGACTTTTGCACCCCAAGACTTACATTGATTCTTTCATGTGTTTACATAATGTTCTTCTCCCTTAGGAGGTATAACCAAGTACAATGATGGTACAATAAAATATAATAAATAATATCTTTCGAAGTTGTACAAAATCCAACATTTAATGCAGTGGTACGGCCTCGAAATTCATGCCAAAATGCTGCTGCCTCGAGAAATGTGCCAAGAAGATTCCTCGAAATATGTGCAAGGAATCTACCCCGAAACTTATGCCTAGAATCACATTGTAGGTATTGCTGAGCTCACCTTGAAATCCATGGCTCATAAATGCTAAACTAGTGCCTCAATTTTCGTGCCCACTGAAAAACTCTCCAGAAATGGTTGCCTCGAAATGTGTGCCCACTTCAGCTCTCTCTCTTCTCCTTACTCTCTTCATAAGAATATAAACTTTTTTCCTCCCTTGCTCTTTTTGTCTAAACCCTAGGGTTCACTCAAATCTAACCTATGAGATTAGATTAGATCGATGGATGAGATTAAATGCTCTCATTTAAATCTCATAAGTATTAATTTCACTCACCCACTTAAATTTATCAAAAAGTGACTTTAGGTTATAAAGTCACATTGAATTCTTTTCACAAGTCATTTAATGCAAGGGTCACTTTTTCACCCCTTTAAGTGACTTAGACAAAATTCACTTAGGGAATACTTCCTAGGTACAAAAATCAACACTCCCTCTTACCAAGGAAGGTGTTTTGCACCACTCCCAACTTGTCTCTGAAGAAGACAAACTTGCCCCTCTCCAAAGATTTCGTCAGAATATCTGCTACCTGCTCATCAGTGGATATGTACTGCAACTCTACTGCTCCTCTCTGAATGTAGTCACGGATGAAATGGTACTTGATCTAAATCTGATTTGACCTATCATGGAACACTAGATTCTCAGAGATATGAATGCAACTCTAATTGTCACAGTAAATCACTGTAGGTCTAAGCTCCTGATCAAACAAGTCTACCAACAACTTACGAAGCCACAATTTCTCGCAAGTAGACTGATTGGTTGCCATATACTCAACCTCAATAGAACTCAATGCAACATACATCTTTTTCCTACTGAATCACGACACTACTGCCGAGCCCAAATTGAAACAACAATCGGAAGTGCTCTTCTGATCCCTCACACTGCCTGCCTAGTCTAAATTTGTAAAACCAACCAAACTAATCCACCTGAACCCTTGTAGTCCAAACCATAGTCCATTGTACCTACAAGGTATGTCAGCACATGTTTTGTGGCAGTCCAGTGTACACTCCTAGGCTCCACCATAAACTGGTTAAGAATGTTCACTGCAAAATAGAAGTCTGGCTTGGTGTTGACCAGATACATCAATTACCTAATGAGCTAATGGCAAAGTGTAGGATCCACCAACTTACCCTCAGAAGCATGAAGCTGCTTCCAGTTGGTGATCATAGGTTTGGACATCGTTCTGCAATCCTCCATCCAAAATCTCCTCAGAATATCAACTGCATACTTCCCCTGTTTTAGGAAAATGTGACCAAGCTCCTGCCAAACCTACATCCCCAGATAATAATGCATCAACCCAATGTCTGTCATCTTGTACTCTACAGCAAGGTCTCTCTTGCAATGTGCAATGAGATGCTCCTCCCCAGTGATAAACAAGTCATCAACATATAGAAAAAGAATGAGAGGATATCCACCAACCACAATGTAGTAAAGGTTGGGATTAGCCTCACTCTTCTGAAAACCCATCGATGTCAAATACGCATCAATCCTGGAGTACCAAGCTCTAGGAGCTTGCTTCAGTCCATATAAGGCTTTCCTCAGCTTGCACACATGAGAATCTCTGCCATAAATCTCAAATCTCTATGGTTGCTCTAAGTAAACCTCCTCCTACAGAAGAAAATTGAGAAATGCGGTCTTCACATTCATCTGGTGGATCTTCCAACCCATCTCTGCTGCTATACAAATCACTGCTCTGATGGAAGAATAATGAGCAACCGGCGCAAAGGTCTCATCATAATCAACTCCCTAAACCTGTGAAAACCCCCGTGCCACAAACTGAGCCTTGTACTTCTCCACACTGCCATCCGCAAGATGCTTCACCTTGTAGATACACTTGGAAGTCACAACAGACATCTCCTCTGGTCTCGGTACTATCTCCCATGCATCATTCTTCATGATGGAATGGTACTCTTCCATCATGGAATCTCTCCAAACTTGATGCTGAGAGGCCTCCTCAAATTTGGAAGGCTCTGAATCATGAAGAATCGCAACAAGAACCATACACAATCTATATGGCATCACTATTGTCTTGACCTCCTCTTGGGGCCTACCAAATGTCTCTGCCTCGTCCAAGGTATCACGAAGCCATTTAGGCTTCCTATTCCTTGAAGGCTCCTCCCATACTAGTCTATCCTCATCTGAAGAACTCCCAGAAGCAGATGGCCTAGCAACCTGTGGACCAGTAGTCTGTGAACCAGTCACTGAAGAACTTGTAACTTGAGAACTAGAACCTATCCCTAGAGTACCTGTTGACTGAACCACTGAGCCTGAAGAACCTGCGCCTGTCACCTGTGACCTATTCACTTGGGAAACCTATGGAACTGTGATCTATACTGAAGAAGCATCAGTCACCTAAGGTGTGGAATTCGGTGGCTCCCCATGCTCTAACTCTGGAACTCCTGAAGGCTCTCTCCTTATCAAACTTCACTTCCTTCCTAACAACAACCTCATCCTTTCCAGGAAGGTAAATCTGGTAAGCCTTCGAAGTCTCATCATATCCCACAAAGATGCTTCTATCTGCAGTGGGATCCAACTTTGTTCTCTTCTCAGAAGGGACATGAGAGTAAGTCAAGCTAGAAAATATCCAAAAATGTCTAACCTCAGGTTTCTTTCAATGAACATCTCCTCAGGAGTCTTCCTTCACAAGGAATGATAGGGACTCTGATCATGAAGCATTGCTTTCACTGCTCCCACAATCGACCTGTTCTTCTTCTCTGGAACTCCATTCTGCTTAGCAGTGTATGGAACTGTCAGTTGTCTATGAATACTCTCCTCAATGCAAAACCCTTCGAAGTCCTTGGAGGTATACTCACCCCCATTATCCGATCTCAACACCTGAATCCTCCTCCCTGTATGATTCTCCACAAGGGATTTGAACCCTTGGAAGACTCTCAATACTAAGGGTGACTTCTTGCTCCTCAAGAAGTAGATCCAAGTCTTCCTGGAGTAATCATCGATGAAAGAGATATAGTACTCAAATCCAGTAAAAGAAACTGATGACATAGGATGACATATATTAGTATGGATCAACTCAAGTACTCCTATTGCTCTGCTTTCACTGCTTGGAAAAGTAGTTTTGGTGTACTTTCCTAAAGCACACCCCCTGCAAACATCTCTCTACTCTGTGCTGAAATCTGGTAAACCTGTGACCATGCTCCTCAAAAATCTCAAGGATGGGTGATGTAAGTGGTCCATCCATTGATTCCATAGCTCAGAAGTCTCACTGTTGCTCCTGTGTGCCAGAGCGTGTTGTGGCTGAAACACCAGCCTGTATAGTTTTCCACATCTACCCCCAATGTCCATGGAGGTAGATAATCATGTAGTCTTGGGGAATATTTGCACTTTCCCATCAAAGAAACAAACCCCAAGACCCCTGTCCTTAATGGTGGAAACTAATACAAGGTTCTTCTTCATCCCAGGGACACATAACACATCCCTCAGAGTCATAGGACTCATAGAATCCCTCTGAAATGTAATGGTCCCACGACCAACTGCTCTGACAATGGTGTCATCGCCTAGTACAACCTCCACATCTGTACCTGTCTCTGAAAGCTCATAGAACATCTCTCGAGCACCTGTCATGTGACTCGAAGCTCCGCTGTCAATATACCAAGTACTAATGGTGGATGCACCCATATGATGGCCTTTCAATAAGGAATACTCCATGTTCATTTCCATATCACTGTCGGTAACTATAGAGGCTCTCTCTCTCTCTCAATCTGTCCACCACAAAGAGAAAAATCTCTCTGAAATCCATCTCCGAAGTAATCAACCTCCACTGAAGCTTGAATCTGATGTCTCTTCTTCTTCTTGCTTGGACACTGTGAAGCATAGTTCCCAAATTTCTGACAACCATAACATTTGATTTTACTCAAGTCCTTCTTCTTCCCACCCTATTGCTGCTTGGCCCCACCTTGCTTGGGACCCTTCTTCCTCTTCTTTGCCTTTGTTGTCAAAGCCACATTCTCCTCATCTTCCCTACCCTATGAAGAACTTCCCTATACTAGACCTCTCATGGTCTCCATCTACACAAAATCATCCCATAGTCTCTTCCATGAAAGTAAGTTCTCTTTGCCCAGTATAGCCTCCACAAATGCACCCCTGGGCTTGGAAGCCCCATTCACTGCTATCCATACAAGCTCAGTAGCAATGACTACCTCCCCAACTGCTGCTAGCTCATCTCTAACTGTAGATATCCTGGTAAGGTAAGATGTCACTCCCTCTCCACCATTCATCTTTATACTCTTCAGTTTCTCCTTAAGAACCATATTCCGGTTCTCATTAGTACTCTCGTATAAACCGGTTAAAGCACTCTACATCAAATGTGTCCTAGCTTTACATGAAACGTGAGGAATTATACGGTCTTTAACTGCATCAAGAATTATTCTTCTAGCTTCATAGTCCTTCTTGTTGAAGGTTGATAATGTTGTTGAATCTGTAGCAGCGGGAGTCTGAATAGGGTTCCTGTAGTGTTCCTTACCACCTCCTCCCATAGTTCATTTTCCTCTAAGATCAACAAAATCCTAGCCTTCCATGACACGAAGTTTCATGTCTCATCTAGCCTATCCTCTAACCTATGTCCTATAGCCATCTTTGTCAACCCAACAAGGTGATGTTCACTAATAGAAGAAAATACTCAAATCTGGAAATTTCTGATTGTCTGCAAATTTTAATGTTTTCTGCCCCCAAGCTCTGATACCATGTAGATTTTATGAGATTTTCAACTTGCTGGTTTTATGTCAAGTTTTTCACTGTTTCATCCCCAACCCAGTTTTTGCATTGGCTGGAAATTACTTATAAAATTTCAATTATTTAAAACACACTAAAAATCACATTTACAGGTAGAAAAATTAAATACACATGCATGCCATAAAATATTTGAGACTCGAAAATTTAGCCAATGGCCTTAGAAAAACCCCCACGTGGAAAACCAGTCAGAGAAAGAGAGATTTTATTATTTCTTGTAAGAAAAATTTAGAGTAGTAATTTTCAGTGAAAATACAACTTATCTCAACAGGAAAATACACCCAGCTGACTGCTTCGATTTCTGTGCAAATGCTGTCTCGATTTCTGTGCAAACTCCTTCTCGAAATTTGTGCCAAAAATATCGACTCAGCTCTGCCCTCAAAAACTATGCCCAACATGTCTCAAAATATGTGCCCAAACTGTTGTATGGTACAACAATTAATGTTGAAGTACAGTCCTCGAAACTCGTGCCCAGAACCTCGAGAAATGTGCCCAAAACTACCTCGAATTGCGTGTTCTATGGACTATATATTTAATGCAGTGGTACGACCTCAAAATTTGTGCCAGAAATAAATGTTACTGCCTCAAGAAATGTGCCAAGAAGTTTCCTCAAAATATGTGCAAGGAATCTACCTCGAAACTTGTTTATAGAATCACGTTTTATAGATTCTTGAGCTCACCTTGAAATCCATGCCTCTCATAAATGTTGAACTAGTGCCTCGATTTTTGTGCCCACTGAAAAACCCTCTAGAAATGGCTGCCTCGAAATGTGTGCCCACTTAAGCTCTCTCTCTTCTCCTCACTGTCTTCACAAGAATATAAACTTTTTGCCTCCCTTGTGCTTTTTGTTTAAACCCTAGGATTCACTCAAATCCAATGGATGAGATTAGATTAGATCGATGGATGAGATTACATGCTCTCATTTAAATCTCATAAATATTAATTTCACTCACCCACTTAAATTTATCAAAAAATGACTTTAAGTTATAAAGTCATATTAAATGCTTTTCACAAGTCATTTAGTACAAGGGTCACTTTTTCTCCCTATAAGTGGCTTAGGCAAGTCCTTAGAAAATACTTCCTAGGTACAAAAATCAACAATTAGAGTTAGTAAAAATCACATTGATGTAAAGAGTTTTGGTAAGTCCAAGATATATCTTGAAACACTTGAAATATAAAACCAAAGGTCACAGTACACCCTATGTATATGTTTATCTCTTATGTTTATCCATTTTCCTTTGGTTGTCATCGCTGCTCCATTAGGCTTCATAATCTAACAATGGTATCATACATATTCTAAGCCTTGTGGTCTGTACTATTGATTCCCTAATTCTACCATACCTACCATCCAATACCCGTTGCTCCATATTCTGTGCATCCATTCTATGCTACATATTCTTAGTATTCACTGGTGCGTACTGGTATTGGTCTCCTCACACCTGCGGTTTACTATTTTCCCTCTGCCTGGTTTACCTCCACGACTTGGTATATCTCTCTCTGCGTGCTCTCTAATCCATGCTATGGAGGCCTGTACTAATAAAACCCTTAAATGTAACGAGGGGTTTGATAAGCTTATTCTCAGTACACAGCTGATGTCGCCATGTTCCAGATCATGTAGGACGTGAACCCAGGCTGCATCTATAGTGCTCATGAAGAATCCCATGTACGCAAGGTCGATATCCTTCTGCTCGATGGCCTTCTACGAGGCATCCTTCACATATATTTCTAGGCGGCCTCTGTGCATGAATCTCTGAATCTCGACAGATCGTCGGTTCGAATCTCTGAATGCCGGATTTTGCACACTTTCATTATTTTCATCCTGTGGTATTTCGTCGCCATCGTATGGGTGTTCTCATCTTGAGATATATGTCAAACTTTAGACCGTTGTAAACCAATTTCAATCGCTTATGATCTACTGCTAGTATTTTTGATCTATCAATATCTACATTCTTGACGGTGTTATAAGCTATTGGCTTCATAATACGCAGTGAATATATTGTTTGTTTGCCTCCATTCATTCCTGACGGTGTTATAAGCTACTGACTTCATAATACGTAGTGAATATATTGTTTGTTTGCCTCCAATCATTCTTGACGGTGTTATAAGCTACTGGCTTCATAATACGTAGTGAATATATTGTTCGTTTGCCTCCATAGTTTTCAACATTGGATGTCGATGAGTTGAATTATGCTCCTCTTCCTATTTGGGAAGACGGATGCACCTTAACAATTGCAGTCTTTTATATTCAAGAGATCTCAAACAGAGATGTCTATTCATTGTCATTCTTAATTAACATACTACTTATAATTTAGTCTAACACTCTACTGAACACAATGCACAACATTCAGCTAAACACAATCCATCGAGAATTGGTATTTGGCACAACCCATCTAGAATTGGCATGTGGCATCCTATCAGGTAAACAACATTGGCAAATTTGTGAAAAAGTTGTTATTTGTAAAGTCTAGTTGGAAAGGCACATTTATAAATTTAGAGAACTCAAGTCTATAAGATTGCGTTCACAATCCATATAGAATTGGTATGTGGCATCCCATCAAGTAAACAACATTGGCAAATTTTATTGAGGAGAAGTCTTTGGTATTTATAAAGTCTACTTGGAAAGGAACATTTATAACCGTGGAGAAGTCAAGTCTATAAGATTGCATTCACGCTCGTTGTGAGTGCATATTTAATTGAAAGAACATTGATATCTATCTCAACCAAATAACATTTGTAGTTTATAACATTATTTCAAGGAAGTCGGGTGGTCTTGGCATAACATTGTTGAGAATATTGAAGCATCATCAAAGAACTCAAAGGATCAATTTAGCGTCAAATTATATAAGTTGTAACTTGCAAGTAAATTTTTTTTGTAAGGTTTCCTATAACTTGAATTCACACTAGCTTTTCAAAAGGAAGGTGAACGGTAATGGGGTTCATTCACAATAGCTTTATAGTAGATGCTCTACTCAAAAGAGTCTAAATATACGTTTATAGTGGAGGTCAGTAGTGGAGGCAAGCGATCAAGGGTTTTAGTGGAGGTTTTTTCCAAGTGTGCTTATTTTGATACGAATGCATTGGTGCATTTCAAATAGCAACGCACTAGGAAGTCATTCCATGTTGCACCGCATCCAAAAAAACATCAAATGCAATATATATATATCAGTGTGTTACGTAAACATAAATGCATCAGTGCGTTTCCTTAAACATAAATGCCTTCTCCAATATTTTATTAAAAAAATAAAAAATAATTAATTTATTAAAATATTCACAAGATTTTGTCTAGAAGCCTATACGTGGTGCATTTTTTAATACCGAATGCCCCATTGCATTTATTAGACACAAAAGCACTGTTGTATATTTTATTAAAAATTAAAAACATTTATTTGATTTAAAAACCTAGTTAAATTTCTTTAAAACCCTACATTGGTGCACTACCTATCTCAACACGCCTCGGTGCATGTAAAGGTACCGAACACATTAGTGAATGCACTATTTAAAAATAACATATTTGATTAAAAAATCGTTAAAGTTTACTTAAAACCCTACACCGGTGCGTTATCTATTAAGACACGCCCCAGTGCATTTCCGTCAACCGAATGCACTGGTGTTTATTTCATAAAAAATAAAAAATAAATATTTTAAAAAAACTAATGGCCCCGTAGTTATGTTTGTTTTGTTTGTAAGAAATTCTTGTAACCTAGGGCAAGTGCATTTTCACCATTGGCTAAGAAATCACAACCTAGGGAAATCTGAGCCGTCAAAATCACCGAGGGATCGCACCCAGCCTTGGCCACACCAACCTTCAACTGTTTTGGATTTTTGGGTGTCGCCTCCAAACTAACTCACCTCAAGGGGATTTAAACCTAGTTCTCCCTTGGAGAATACCCATCCCTTGTCCAAGTGAGCTAGTGAGGATTCATGGCATCACAGTTATGTTATAAACCACTCGATGCATGCATTATTATTGTGCGCACCAGAATAGGGTTTTATAAAAAAAATACCCCGTCGTTAAACCCATTTTTACCCATGTACAGTGTGTCAAATCCATCTGCATCGGTGTCGTACATCAACCACTAAACGCTCTGCCACCTGTGCTCATTCCTCATTGGATGCTGACACATTGCATATTCCCATTGGCTACTGACTCGAGTTTGAATTTTTCCCAATGGTGGGAAAATATTCAATGTCTACATGCATAGCCATGATGCCTCCCCAAAGCCTGGTTCAATAGGTAAATTAATTGTTATTTCATAGATTAATTTTTTTGCAGATTGAATTTTGAAATCGAGCTTTTATTTCTCATCTTTACCAAAAAAAAAAAAAAATTCGCGTAGTGCGTTCAAGTCGTTTGGCTTGCATTGTCTGCGGTGCACCCTGTAAAATATTTACAAGGACCACCACCCATGTGGCGAGCTGAACGGATTTAAAACACCACTTAAACGTTCCGCTCTACTTTTGTAGTGCATCGAAGATACATTAATTTAATTTTAATAATAATGAACTAATTAGCGATCCATTCATATTAATGGAATGTATCGTCCTTCTGGTGCCCCCATGTGTATAGGTTGCACCAGTGTATATTAAAAAAACAAATTAAAATAAAACGAATGTTTCTTTTAATTCAAGACGACACACCATGACCAGTGCATTAATGTGAACGTAACACACCGCTCTAGATAATTAAGCATTTAAATACCCTAAACAAACCTAATTCAACAGTGCTCCTAGTGCAAATCAGTGCACCAGTTGTTTGTGCTATGACATGTAGTTGGTGCACCATGAACACATTCCCTCTCAACCTTAAAATGACATAAAAAACAATGCTTCTGGTTATAGTGAGCGCACCGGTTATGATGTGTTCAAAAACCAAATTTTGGAAATGCACAGGTGCACTTTTAATTGTATGCACCATATTGACAAGTAAATTTTTAAAAAACAATAAAAATATCTTAGTTCTACAGAACGTTTCAGAATCCACACTGTTTTATCCAGTGCACTTAAGTCTAACGAGCACCGTTTAAATTTAATACCTTTGCATAAACATCGATAGTGCTCCCATTAAACATCATCTCATTTTAATTCTTTCGCCCCGTTTACGGGGCGATGACCTATCCACAATGCACCAGTACTATGGTTTTAAATGTTAGATAATTGCAAATGGTGCACTACGTTATAATATCTACACTGAATCACCCGATGCGCTTATCTATAAATGGAGCAATGGTAATGCATGAAATTAAAATACACTCAGTACATCAACGGTGCGGTTAATTAATAGTGACACGTTTTACGGTGCGTTCACATTAAAGGGATGCACCATGATGGACATTTTAAAATGTTAAAATTTCCAATGGCCCCTTATTTATTCGGGTGCCAATAGGTAAAAGGCACTATTTAGTAGTGCAATTTGTATATAAATGCATGGTGGGCGTTGCAGTTGGTGTATAAAAGAATTGTTAGTGGTGCACCTATGTTATTTAGGTGCACTGCACCTAGGAAATTATCATTTTAAGAGAAAAATGTTCTATTAATGTTATTAAATATGATATTAATTGAATGAAATATTACATGTTCTTATATATCTATTTATGGCACCGATTCATTTTATATGTGAAATAGAGACATAAGCATTGACGAGCTACTCGAAAAGAGCATGCATAGGAAGATCAGTTCAACATGGTTTAAGAATTGGAGGCTAGGGAGAGGGAGAGGGAGATGGATTTGTACACTCACCCCATTACTGCTCATACTAAATATCTCTTGAGGGATATAAACCTTCTAAAGTTCTATGAGAAGGCCACCTCCCTCAACAGTAACTCTTCATTGTTGTGTCAGTTCATCCAACATTGACATCATCATAGGCATGCATTTAATGTTGGTCCTAGTAAATGGTTCCATCCCACTGAGGAGGACATCTATTTCATCACTCATCTATCCAAAAGAGGGGAGGATTTTCCCCAGTTCCCTGATGTACCAACTGGTGCTACAACAGAGAGTCAGCTAGCTTACTCTATAAGATATATCAGTGACGAGGTCGTCCATCCATCTGATTTTCAAGTGAGCAGTGGGAAGTCTACGATCTCTTCTTTTTGTCAAAAGGAGGTTAGGTTCCTCTCTCTTTTTATTACGACACTGGCACACTGCACTAGTGATGGACAATGCAATAGTTTCCCTCTATTGTATTATGTTGACTATTTAGTGTAGAGATCTAGATGCATTAGGTGTTCTAGCATTTTTTTGCAGTATTTTTGTTATGCTTTGGATATATGTCATGTAGTGAATGATGGGAGGTACAACTTCCCTTTCCATTCAGATATTTTTTTTCTATTTTTTAAGAGGCTTTTAGCCACCAGGCCATCATTTCAAAGCCTCCCTTATAGGCCGATGATAGAGTTTTGTATGCACAGGTGGTGGAAGATGATGCCCAAGAGGGGGAATCTTGACCTTCCGGCTAGGATCACGTAAGATGTAATCGAGATGCTAGGAAGTGAGGAGGACCATGCACTAGACATTGTGCCATATCCATATATGGGATTGGACTAGAGAGGGTGCCTCGAGATCTTCTTCACACAGTAGGAGCCACTGGATGAGAGAGCTAATATTAATGTTATGTTTAAATTATTCTAGTTTCATTTTATTCTCTTTATAATTAATGAAAATGAAACATCTTCTATATATTAAGTTGTTTAATGATTTTTTCTAATTAGTATTGTGTACTATATTTTTTGTAGACATTGGCACATTCGATGGTGAGGTCAGGCCATCTCCTCCTTCTTAGGAGTATCAGGATATGGAAAAGCCAATCGGGCCAAACAACAGTTGGTTGGTAGACATCTTGGAAACCATCCACACAGGCCCCAAGATAGGTATCACCGGGATGTGGTATCTATAGTTTTGCAACATTGTTGGCAGATGAGGGGGTTAAACTTATATGGGTGCATGACATTGTTTGACAACCTCACCTTGTGGATATATGGAGGATTCTTCCTCGTGATATGAGTTTTTTGATGCATCATATTATAGGTGCATGCATTAAATTAGCTGCTATGATAGATTACCATCAACATCATCCTCTGCCTCCTCCACCATACTACTCCACCTCCTCCTCCATCATCTTCAACATCTAATACTCCACCTCATCCTCCATCAACTTTGTCAACATATCATCCACCTCCTCCTCTTGCACCTCCTCCTCCATTAGCTCCCTCATTATCGCCTCTACCTCTACTCAACCGATCTACCGATCCTACTTTAAATGATATCCTCTACTCTTGCTTAACTGACCTGTTGATCCTACTTATAAGACCAACTATCAACAATTTCCTATTCCATTCTACTCTATTACAGAGATTGTCATCATAGGGGGTCATACGATTCAACTTGATGGACCTTTCCATTCTTCTCTCCGGTATCATTTTTTTCTTGGTAGAGGTACTGATGCCTTTGGATCTATTGGTAAAGGTTTTGATGCCTCTAGCTCTGATAGAAGAGGTCTTGATACTGCCTCTGGCTCTATTGGTGGAGGTGATGATGCATATGGTTCTAGTCAGAGAGACACTGATGATGCCTTTGTAGGTGGAGGTGGATCAGATATGTCATAGCAATTACTAGACTGGAGATATATATTTGGCATGTTGTATCATCAGTTTGATGTTATATATATATATATTGGATTTTTCATGTTTATGTTGATGCTTATTTATATGTACTTGATGGTGATGTGTATGTTAGCTCAGGTTAAATGATGTTTTTTAAATGTGTGTGATGGTTATTCATGTTATAATATAATGAGGCTTGTATTATGTTAGATGATGGCGATGTAATTTTTAATATGTTACACTCATGTTTATGTTTATTTATATATTTATGATGCTATATCGATGGTTTTTATGTTTTATGTTAGATGGTGAACATGATCATGATGATGGTATGTTTATGTTTATGTCATGAAAATGATGATGATGGTATGGTTATGTTTATGCTTATGGTTAAGTTTACGATAGTATGATCATGATGTTTATTTTATGTTTGTTAGGTGTTCAAAATGATGATGATCATATGCTTATGTAAAAGAAATTTGTACTATTCAAAGTGCGGGTCTTTGATTTCCTAACTATTTTAGTCGACAAAAGCATCAAAATTTGCATTGTAAATTATGTTACAAAAGAAGATGTTGTATGACTTAACAAGTTTTGAAAGAATTATAAGGTTTTCAAAGTTTTAAAATTTTAGCATCCTTCCAACCATTTTTCCTATTAAATAATTCACGATTTGAGAGTAAATTACATATAGTTGACACTCATAAAGATAACTTATCAACTCTTAGTACAACCCAAGTTAATATTTTATAAAGACATTTGTAAAGACATTTATTGGGTTTTTAATTTTGGTCAAAATTTTAGCATCGATCCATCCATCTTACTATGAGGGATCCAATTTCTTGACATGTATTTTTTTTTTTTAATTTAAACTCAAGAAATTTGATCTCTTTGGGTTGATAGATCCAAGTCTAAGTTTTAAGTTTTTACTTTATAGACGAACATCTATTTTTTCAATTACTTTTAATAATTTTTTATTTTATGAGCCAACATGGAATTTTTTTAATTATTTTGTTAGGTAGGAACGTTAAGCCAATTTTCATACTCCATTCATATCAAAAGTTTCAAGCGAGTAACCTGCAAGGTGACATGTTTTTATGAATTAGAATGTTTTTGAATTTGATCAAACACAAAAATAATATCCAAACACATGTTCTAGATAGAAAATGGGAGAGTAGAAATTTTCTTCACACACCCAAAAATGAAGTGAGTATTTTATTACATCAAACACAATTACATATATATAAAAATAGACAAAACTTCTATTTCTATGAACAGTGGATCTTAAACATTTAAATTTAGCTAATAAACCTAGAACAAACTAGGAACCTTATTCCAATAATGATTAATTGTGGTTCCAATGATTAGCTCATCCCCTACTCATTTCTCAATTATTTCCAACAACCTCATTTAATGGAGAAATGAGTTCTCAACAACACCAGATCTCATCACTTCTATATTGTGATATGTAAACATTTACTCTAACACCCCTTCTTAATGGTTACATTATTAAAACCAAAACTCATTAAAAGTAAACGCATACTCACTAATCAAAAGAAGAAACATAATGAAAACATTCTTTAGAAAATAGTACTTGGACTAGGTTGAACTCCATCAAGATTTCTCATGATCTCCTTAAAGGTGTAGTTCTTGAATTGGATTCCCAGTGCTTCGATTCCACTTGCGTGAATCTCAATTCATGGATCTCCGAAAATCAATTACTAGACAACAATTATCATGCTCATCTTATTTAACCCCAATAGAAGGTTTCAATCCACATGCCTGTCTCAACAAATAATGATGAATCATTCCCAAGATCCATAACTATCAAACAATCAATGTAAAGTGTAACCTGAAATTATTGAAATCCCCCTTAAGATACAACTTCCTTTGTTGCCCCTTTAATTTTTTAGATTCATCGTTATTTAATTCAAGCAAAAGATTAGTTGCGCTAATTAGAAAACTGCAGCTAAGGACCCTAATATAGCTTCCTTTAGAGCCTTCCTATTAGTGGTATCAATGGAAGCCTTGTAAAAACAACATCTACATAAAAAATTATAGACTGCTGCCATGAAAACAATTGGACGTTTGTATAGAATGCTTCCGATAGATTCAATCAAAAAGTGTGTTTAATGTAATAAAATACTCAATTCTGTAATTCTAATCCTTTGTACATAAATAGGATTACAATAGGAGTGGAAGCACGGATCATTTTTACTTCATAGGTGAAAATAGATAGATTCTTTGTTGTGTGATTGTTAAAGAGTGTAATAGTGGTGGTGTGGAAGAAATTGCATGGACCAGCAGGGAGAAACTCTGCAGCTTCCCTAAACTAGATTAGAAGAATAACTCTTCTAGATCCGTGATTTCTAGATCATAGACATTTAAATTCTGCTAATATAACCTATATCAAATTAAGAACCTTATTTCAATAATGATTGATTGTGGTTTCCATGATGAAATTATGACCAACTCATTTCTTCACACAAAGCCTATAAAATGTCTCTTTGTCTTACACACAAACATATAGAATATTTTTAATACCTATAAATTATATAAACAAACAAATTTTTTATTGTAAAATATAAGCTATATTTACAAAATGGGAAATATCTTCACCACTTATAAAATCATTCATTGTTTTTTACAACATTGAAAAGACCCAAAGTAGTAGCTTAACAATTCTATCAATGTTTGCTTTTCAATTTATGAATGATATTATCTTAAGACATTTATGATAAAATATATATAATTTTTTTTGTCAATTTAAATAATATTAAATTTCATTTATTTAGCAATTTTATGAATGTTTTTTTTCAATTAATTAATAAATTATCTTAAAATTATTATGATAAATACATATAGTTTTATTTCCTTTTATTCTTAAAGAATTTAAAGCATATTTAATTTTATTTCATTTTCTTGTAAAATGATCAATTAAAGAATTAAAATCGAAATGGATCTTAAAAGACGTCATTTGATATTCCTTAAAGTTTGAGTTTTATGCTCAAAAATATTTAAGAGAATAATTCCTAAATCACCATAATAGTGATGAATTGAAAGGTTATGAAGATCATTGTTGTAGTAAATGTTTTGAAATTGCAATTTAAAGTGAATGTATAATAAAGTTATATATATATATATATATATATGAAATATAATCATAATCCTTTCCAAATATACATATTTATATAGAAACCTTTATAACATAATAAAAAAATTAATATGTGTGTTTGTTAAATATAAAAACTGAAAATGTATTTCATTATTTCATTTAAAAAACAAAGTTTTGGGTAAAAAGAAAAATAAATAATGCATAAATACAAGAAGAAACATCAAGGAAGCTATTGAAGAGTATCTAAAAATTGACAAACTAAATAGATTCAAAGCCTTAATTAAAAGAAAAAAAAACACTATATAAATAAAAAGCACAAAAATATTTTACACCTCTCTAAGGTAGCTCTTAAAAAATTCTAGAGGGAAATTCGAACTACTAAAACTAAAGATAATAATAGGATTGCTTTGAAGGATTGAAATTACTATATTAAAAAACATTGTGAATCATTGGATGCCATAGATAAGACAAAAACCCTCATTGTACCACAAAATAATTTTTCTCATTAAAAGACATTGATTTTGAGGTTACGCACCTGGAAAATGGAAAAGCTAAGGACATTGAAGGATGCCAAGAAGATATCTTAAATTGGAGGTCCTTTCCTCATTCCTAGCATCCACAACTTCTTCAATTTAGCAATCAACGAAGATTTCTGAAGTGTAAAAACTTCTTAGCGCCCGTAAATAATCTAAAATGCCCATAGATACTTCGAATCCCACATTTCGATGATAAATAATATATTGATAAGTGATAAGATGATATTAAATTACAATGAGTGGCCCTCTTAAATATAGCTTAGGTACCTTTTAATGAGGAGTTGCATCTCGTCATAAATGACAATTATTGACTATTATTATTTATTATAATTAGATATTTTATTATTTTTATATTTGTAACATTGCCTTCCCCTTAAGGGAAGATTTGTTTAGCGAAGGACTTATCAATTATATTTGTTCGTAACAGCTTCTTATGTCTCTTTGAACTTGTAACTCCGATACTTGACGATACATGGTGATATAATTTTCAAATCCCTGAACTGAAATGTTGCATTTCCTCAGAAGTGATCCATCCAATATTTACTTTCATCGGGGTTGAATGTTGGTCACCTTGCTGGATAAATCTTCCTGTTTTCTTTTTAGGTTGTAGATTTTCTGTTCCTTCACATCTGACATCATAACTTCCTTGTTTATGTTCATTTTGACCATGTCGTTGGTCAAAATGACTTTTATTATTGGGGTGTCAATAAGAAGTTTTTATTGTTCGCTTTTTTGCTGAATTGACTTTTTCTTGAATAGTGATGAGGACTGAATTTGTTTTTGTTCCTTCTTCGTCAACTTGAATTTGTTGTTCGCGGAGTCTAGATGCTTTCTTCTAGATTTTCGCACTCTTAATATCCTCTAACTTTTTGTCTTGGGATTTTTTTTCCTTTTTTAACTTTTCAATTTGTTCTTCTAGTTCTTGATTAAGATTTCTTAAGCTCTGGTTTTCTTGTTGCTTGTCTAGTATTCTTCCTTTGTGGTCTTCATTGGAATGTTCCTTCTTCCGACTATGTTTCAATTTTTTAATATTCGTAATTAATTTTTTTTTATGATTTCGTAGACGACTTAGTTCCTCAGTATTGCTTGATAATGTATTGTTGATTTTTGTAATTTTGAACTTATGTGTCTTCTTAATGTCGCCATACTGTTGCTAAAGTTTTTCCTTCTGTTGTTGATGTCGACATCTGTCTGATTCTTGATTTTCTATTTTTCTCTAGGTTTGCATCAATTCAATATCTTTATCCATGATGAGCTTGTTTAAATTCTTTATGTCTTCATCAAAGTCATTATCGCTTCTATAAGGTGATTCTTCGACATTTTTGGACTTTTTGATTTTGTCTTGCAGGTCTTTATTGTGGCTTCTTAGATGTGAAATTTCCTTACCCTCCTCTAATAACCTTTTCTAGATCTTGTTGTTGTATTTGTAACTTCAAAAGATATTCTTCTGTTTATTACACTTGTACTTTATTGTATTCATGTTGGAGATGTATTATTCCTCCATTCAGAAGTGTCGTCATTTGTACTTGTAAGTGTTGCAAGTGTCGCAAGTATTATTGTAAGCGTCGCAACTTATATTTGATGGGTTATTAGACCACCTTGGTGGGGTCGGTCCTACATGAGTCATGTGGATGGGTTATTAGGATTCCTTAGGAAGTTGGCCCAGTTAGGGTTAAAGGCAAGTTAAGTTGTTGTATAAATAGAGAGTGTGTCTCTCTCTATTTGCGCATTCATTCACTCATCAAACTCGCATAGTTGAGAGAGAGAAGTGCGCACAAGTGGAGGTGGAGTAGCTGTTGGAGACATCTATCTTTTGGGGTTTGATCTTTGTGATCTTTGTATTGGTGCTCATTCTATCTCTGAGGAATTTGCGAGGCTTTTCACCTTCTTGGTTTTCCTCGGTGAAATGATTTGTGTCCATTGTCTCTTGTGATTGTTATGCTGTGCTTTTTATTCTCTTAGTGATCCTAGATAATATTGAATGAAATTATCGAAAAATTAACCTGGTATCAGAGCGGTACTATGAAGAAGACACTATGCAGCTGCGAAAGCTAGGGATTCTTAATTTTTGGGTTTCTCTCCATAGTTCATCAAAGAGAGGAGGATAGACTGACTCTCCTAGCAAGGGAGCATCTTTCTATAGAGACAAAATTCAATTATGAGCATTTTCAGTTTTTGGCCTCTCACTACTGCAGGAAATTAGGGTTTTGGAGAAAGTTGGAATTTTTGGAATCTGATACCACGGCTGAATGCTCCTCAGAAAATCGAAGTTTAGAGACCAAGATTGAACTTTTTGGCTGGGCAGAACATCGAGCACTTTCAAACACTAGTTCGGGATTTTGACCAGAAAACCAGAAACTACAAATCCGAAAGTTTCAAAGTCAATTTTGAGGGGTCAAATTTTGGAGATTTCAAAATTGAAGTATACCAACTTGATCAAATTGGAAAGGCGCATCTTTCCATCCAATCAGAAGTTCAAAATTCAAAGTTTGAATTTTTAGGGTTTCTTTGACAAACCCTAATCCAACTCCAGATCCAGTTTCAGCAAATCAAGTGGTAAGACCTAAATCTTTTATTTCCATTTGAGTTTCTCATTAAGATGTCTCACCACACCAAACTTGAGGATAAGCTTGAAGGGGATGATAACTTCCGATCATGGAAGTATCGGATTGGGTTAATCCTAGAGAGAATGAATTGGACACCTACATAAGAGAAGATGTTCTAGTTCTAGAGGGAGATGAGGCTAAGGCATTACACAAGAAGAACTTGGTCAAGGCCAAGAGAATCATTGTTGATTCTATAAAATACCATCTCATACCCCATGTGTCTTCCCTAAAGACACCTAAGGAGATGTTTGACTTCTTGGCCAAGTTGTTAGAAGGAAAGAATATAAATCGGAAGATGACACTTCAGAACAAATTGAAATTGGTAAATATCCAGAATGGAGAGACCATCCAGTACTACTCTACCAAGGTCTCTCAAATCAAAGAACAACTTGAAGTTGTGGATGAAGTAGTGGAGAATGGAGAGATTGTGATGACCACATTGAATGGCCTACCCAGGTCATGGGACTCCTTCATCCAAGGTATCTATGCAAGAAAAAAATTGATCTCTTTCAGTAGACTGTGGGAGGAATGTTCACAAGAAGAAGATAGAATTGTGTCCTGAGAAGAAAAGATGGGAAATGAAGATCAAGCTCTCATAGCACAGACCAAGAGAAGTAAGTTCAAGAGGAAGCAATCTCATCACAAGAAATCTTCTCACCACCATCAAAGAGAAGAAATATCTGAGATACTTCACTTGTAATGAGAAGGGATACTTTGCCTCAGAATGTCCCAAGAGAAGAAAAGACTTAAAAAAAAACAAGAAGAAGAGAAACAAGAAGAGATATCATGCTCATGTTGCTGAGGATGATGAACCTCCCAGGAAGAAGACTAAGGTAGAAAGTGAAGACTGTTCAAGTGATGAAGAGTATGTTCTAATCTCTGCTCTCACAGGTACTATTACACATGGCTGTAATGATTGGCTTATTGATAGTGGGGCTTCCAAACATATGACGGGATTTAAAGAATCTCTTATGGACCTATCTGAACATGAGTCACCTCATAAGGTAAAAATTGGGGATGACTACCAATACCTTATAAAATGAAGTGGTGAAGCCTCCTACAAATTCGACTCTAGGAAGTCTTTAAAGATGAAAGATGTTCTACATGTACCTAGACTCAAGAACAATCTTCTCTCCATATCATCTTTGGATGCAAAGGGGATGAGAGTTCCATTTGTGGATGGACAAGTACTTATGTGGCCCAAAGGTAAGACCATAGATGATGCAGTAGTGATTGGAGAGCAAGAGGGAGGATTGTACAAATTGAAGGGACAACCTGAGCATGCCATGGTAGATGAATCCATGGATCCAAGTGAAATTCGACATAGAAGGATTGCACATGTGCACTATAGAGCACTACCAATTGCAAGCAAAACAATAGAAGGTCTTCCTGAAATCCAGTCAAAGCATGAAGGTGTTTGCAAAGGATGTGCAAAAGGAAAGAACACAAAGAAGGCATTTCCAAGTAGTGAAAGCAAGGAAAAATGAATCGTGGAGATTATCCACTCCGATGTATACGGTCCGATGTCATCCAGTTCTATGAGTGGGTATGTATATTATGTTTCTTTCATTGATGATTTCTCTAGGAAGAATTGGGTTTATTTCTTGAAGAATAAATATGAAGTGTTTGATAAGTTCAAGGAATTCAAAGCCTTGATAGAAAACCAAACTGATAAGAATATCAAGACCTTTAGATATGACAATGGTGGAGACTTCACTTTAGGAGACTTCAAGGAGTTATGTAGTGATTCAGGAATTAAGAGGGAGTTGACCACTCCTTACAATCCACAACAAAATGGAGTTGCAGAATGAAAGAATAGAACAATCATGGAAGCAACAAGGGCAATGCTCCATAGCCAAGATCTACCCATGCATCTATGGGCAGAAACAACAAGGATGGTTGTATATGTGCAAATAGAACACCTCACAAGATACTTGACAACAAGACACCAAAAGAAGTTTTCTCTGGTAAGAAACCAAAAGTTAGCCATCTCAGTATATTTGGTTGTCCAGTATACACACACATTCCAAAAGAAAAGAGAACAAAGCTAGATCCTTCAGGAAAGAAGGGTATATTTGTGGGTTACAGTGGAAGCTCGAAGGAATTTAGAATCTAGTTTCCAGGGTTCAAGAGGATTGAAAGCGGCAAGGATGTGACTTTTGATGAAGACTCAGCATATATCAAATCAAGGAAGACACATGTTGAAGACAATGAAGAACCAAGAGTACCCAGAATACAAGACACCACCATGAACGAAGTAATTCCAGAAGAGGATCATGAAATAGAATATCCACAAGAACCTGCATATCCACCCCGTGAGAACTCTCACAAGAGGAAACCAACATGGGATAGAGAGCTCATCCAATATGCATAAAGGTATGGTATTCCAAAAGAAGAACACAGAGAAAGAAAAAGGACAAGGTCACACACCAGCTATGTTTCCTTACTTTGTGACATAATGAAAAAAGAACCTTCCAGTTATGAAAAAGCAGTAGAAAAGAAAGAATGGAAGGATGCCATGGTCAAGGAATACCAGTTGATCATGAAGAATGATGTTTGGGATGTGGTCCCAAGAGCAGAAGGGAAGCCTGTTGTGACTTCCAAGTGGATCTACAACATCAAGCATGCTGCAAATGGTAGCATAGAGAAATACAAGGCAAGATTTGTGGCTCGTGGATTCTCCCAGAAAGAAGGGATAGATTATGAAGAGACTTTTACATATGTAGCCAGATACACTTCCATTAGAATAGTACTTGCTCTGGCTGCAATAATGAAGTGGAAGATACACCATATGGATGTCAAGATATCTTTCTTGAATGGTGTGATCGAAGAGGAAGTGTATGTGGAGCATCCACTCGATTTTGAGACACATGACAGGGAGTCATATGTGTGAAGATTGAATAAAGCCTTGTATGGCTTGAAGCAAGCACTCAGGACATGGTACGGCAGGAGAGACAACTTCCTATCTAGTTTGGGATTTACCAAGAGTAAAGTGGATTCTGATCTTTGCTACAAGGTTGAGGAAGGCAATCAAGTGATACTCCTACTGTATGTAGATGACTTGTTTGTGATAGGTTAGGATGGGTTGATTGCCGACATGAAGAGGAAGCTTGCTACCGAGTTTGAGATGGACTTGGGTATGATGCATTAATTTCTAGGTATGCAGGTGCGGAAGAGTGTAGATGGAATCTTCCTTGGGAAAGGGAAGTATGCAGTAGAGATCCTGAAGCGGTTCGGGATGATGGACTACAAGGCCATGGCCACACCTATGGCATCGAACCTGAAGATATTGAGTGATGCTTCATCAGAATTGGTTGATGCCATGATGTATCATCAGATGATTGGGTCCTTGATGTACCCGATGAACACGAGACCATATATTTTATTTTTTGTGAACACCTTGAGCTAGTTCCTCACATATCCTAGACATGTTCACTTGATTGTTGTAAAGCATATTCTAAGGTACCTGAAGGGTACGGTTGATTATGGGCTCAAGTATGATGCGAATCAAAAGTTTAACCTGGAGGGTTATGTTGATTCAGATTGGGATGGAAGTGTTGTAGATAGGAAGAGCATTTCGGGGTGCTGCTTCATTATGGGATCAAGTGTGATCTCTTGGTTTAGCAGGAAGCAATCCTGCGTAGCACTGAGTACAGTCGAAGCACAGTATGTCGCAACTTGTTCGGCTAGTTGTGAGGCCGTATGGCTAAGGAAGCTACTATTTGATTTATTTGATCTCAAGTTGGATGCTACTTTTATATATTGTGACAATCAGAGTTGTGTGAAGTTATCAGACAACCCAGTGTTCCATGACAAGTCGAAGCACATAGAGATCAAACATCACTATATCAGGAATATGGTGCAGAGAGAAGTAGTGAAGCTCCTGTATGTTGCGATGGATGAGTATATTGCAAATGTGTTGACCAAACCACTAGCCAGAGTGAAGTTCGAGTACATCAAAGAGAGGCTTGGTGTTCTTAATATACAAGATACTTCGAGGAGGAAGTGATGGGACACATTTGCAGGAGCCATTCGAAGCATCGTGGTAGGAGGATCCTTCCCATGGCAGTGGATGTAAGTGTTGTGTGATGAGCATCAGGATGATGCTCCAGATGATATGCATCAGGATGATTCTATGATGATGATCAGGATGATCATGTGATGATGATATACATCAAGACAATGTTATGATGATGATCAGGATGATCATGTGATGATGATATCCATTAGGACGATGCTATGATGATGATCAGGATGATCATGTGATGATGATATGCATCATGACGATGCTATGATGATGATCACGATGATCATGAGATGATGATGTGCATCAGGATGATGCACTATATGATGATCAGTATGATCATGAGAATTAGGATGATGCTTCGTATGAGGATGATTAGGTTGATCATGAGTATCAGGGTGATACTTTGAGGCTGTGGATATGTGGCAGGCTGTGCATTAGCATGTAATAGCTCCCTGGGAGATCCGATAGGTTGATCAGTAAGCTCGTAATCAGTCCTGGGATGCTCTTTTGAGGTTTTGCGAGGGATGCATGTAATCAATATTGAAGATCCGATAGGTTGTGCTAGGCACTTAAAAGTCCTAGGATGCTCTTTAGAGATCTTTCCGGTCGTGCTAGGCACATAAACATTCATGGGATGCTCTTCTAAGGTTTTTCCTATTCACATGTAATCAATCCTGGAGATCTGACAGGTTGTGTTAGGCATGTAAGAGTCCTGGGATGCTCTTTATAGATCTTGTCGGTTTTCCTAGGCACATAAATGTTCCTGGGATTCTCTTTAAATGTTTTGTGAAGAATGCATGTAATCAGTCCCGAGAGATATTGCCAGTCGTTCTAAAGCACATAAATGATCATGGGATGCTATTGTCAGGTTTTGCAGAGACTGCATGTAATCAGTCCTCGGAGATCTTGCCGGTCGTGCTTAGGCACATAAAGAATCTTGGGATGCTCTTGTCACATTTTGCAGTGGCACATAATTAGTCCTGAGATTCCACCTCTATCAGGCTGCTCACAGAGATGATGAAGACCTACAAGAGGCTAGGCCTACATCCAACATGAAAAAGGTATGACTTTGTATAACTTCCTATGACGAGAAGAATTGATAGATAGCATTAGTGATCGAGATGAAGAGTACAATAGTAGTGACGATGATGCTCCGTGATCCAGTGACGACAATCCAACTCCAGAATTGAATACTTGTGCCGATATGTATTGATGACCTGTGTCAAGAGAATACCTTCCTAGGTAAGAGGGAGTGTTGATGTATTTCTAACTTCATAAGATATTCTTCTATGTATTACACTTGTACTTTATTGTATTCATGTTGGAGATGTATTAATCCTCCATTCATAAGTGTCGTCATTTGTATTTGTAAGTCTCACAAGTGTCGCAACTTATATTTGATGGGTTCTTAGACCACCTTGGTGGGGTCGGCCTTGCATGAGTCATGTGGATGGGTTATTAGGATTCCTTCAGAAGTATTCCCAGTCAGGGTTAAAGGTAGTTTAAGTTGTTGTATAAATAGAGAGTGTGTCTCTATCTATTTTCTCGTTCACTCACTCATCCAACTCGCATATTTGAGAGACAGAAGTGCGCACAAGTGGAGGAGGAGTAGCTCCTAGAGACATCTATCTTTTGGGGTTTGATCTTTGTGATCTTTGTATTGGTGCTCATTCTATCTATCAGGAAGTTGCAGGGTTTTTCACCTTCTTGGTTTTCCCCAGTGAAATGCTTTTTGTCCATTGTCTCTTGTGATTGTTATGTTGTGCTTGTTATTCTCTTAGTGATCCTAGATAATATTGAATGAAATTATAAAAAAATTAACATATCTCTCGCTTTTGATCTTTAAAGTTAGGATTCTCCTATTCTGCTAAATGATTTCACACTTCTTGCTTCATAATATCGAATTGAAGATATTTATTGGTCGCTTTATTTTTCTCTAACTCATCAAATGTTGCTTGTAACCGCGACTTCATTTTTGAATATGTAGGTTCCTTTGTTTGCGAGTACGACTTTTGTTTTAACTTTGTCTTCTATTCCAACTTGTTCATTGAGAAATATTTTTCCTTTTTTGTATTTAATAAATGTAATAATGTTTACAATTATTAAATTCACAAAATAATTATTATTATTAAGTTATAATAATAATTTTAATAAGATTAATAATAATTATTATAGAATAATAATTATAATAATATATATAATGATTTTTCTTTAAGATAAATGGTGAAGCATGGAGAAATTTATAATTATAATAATTATTATTATTTTAAATATTCTTTTATTCTTATTAATATTATTATATATATTTTATTAACCCTTGTTTTTTTTTGTAGGATTGACGTGGATGGAAGGCATGAGGGTGAGTTGTGGTCATGGAGAGGAGGGTGTGAGGATGGATACAGATATGTGGAGGAGGAGGTGGTTTGTAAGTGGCGGAAGAGAAGCACGAGGGATAAACGTCATGGAGTAGGCTACAAGTGACAAGAGTGAGAAGCGCGGGCAGAGAAGAGGTTCGCGTATATGGCTGGTGTTGGAGTGAAGGGAGGAGGAATGTGCATGGGGACACAGCAAGGGAGGATATGGGCGCGGTTTGTGGCTAGACGAGGAGGGGTGTGAGACGTGAGGGAGGAGGGATAGTTGGAAGGGAGGCTTGGACGTACTGAGAACGATTGTGGAGAGAGAGGTGGGGAGGAACGAGGAGCAGAGGGAGGCAGATGGAATGACAAGCAGGTGTGGAGCGATGGGAGTGATGGAGCATATGGGCGCAGAGGAAATGGCAGCATGGCTCAGATCCTCATTATTCCTATCTTTAAAAGTGATGATAAAGATAACCCCGCTAATTATCAAACCATTTATTATTACTCCTCTTTTATCCAAGCATTATGGTATTATATTAGAAAATAAAATCAACATATGGATAGAAAGTGAAGGTAGGAAGGCTAAAGGTCATGCAGGATTTAGAAGATCTCACTCTACCATAGACTACCTCATTACGCTTAGGATCATTACGAAGGAATGCCGTAATAGCATATTCAATCTCTTCTATTTATTTGTGTACATTGGGAAATTTTTCGATACGGTGCGTAGATATAACTTTTGGAATATATTATAAGGGTTAAAGGTTCCTTTTGAGTTGAGAGATACTTCGATAAGTTTGTACAATATTCCATTTAAAAATTTAGGAACACTGAGGGGAAATTGAAAGATATTAATTGTACTATTCTATTTAAGTAAGGTTTCCCCCTCTCTGCTACCATTTTCATCATATACATTGACCATCTGGAAGGTTGTTTAGAAGAAGCAGGTTGCATTAGCATGACCTTCGATAGAATAGTCATCATCCTACTTCTCCATACTGATGATATAGTTCTTATGGAACGGTGTCCCCTTGATCATGATAAGAAATTAAAATTTTGAAATATCCCTTCTCTATTATGGGTATGAGTGTTAACACCTACAAATTTTTTTTATGATTATCAAATCCAAGAAGGTTATTTATGCTAATTTTATTTATGACAACAACAAATTTGAGGAAGTGACTTCTTACAAATATCTTGAAATTGATATTCATGACAAGCTCAAATTGAACGATAGCATTGATAAAAGGATTAATGGACGGTTGAAAGTTTATTTTGGTACTCAAACAGATTTTAAGTCAACAAACCTTGTGATGTCAAATAAAAAGAAGTTCCTTTTTGGAACTCTCATCACTTTTGTTACCTTTTATGGCTGTGAAGTTTGGGGTTGTAGTATCTCTAAAGAATCCTAGAGAAAATTTGAGCAAATACATAACTATTTTATAATGTATAACCTCCAAATTAAAATCAATACACCATATCCTATTCTCCTTATAGATGTAGGTATTTCCCCCATCAAGTGCATCACTATGACTAGGTATTTGATGTACAAGTATATGATAAATAACACGAGAGACCAGAGACTTCCTAAAAATGCTTAGATTCTTCTAAGACCACCTACAACTAAAGATAGGTTGGTATAAATGCGTAGTGGCTTGTTTAAATCGTTGGGGGATGATAAAAAATGGCACTTTGCAAAATATCAATAACATTAAAAATATTATTCCACTCATGTTTAAGGAAATAATTATAAGGTAGAAGAAAATAGAGATACTATAAGGAAGTCATCAACCCAAATATGGAAGATCAAAATCAATATAGCTAAGATAAGAGTTAACTCTGATGAGATTCATAGTGAAAAATGGTGCTAGACAATTCCTAAAGCACCATTGATGGAAAGGATTTTCCACCTCTGTTAGACTATGATGAGCATTGATGATGAAAGTCACATTCTCTTAGAGTGCCATGTACACCCACATTATATCATAGTTTCATAACCTTTCCCACAATACTAACCTCCCTAAACTTCTAACTTGTGAAAACTATGGTGACCTAGGAGCAAAGCTTCTAAGTTTTTTTAGCATAGGTATACAATTTTACAACAATCCAAATAATTCATTTTTTCTCTTTATGGTCCAATAAACGAAGTTGGTATCACTAAATGTTAACCATAACCATCATCATCATAATGTTTACTTTTTCAAAATAACATATTTTTTAGATAATAATGCTATTTAGAAAAAAATCTGTGAATAATTAAAAAATATGTTGAATACATTGTTAACGTTTTTCATTTGCTCTTGCCTTCCAACTATAAAATTCGAATGATTTTAAAATTTGTTTTTCCCTTAGTAAAGTTTTGTTCCACAAAAAACATTTTCAATCTAACTCAAATAAAATGAAAAAAATTATACACTAATGTTAAAATTTTACTATAAATTTTATATACTACATATTACTAAATAAAATATCCCAATAAAAATCAATAAATTTAAATACATTGGTTGCATTTATAATCAAAGTATTAATTAAATAATATTTATAAAATAAACATCCTAAACTATCTTCAAATAATAACTATAAATGAACCTATGTTGAAAGTATTTTCAAATAACAATTAAAATAATAATCCAATTACCTTCATAAGTACAATTTTAACTAAAAAATAGAGTTATTTTTGTTAATTAACTAAAGTAAATAAATTTTAGTGATGGCTACAAATCCATCTATGTTAAGGGTTCTAATCCCTAGGTGATTTTAAGGGATTAAGTGACCCTTGTTGTTGGTTTCTTCTATTAAATCATGAACAAACTAAAAAATATATTAAAGTAAAATTCATAAACAAAATACTTTTTTATTAGTTAAAATAAACAAATATCATCAATAATGAGACTATTTTTCAATTTTGTCAAAGGATCCTAATATATTTGAAGTTTCAACTTCTTCTTCTAACATAGATAATATTTTGCAAATGAATTGAATTAAGTTTTAAAACACACATCTTATTCCTTAGTGCTTTAAGTTAATATGTGTTTGTGAAGAAATACATGAAAGACTATAATATTTCACACACACACATATATATATATATATATATATATATATATATATATATATATATATATATTTCTACTTATTTTAAGGATTTTTCTCCCACTTTTCTCCATAAGCATAATATTATTTGATATGTGTTAATAATATTCCATTAAAAGAAGAGACTTAAAAGATGTAGGATTTTATTGGAATTTGGTCGAAAATTTGAAGGAAGGAGCTCTTCACGCTGCCCTGCTACATGCAATCCCTAGGGTTCTAAGTTGCCCCTGCTTCCTCACCCTATCATTCCCCCCTCGTTCATTGGTCCTATGTTCCTGGTACGACTCATGGCGGATTCGGTGGGAGGAGTCGCGAGCCCCTATGGCATGGTCCCCTCATCCTCAAACTTTGCCACCTCTATTCAGATCAGGACGACAAAGGTACCCCTGACATTTCCTGAAACCTTGGATGCCCTAAAGAATCTGGCAGCCCCCAATCAAGCTTCTGGAACAAAAACCTGTATTGTGAAAGCCTCAGAAAGACGCCAGCTAACACTCCCAGCGGAACACATCAATGCCCGAGCGCAAAAACTCAAGGATCATGCCCTCATTGGTAAATTCATTGGATTCTAGCCAGCTGAGCAAGCTCTTCGCGGTTGGATAATGGCCAAATGGAAACCCAAGGCTCATTTTGATCTACAACTTAGATTGAAAGGCTTCTTCACCATAATCTTCCACCGGCTGGATGATAAAACTCAAGTTGAAGATGGTGGCCCTTACTTCTTCAACTCCACAGGTCTATAACTCCGACACTAGACTGAAAGATTCAATCTTGACAAGGAGGACTTCAAATGGGCACCAGTTTAGATATGAATGTACTCTTTACCCCAAGAATACTGGGATGAAGACACGCTCCAGGACATTGGCAACACCCTTGGCACCTGCATCAGAGAAGCAGAACAAACTAAGAACAGTAAGTACACCTCTTATGCTCGTATATGCGTCTATATGCACATAGCTAAGTCTCTGTCCAACCCAATATGCCTTAACCATGAAGACTCAGAATGGGTACAACCTCTAGATTACAAGCACGTTCCTTTCAGATGCAGAAGATGTCATGAACACAGTCATCTATATCGTGATTGTCACCTTAACAACACCAACTCTCAGGAGGCCAACAAAGATAATGAGGGTTTCCAAAAATATGGGATAAATAGAAGACATCAATGCAAAGCACCAACAGAGGAGAAAAAATCCACTCAAGAGGAAAAACAATCCATCGATCCAGACACCAGCAATAGCTTTTCCATTCTGGAAGAGCATCAAGATGAACCCACAACTTGAAGATACAGTCCTCACTCAGGTGACAATTGATCAGATCCATACTAAAACTTTTGAGAAACACAACAACTCCATTAATAAAGATATACGGGTGATTCCATGAAGGTGGTTCACCATTTTTGGAGTGCGGGAACCAAAACAATTGTTTTCTCCACCCTCGATCGAGGAATTTTCAAGCCCTCGATCGAGATTTTAAACACTTGATTCTGGGTTTGAAAATACCTTGATTGAGGGATTGAACATACCTCAATCAAGGGTTTTTAAATAGCTCAATCGAGGGCTAGGTTAGACCCTCGATCGAGCATTTGATCGATCGAGTACTTGGTTAAACCCTCGATCAAGCTATTGATCAATCGAGGGTTTGAGATAGAAAAAAAAATTAAAAAAAAATAGGGCCTAGTTTGTCGGCCAACCCTGTTCGAAAATGATAGCAGACAATAGCGATAACGACGAAACGAAACCCCTCGACCGAGCTTCCGCATCCAGCACAGCACGCGCCACGCCCCACGTCCACCTTGCCATGGCTTCGAATCCACAAGGTAAGTGGAATTCAACCCCACATAATTTGTTTGTAAAGAAGACTTAAATTTGATTTGTTGTTTGTTTTAAAAAAAACTCTAAATTTTATTTCTTTTGTTTTGTTATTTGTTTAAAAAAAAATCTTTAAATTTAATTTGTTTTGTATATGAAAGTGTGTGTTAAAAACGTAAATTTTATTTAGTTTTTATCAATTTGTGAATGTAACCATTGAAAACGAAAAACCAACATCGAAACAAAAAACCATTGAAACTAAAACCACCATTGAAACCAAAAACCATTGAAACTAAAAACACCATTGAAACCAAATACTATTTGAAAAAAAAAAAAAAAAAAAACCATTCCCAAACATTTTTTTTGTTTTTAATTTATGTTGTATTTATTTTTTTCAATTATTAATATTTTTGTTTATGTCAACCAGTAGCATTTCACCACATAAATGCTACCGGTTTTATTTTAAAATGTGTTTTGACAAGCATAATTGTTGCCCATTTTTTTTCAATCCTCTAAGAACGCCAAGCGGATTGAAAAAAAAAAATCATATTAAGTTGTCGGTTTAACAAAAACTATTAACATTAAAAAAAAAACTCAACAACACCACAGTGACATGTAGAAAACTCATTTGGTCTCCACCTATAACCTTAGATTCAATGTTACTTTGGAAAATGACCTATAATTTCTCTAATGGAAAATCCATAATTAAGTAAGTAGTATCATTATTATTAATTTATTTAATGAGATGAAGTGTCATTTTTATTTTTTATCACATAATTTTCATGTATATTTTTATAGTTATACATAATATCATATAAATGTTTATATAATAAACATCTATATATATATTTTTGATTTTTTAATAATAAATGTTATATAACATTTTAAAAATAAATATTTAAATACTAAAATTAAATTTAAATATGTTTATTAAATTCAATATTTATTAATATAATTATATGTTAATATAAACTAATAATTTTATGTTAATATAAATTATAAATATATTGAAGTTAAAAAAAAATCATTTTCTTAAAATCAAAGCTTAGGTTTAATACCTCAATAATCATCACATTAAAAGCTATCCAAACACATTTAGGTGCATACAACATTTCCATATCGAGATGACAAAAGCAAGCGCAACAACATCTTATATTATTAAGATTTGGACATACTCCCTTTGCCATGGTCTAAATGTCATAATATAATATGTAACCTAGTTGGTGAATGAGAGGATAGGCTAAATTGATTTTGTTTCCTTGCACCTCCTATAATGAGAATTAGAGTGAAATGCATAGAACAACTCCGACTAGGGAAAGCAGAGAAGTTGCAAGATTGTGTAAAGTCGACCACCATGCAAATTCACCAATTTATCCACCGATGGTCCAGTGAAATCATACTGTCAGTTTGAACCTTCTAGAATTCCACTTCCCACTTCATGATGGCCACGCAAACCACTGTAATAAACTCCATATACACAAACCAAGAGATGGTGATGAAAATGTAGTGGAGAGGAAAGAAAATGGGCAAGAGAGGGTAACCAAAATACCATAGAGAGAAAAGATGCAAGCGGATTAAATTCTCAATACCTAGTACATTACATAAAAACTTAATATTAGTTGACAATGTTGATCATCTATTTTTATGGTCTTTGTGGGGACCAAATTCAAATCCTGAGTGATGTTGATGGAAGACTAACCCCATGTCATGGCCTCTTAGCTAAAGGAAATTGTTTTTGATTAGTGGTTTTCCCATCGAGGGTAGTAAATAAACATTGTTCAAAAGAAAAATCTACTTTGTTTACTAGTGGTAAATAAACATTAAAAGAAAAATCTACTTTGTTTACTAATGGTAAATAAACATTGAAAATACCTGTTCCACCTCTTGACCCTCAACTAGTAGATCTGTCCCTACAAGATATTGAGAATATATCATTCTAAAAATATTTTAGTTTCCCCCCCACATCCTGATCAGTTTGTCATATGAAAATTCCTATCGAGTATAGTTTAGTTTCCCCCCCACATACTCGATAGGAATTTACATATGACAAACTGTTCTATAGGAATATATCTGATCTATACGTCAGATCATATATGTGTAATATATGATCTGACGTCGCCCAAGAGGGCGGCCACGCCTGTTGGTTGTGGAGCCAGATCTTCTAGTATGATAGATGATATTGTCTCATCCGTGCACCTCAAAGAACTGTACACTCATTCCCTTACCTTGGGGTTCGGGGGCAATGCCCCCGAGAAAAAATTTTGGGGTTATTTTTGCCAATAGTTTTTGGGCCCATGGTTTTGGGTGACCTGTGGTATTTTCCCATCGTATCTCCCTTATAAACAAAATACATTGTAATACGAATAGGGTTGATGTATTAAGTATTATGCACTGTAAAGATATCTGAGATCAAGAAGAGAGACTATGAGACAATGAAGAGGAAGTGCAGCGGCTGTGCTGCAAGTTGTATCCCTTCACTTTGCTGGACAGTATAATAATAAGGACTTGCAACTTCATTGTGGACATAGCCCAAGTTGGGTGAACCACGATATATATGTGTCTCTCTTGCAATGTGTATGTGTGATTATATTTGCATTTATGTTTATTTTTATTCCTTTATGATCATGTTTTTCTAACAATTGGTATTAGATCCAAAGGTCTATTTGGCAGATAAACCCACATGAAGCTAGGGTTCTTGGTTCGAGTGGAAGCAATGGCAGAAGAAGGAAAGTTTAAGGTCGAGAATTTTAATGGCCAAAACTTCCAGTTATGGAAAATGGAAATGGAGGACTATCTGTACCAGAAGGATCTATTCCTACCGTTGGGAGGAAGAGCAAAGCAGCCAGCGGCTATGAAAGACGAAGAATGGGAGGTTCTTAACAGAAAGGCTGGGAACAATATGGCTAAGCCTGGCTTTGTTGGTGGCTTTCAATATCTCAAAAGAAACAACAAAGGTGGGTTTGATTAGTGCATTGGGTAAGCTGTATGAAAACTCTCGGCCTCCAACAAGGTATTTCTAATGAAGCATTTATTTAATATGAAGATGTCTGAAGGTGGATCTATTACTGGTCATTTAAATGAGTTTAATATGGTTACAAATCAATTAAGTTATGTAAGTGTGAAATTTGATGATGAGTTTAGGGCTCTTCTAGTCTTATGTTCATTGCCAGAAAGCTGGAATAGCTTGGTCATGGCTGTAAGTAACTCTGTCTCTGGTTCAAACACCTTCAAATTTGATGATGTTATTGGTGTTATTCTTAGCGAGAAAATGCAAAGAAAAAGTACAGGTGAGACATCAGGTAATGCATTGACCATGGAGAGCAGGGGAAGACAAAAGGAGATAGAAAAGATCCAAGGTAATCATAGCAAGCCTAAAACGAGCAAATCCAAGTCTAGACAGGGAAAAATAGAGTGTTGAAACTGTGGAAAGAAAGGACATCTGAAGAAAGACTGCAGGTCTCTAAAGAATAAAACAGATGCACAAAAGGAAACTACCAAGGAAGCAAATGTAGCAGGTGATGTGCTACAAGATGCTTTGATTCTTGCATTAGATAATACAAGTGATTATTGGGTAGTAGATTCAGGGGCTTCATGTCATGCTACACCCCATAGGAAATATTTTCATGATTATGTTCCAGGCGATTTTGGACATGTTTTATTGGGTGATGACGAGCCATGTAAAATTGTTGGAATGTGTAAGGTATGGATAAAAGTTAAGAATGGAATTGATTGGATGTTGAAATATGTTAGGCATATTTTTGCTATGAAAAGAAATCTAATCTCAACAGGGAAGTTGGGATTTGGCGGCTGTCTATCTACATTTGGAGAAAAGTGGTGGAATATCACTAAAGGATCAATGGTGATAGAAAAATGAGACAGGGTAGGTACATTGTATTTATGTCCTCATAATACTGACCATTCTATCTATTTAGCTTCCATAGGAAAATATACATCATTGTGGCATCATAGGCTTAGCCACATGAGTGAGAAGGGGATGCAGATTCTCCACTCAAGGAAGTTGCTGCCATATTTGAAGCAGGTAAGTTTGGAATTCTTTGAAAACTGTGTTTATGGAAAACAGAAGAGAGTCAGATTTCTCAGGGTTGGAGAACAGAAGAAGAATGAAAAGTTAGAGCTTGTGCATATTAATGTATGGGGACCAGCTTAGGTACAATCTCTTGGTGTCTCTCATTATTATGTTACCTTTATTGATGATGCAACTAGAAAAACTTGGGTTTATTGCATTAGACAGAAATCTGATGTCTTTGCTACTTTTAAGAAGTGGAAAGATTTGGTTGAGAATGAGACAAAAAAAAGGTTGAAGTGTCTCAGATCTGATAATGGAGGTGAGTACTGCGGCAAGGAGTTTGATAGTTATTGTTCATACCATAAGATTCGTAGAGAGAAGACAGTCCTAGGAATACCATAAGAAAATGGTGTGTCTAAAAGGATGAACAGAATGATCATGGAGCGTGCAAGGTGTATGAGATTGCATGCAGAGTTGCCTTTACATCTTTGGGCAGATACTGTAAATACTGCTGTTTATTTAATAAACAGAGGACCTTCAAGTGCTTTGGATGGTGGTATTCCAAAGTAGGCATGGACAGGTAAAATGGTAAACTACTCATTTCTGAGAACGTTTGGTTGTGAAGCATTTGTCCATATTGATAAAGTTAATAGAACAAATCTTGAAGTTAAATCCAAGAAATGTACCTTTATTGGACATGGGGTTGATGAATTTGGTTATCACTTATGGGATTATGAAAATAACAAAATCATCAAGAGTAGAGATGTGATATTCAATGAAAAGGCCATGTATAAAGCTCAGTTGCAGGGAATGAAACAAAAAAATAAAAACACAGAGTACACAGTACTTGATGAATTTAAAGAAACTGAAGTTCCAAAGGTGCCAGAAAATCAAGAACAACAGCAAGTACTTGAAACTCCTACAACTGTAAGAAAATATACCAGGTTAAGTAGACTCCCTGAACGATACTCTCCTTCAATGTATTATTTGTTGATCACTGATGTTGGTGAACCAGAATGTTATGAAGAAGCAATGCAGGTTGAAACTAGAATTAAGAAGTGGGAGCAAGGCATGAATGGGGAGATTGACTCATTGGTAGGAAACCAGACTTGGGATTTGGTTCAGTTGCTTGCTGGTAAAAGAGCATTGCAGAACAAATGGATTTACAGGTTGAAGGAAGAAGAAGGAGGCAAGAAGCGGTACAAGGCCAGGCTTGTTGTAAAGGGGTTTGCACAGAAGAAAGTTATATATTTTGATGAAATATTTTCTCCTATTATTAAGATGACTTCAATTAGGACTATCTTAAGTCTAGTGGTGGTAGAAGATTTTCATCTTGAACAGTTAGATGTAAAAACAACCTTTCTCCATGGGGATTTGGAGGAAGAGATATATATGCAGCAACCACAAGGCTATGAGGTCAAAGGTAAGGAGAACTTGGTATGCAGGTTGAAAAAGAGATTGTATGGCTTGAGGCAAGCTCCAAGGCAGTGGTATTTAAAATTTGACAGGTTTATGATAGAATAAGGTTATAGTAGATGTCATTCTAACCATTGTGTTTATTTCAAGAAGTGTAATGCCCCTAGACTACTGTAGACATTGAGGGCACTTGCTTAGTGACCCAACTGTTTGAAACATTAAATTAAATAACCTTTTGACCTTATTTTTTTTTAGTATGTGTATTTGAACTGTTGAGGTAAAGGAATAATTGCATATGTTAAACGATTAGCTATGACTATGGAAAATTATGTTGATGAGTAATGCTTAACGACTAGCTATATGGTGATTATGTATTTGGCGACGAAATGTATATTTGATAAGATGAATGAGCAGTTTGAATAAATCATAAATGTTTAACAATGCTAGAGTTAGAAACCAGATGATGATTGTTGAGAACAGTGCTACTAATAATTTGTTGCGAGAAGTGTGTGTAGAAACAAGTGAGACGGTTCACCAACGGACACACAAAGGAACATGGAGGGTCGTAGAGTACGGGTAAATCACACACAGGGGAAGCGACGACGATGTCAACTTCCGACAAGAATACCACGCATGAGCAGATAAGCATTGATCCGCTTGCTCAAGAGGAATGCGTGAGGACGTACGAGGTGGGCCACGACGGATCTGGTCACGTACGAGTTGAGGGGCGCGCAGTGAGAACGGACTCACTCCTCAGCGCCATTAGTCCCTAGATAGCATGTAGACGGAGGATGGATGGTAACGATTCCTAAAATCCCTACAAGAGTTCCCGCAAGTCAAAACGGAAAGATGGTGGCAGAAGGGCCCGACGATGCGGTACCCTGTCGAGAAATGAAAGAATGGACGCAAGGACCCAACGATGCGGTACCATGCCAAGGAATGGAAACCATGGATGAATGGACCCGACGGAGTGGTGCCATGTCAGAGAATTAAAGTTAAGGAACCAGGAGCCCAATGACGCGGCACCGTGATCCTAGTGAGTTTGATTGTTAAATTAAACTGCATAAAAACTTAGGAGAATAACTCTAGATTATTACTTAGCAAATGCATAACAATAGCTTAGACATTTGCACATGAATAGTTATTTTGTTGAGCATTTAAATTAATAGAAATTATTATTTAGGAGCAAAATAGATTAGACACCTAGTCAACTAAAAGCTAGGAGTTGATTAAAATATCTGGGGGACAAACTAGAGCAAACTTAGGGATGTAGGTGCACTTCCCAGAGAAACTGACACTTGGATGGGTGAGTGTTTTAATTAAATAAATAATTAAAAATATTTAATTATGCATGAAGCGACATGTGTCGCAGGAGATTTCCCTTTATAAGGAAGGCTTAAGGAATGGGTAAGGGGCCCATAATTTGGATGATTGTCGTAATTTTCGAATGCCTCAAAGACTTGCTGCTATCTAAGGGTTTGGCTTAGAAATCTTGGTGGGAAGGGAAGCCCAAGCTGAATTTCTGAAATACTTGTGTGAGCTCTACGACCCAAAGCTCGGGGGAGGCCATGCGACTGAAAGCATGAGCCTATGGTTGGGTGGCGAAGCTAACGGTTGCTTCGCCTACGGTTAAACGAGCTTTGCTGGAGGGATCCTACGGAAGACGTAGACAACAATGGACCAGCTGGATCGGGTTGACAGGTTAAGGTTTGCTTATTTTTGTTAAGTTATTCACTCTTTTATTGTATTTTTCCAATAACTATAATGGCTAATTTGTTTGTACGAAGTTTTTAAAGTTTCAGGTTCAGTTCAAAGGGGACCCTAAAGGAGGGGCCCTACATTTGGTATCAGAGCCGGTCGAGCCTTGAGGGCACCGGACTCATATTTTGACAGGGGTTCGTTGGTGATTCGTGGAGGACAACGACAGGATTGGGGCTGCGACTTCCGTGGAATTACACCGGATCAACTATTCCAACAGGTTTTTGTTTGCTTAATTATTTCATATTCATTCATATTTTATGATTGGAAATGGTAGAGCTTGGTTCTACGTCCAGTTAGGATATAATTACTGTACAATGAACATCTAGATATCTAACTTTCTGTGTTATGGTATAAAGAAAAGCTGGAAAACAGAAAAGAAAAAGAAATGATAGATCTGAAAAAAAAAAAAAATATAGATCTTTAGTTTCAATTTTTTATTTAGACGAATAAGTATTTAGACGAATATAGAAAGTACCTTCCCCTGGTTTTATTTATAAAGTCTTGTAAAATATGTTAGTAGAGACTTTCAGATATCCATAATGAATTAAAACTTTGCATTGTTCTTTTAATCCAAATTCTATTGTAAATTTGTGGCAGTGAAGACTGCTCCTTTCTTTAACGGGAGTAGATCTCGACTAGATTTCTGTGATTTGTTTAAATAAATTAAAACCTGTGCAATCCCACTGATTCCCTAAAGGCTCCAGACCTTGAACAGAGTCAATATTCGATTGTCACTCTCTGTCAAGACTCAGATTGAGCCGAGATATTCAGCGTTATACCTCTGAGGTAATGCCTTCTGATCTGGAGTCAGACGCGCTACCATTGCGCCACGGATCCCTAATTGTTAACGCTGTAAACCCTTTTGTGAGGGGGCCAGGAATTTTATTTAGTCACAGATAACAACCAAGACTCATTTCTCATCAAAATATGGAATGTGAACCCCTTCGAAATTTTAAAACAACAGAGAATTAACATCTTACAACCGGGATTCATTTCCCATCAAGATCTGAGGTAATGCCTTCAGTTCGGCATCCATACTGTAAATTCAGAACTCAAACCTAAAAGTTTTAATTTAAATCTGTCGATATTACTGTGTAATGCCCTAATCAGATCTGTAGTATCAAATTGCTTCTCGTAGCTATGTATACATGCGCAGTTTGGATCTGAAGGTTTAGAATGGGTTCCTGTTGATGCGTTAATGCCAAATGCGATTTAAACTGGAAATTATTGATTATAGTTATTAATTATTAATTCTGAATAAGCAGATCCGCGCTTTTATCCCCAGTTAACAGGTATAAACTATTCGATTCAAAGTAGATCTACATAGGACTCCATATTATTGACATCAATTGCAGTCTTGTACTTAATAAATCTGAAACTGATTTATCAAATCTTCTAATTATAGAAAATAAATCCGCACCTTTATCCTCCAGTGAGCAGGTTTAATCTCTTAGATTGATAAGGGATCTGCATCAATCTCCAGTTCAAGTAATGAGTTGTCAGTCAACTCCACGACTGGTTAATTCACTAAGAGATGCGCATTGACCGATGTTAAGTAACCGAGGTGTCAGCTTGTTTTGGTAGTTGAACCTTACTGCCGAGCTGGAACTTATTCATTGTTTAATCGAATGAGTAGGAAATAAATTTCTTGAGATTGTGTATCCCGTCGAATAAGCGATCCTAGATCTGTAGAACTCTGCCTATATTTTCTTATAAATTTGATTTTGTATCGAACGAGAAGTGATTCTCCAAGTTTGCATACTCTGTACTATTTATTTAAGAATCGATCCTAGATATATTACAGATCTAATTCGGGAATCAATTCGTATAGAAATTGAAACTCTCTGTCTATTTTGTTTAAATTCGATTCAATCAAACCGCCTCTGCACTTTAATTCCAACCCCATAATGGTAGCATTTTAATACTTGTTAAAGATCTGTTTTCTTAAATCATCTTCACTGTGGGAAAGCGTTATGCATCCCAGATATATTGTTTAGATCGTCTCTGTGGTTGAACGCGTGCTTGCATTCCAGACCTTAAAACTCTGTTCAAAATTTCTAACGTTGCATGTGGATCGTTGATACCAGCGTTGGATTTCCGTTGTTTGGTTTCATTTAAATGATCTCTGTGTATTGAGATAGCTCCAATCCAAACCTTTGATTACTCGTGAATATATATATATATATAACTTCTGTATTGAGACGGATCCAAATCCAAACCTTTGATTGTTTGTATATATATATTACTTGTGTATTGAGACGACTTTGATCCAACCTGTAATTTGCTTATATATATTACTTATGTATTGAGATGACTTCGATCCAAACCTGTGATTAGTTTTCTTATATGGGACGGTTCCAATCCAAATCTGTGTATTGAGACAATTCGATCCTACATTTAAACCTTGCATCTATTTGTTGAAGGGAAGTTTATTTAAAACTCTGCTCTTTAATTATTTTGATAGCCGAGCTACCAACGTCTTTGTGCTGTGTTCATGCTCGGCATCTAACCAGACTAGCTGCCAATGTCTTTGTGCTGTGTTCATGCTCGGCATCTAACCAGACTAGCTGCCAACGTCTTTGTGTTGTGTTCATGCTCGACGTCTAACCAGACGAGCTGCCAACGTTTGTGTTGTGTTCATGCTCGACGTCTAACCAGACGAGCTGCCAACGTCTCTGTGTTATGTTTATGCTCGACTTCTAAACAGACGAGCCTCCAACGTTCTCTGTGTTGTTTTCCTTTGACAGAGTGTGATTACAGCTCTGTGTATACTGATCAACCAAGGTATAAGTGTGGTCCCTTTATGTTTACGGCTGTGTGTCCTCCTCATTCTAACCGGAGATCGGGCCCGTGGTAATAGTGGAATCTATTATATAGACTTTGAGTAGCGTGGACCCTTTTGAATGCCATTACACGTCATGAATGGTTGTTCATATGTGTTAAAATAGATGGATTATATTGTTTTTAAATTATCTTATGAATCTATTTAGAATAGATTGATTATATTGTTTTTAAATTATCTTATGAAATGTAATTAGAATAGATTGATTATATTTTTTTTAATTATCTTATGAAATATATCGAATAAGGTAAAGTTGTGAAAAGTGAATAAGTATTAAGGTATAAATTGATGAGTTAAATGGATATATGACTTAGATGGAGATTTTATGATGTATAGGATGGACTATGGAATTAAATTAAATAAAAGAATGTAGGCTTTAATGATTTTTATAACATGTATAATTTATATATTTTTAGCATTGGATTTTATTTCATGGAAGATAAGGTAGATTTGAAAACAAATAGTTGCATGTATGTTTTGATTTGTAAAAAAAAATCTCCATGAATAAATGATCCAGAATTTAAATCAATTGAAAGTTGATAGTTTTCGCTCACTTCTGTAATATCATGAAATTAAAATAAGTGAATGAATAATATTTTTCTATATACGTTAATTCTTGTTATTATAATGTGGGGGTAACTACTGTAACTTAAAATTTATACTCATTACTCCAAAAGGGCGTTGCCAGATGTTAATATTGATTATATTCTATGATATTGGCTGATCGCATTTAGGAATCCTTCACGGATAGTGAAAATCACGAAAACGTCGTGGCTGGGCGATCATGAAGATCTGTGTGCCTTAGTTTAAGAGCTCTGATGCTATCTATCTGTGTGCAACAGTTTGCACATATTCCCCTTCGCCATCGATCTCCACTAAGTGTAATGGGTGCCGGGAGTATGACTTAATGGGTATAGATGATGACTAGTAGCCAGGTGTAGATTAACTGTTTGTGTTTGACTCTTAAACGTCGACTGACTGTCACTTGTCGACCAGTTGGTTGAAATCGTCCCACTACCTGATATAGTTAATACGACCCCTTTTATTGGAATATCTTTAACTCTTAAATTGTGATTGACACATCAATTACCTAATCACCCCATGCATGCCTCGTACGCATAGTAATTAACTTATGCTATAAGAACATAACCATTTAGACGAACTGCACCCTATAAAAGATTGATGTAGATAATACCATAAACAAAATGATGTTTTTTATTATTATGTAGAAAAATCCGATCTTATCTTGGAATTATTATGGAATACATTATGCTTAAAGTCAAATTGATTTAAGTCATGACATGGTTCGTTGAATAAAAAATAGTATTATATAATAAGAAATACGTTAAAAAAATTGTGGTGTGGAATTTCATTTGGTGAAAATGTAATTACTGCGAAATTGCTATAAGCTTCAAATTGAAGTTAAAATATGCATGTATACATTGTCCCGTGGAATTAGTGGTATTAGGCAGTTGGTTTATAAACATATGTTTACGGTTTTAGTTACTATGCAACATGAAAATATTCAGCCCCATTTAATTAAAAAGGAGAAAGATGGAATCACATGAATATGTACTTTATTGATATATACTATTGAATACTTTACCTATAATTTTTAAATATAATTATTGGATTTATTATATGATATAAGTAATTGCTACATAGGAAGATTTGGAATTTACTCAATGCATACTTTATCATAATTATAGTTTTGTTTCATTTATATACATATAAATTTCTATAAGATCATGTACTATTTCTCGTTACAGAGCAATAAAAGAGAATATAAAGGTGAATTCCTAGTGTATGAAAGAATTTAGGAATAGTTACTTAATTGCTATTATTTCTTATTATAGTTTATAAATGTTTCCTAATATGTATGATAGAAAATTAATCATTTAATTATTATTATGGAAAGCCTAAAACAATAGGGAAGGAGATTGAGTAGTTGAAGTTTCATGGAAATACAGTTTAAAAAATAAATGACTAAATAACGAGGTATGTTACATTTATTTACGTGTTAAAAATAGTTATTATTAAAAAGGAATTATTATGTTATTGCTCATTACGTCGAGAAGAATATATACATATATATATATGACTTGGAGAAAGTTGTGTATGTTATAGATAGCCCAAAAAAAAAAAAAAAAAAAAAGAAAGAAAAATGGGAGAAAATGTTTATGTTGTATGTGAACTTCATATTGATCTAAATCCTATCATATCTATGAGTACTTATATATATACATGGTAGTCAACAATTATATATATATGACTTGGAAAATTTTTGTTAATGATAGTTATAGTAACAATAGCATAAATTGTTGGATAGAGAGTAACAATAGCATAAATTTGAAATCCAAGGACAATACACCCCGAAAAAGGAACAAAGACCGGAGACATTTCAAACCTTTCCTACATGGTCGTGATGACAAGAAAACTGGATGGATATAATTAGTGAATTTACTAAAATGATGGAAAATTGATAATTTTTAAACGATAAAGACACCAGGATACTCAGATTGACAAGACTTTAAGAGATTGTCGAGGGAGAAAAATGAACTTAAAATTTCAAACGAGATATCAATGTGATTGGTATGATGAGCTGAACTCAACGACATGCATTTTGCATTATGACAAAACCATTTACGAAAAATCAGGACTACGAACTTGAAAATTCACCACGGTATCGAAACGGTTAAATGAAGACAATGTTTTGTAAAAAAAAAAAAAAGTATGGAGACAATTAGCATAATAAACTGAACACGATGAAGCTAACCTTAGGACATAATCAAACTTGAAAAATGAGAACTAGCCCTCGAGATGGAAGTCGATGGGGTTAAGAAAACACACATTGTACGAATTGATGAAACTGACGAAGTGGTCCTATGACAACATGAACAATGAAATGAGGTTAGAATGTCATAAGCTCATTGATCAAGACATGATATTATTGAAGAAAGGACTAGAAGCTAAAGTTTAATATGTTCGATTAAGTCGCTAAGTACTGATGCTTAGAATCTCGTCAAATTGAGAAACAACATTAATAAAAACAGTTGGGGCTTTAAATGTAGTCTTTTGGGAGTTGGATTTTGGAATATTTGATAATCACTCTTGATTTGTTAGCCTGTGATTATAACTTATCATCAGTATTTTACCCCATATGGCATGATGTTTACCTTTTTGTATTGGGGGAAAGGATAGCCCACAGATGGAATTCTTGTTTAGATTTGTTATGCGAAAGGATGATTGAATAAACTATGGTATGGTTATGGATGCAACATAACTGGTAAATCAGTTGGACATCATGGATGTTTGCAGATAAATAGTAGAGATGGGAAAACTATGTTGGAATTGACAACTATTAAATGTATTATTGGATTTGCATTACACGAAATTACGATTAAGTTCCAGAGGATGTATCGGAACTATGTTGGACGAAATAGAAAACTAATAATAAGAACCACTAGTGCTTATAGCCATGATTATTGGAGAAAAATAGAATAGAATGACAGAAGATGAGAATAGGAAATTAAAAGTTAAGCCTAGTGTCGTAAGGGTCAGAACAAAATTTAAACTTCGGGACGAAGTTCTATACAAGAGGGGGTGTATGTAATGCCCCTAAAATGACTATGGACTTCAAGAGCACCTGTTGAGTGACCTGGCGGAACAGACTTCAATAAAGTGGCGCTTCGAGTTAGGATGTGTCTAAGGGAGAATCACCTGATGATGTGCATGACTATAGTTGATAAATGAATTAATAAATTGAATTATAGGTGTGGGCTGGGATAATTGATTGATCTGTTCTTGCTTAAATGCTTAGCCTTGAGTGGTTAAGTCAAAGTATTGTAGGACAGCTACAGTCCTAGCTTTGTGACTTGGGAAGACGCAACTGAGATGCGTCATAGCTTTCTGCATTTATTCTGAACTTCGGGACGAAGTTCTAAATAAGTAGGGGTGTATGTAATGCCCCTAGACTACTGTAGACATTGAGGGCACTTGCTTAGTGACCCAACTGTTTGAAACATTAAATTAAATAACCTTTTGACCTTATTTTTTTTTAGTATGTGTATTTGAACTGTTGAGGTAAAGGAATAATTGCATATGTTAAACGATTAGCTATGACTATGGAAAATTATGTTGATGAGTAATGCTTAACGACTAGCTATATGGTGATTATGTATTTGGCGACGAAATGTATATTTGATAAGATGAATGAGCAGTTTGAATAAATCATAAATGTTTAACAATGCTAGAGTTAGAAACCAGATGATGATTGTTGAGAACAGTGCTACTAATAATTTGTTGCGAGAAGTGTGTGTAGAAACAAGTGAGACGGTTCACCAACGGACACACAAAGGAACATGGAGGGTCGTAGAGTACGGGTAAATCACACACAGGGGAAGCGACGAAGATGTCAACTTCCGACAAGAATACCACGCATGAGCAGATAAGCATTGATCCGCTTGCTCAAGAGGAATGCGTGAGGACGTACGAGGTGGGCCACGACGGAGCTGGTCACGTACGAGTTGAGGGGCGCGCAGTGAGAACGGACTCACTCCTCAGCGCCATTAGTCCCTAGATAGCATGTAGACGGAGGATGGATGGTAACGATTCCTAAAATCCCTACAAGATTTCTCGCAAGTCAAAACGGAAAGATGGTGGCAGAAGGGCCCGACGATGCGGTACCCTGTCGAGAAATGAAAGAATGGACGCAAGGACCCAACGATGCGGTACCATGCCAAGGAATGGAAACCATGGATGAATGGACCCGACGGAGTGGTGCCATGTCAGAGAATTAAAGTTAAGGAACCAGGAGCCCAACGACGCGGCACCGTGATCCTAGTGAGTTTGATTGTTAAATTAAACTGCATAAAAACTTAGGAGAATAACTCTAGATTATTACTTAGCAAATGCATAACAATAGCTTAGACATTTGCACATGAATAGTTATTTTGTTGAGCATTTAAATTAATAGAAATTATTATTTAGGAGCAAAATAGATTAGACACCTAGTCAACTAAAAGCTAGGAGTTGATTAAAATATCTGGGGGACAAACTAGAGCAAACTTAGGGATGTAGGTGCACTTCCCAGAGAAACTGACACTTGGATGGGTGAGTGTTTTAATTAAATAAATAATTAAAAATATTTAATTATGCATGAAGCGACATGTGTCGCAGGAGATTTCCCTTTATAAGGAAGGCTTAAGGAATGGGTAAGGGGCCCATAATTTGGATGATTGTCGTAATTTTCGAATGCCTCAAAGACTTGCTGCTATCTAAGGGTTTGGCTTAGAAATCTTGGTGGGAAGGGAAGCCCAAGCTGAATTTCTGAAATACTTGTGTGAGCTCTACGACCCAAAGCTCGGGGGAGGCCATGCGACTGAAAGCATGAGCCTATGGTTGGGTGGCGAAGCTAACGGTTGCTTCGCCTACGGTTAAACGAGCTTTGCTGGAGGGATCCTACGGAAGACGCAGACAACAATGGACCAGCTGGATCGGGTTGACAGGTTAAGGTTTGCTTATTTTTGTTAAGTTATTCACTCTTTTATTGTATTTTTCCAATAACTATAATGGCTAATTTGTTTGTATGAAGTTTTTAAAGTTTCAGGTTCAGTTCAAAGGGGACCCTAAAGGAGGGGCCCTACAAGAAGTTAGACAATGAAAGATATATTATCTTGTTATTGTATGTGGATGACATGCTTGTTGTAGGGTCTATCATGCATGATATAAATGTACTAAAAAAAACTAGCTAATTCTTTTGCGATGAAGGATTTGGGTGCTGCAAAGCAAATCCTTGGTATGAGAATAACGAGAGACAGGAAAAATCGCAAATTGACATTGTCTCAGAGTGAGTACATACAAAAGTTGTTGGAGAGGTTTAGAATGTAGAATGCAAAACCAATAAGTACACCTTTGGCTAGCCATTTCAGTCTAAGTAAGGAAATGTGTCCAAGACACAGGAAGAGATAGATTACATGTCCAAGATTCCCTATCAATCAGCAGTTGGCAGCTTGATGTATGCCATGGTGTGTATAAGACCAGATATTGCACATGCATTGGGAGTTGTGAGAAGATATATAAACAATCCAGGTAAAGAACATTGGAAGGAAATATAGTGGATTCTCAAGTATTTTAGAGGTACTACGACTGAGGCATTATGTTATGGAGGTTCATACACTATTCTACAGGGATATGTTGATGTAGATATGGTAGGCGATAAGGATATCAGGAGGATCACCACAGGGTATGTGTTTACTGTAGGTGGAACATCAGTAAGTTGGATTTCAAGATTGCAAAAGGTTGTTGCACTTTCAACAACGGAAGAAAAGTATGTTGTTGTTATAGAGCCCAGTAAAGAGATGATTTGGTTGCAGAGGTTTATGGAGGAAGTGGGTAAGAAGCAGAAGGATAGAAGGTTGTATAGTGACCATTAGAGTGCCATTCATCTTGCAAAGAACTCAACATTCCATTCCAGGCCTAAACATATACAACTCAAGTACCATCTTCATACACTCTATTCTGGAAGATGAACTATTGAAGCTAGAAAAGATGCATACTAGACATAATCCTGCAGACATGTTCACAAAGGTAGTGACCAAAGAGAAACTGAGTTCCTGCTCGGTTTCAGTTGGCCTTCTAGCATGAAGCTGAAGATGAGAAAATTGCCAAGTCCAAGGTCCAACAAGTACAACAGCGGTGGAGTTGTTGTGATCAGTTTCTAAGTGGGATATTGTTGGTTGTAGAGCCATATCTTCTAGTCTCATAGATTATATTGTCTCAGCCACGCACCTCAGAGGACTGTACACTCATTCCCTTACCTTGGTGTTCAGGGGCAATACCCCCAAGAAAATTTTTTAGGGTTGTTTTCACCAACAGTTTTCGGGCCCATGGTTTTGGGTAACCCATGGTGTTTTCCCATTGTATCTCCCTTATAAAATAAAGACATTGTAATATGGCTAGGGTTGATGTATTAGGTATTATGCATTGAAAAGATCTCTGAGATCAAGAAGAGAGACTGTGAGTCAGTGAAGAGGAAGTGCAGCGGCTATGCTCCAGGTTGTATCCCTTTACTTTGTTGGACGGTATAATAATAAGGACTGACAAATTCAGTGTGGATGTAGCCCAAGTTGGGTGAACCGCGATATATCTGTGTCTCTCTTGCAATGTGTATGTGTAATTATATTTGCATTTCTGTTTATTGTTATTGCTATGTGATCCTATTTTTCTAACAATGTCGAGGTCGGCTGCTGCTGGTGGCAGTAGCAAGAGAGCTAGTGTGTCAGTTCATCTTGACAACATACATGTTGATCCCCAGGTGGGGGATGCGAAGCAAGAATTGAGTGCATCAGGTGCATATTTTTTGTTAAATACATTTTCAGTAAATTTTTAGTATATAATGCATTGAATTTTAGTTGCATGTTATAATATATATTTTTAGTAACATTTGTGATTTGGTTTGGGTCGCAGGTGCCCCATCAAGGGGATCGTACGATAATGAGGTCGCATGGATCACTCTCCCTGATATCACTTCCCAGCGAGAGTGGGTGAACTCATGTGTGTGCACATTGAGGGAGGATTCTCCCACACAACAATCTTTATCGATGATGTTATCAGCAGTTGATGAGATGTTGGCCCTCTACAAGAGGGTGGGACCTCTTAGTGACATTTGGCATCATTCATGCCAGAGGAGGAGATGGGATGTCATTGGGATCCACAAACAGGAGGATGTCAAAGCCACCATAGGAAGGCATGACATCAAGGGTACTTTGTTCGACATCCCTCCTGACCACCCTTCCGGTCAACCCATTAGACTCAGGGAGTTTAAGTTGGAGGCCACTGCACCACATCTATATGATCGATTTGTCGAAGCGTGGGGCATGTTCCCCCACCATTACCAGGTCCCATTGTACTTTGAAAAACATGTTTATGCGGAGTTTGTTTTGGATATGCACCCAGATTAAACTAGCACAGGGTCTGAGTTCTATGGGGCTGGTAAGGGATGCTCCTACCAACGTCCTGGAGCTTGGAGAGACCCTACCTTTGTGCCACCCCCTTCGAGGTTGGTACAATTTCCAGATAGGAAAGTTATCAGGTCGAGGGATGTGGCACAATCATCCCAGCTTGCTGCAAATGCTAGACAGGACCTTTTAGAGTCGTTGTTCACTACCATGGGAAGTGATATTGTTGTTGTGCATGGAGAGGCATCCAGACCACCCCTTGCACCTGCAGATCCAGAGATAGAGTATGTCCTGAGTGCCATCCTCAGGAGTTTCGATGGGGAGGCCCTACTGGGGTATGCTGAGTCGGCCTGAGATGCATAATTTGAGTTGTATCGTAGATGCATCGCTATAGGATAGGTATACTTTTGTACAATTAGGTATATATGTTCTCCATGTTACATCATATTATATGTCGTAAATTGAATGGGAAATAATACTGAAGGGAGTTTTATTCTATTGCTCCATGCAGGGAAGCACATTCATGGATCAACTCTTTGCTAGTGAGCCATCGGTTGGTCCATCCGCTCATCCCAACCCACGGGCGTCAGTAGTCAAGGTAAGTTATAATTTATGTTCTAATTTAATTTGAGTTTATTGTTTCCCAGTTTAAATAATTTATGTTTTATTTCTTAATTTTCGAGATTTTATGTTTTAGATCTTAACTTCAAATGAATTCCAAATTGTATAGGATAAAAGAAAGGGCATTGCTCCTGATGATAGACATGAGGACTGTGAAGGTCCTAACCAACCGGGTTCAGACACAGAGGTGAGTTTTAATTTACGTTCCAAATCATGTTATTTAATCACATTTAGTAATTTATTTGTGTACTTTTTGTTTCAATTTTTGAATTATAACTTAAATTATGTTTCAGTTTTAATTTTTAATAAATCTAACTTATTACATCTAATGGCATATTACACAGGAATTGCTACGAGTGGGTTTCGATGTTGCAATGGCTTTCACATATGATTGGGATGCAGCTCGAGCACGTGGTCCTGATGAAGGGCCATCTACCCAGATTCCTAATCATATGTCAGATATCACCATTGACTCGATGGATATCGAGACATTATTTCATGGTTTACCGTCTCATGGCCAGCATCAAGGGCCTAGTGGGGGTAGTGGCCAATGAGTTGATGATCTATACATTTCCATGTTTTGGATATTTTCCTATTTTATATATTTTCATGTTTTGGATGATCTATTAATACATTTTCATGTTTTGGATATGGATTTCTATCATTTATACATGGACTTTTATCATATATGTACTTTGGATATGGAATTTTGGATATTTTGTTACATATTTTGTATATTTTATCATATTGATGTCTTCATGTGTATTTTGTATCTAATTTGAAATCAATCAAGTTTTTTATATTACATATGGATATAGTTATTACAGTTACAAATTTATGTTTTGTTGTTCCAAATTCAAATTTAATGTGTAGTGATTGCAATATGAAAGTTCAATCTCAATGTGTAGTTATAATTTAGTTCAATTTAAAATGCAAATTTCGACTACAATACAGAACATCTTCCAAAATTTAGAATTGAATCCATACATTACAATTTAAAATTGAAATTACAATATAAAATTTGAAATTTAATATGTAATTTCAATTCCAATTCAATTACAATTTAAAAGCTCATTTTCAACTACATTACAATTGCAATGATAAAATCAAAATTTAAAATTAGAATACATTTGAAATTACAATTACATTATGTTGTATACACATTACAATTTACACATTCCAATTGAATTACAATTTAAAATTAAAATTTCAAATTTAATGTGTAATTTCAATTAAAAATTCAATGCGTTATTCCAATTTAAAAGTTCAATTTCAATTACATTTTAATTGCATTTGAAATAAAAATTTTAAATTAGAATACTTTGTACAATCTAAAATTTAAATTTTACAATTTTACATTGTATATAAATATTTTAAATTCTCAATTACATTACAATTGTATTTGAAATCAAAATTTAAAATTAGAATACATTTGAAATTGAAAATTGAAATTATAATTGCATTATGTTGTCTACACATTACAATTCAATTACAATTTCCACATTCCAATTCAATTATATGCAAAATTTAATGTGTAATTTGAATTGAAAATTCAATGTGTTGTTGTATACAAGAATGTGTTTGTCCATTGAGAGTGTGAAATATCCCTTGAGACAAAATTCTCTAATTACAACCAACCAATGATTGATTGATGCCATTTTGGTATTGTTTGTGATAGATTTCTATCAAATTCAAAAATATTTGGTGTAATACCAAGTTCTATTGTATGCAGGTGATCTTTATGTTCTTTTCTTTTAAGTGTGTGCTCTAATCTAGATGAAAAGAAAAAAAAACACCAAATCTTATTTAAAACATATGATACTTACTATTATGTTTCTTCCTTTTATTTAGAAATCATTTGAAGGGTGGTGTTTGTGCTAATAACAATGGAGTATTATGAATCACCTCATTTTTTAATCCACACGGTCATGTAAGGTTTTAAGAAAGGAACAAATTGTTATGTCAAAGTCTTGTCAACTTTCATTATTACTTTTCCATGTCTATAAAAAACAAATGCATATACAAGTTGTGTTTTGGTTTGATAATTGAGATTTTTTTACGCAAGCAAGGCCATATAATACTAACTAATTTCCCTCAAAGGGATTCCCTGCCTATGCGTGCAAAACTCCATGATAAAGATGGTTTTTTATGCATGCAATCCAAAAATTGAGAAGGTTTGATGGTTAGAAATTATAGTGAATGTTTGTGAGTTGTGCCAACAATGGGTATTGTTTGCATGAAAATATATTAAAGGATTATGTGTAAGTTCCCTTTAGTTAAATTGTATGTGTAAGTTCCCTTTAGTTAAATTGTACCCTCTATCTCCTATGTTATATTCCATGTAGCACCAAGTGCCAATATTTTTTATTAAATGGAATGAGGAGATGCCAAAACATTTGGTCCTAACTTTGATATGTTCAATAACCAAACTAATTGATTATTGTTGAATGAAACATGTTTTCAATACATTGGTATTTGATAATATTTTTATATAATTGATAATGGAATACAATGTAATTTATAAATACAATGAATGGATTGTAATGTATATAATTTTGCATTTGAAATCAAAATTTAAAATTAGAATACATTGTACAATTTAAAATTTTACATTGTATAGATGTATTTTAAACTCTCAATTACATTACAATTGTATTTGAAATCAAAATTTAAACTTAGAATGTACATTAAAATTTAAAATTGAAATTTTACAATTACATTACATTGTTTAACAATACAATTCAATTACGTGAACAAGTGTATTCACATTGGAGCACCATGACCCAATTTTCACAAAAGCCTCCCATCTAGTATTTTTATTCTTGGCATTAAAGCATCTACAAAAATACATTTATAAAACAACCTCCCCAAAAATCTCCAAAAAAATATTACACAAGACAACATGGAAACTATGTCAATGATGCAAGTTGCATACATGTAACTCATTCATCTGGCCAATGGGTTATAAGAATGCAGGTCTCCATAATATGATCATGGTCAGATTCAATCATCTTCTATCTCTTTGGCTCACCTCTCTTCACCTTGATTTCTGTTAGATGCATCCAAGCTGCCACCACCAAATGACTGTATTGACATGATATATATTCAGGCATAAAATCTTTGTAAATAATATGCGCACCCTGTTTTTTTACTCTTTCAAAAAAGTGTCCCATTAGAACCATGTATTCAGTTTTGTATGTGAATTATCCATCTTGGTAGGGTCACAACAACCTAGTTTTTATTTGTATGCATCGCATCAAATAATATGCCTCATTTTCTTCGTTGTGGGGGGGGTGCAATGAAAACAAATACATGACCTGCAAGATACATTACAAATATTATTCAAATGTCCTACATGCATTTCTACAACATGTGTACATGTATAATATATAATGAACTAATTAACTTAATGAACTCTCTTGTACCTTCCCTAA